>CAMRHE010000005.1:2450000-3050000 GCA_947044405.1 Leptodactylus fallax | reverse complement strand
GATCTGCTTCTATCCAAGTAACATGCGCAGTGCTGCAGCACCCCAGCACCACCGCTGTAGGGTAGATGGAGTCTGCAACACTTATCCTTGTACTTGAAAAGGAGCAGAGTGGCCTCTATACCTTCTGGTGGATCAGCTGATCAGTGCGGTATCTGGGTGTCACATCCCCTCCAATCACTGGAGTGATATCCATCCATAGGTTATCTATATGAAATATGTCTGGGGGGGACCCTTTGAAACTACTTAGATGCTACAATCACTATTACTCATGTCATTTTAGGGAGTTAAACACCTGGCACTGGACATTGCCGCTGGGAGTCAGTTTTATGTTACAGCTGACACCCACAGCTCCTGGTCCTTCACCATCCCCGCAATGTAATTGTATGTCGAGGTGCACAAAGTCTATCCAAAACTCAATAACATTAATAATGCTGAGTGTGAATTTTGCCATAACAAGGCTCACTACACGTATAGCTGAGGACTAGAAGCCACATGGGTGGACGTGAGAGCTCAGCTGTGTATATGAGATAGCAGGGAGTGTCCTGCCCTCTTGGTGTGGGAGATTTGGACATAATCTACATGACAGGATGACTAGCAGAAACTGACGCTTCATGTAAACAGGCCTGGTCCAGGAGCCGCAGCATCTGCACAGTGCACAGCGCAGCGCCTGTCACTCATGTGTACATAACAACAAGCGCTCCAGCACACACAGCCAGCTCTGCTACATACACAGCCCGGCACCGAGCACACACAGCACAGCCACTACTCACCCGCAGCCTCCAGCTTCATACGCTGCTCCCAGCGGCTCAGTGACGTGTATGGTACGCGCGGCGACCGGGGGAGGGGATGGAAGTCGAACATTCCAGGGAGTTCTGGGTTACCGGGAGGGGGGAGCCTCAGCACCGAGCGCCTTACGTAACGTGACGTCATCTCAGTAGCTAGAAACTACCCGAAGGTAGTCGTTGTGGTGCGCGGTAATCACAGAGCAGAGCTGGCACTGAGCGGGAAAGTTACCAGTAATACGTCACCTTATTACACGTTACAGCTCCGCTTGTGAAGGTTTTCGTCACGGCTCTTCTCATGTCGTCACTAGCCCTTTCCAGCTAGTTATGAGGGGCCCCATTGACGTTAACCCCTTCCTTTCGCCCTCATTCTGTTCTTGTTTTTTAACTCCCTGCTTTCTACAAGCCATAATATGTTTATTTTCCATTGAGATGGCTGTATGAGGGGAAAAAAGAGGCAATTCCGCAATAACTTTTTTGGGTTTGGTTTTAGGTAATTCACTGCTGTGGTGACACTAGCGTTGTGTGACCGTTTGGGGACTTGGGTCCCATTTTGCTTATACTATGCTGAGAGAAAACTCCTCTGTCGATTTGAGGCGGAAATCCGGCGGACCCCATTATAGTCTTTGGGTATCCGCTTTTTAAGCAGATAGGGTTTCCGTTTTTCAGAAACTTGAACACTAATATGTATCTAGTGTCAGTTCACACTTGCGTCGGGCTGTCCATCGGAGGACCAGAACAACGGACAAGCAGACCGCTACAATTGTGGTTACATTCAGAGACCGACAGGTCTCATTGACTATAATGGGGTGCATTGTTTTAAAACTAAACCCGGCTATCAAAAAGTCATCTGTGAAAGACTTTTTCGGCCACCAATTTCAGGCGGACACCGAGTCTCCAGTTCAAATGTGAACATACCTTTAAAGAGGTTGTCCAGGCTTAAATTTTATTTTATAACCCCTTAAGGACCGATCTAATTTTCGTTTTTGTATATCTGTTTTCCAAGAGCCATTTTTTTTTTTTTTGGTCACATGATGGCTTGTTACTTGCGGAACAAATTGTACTTTCTAATGACACCATTCAATATCCTGTACAATGTACTGGGAAGCTGGAAAAAAAATTCAGAATGAGGTGGAGTTGGGAAAAAAAAATGCATTTACAACAATTTCATATGGGTTTAATTTTTATGGTGTTCACTGTGTGGTAAAAATGACATGTTACCTGTATTCTGTGGGTCAGTAAGATCTCGGCGATATCAAATTTATATGGTATTTGTAATGTTTTTTGATACCTTTTAAAAAAAATGAAAAACTTAGCAAAATAGAAAAAAAAATATGTGTCGCCATGTCCTGACAGCTGTAACTTTTTCATATTTACATGCATGGCGTCTTTTTATGCGAGACAAGATGTTTTTGTTGATACCATTTGAGGGAAGGTCTGATAGATAACTTTTTATTACATTTTTTTAGGAGGCAAAGTGTTGAAAAAAAACACCATTTGGCTATTTTGATTTTTTTTTTTTTTTTGCCCGCTACACCGTTCACCGTATGGGATAAATAATTTTTATATTTTAATAGTTCGGACATTTTAGAGTGCAGGGACACCTAAAGTGTTTTTTTTTTTATTATTGTTTAGTTATTTTTATATGTGATCTAAGGAAGGGGGGTGATTTGAACTTGGTTTTTTTTTGTGTTTTTTTTTTTTAATACTTTTAAAAACCTTTTTTTTTTTTTCTTCTTTTACTTTTATGTTCAGACCCCCTAGGGGGTCTGATTGCTCATACTATTCAGAACTATGGCAATGACAAGCCTGGGTGTCTTCAATAGGCTCCCAGCTGTCATGGCAACCGATAGCCGCCCTCCACTGATGTTCTTGGGGGCATCAATTAAGTAAAGATGGCAGCTCCTGAGACCTCTCCACACATCCCCATGCAACCAACGATGGAGATGACGCGGAGCTGTAAGGCCGGCCCTTTCAACGATGGAGAGATATTGGTGCCGAAACTAACAACACCAATATCTCCAGCACCAGGGTGAATATTGGCAAAGCTGACACTGCCCTGAATTCAGCGCACTGTCATCTTTCTAGCGGTATATAATCCCACTAATTCCTGCACAGAGAACTTTATCCTCCACCGGTTTCAGTTTAAAAACATGTCAATTTGGTTGTCGGACTCCATGTGTTTTAGTGGTCTGCCTCTCCGTTGTTCTGATCCTCCAACGGATCTGAACAATAGAGAGGCGACACTAGTGTGAACCTAGCATAAGGCTAAGACCCCATGTTGCGGAAATGCGTTAGAAAAAAGCTGCTTTTACAGTACCTGCGAAGTGAATTAAATTCTGGTTAATCTACATTATAGCAAAAACACATGTTAATTTTAGCTTCGGAATTGCAAGAATTTTCCCTGTATATAGAATAGGGGAAGAAAAAAAGCAGAGTAAAAAACGCAGTAAGATCTCAATGACAAATGCTGCAGAAATAATCGCAGTATGTTTTCACTCTTTTTTTTTTTTCCAGTGTATTTTTTTTTTAGATGTGATTCGCTATGTGGAGCCTAAAAATATTTTTCTTTGTGTCACTGTATTGTGACACTTGTAAGTTTTTAATATCTGTGCATGAAGCTGTGGTTTTTATTGGCACAGTGTTTCAATACATAAAACATTTTCATTTTCTTATTGATTTTTGGGGAAGGCGAGGGAACCTGCTTTTTTTTTTTTTTTAATATTCACAACACGTCGGAATAGCCTGGCTTGTCATAGGTTCCCAGCACCGCCACTCTTTCCTGCTCCTGACGCGTCTCTTCCTCTTCACTCCTCTTCTTACATGAGACCGCTGCAAAATGGCCGACGGAACAGCTGACTGTGCATGCCTCGTGTAAGAGACCACTGCAAAATAGCGACGAGCATGCGCAGTCGGCCGTTCCTTCGGCCATTTTGCGGTGGTCTCGTGTAAGAAGAGTGAAGAGGAGGAGACACGTCAGGAGCAGGAGAGAGAGGCGGGGCTGGATACCTATGACGAGCTTTGAGAGCAGGGGGGAACGCCCCCTGTGCTTTCTGAAGACTAATTTGCATAACGAAGAAAGAAGACAAAACTCAAAAACGGCGGCGCGGACCTGAAAAATAAAGGTAGGAGAAGAATGGCCATTCTAAAGGCTGTTCCGACGTGCTGTTAGTTAAAAATCGATTTTTTAATGATTAGAATCCCTTTAATGATTTGGGCGTTTCTTGATACAGTGACAACTGTTTATTTACTGCTTAGATTTTTTTTTTAGATGTTAGATAGAAAATGGGGATGATTAAATTGTTTAATAGGTATGTTCTTGAACATTTTCTTCTTACTTTCTCTTTTCTCTGTTAGTCTCCTGGTTTGCCATGAGAAACCGCCCCTGTGTCCCACTAATGTTTACTGCAAGGAGGCCGCTACAATGGAGAGTGAACGCCAATGGACTGGATAAGCATCCTTATTAATCTATGTATTGTGGCAGTGCAGTTATCCAAAGGTAGGTTTTTAGCAAAAAGTGCGAAAATGAGAATATGTTTTCATAAAGATTATTTTTCTTCTCTTTTACTGTCTGAGAAACCCAGAAAGCGTCTGGTTTGCTGGAGTGGAAAGAAAAGAGAAGGTTCTACTCCATCTGGTCCAATGTTTGGGCTGCTTAATGAACCTCAGTAGGTGTCAGCTGAGAAGACTCCTGAAGAAAGGAGGTCATTACTCTCGGGGAAGGAGAGAGGACGCATCGCCCTGAGGGGACTGAAAGTGCAAGTATAGCAGGTTGCTGTTCACAATATGATTGTGTTTGACGGGCCTGAGATAAGCCCTGTTTAGTTAGTGCCTGAACAAGGTTAGGATTTATGGTTATGGTTTGTTGTCTGTGCACAACCTGTGAAATAAACTGGCTGAAGACAGTTTAAAGCAGAAAATCCTCTGTGTTGAACGGAGATTATTGTTGTGCCATTCCATCTAAACCAAGAAAGATGGAGATCCCGAGAGCTAATCCCCCCCCCCTGAACTGCTCACACTATATATACTGATCCCATGTAATTACATTTGAATGCACTCTATGGACGTGCAGCAGGTGTAGAGCAAAGTTTGTGACATTATAGGTGAATTTGCAGCAGGGGAGGTTAATCACAGAGAATTCTGACACCTATATATTAATAATCAAGTTTATCTAATGCAGGGAATACAATAGTAAGCTTTATCTTTCTCCACATAACCCCTTTAAAGCTCTATACATGAGCAGTGTATAAGGATATGATTCCTGGCCCAGTCCATAATAAAACAGCACAGACAGTACATGAGTGACATGCATGTGCCATCCGTGCCTCTACCGACCTATTCACTTCATCTAGTGAGCGCAGGCTGCAAAATGGACATGTATAGGATTTGTCCTGAGTTTTGCCTCAGATTCACTGCCACATACATGGGCCCGTGATAATACATAGGCATATGTATAGGGCCATAGAGACTGATGGGTCAGTGTGCTAGCCATGAAAAACACAACTGGTACAATGACAAAGTACACGGTCATGTACGTGAACCCTATCTTTTTTAACCCTTTCCCGACATCCGCTGGGTGCTTAAATATGGCGGTCGCTCGGGACCCTAGCAGTCGCCATAGCCACCAGGTTTCTGCTGTATTATACAGTAGACACCTGGCGCTAATACCTGCGATCAGTGCCCACAATGATCGCGGGCATTAACCCCTCTGGCGCCTCAGTCAAAGCTGACTGAGGCGCCATTTTACCGGTGGAGCGCTGGCACCGCCATTTTGCCAGGGATCGCCGGGACCCTGAGCAAGCTCCGGGGCCAGTGTCCTGTTGCTATGACAGCTGGGAGCCTTGTGAAGGCTCCCAGGACTGTCTTTCATTAACTTCGATTGCAGGCTACTCTACTCTATAAAAAAAAAAAGTACAAAAAAATCTAAAATAAAAAATATTAAAAGTTCAAATCAACCCCCTTTCCCTAGAACACATATAAAAGTAGTTAAATACTGTGAAACACATACATATTAGGTATCCCTGTGCCCGAAAACGCCCGGTCTACAAATCTATAAAAATATTTTTCCGGTACAGTAAACGCCGTAGCGGGAAAAAAAAATCAAAAGTGCCAAACCGCCGTTTTTTCACTGTTTTGCCTTTGATAAAAATTTGAATAAAAAGTGATCAAAGCAATAGACATTCTCCAAAATGGTATAATTAAAAAGTACACCTGGTCCCGCAAAAAAGACGCCCTATGCATCCCCTTACACGGAATTATAAAGAAGTTACGGGTGTCAGAATATGGCGACTTTAAAAAAAAAAAAAAAATAAATAAATTTTTGCACAGTTTGGGATTTTTGTTAAGGGGTTAAAATGTAAATAAAACCATATAAATTTGGTATCCCCGGAATCGTACCGAAACATAGAATACAGATGACATGTCATTTTGGATGTAGAGCGAACGCTGTAATAACGAAGCCCATAAGAAAGTCACACAAACACAAAGTCACACACTTTTTCTTCAAATCCACCCCATTATGAATTTTTTTCAAGCTTCCCAGTACATTGTACAGAATAATAAATGGTAGCATCATGAAAAAAAAAAATTGTCCCGCAAACATTAAGACCTCATATGGTTCTGAGAACGGAAAAATAAAGTTATTGGGTTTGGAGGGGGGGGTGGGGGAGTCAAAAACGAAAATTGAAAAATGCCACCGGAGGGAAGGGGTTAAAGATAATAGTTATCAATAGAGGTCCGACACTTTTTTTTTTTTTTTTTGCCTACATTTCTGCCAAAAATTATGGTGCACAGCATTTATGAACAGTGTTCCAGAAAAAAACAGAAAAGAATGGCTGAACACGTTTGAAAAATGTGAACCAGAATGGGTGTGGTAAAATGTCTCACTTTATGACACCTTTATGAAACAAAAAAGAACCAATATGGCTGAGATTTTCTTGTGCAAAGTAGACCCAAGTTTAAAATTGTGTAGACAGATTTTTGGCACATGTGCAATGGAGACAGATTTTTTTTTGTTTGGCACATGGAAAAAAAAAAGCCAGAATTTTGGTGTGTCAGAAAGTGAGACAGATTTATGAAGGTCCGTATGACAGATTCATAAATATGAATAAAGCTATGAACAGAATTTGCAGTTTTAGACAGTGCAAATAGTATTGATGAATGTGGCCCTTTGTGTTGTGTAATTTTTGGTTGGATTATATGTGTACCACTATTTCTAGAGGAGCTAGAAGCACTTTGCATATTGTTTTGGGGGGACACCATAGTTATCACCATTATTTCTGCAGTGTAGTATTTAAGGGCAATAAGCAGCACAGCAGGCACAGTAATGGGTCAGGATAGCAGGCATTTGCAACCCATAGACACATGTTTTTAGGGCGGACATAGTGTCAGATTGGTTGCGCTCCCAGTGATCAGACATATATGACCTATTCTGTGAATTTGCAGGAAATCCCCAGACTGGCAGCTCCCAAATGGGACCCCCAGCTGATCATGTACTTGGCATACTGACTCACAAGCCAATCTGAGAGTGTAACTTCCTTCCAGGCTCTCATAGGCTTTCACAGTAAGGCTACATTCACATCAGTGTTGGACACTCTGTGGCAGTGTGCATCCAAACATTGCAGAAGGAAGAAGTCCAACACTCAACGGTTTCCATTATAGTTAATGGGATCTGTCGGGTTCTGTATGTGACCTCTGTTTTAGCCGTCTGCCTATCTATTGTTCTGATCCTCTGACAGACCCGAACAACAGACAGACCGATGCTAGTGTTAACCTAGCGTCACAGTGACTTCTGGCTGGTGTGTGAATCTCGGGTCACGCTACCAATTCCATACCCAGCCAGGGAACCTATTCGGAGGCTAAATAAAGAGAACCATGCACCTGATAAGTGTATCATTCACTTTCCTTTAGTATGCCTTGTACTATAGGACTAAATAGTGGCAGAGTGGGACTTTAAAGCCATGTTTAGTTGTATGGTCTGCAGACAACCTGTATAGAAGTGGTGTCTAGCTGCTATATGGTCGTTGTATGATGGTGGTATTCAGTTGCTCTGCGGTCGTAATATTTGATCTTGATGGAGTTGCTATTTTATCCTTGTATCATTTGGCCAATGTAGGACTGTATTATTTAGAGATATTGTATTATCTATAATTTATAGATGTTTAGAATGGAGCTAATGTGGGACAAGCATCCATAGACAAAGATTCCACATCTCATCACAGAATGAATGTAATTTTGTTTGTCATTTCAATTACTTCAGAATAACTGCATTAAAACCTGACCTGCATTGATGTTTGTTGTATCCAGTCTCAGTGCCTAGGGCAGCATGAGCTGTAAATGCAGCTCTGCAAATAGTCTACAATTCCCTGTTAGGGTAAGCAGGCAAGTCACAGCATGACTGAATCTACATTGAAAAGTATGAATAAAGTACAATACAGGTAGATGTCAGAAGGAGGAAGGAGAGCAGAGGACAAAATAAGGAGATTAGAGGAGGATGGAGCGAGGCAACAGACCCCAATACCAAATCCACCATGTACACACACTCTGGACCAGAACTCTTCCTTATATAAAGACCAGATCCCCATTTCAGACCCTGAACTACCTCTGTATATAGACCCCAAGTCATATTCTCTTGACTACAGATTCCAGACTTTACCTGCTTTGTATACAGACCATAATCCAAACCTGCATGTTAAGAGAACCCTGACTAGGCCCGACCATTTACAGAACCTCAACCAGACCCCTCCATTTGTAGACCCATATACCAGACCCCCTTCCTTTTCATACAGCGTCATGGTGAGAGCCACAGACACCTTTCACCATCCGCAGGCACCATTCTTGATTACAAGTGCAATGAGCACTTCCATCAGTACAGAGGGAGACGCTCATTGCAGTTACAGGTGCCGCAGGGCGCTTGTAGTAAGCTGCATTCAGTACTCACCACTCTGCTCTTCACTTGCTTCCATTTTGCACCTGGAGCAAAGTGGTTAGTACTGAACACAGCTTGCTATTCGCTCCCCAGGGCTGCAATGATTGCCTCCATCAGTGCTTAAAGAAACGCTCGTTGCGCTTATAAAGTAAGGATGGTGCCTGCGTGCATTCTGCGGAAGCTTGGAGCAGTGCAGTAAGTCACATGTGGTGGAAGTCCCCGCCACATGTGACTGCTGTGACCAATCAGCGGCCTCAGTGAAGGAAACAGGATGTCACTACCTGTGAGGTCCCCTGTCCCTACCGGAAGTCAATCAGCAGCTTCCACGAAAGGGACCCGGATGTCACATCAAGAAGACAGCTGAGCAGAAGGACTGGACCACACTGGGAAGACACTGAAGCATCAGGGATAGGTGACAGTGATTTTTTTTTTTTTTCACTTCCTCTGGCCAAAATCCTTCTGGCAAAACGTCTTGTGGACATATATATCCACTTTTATTAACTTTTGGGAATGGAATGTGAAAAAACAGCAATGTCAGGAATGATTTTAAAATTGTGATTGGTAGGGGAATTAAAAAATCTGAACCATGTGATTTGCATCATGTGCAGGGGTGGGTTAAAATAATGGTGAAATGTGTGGTTGTCCAGAGACCAAGGCTGCAGGGAGGTCCAGCGGTAAGTAATTGCATATTCTCCCCCATTATAATCTGACCTCGTAATCACTGTTGTGATTACTGTGATGGGGCACTGGAGGTGAATATTTGTTGTCGAACATGACCGAATTGGAACTGCCTTTATTTTACTCTGGGGTCTCTTCAGAGGCTCAGGAGAGGTGAGTAAATCTATAAAATAGTATTACTCACCTCCCCTGGGCTCCAGTGCATCTCTTCCAGTCTTCTTAGTGACGTCTGTGTGTCATTACGCGGGCCTTTACCCATGTAACAGCTAAGGCCCAATCACAGGACTCAGTGGTCCCCGACGTCATTCAGGAAGCCTGAAGATAATGGGGAACCGCACGCCGGAGCCCAGGGGAGGTAACACTCTTTATGTTTACTCACCTCTCCTGGACCTCTGCTTATTATACTCTGGGGTTATAAACCCCTTAACTTTTGTGTTTAGCCAAAACGTGAAATTTTTGGAAAACTTGTAACAGGAACCAGTTCAGTCAACTCTATGTATGTACCACTATGGCACATTATACTGCGTGAAGGACCATTATGGAACAGGGGTGGGGAAACTGTGCTTTATGAACAGCCTGAGCCATGCTACACTTAATCCGCCCCAATCATGGGGACCTGGTTACCAGTAGTCATTCACCTAGTTGAATGTCTACCACTTTATTTTACCCATAATGTTAGGACACAGGAGTCCCTATGCTAGTCAACAGTTGATAACCGTAATTCTTATACTAAATATATAAGGCCTCCCTCTGTGTGGCTGATGAGTGAGAATAACCATTCCTGGCACAGGGACTCCTGGGTCCCTTCAGTAGTGGTAAATTCAGAAGCGGTCTTTCACCTAGGTGTATGTCCGTTAGTACAAGGACCACATAATGCAATCAGCAAGGAGGAGTCAGAAGTGCAGGATGTATGTATTGTGCATGCACAAACTATCCCAGCATGGAAATACTCTTCAGTAAAAATACTGGGCAGGCTGGTAGAACACTGGCCGAATGGCAATCCTACCACCGGCTTGTACTGTCTGGTTTGACGCAGCAGATGCAATGACATAATTGTATCGCACCGGCCTGCCCCAAGCTGTAGACAGCAATGTGAATCATGGAACATAGCTAATGGCTCTCTGCTCCACCATTGTATTCAACTCTATCTGAATCCTGAGGACAGTAGGAAAGCACCCAAACTCCAGGACAGTCCTGCTGGATCTGGACAGCTGACAAGGTGTCCCCTGCTGCCATAAGGTGCCATTTGTCCTACACTTAAAGAGGACCTTAAACCACCTCCACCATCTTCAACTCTTTGTATTCATTAAAAGGCGCTGCTCTGCTGATTCTGGATTTTTGGAGTTGGATTTTTTTTCTCTATCCCCCACCATTCCCGAGCAATCATTTCTATTAATTTCAACACCCAACAGGATCCCTACTCTCAGGGGGCTATTCCTGAACGTCTGCTACACTCCAGGACCGTCAATATTAGAAAGATGGATAATCCTTTAAAGAGGTTGTCTGGAAATTGGAGCAACCCATGTGGCGAGCGGAACGTGTAAAATACAAAATAAATTTAAAAAAACATACTCCCCTGCTCCCCTGTCCTTAGTACTCTGTTTTTCCGCCGCCAGTGTCCTGCACCTCATGTGACTGCTAAGACCAATTAGGTACAGGATTTCCAAAAATGAGGCGCTGTCATGAGACCAAACAAAGAAAGACAGGTGACAATGGGGTGCTAGGGAGAGGTGAGTGTGCCTTTTTTTTTTTTTTTTTTTTTTTTAATTTTTACACCTCCCTGGCCACCACAGTGGTTGTTTCATTTTATGGACAGCCTCTTTAAAGGGGTTGTCTGGGTGAAATTTGTTTGTGGCCAATCCACTGGTCCCTCCCATACAGTGGCCTCTTCACTGGTCCCCCATACTGTATGGGGAACAGTGATGGGGCTATTATATTGTGTGGGGGCAGTTATGGAGGCTAACATCCTGTGGGGAGGACATTAAACTGTGTGGTTGAAGGACCATTCCCAAAAGGGATAAGACCAGCGCTTACTCCAATCCAGTCCTTCAACCTTATTTGCATCTCGCTGACGTTGACGAGAATCCAGCTGCTGTCTCATCCATTTATCTGATTCATCCATTATACTTGCTTGTTTAGGAGTTGTGACCTATTGTTTCACAACTCCTCAAGGTGAGTGGCCATTTTTTACAAATTATTGGTATTTACGTGTTTAAACGTTATAACACGAGGTTGTTGCTCGGTGTTGTATTTCTTTTTTGACTATTAAACTGTGTGGGGCATATATAGGCTATAAATACCTGATTGCTACGGGGCTGACACACAGCCCTATCAGCTTTACAGAGCCACTTCCGGCGCCTGTTATGTACACAGCACAGGGCTGGAAGCAAAAGCTCCATCCACTGTATAGCAGCCCTGCGCCTTCACTGCAGCTCAGATCGCACTGACTTCAATATGTGCTGAGATGCAGTGAAGGTGCCCGGCTAATATACAGTGGACAGAGCTTTCTGCTTCCGGTCCCCTATTGTGTACAGGACGGGCGCCGGAAGTGACTCTGTACAGCTGATTGGTCCAGGGGCCGGATGTCAGATCCCTACGAATCAGGTATTTATGGCCTATCCTGAGGATAATCCCTGGACAACCCTTTTAATATACCCCTAATGCGCCACACTATAAAGAGGTTGTCCAGCATAATTTTTTTTTTTTTCTTTTTTATAATTAGTCCGGGGGAGGTGGAAAAACAAAACAAAAAAACCCAAAACATACTCACCTGTCCCTGGTGCTCCGGTGTATCCTAGCGCGGTCCGGTCATGCTCCGTTGTCTTCTTCTTTTGCTGGAAGTCCTCACTGGCTGTGATGTCCCAGGTCTCTTCCCTTAGGCCGCTGATTGGCCATAGGAATCACGTGCAGAGGGAACTTTCGCTGGAAGAAAACAGAGATGCAGGAACGAACTCCCTGGGAGACACTGGGGACGGGAGACTAGGTTCTGGGTTTTTTTTTTTTTTTTTTTTTTCTCACCTGCCCCGGCCTAATTAAAAAAAAAAAAAAAAAAAAATGTTATCCTGGACTATCCCTTTAATGTCCCCCAGGATATTGGCCTTCATCACTGCCCCCCCCAATATAATGGCCCCATCAATGGTCCCCATACAGTATAGGGGACCAGTGAAGGGGCCACTGTATGTAGGGAATAGTGAAGGGGCCACTGTATGGCCCATACAGTGTCCCCTTCACTAGTCCCCTATATAGCAGCATTAGGTCATTACTTACCTGTCTGGTCCCACTCCTTGCTCGGGGTGCACTGATGTGACGTTATGTGTGCCCAGAGCAGGAAGAAGCAGGAGGCGCTGGAGAGTAAGGTAAGTATTGGAGCTTAGCTTGTAGGCTACAGGCTCAATGTGGCCTGTGGCCTACAAGTCTATGAGTGGTAGAGCAGGAAGCCAGTGGCTTTCTGCTCTACTAGTATCAGAACCGGATTTGCGGCACCATTTCTCCCCAGTTTTGTGATCTGGTTCTTAAAACCAGATCACAAAACTAGGGAGAACCTGGCTGCATCACTTACCTCACCCCGCTCCTGCTTGCGGCCTCTCCGCTTCCCACTTCATCCTGGGCCCTGTGCGTCGCGATGATGTAATGAGCGGCCTGCGGGGGGCCCCCTAACCAGGAGCAGGGAGAGGTAAGTGAACAGGGGCCGTTACTGCACCTCCACTGCCTATTATAAGAAAGCAGGGGGCCCATCGGAGGATTAACTGGTCTCCCAGTGCGCCAGTCTGACCCTGGGTGAACACACGGAACACCCAGGAGATTTGCCAGCTCTTCCAGGAGTCTGGGAGTCTCATAGACTTTCTGCGAGAGTTAGTCAGAATGTACTTATTTCAGGTCTGATATCGCTGTGCAGAGAGGAGTCCTTCTTACAGTTTTCTTTTTATTTACTAAGCGCTTGTTTTCTAGGTACTGTCTATATTGTAATGTTTCGTTAATATGGAGTAAAGCCGTGTGACAGGCAGTGACACATGTTGTCATGACCTCAGCATCTTGAAATATGATAGTCAGTTTTGTTAACCTTTTCCATTCAGTTCAGATGTTTTTCTGATTAGTCAGATTGATGGGGCATCATTTTGCTGTGAGCAGTGCATATCAGATACAGCCACCTGTTACAGAAAATGCAAGCACAAGTTGGCATGGACTGAGGCTGAAACGTAGACCTCCCAATTTATACAAGCTGTAACGCTCAGCTGGGCCCCTTCTGTTGTGTAATGTGGGGTTTCCTTACATCCTGCTATTTACATTTATAACAATTAGCATGCCAGCCACATTTACCTGTCAGCTCAGCTTACTGATCATTGCAATGCTTTTTTTAAATTTTTTTTTTTTTTTTTTTTTTATTGAAGCTTTTTATGCAGCACTTGACAGTAGGTGGCACTATAATTCACCATCCTTAATTATAGCATGCAGAAATACCATTTATCCAATACTACATCAATTTCCATTAGAAAAACAGGAAGACTGAATAACCTACATGCATGTCCCAGGGTTTGAAATCTAGATTGGCATTGCACAAAACTTGTCATATGTGGGTGTAATCATAGCCATAGCAGATCCAGCAAGGCCTGGAGACTGAGGAGCCTCACGAAGGTGCAAGAATGATGTTCATATTTCACCTACATGTGTAGGCCAAATCCACACAATGCCAGCCAAAATGACCCCCATCAGCAATGGCAGCAGACACCACACTCCCACTTAACAATATGTGAGTGTGGTAGTGACATTCTGTTTTTTAAAGTGACCCCATAAGGTCACTTTAACATTAATTAATTAATTTATTTTTTTTGCTGATTTCCCCTGTAACTGGGGCTGATACATTAGCCTCAGTTACAGGATGGATACAGGCTCTTAAAATACAATGCAGAATTGACCTGGGTCCTCTAGTACCCAGCAGGTCCTCCATTTCCTAACAGTCCGCAGATCACATGACAGCTGGGACATGGGAAACTCGTATTAGTAGCCTCAGTTACAGGATGGATACAGCCTCTTAAAATACAATGCAGAATTGACCTGGGTCCTCCATTTCCTAACAGTCCGCAGATCACATGACCGCCAGGACATGGGAAACTCGTATTATGGCGGCTTCCATAGCTGTATACACAGCGTTTATTGAGTAACCATTGGGAAGGCAGGGATGTAAATAAACCGTCCCTGCCTTCTCTCTGGGGAGTACGGCTGTCACTGATAGCCAGCTCCCCATTCCTGCAGGTTCTCATACAGCTCATGTCACTGTTAGGATGTACAGGTATGTACTTGCAGAGATAAACAGCAGCCGACCGGAGGTCAGCAAGAGGTTAAAGGGACACAGTTAAATTTTACGATGTATGCATGATGCATAATGAAAATACCGGGTGTGCGCTTTTTAACTTTTCTGGCATGGTTCCTGCAATTCCCAGACCCCTCTGAATCTCAGACTACTTTGTGAACAGTGGGGCAGATAATCTAATAAATATGACCCAGTATTCTGGCTTTACACTTCACTTTGTATGTTTTTAAGACACTTTCTAACAGTTTAGGTGCCTCGTTCAACAGGTGGATGGATCTTGTTGAAAACTTGGAGGAGCTTAATACGCAAAATGTAATCTAGAAAATGCACCATAATACTGGAAGATGTGCCAAAATTCTGTACAATGCGCTGAAAGTGTCCCAGACTTTTAAAGCACAGTGGGCCAGGGCCAGTCCACACCACTTTTTTTTGTAGCAAGTGTTTACGTGGCCTTTGGCACATTCCAAAAAAGCTGCATGTTTAGAACATGCCATGGCTTGGGCTATCAACCACACCAGATTCATCATCATTTATTCCCATTTTGTTGTCATAAAATTTGTGATAACATTTCAGTTAGATGCACAGCCTGCAAGATGCACATGATGCACCTGGTTTAATTTTCCTGTGACACATGGATCTTAAAGGCCATCATACAATCTGCCAGTGTTGATGAATCCCTCCCTATGTAAAGAGAGTAGTCTGAGAAACTGGTGGCCATTTTACAGAAATGAAGAGGCATCTAGGAAATTTTTATTGTAACCCATGGGTTGATTTAACCCATCGATGTGCGGTATTATATACCACTAGAAAGCTAACAGTGCACTGAATTCAGCTCACTGTTGGCTTTCGCGGTATGTGCCCTGGTGGTTAAGATATTGGTGCCATTAGTTTCGGCACCAATATCTCCCCACTGTCAGAAAGGTGGGCCTTACAGCTCAGCGTCATCGCTGGGCTGTGAAAAACGCCACCCCGACAGCCTTACACCATCAAACACAGTAAATTCCCTAGACAGGAACGGGGACCGGTAAGTATAGGCTATGTTACCTGCTGGGCGTTGGTTTTTATGTTTTAATAGTTTGCATTTTTGGACTTCTTGTGAGAAGTCTTCTTTGGAGATGTCTAATATGTTTTGCTTTTATTTATTTGTATTTATATGTGATCTAGGGTCACGAGGGTGAAGTTTTCTTTAGATTGCTTGTCCATAGACTGCAATATCACTGTATTGCAGTCTATGGCAAATTCCCTATGTAATTATTGAAGCCTGTTACAAGCAGGCTTCCATGCATACAATACTATGGCAGGCCTGGGAGCCTTCAGAAGGCTCCTGGTTGCCATGACAATGGGATAACTCCTGCAGTCACGCAGCGGCAGTCCTTTATATGAAACAGCAGAGAGCCTGTGGATCCTGCACCTGCTCTGCTTCTCAGCAGGCACCATATTTGGTCACGTGCACCAAGACAAACCTGTACGCCCTGGGGCAGATTGGGGTTAAATATAATCTTTTAGTCTAAAAAAAAAACTTAAGCTAGAGTTCCTTTGGTCCCCTCCCCAAAGGTATTCAGAAACAAAGATTAAGGCCCTTGGGCCCTATTAGATAAGAAGTTTGCTTGTTCATTGGGTGGTTGGCTGCTTTCAGCAGGATAAAAAAAAAAAAAAAATCGTTGTTCACTGGCAGCACATTGTCTTTTGTAATAACCGTTCTGCCGGCAAGCAATGAAAGTATGCGACACGAGAACGATCGCTTTAGCATTTGTTTCTCCTGCATGTCCTCTGTATTGCCTTGTTTATTAGGCCATTGCAGAATGAGCGCTGATGGTCTTGTTTTGTGCTGATCAGCACTTGTTAAAAAAAAATAAATAGATAATAAATTGTCTAAAAGGGCCCTAACTTACATAGTCTGTGAATTTGTGATGCTAGGAATCAAGTTCTTATTCACCAAGGCCATGGATTCCACTTCCACCTTTTTATGATGAGGAAGTCGGATTCCTCCTTCAGAACGATAAACCTAAATGGCCTAGAAAATTATTTCTTAAAACTTAAAAATAAAATAGAGATGGAAACAATAAAATTTGCAGTAAAGACATCTATTTCCATCTCTGATTCACAGAGATCATGGTTTACACGTGGCAGTAAGAATTCATGGTACCCTCCAGCACTTCTGATATCAGGCTGTCTCCTTCAGGATATCTAAAAACATTCAAAATAAATTAGAAGAACAATAAGAATGAAATACAATCAAAACATGATCCACTACAGCGTCTGATCTTCATGCTTGTTGCCTCATTGCTAAATACTGGAGGCGTTCCTCTCCCCCATCTCTAGAGGATTTATACTCGTGGATTCGAGAGATTAGAACTCTTAAAGAGGACCTTTCATGTCCTCATTCACATGTGGTTTTATATCCCGCTAGAAAGCTGACAGTGCGCTGAATTCAGTTTCTCGTTATGTGCCCCGGGGCTGGAGATGTCTGTGTAGTTAATTTTGGTACTGATATCTCCCTACTGTCAGAAGGGCGTTCCTCACAGCCTAGCGTCATCATTGGGCGGTAAGAAACGCCCCCTCTGACAAGTACTGTCGGACTATGAGGAACGCCCTTTTGACAGTGGGGAGATATCTGCAGCCCCGGGGCACATAACGTATCTAAAACCGCATATGCATAAAAGGTACTCTTTAAGCACTTGACAGCCCTTCTTCATAATGAGGAGGAGAAGTCAGAGAAGATTTGGATGCCATAGGATACCTTTTGGGCCCTCCATGACCTTTAGGTCTAGAAGTCGGGCCCTTTGGCTACCCTTTTTATAGCTCTGTCTTTGACATAACTGTGACTTGGATATGGGACCCACTTTCTTCCCTCCCCCTCCCTCTGGTTCTTGTCTTGTATCTTCCCTCCCTTCGTATCAATGCGTTTTTTTTTTTTGATCTCTCATTTAACCTGTGTGCCTCCTTTTTTGAGGCCCTGTTTATAGATGCCTTGTGTACCTTGTTTGTAAGTTTTTTGTTACAAAAATCCAATAAACATCACAATTAAAGAGGACCTTTCATGTCTTCAGGCACATGCGGTTTTATATACCGCTAGAAAGCTGACAGTGTGCTGAATTCAGCGCACTGTCGGCTTTCCCGTTATGTGCCCCGGGGCTTGAGATATCGGTGCCTTTAGTTTTCTGCCCCATCGTCAGAAGGGCGTTCCTGACAGTCTAGCTGGGCTGTGAGGAACGCCCCCCTTCCTGACTGTACTCGTCCATAGCCCTGTAGTGTCAGCGATGACACTGAGCTGTGAGGAACGCTCCCCAGTACAAGTGTATGGATGAGTACAGTCGGGGGGGGGGGGGCGTGCCTCACAACCCAGCTAGATTGTCAGGAACGCCTTCTGACGGTGGGGCAGAAAACTAATGGCACCGATATCTCCAGCCCTGGGACACATAACAGGAAAGCTGACAATGCGCTGAATTCAAAGCTTTCTAGCGGTATATAAAACCGCATGTGCCTGAGGACATGAAAGGTCCTCTTTAAAAAAACACTAAAAAAAAGTAACACACACCAGAACCAAACCAAATAGATTCCTTCCAAAGTGCTCAACTATAGGATATGTTTACTGATATATTGTCACTATAAATCATAATAGAAATACATTTTAAAGGTGTTTTCTAGGTTAAAATTATTGATGACTTTTCCTTGGGATAATTTATGGGGTCCTGGGTGTTGAACTCTCACTAATCTGATATTGATGACCTATCCTTAGTATATTTTTTAGCCCTGAAAATCCTTTTGAGTCCGTATTGGTTATTTTATTCATTTTCTACAATTTCCCATAGTTGGCCCAATTTTTTTTTTTAACTTTTATAGTATTAAATATTTCTATTCTTCATGAGAGAACCATTCTGGAGTATATTTATTAGAACACTAGAGGAAACATATCACAGTGAGTCTTTACCAGAAATAGCTCCTCTTTCTCCCTGATGTTCACAACCCTTTTTACAAATTTGGCGCCACCAAAGATGTTCCAAAATGATTAATAAACTTATGCCTAATGATAATTTTAGTGAAAGTCATGCCAGGGTAGCCAATTGTTATTATTGGTGTACTACACGTCCAATCACTTGCTGACAGTATCGTACTGTGCAGCGACACAACCCTTTGATAAGTTGTCAATTTATTAATACGTATTTCAGAGGGGTTAGAAAAAGTCAGCCTAACCGAGTTATGAAATAAAGTTGTTCCAAGCAAGTTATACATTTTGTTTATTTTAGAATTATTGCTTATTATTTAACAGACTATTGTATCTTGGGTTGTTTCTTTTGTCTTTCCTTCTAAGCTGAAATATTTGTACGTCTTTCAAAGAAGAAAAGTTTAAGGCTAACATCATAAGAAATAAATTTGATAAATTTTCATTATCTTCTGTCTGACTCGTACAACCAAGAGCCTTTGCCTAAATGTGTCTAAACTTCAGTTTGCAGGCTGTGTACACAGGCTCTACAAGTGGTGTGTACACTTCAACTCTTGGCATGACATTATGTTTTTTTTTCCATTGCAGGATGAGGAGGGCACCTATAATTAGCATGCTAAAAAAGCAAAAAAAGAAAGCGGCCATTACTGTCCTGACAGAGGAAGGCACGAGACCAAGGACCATGAGGGAGAGAGAGGAAGTGCAGATGGTAGATGACTAGTGTGTCACTGTCTGGTAAGATGTCATTTTCTATTCATTATAGTGACTTGCATGTAAGATCTGCGTTATTCAGCATTTACTCTCATGTTACAAATTTTAGGCTTTGTTGTTTATTATAAGATCTGAGTTATTGGAAGAAATTCTTACTAGAAATTTTAGAGAAGTCACTCCTTGGAGTATTCATATACACTTCTCCTGAGGATAAGTTTGCACAAAGTCTCTCTGCTTTCTGTATTTCATAAGAGTATAAATGTCAGTCTGGGATCTTTGGAAGACTCCTTGAAACATGACTATTGTCATAGGACATATGTACTTGAGAGTGTTTCCTTATCTTATTATGTAATAGTTGATATGGTATATAGTGCTTGTCTGTTTCTGTATTTTATTCTTTATTAAGCTTACATACATATTAACTTTCCAGCAGCTAGAGTGCATGTGTACTATATACGGTATATATTTCAGCAAGTTTATGCTGGGTAGGTAGTCTATATCTGTAACAAAGGATCAAAGTGAATAGATTGAGTTATTTTTATAACCTAGCTGTCCCCCTCCCCCTTGACACACATGTTTACTGTGATAAAGGCATCCATATGGCACACCTTCTAGTGTTTCTTTACAGAGAGGGCTGTCAACTGTTAACTCACAGCAACCATGAGTTCAGCAGATTATAATCTGTCAAGCTGTCATTTATTGGTTTGTACATGCTTTCTTACAGAATTAATGGAATTGCAATTGTCATGCACGTGTCTATTTGCCCCATTATTATGTTTTCTTATTGGTACTCTGGTAAATGGTCATATATTGCACAATATCTATAATGGTCACATTTTAATGGCGTGTGCAGATTCTGCTGCAGGAGTTTTCTTCAGTTTGTGGATGAGATTAAAAATCTCATCCACTTTCTGCAGTGTTTTACAGTAGCAGCAATCTTGCAGAGATACTCATTGCAGAAAATCTACATATATCTGCATATACCCATACTCTGAGGTCTTAAAATTCTTGGTTAATTTGTAATGAAATATTAAAAGTAACACTCCTGGTAAAACACAGTTTTGGCCCAAGATTGGAGATTCCGATCATAGTCGTAATGTTAAACTTAGTTAAACTTTAGGTCATTCCCTCCAATCAGGAAGAGATCCTTAATTTCTTCCAGTGGCATAACTAGAGGGGGTGCAGAAGTAGCAATCGCTACCGGGCCCTGGAACTTAAGGGGGCCCAAAGGCGTCTCTATGATATAAGACTTCCAGTGTTATAGATAACACATGTTAAGTGGGGGCCCCATTACAGATTTTCCAATGGAGCCCAGGAGCTTCAGGTTTCGCCTCTGGTTGCTTCTACAACCTGACTATATGTTCAGGTCCAAGACAGTGGTTGTCATGGTCCATCCACCCAGGAAGGAACCTGTATAGGAAGTGACTAACTGTAGATACTGCACGTGCATGCGCAACCACTGGCTGGGAGCAGAGCATACAGGCATGTTGCCAGCACAGCCTGTCAGGTGACCTCCATGAATTCTTCCAATTGGCATCCCAATCCCTCTACGCTATACTAAAAGTATATTTTCAGTTTTTGGGAGAGTATCAGTTTAATGTATGCTTATTATAACCTACATCAAATTTCTGTTGCCATCAGTACTATTATCTATAGAAATATGCATGTTATATTAGTAATTGATATCCATATCATATTTCTTTTCTAATACAATTGCTTCTTAGTTTTTCAATCCTGTATTGAATAAAACTTCTTTAGTGATATTTGCAGGACCGATACAGTTATAAGGTGAGCAGGAATGTGAAGTCATAGTCGAGTCGAAGTTGGAGTAGAAATAAACCAACTTCGACTTCAAAAGAAAATGAAAAATTATATGTTGTTAAAAATGTTTACTTTTATTAAATGCATAGCTTTCTGCATATTTACTTTCATATGAACTTAGGAAAATGTCAATCATATAAATATACTTTCCTCAATATTGAAATTGGATCCTCAAGAAGGAAATGTCTTGGAATTTTGAAAATCTCAGGATCAATAGACATGCTAATATAAGATATGCAAATGATAAAAATGG
This sequence comes from Leptodactylus fallax, assembly GCA_947044405.1. Classification (NCBI taxonomy): domain Eukaryota; kingdom Metazoa; phylum Chordata; class Amphibia; order Anura; family Leptodactylidae; genus Leptodactylus; species Leptodactylus fallax. Next base: position 3,028,577 of record CAMRHE010000005.1, on the reverse strand, counting down.
AAAGAAAATATTAAAAACTTCTCGATTTATTCAGTATTGAATATAAACATAATGGGCAGAAATGCATGCACTTACACACCTTGACATGCTATCAATGAGGCTGCTAATGGTTGTCTGAGGAATTGTATGCCACAATGATTGCACTTGGGTATGTAAATCATCAAGACTGGCTGCTAGCAGTTCTCCTACAACTGCTTACCAATGATGTCCCAGATATGCTCAATGGTAGATAAGTCCTGATATGCCTCAGTCCATGATAGTATGTTTAGGTCATGCAGGCTGCTCACGATAGCACAAGCAAAATGTGGCTTGGTGTTGTTGAAAACAGCTCCTGGGACACTTTAGAGAAATGGCCATACCACTGGTTCCACAACCGAATAAATGTAACACCGAGCTAAATGAACACTAGAGGTGTCTGGCTAACGTACTTTATGCCATCCCACATCATAATCCAGGGATTCCCCCATATTGCTCTCCAAATATCTATTGTCTCGGATCCAATATCAATTCCATCCGAGACAAAAGCGGGACTCTTCGCTAGCATCTGTAGCTGGATGACTAGCTCAAAGCCCAATGTCGTGCAAACGCCTTCTGATAGTTTGTGTAATCATTGTTTGCCACTCTTTGTTTGGGATGTCCAATTTTACTTGCAGTAGAGAATGGTTCATTATGTGCCATTCTTCCAATTAGACCATGTGCCCGTGCAGAAGTTCACCGCCATACACTTCTTGCTGTCATTCCAGTTCATTGTAATTGACCAATGCTGACACCTTGGCCCTGGCATGTAGTGATCTGCCGGAGTGATAAACCAAGGTTTGTCCGTTCAAGGATTCTATCCCTCACAGTTTGAGACAAGTGGCGATAACAGGCATGTCGATGTGCGATGCCTCATGTTCAATCATCCCACATCACTTGATCCAATTTTTGACGTTTTATGTGGCTAATAAACTTTGCTTTCAATCTGGCTTTTATGCCCCTCCAACATGTCACAGATTGGAGATAGGTGCTTTAAAATTTGATCGTTTACAGATCTTACTGCTACCTGCTACTTTCTCGATCTGCATAATATTACGGATTGTCCTTCTTGTAGTTTCAATGTTGAAGATTGTTTATGTTCTATATTAATCTTTATTAAAAAAAAAAAATAGCTATTTATGAAAGAGTTGGATTGTGAATGGAAAAAAAAAATCTGAAGTTTGGCTTACCAACTTCAGACCCTTGACAGAACTTTATTTAGGTTTTGGTAATATACTGTAAAACTGGAATGCCATAGCATATAACATGCTAGTTCCTCCTTCTACATTAGGATCAGGGGGTGTGTAGGAAACAGGACGTCGTATAGCTCACATCTATTCATGACCTGATGACTCTGACAAAAAAAAGTAGCAAAATTATGACGCATTTTTGGCTCACATTATAAGCCCCATTTGTCTCACAAATTGCCGAAACTGTAAAATTGCCTAAAACGCTTAATAAATGCGGTGTAATGCATGTACAAAAGTTATTATTTTGGAACAATTTGCACCAGAATTATGGCATATTTCCAATAGTAAATCTGCCCTACTGTTTACATGCAGTTTTTGGAGAAAGGGCCCCAAAGCATAATTGTAAATGAGAGTAGGTCACTTATAGGGGCTGGGTGACTATGATCAAAATCACAATTAATTGAACATTGTACCTTGAACAATAATTTTGGGACACTCCTCTTTTTACTTGTAAATTCCAGTATTTATATACCACCATGCCACTGAATTTTAGTTTATGGTCATGCTGCCACCACATATCACCAATGTGTTAAAAACAGCAGTTTTTACTGCTATTTGTCTGCTACTTTGTGAGCCCCTGATGAATCTAATAGAGGAAACGCGTAGGGGTATCCAGTTTGGCAGTTTAGTAATTTATATATGTCAATTGCAGCGCTGAAGTGGCTTATACCCATGTGTATTGGGCTTTGTTTCCTTTCATAGTCCCGTGGGTGTGGTATTAGGCCAGTAACCTCCGGACAGGAGGGGATACATTGTTCCTACAATATTGTATACATCATAATGTATGGGTTGCCGCTTCAGAGGTCTAACTGGCATGCACATTTGGTTGAGGGAGTCCAGGTAGATTGAGGATGAGAGCTATAATCATCATCTCTCAGATATAGGCTGGACCCATACGTGCCTGTTATACACTGTTGTGACCAGGCAGTATTAGTGAAAATTTTGGTTTTGTTTTGCCCTTCTAGTTTTTTCTATATTTTATATACTTTTTCAATAAAAGTGAAGTTTTGTATTTTATCACTGTCTTCAATCAGCTTTTTTCAGTGAATATTGTGAACTTATGGAGACTAGTTATCTTGGTTTAGATTATTCACATATCCGCAATCCTGATAGCGTACAGTAAGTGACGTAGCCCTTATCCATAATCCGTATATGATGATACCCTTTTTTACATTAGTACTTGAGGCAGAACTGTTTAGGTTTGTACAATACCAACCTCATAGGGGGCAGGACATAACATTTTATCCTACTGCAGGCAGGGCACAGCAAGGAGGCGTCTGTTCCAGCCATTTGTCTTACTTGCATTGACTCTGTTTCGTGTTTTAGTCATTGCCGCTCCAGCTATCCAGTGGTTTATTTATGTATGATGATCAGGTGTCTGTTTTTGAAAATTCATGGGTGTAATCTTCCTGGTGATCCTATTGTACACTACTTTTCCCTGGAAATCCATTGACCATTCTAGGTGACTAATTTTAACCCATCCTGACAGCTGTAACATGAGGCTAAACAGAATCTAATTGTTATTTATTACTTGTAGGATAGACCATATTTCCATTTATTTAATGTGCCCTGTAGAGCAGCACAGTATTTTGAGCCTGTGCTGAGCATGTGGCGGATAGCAATCTGCCAATGATAGCTTCCTCCTCCCAGCTGTCAACGCTTTACACTGATATAAGTATCCATCTGCAAGTGTATTTGCTGGCAGTGCCTGCCCATTTCTATTGATACATTAGAAAGCCCCTACACAGGTTTTGTTTAGGTTTTCTGATACAGTTTTGAAGCAAAAACCAGGAATAGATCACAGAAGGAGTGAAAGTGTAAAGAGATGCTGCTTCTCATAATTTTTTTAATTTACTCCTGGTTTCAGCTTTCAATATGCATCTTAAATCCTGAACAAAACCTGGGCATGGAGAAATGATGGGGCACATCCAGTTCCAAGTCCAAAAACCCACCTAATCCCAGTAGCCACACACTATTGGGGTTGGATGATCATTGGCCATTGTGGGAAGACTGGACTGCAGATGCAGAAATGGCCGTATAGTGTGCCCTCTCCCTCAGTGTTTTCTTGAATGGATAATTTGCTCAAACCACTCCTATAAGCACAATATTTTGTTATATTACAATATATTAAGGAAGTATTTAGTATCTCTTAATTTAGGAAGGTGAGCATTGTGAAAATGGGTAGGTCTTTTCCAACTGGCAAAACAATATACAGTTACTATTCATAAAATCTCATATATACACCATATTGTATATAACCATATGCTAAATTTTTTATTTAATTGATAGTCTATTGATAAAATGATCGATACAGTACATGTTTTTTTGTATAATGACCCCATCTCGACACTAGGCAGCAGAATGGTACTCCGTCTATAGCAGTCACTTTTCCTGGGTACTAACAGTGTCTCCCAGTACTCACATACCCACAGGACTCATGGTAGAGCCTAATGGTGTAACATCCGGATAGTATGAAAAAAACAATGTCAACACTGCAGTATCATGAAATGGAAGAAAATGGGAATATTTGACAGTAAGCACAGAGATAATAAGGAGTGGTGGTGGTCAGAAAATGGATAAGCAACCAATAAGTGAAGAAATGACTACTAACCATTAAATCTTTAAAACTAACTTCAACCCCTTCCTGCCAGAGCGATTTTTAGTTTATTTTTTTTCATTCCCCTCCTTCTAAAAGCCATAACTTTCTTTTGTTTTTTCCATTCACATAGTTATATGAGGGCTTATATTTTTTTGGGTCAAATTGTACTTCATAGTTTTACAATTTAATATTCCACACGATACAATGAGAGGCTTCAAAAAATTCTGAATGAGAGTGGATTTAGAATAAAACTGCTTAAAATTAGTAAAAAAAACATTAATTTCCTTCAAAATGTTTTGTAAATGAAAAAAAAAAAATATATTTATCCTACACTGAACACCATAAAAAAAATCTATAAAGACAATGCCTTAATTGCTTTTGATTTGTCTGTCTGCAACTAAAAAAAAGGTTACAAAAAGCCATGAAAAAGTCTTATATTCCCAAAAATGTCACCAATAAAATAGACAAGTCTTCCCCCAAAGAGAGCTCACACAATTCGATTGACAAAAAAGTAAAAAAAAATCTTATGGACTTGGAAAGAGGCGATGCAAATAAATAAATGTGTGTGTGTGTGTGTGTGTGTGTGTACACGAACGTAGTAAAGTTTAAATAAGTAAATACATAAATATACCGTATATTTCAGACTATAAGACACAATTTTTCCCCCAAATTTGGGAGGAAAATGGGGGGTGCGTCTTATAATCCGAATGCATCGCCCCACTCCTGCCGCCGCCGGCTTCCTGCAACGGGGCTTCCTGTAGCTGCAGGAGTGGGGGCGATGCTGCGGACCCTGGGCTTGTAGGAGAGGGCGTTCCCGGCGGTGCAAACCCATCCCGGCATCTGCCGTGCTATTACGTCGGATGTCGGGTCTGTAAAGATGATGCGGCCACTCTGCTGCAGAGCAGTCACCATAGCTACCGGGTCTCCGCTGTAATGTACAGCGGAGACCCGGAGCTAATGCCCGCGATCAGAGTCCACTCTGATCGTAGGCATTACTACCTGTAACCCCCCCAAACTGCCCCCGGGCCGGTGGGTACCTTGTTCGTTGCAGGCCGGGTCCTGTGCGGCGAGATCGCAGGAGCCGACCTGTTTCTGTGACAGCCAGGAGCCTACTGAAGGCTCCCAGGCCTGTCATAGGAATATTACTATTGTACTAATGTAGTGAATTTCCCATAGACTGCAATACAGTTGTATTGCAGTTTATGGGACTTGCAATCAAATGATTGCAGGTTCAAGCCCCCTAGGGGGGGCTAATAAAATAGTTTAAAAAAAAATAAATAAAAAACAAAAAGTTCTAAATCACCCCCTTTCCCTAGACTACATAGAAGTAGAAAATTATTGTGAAACACTTACATAGTAGGTATCCCTGTGTCCGAAAATGCCCAGTCTACAAACTTTTCCCTTAGGGTGAACGTCATAGTGGGAAAAAGTATCAAAAGTGCCGAACTGCCGTTTATTTCACTGTTTCGCCTCTGATTTGAATAAAAAGTGATCAAAGCAATAGACATTCCCCAAAATGGCATAACTAAAAAGTACACCTGACCCCGCAAAAAAAGTCTCCCTATACTTCCCCGTACAGCTGCAGGGTCACCTGTCAATGTGGCCTTGCAGCAGTTGCAAAACTTCAACTCCCATATGTTAAATATTTTACCACATTTTTTGCTTCCACATTTTTTGCTTCCATAGTCACTATTCACTTGATTGAAACTGAATATTCTTGTGGCTTCTGTTAGATAGGTATCTGTTGGTTTATTATTTTTTTATTGTATAGGTAAGCTCAACAGGCTGTGCTTTTGTATACAGAGAGTCATTTTTATAATAGGACTTCATGTATAATAAATGTCCTGGTCACAGGCCTCGATTAGACATATACATTATGAGACTATACCTCCAACAGAAGCCACAGATGACATCTTTTTCAAAGTCTATAAAGCTATAAATATATAAAACTTTCTAAAGGTTGGGAACTATTTTTATATTAGTTTTTTGCCTGGGAACCTTTCTTGTTTGCCCTATTTAGTATAATTTCCATTTAAGCTCAGATTTTCTAATCAGAAAAGTACGCAGATATTCCCTGCAGTGCCAGAAGTATTCCTGTGTCGTCACTGACATCGAGACAGCTACCATGTGATGGCTGTATGAATCAGAGCTGCCCGAATTATTACATTCACTGCTGTGATAGGGAGACACATTTCCTAGTGGTGTGTGAGGTCCACTGTTAAATACATATCATATCAGTGTCACATTATTGAGTAAATACCTTTTCAGTAAGTAATACCTATTCCTTTGAGGTAAGCCCATGAATGACTTCAGTATCCATAAATATTTCTCTGCCTATATAATGTCACAAAGTAAGAACATGCAGCTGTCCATATTAAACACTGATCTTTCAAGTGAAAGGGCATTTGTTAGGATCAGGTACAAATGTCAGATGTAGTGAAAACTGTGGACTGCTTGACAAACTTGATTTATGTGGCAGTACATGCTGATTTAGTTTTTGTGTAGTGGTACACACTATTAAAAATATGCAACAAAAAATCCTGTATACCAGTTACTCTTTAGTTGCATAACATGAAATAAGTGGCTACGGACCAAGCCTGCATACTGTAATAGAATGTGCATTGGGACAAGAAATGGTAAATATTACAAACACTGTATTTTGAAGAGCAAGGGCTGACAAAGAAGAGAAGAACTGTTATGAAGGCAAAGCCTCACCCCAATTCTTGTAATCTATCTCAGTGTCTCTACTGCTAGAGACGGACTTCGCATAGTTTTGCTAAAGCAGTTGTCCAGGGAATTTTATTATACACATTTCTTAAGCGGACTTTTTCATGCTGGACCTGGAGGTTCTGGGCAGGTTTTGACCCTGATTTAATGTGATCGGCCACTGAGTCATTCCGCCTGATTTCCTTTACTACAGTCTGCCAGCCCCCATAGCACAGGTAGCTACCTGTAAAAACTGGAGAGAAGGGAGGAGGCAGAGCCACCTAGGAGTTGAGTGCTTGTTTCAATCTTGTGATTGGGGTTGGAACCACGCCGTAACCTCCAGGTCCAGCATGAAAATATCCCCAGAAGTGAGTATAACAGTCCCTGGGCAACCTCTTTAAGTACACATAAACAGGGGTGTAAATACCGGGGTAGTAGAGGTAGCGGCTGCCACAGGGCCTGGGACATTATGGGGCCCGGAGCCCTGTGGCAGCCACTACCGCGAACCCCACAAACACCGCTATCATTATACTCCGGGGTCTTTTAAGACCCCGGAGTATAACGATCGGGGGCCCAGGGGAGGTGAGCGAACATAAAAAACAACGCTACTTACCTCTCCTACACTTTGACAGGCTTCGGGCCTGTTTGGTGATGTCCCAGACGTCAGCTGACGTCATTATGTATCGCGATGCCGGCCTGGATCACGCGAGATCTGGTTCAACATTGAAGATGGCCGAAGTAGCGCACGGGAGTTCATTGGAGCCAGGGAGAGGTAAGTAGCATTGTTTTTTATGTTTGTATCCTCCCCCCGGGGTCTCCGATCATTATACTCTGGGGTCTGAAAAGACCCCAGAGTAAAATAATCGTTCATGGGTGGTCCACTAATAGTGTGTGCAGGGGCCACTATGAGTCATAATAGTGTGTGCAGGGGCCACTATGGCACATAATAGTGTGTGCAGGGGCCACTATGGGGCATGATACTTTGTGCAGGGGCCACTATAGCGCATAATAGTGTGTGCAGGGACCACTATGGGGCATGATACTTTGTGCAGGGGCCACTATAGCGCATAATAGTGTGTGCAGAAATGCGGTTTGTGCAGGGGGGGTGTTGGAGGAGGTGGTCCGGGGGTGGGGGGGGTTGGGGAGGGGGGGGCCATGTCAAATGTTCGCTTTGGGACCCAGCCATTCCTAGTTACACCACTGCACACAAAGATCTGCTGTAAACACAGAACATACAGAAAGCTGCATACACAATACACCTACACCTACACTCACAGCTCTAATGAACACAGTACATGTATAGATACAAGAGGAGGTATGATTATCACATTATTTGGGTATTATGGCTTCAGCAAATAAAGGTTATCCATTGTGTAATTGTAAAAATTATACACTTTTCCTTTATTAATCATACATTGTTTGCTTTAAGTGCATAAAAAATGTGTGATAGACACGGGTCAATGTGGTAGTGGCTGCTGCTGTCAAAAAGAAGGGAGATAAGCTGCATATGTCCCTTGTTTCTCCCCCGACATCTGTTGCCCATACACATTAGATTGTCTGCCAGTCCCAATGAAATCCACCTACTATATATATCTCTATATATCTATGTCCATTTTAACCAATTGACATAGAAAGTTTATTACAATTTTGTATTACTATTTCATTACTGAAATACACCCATACAGCAGTTTCTATGGAACCATTGGGTACATTGAAGTCTATGTACACAGTTGGATGGACAGATTTATTACTTCTGTCTAAGTTTTAGACCGTGCACAGTTAGTATAGACGGTCTTTAACTGCACCAGATTTATCAGAGATGTGTGCTGCTGGGCAGGGGTGCACCGCTAATGAGGCGAATTGAGGCGGCCGCCTCAGGCGGCACTGTCCGGGGGCGGCATTTTTACTATTTCATGTAAACCAGCCCAGAACAGGCCGCTTTAAAAAAAAAAAAAAAAAAAAAAAAAAAAAAAACCAGAGCTGAGCGGGGCCTGTCCTGGGCTGGTTTACAAGACGTCGCATCTCAGCGCAGGCGGCGATACAATGACGTCATCACGCCGCCTACGCTGAGACACAGACATCGCGGACAAGAAGAGGAGGCGGCGGCGGCTGCATCAAGGCATCGCAGGTGAGTATAACTTTTTTTTTTTTATATATATAAATAGGCCGTAACCTGTTGGAGCATCCCCGGCAGGTAACGGCCTATTTATTTACCTACCCCGCGTCTGCTCGTGGCCGCCCCCCGCTCCCCTTCTGCTATGGGATGCAGAAAGGGAAGTGGATGCCGCTGGGAGCGGCCACGAGTATCGGTAAGTGAGGCCGCGGGCCGCAAATACTACTATTATTATACTCCGGGGTCTGAACAGATAATAATCGGAGGCCTAGTGTTGGTGAGGGAATATAAAAACCAATGTTATTCACCTCCTGCGATCCGATGTAACTCCGAGCAGGCTTGAGGCCTCTGGTGACGTCATCAGGTCGCGTCGCCGGCCTGATCACGTGACGTGTGTGCGCAATTAAACAGGGCCGAAAGCTGCAAGGAGTGCACCGGTGTCCAGGATAGGTAAGTAACTCTGATTTTTATGTTTGTATTCTCCCCTGGGTCTCCAATCATTATACTCTGGGGTCTGAAAAGACCCCAGAGTATAATAGTTCATGGGTGGTCCACTATGGGGCATAATACCCTGTGCAGGGACCACTGTAGAGCATAATACCCTGTACAGGGGCCACTCTGGAGCATAATACAAGTGCAGGGGCCACTATAGAGCATAATACCGAGTGCAGGGGCCACTATAGAGCATAATACCCTGTGCAGGGGCCACTCTGGAGCATAATACAAGTGCAGGGGCACTATAGAGCATAATACCGGGTGCAGGGGTCACTATGGAGCATAATACCAGTGCAGGGGCCACTATGGAGCATAATACCAGTGCAGGGGCCAATATGGGGCATAAAACTGTGTGCAGGAGTTGCTGCGGAACATAATACCGTGTGCAGTGGCCAATGCGGGGCATAATACCGTGAGCAGGGGCCACTATGGAGCATAATACCGTGTGCAGGGGCCGCTGAGAGGCATAATACAGTGTGCAGGGGCCGCTGCAGGCCATAACACTGTGTAATACAGTGTGCAGGGGCTGCTGTGGAACATTATAGTGTGTGTCAATGGGGCACTATAAACATGGGCTATGGCACCTGTTTATAATATACGCTGTCTGTTTATAGTGACCGTGTGATTGTAATTCCAGCCTTGTCACATACTGTAGACATGTACAGGACGAGGCTGTAGTTACATTACATGGCCGCTATGAGATGAATGACACTATGTAAACAGAGAAGCGGTCACGGCGCTTACACAGGTACCATTCAAACAGATGATCAGTAGGGGTCCTGGGTTTTTGAACCCCACTGATTAGTTTATTAATGACCTAGAAAACCTTTCAATTAGTTAACACCTGGGGCATTATTAATAAGGGGCACTATTTATACAGGGTACACACGGACATTATTAATATAAAGATGCACTTGGGGGTATTATTCATTATGGGGGGTTATATCATATATTTTATAATTGGGGGTAGCAGCAGGATGGGGGCTTTGTGTAGGTGAGGACAATGTGGGTTGGATGCCTGGAATAGTGAGGAGCCAAAGACGTCTGTGTTGCAAACTTTACAGAGACAAGTCACAGATGGAAGAAGTGATCATGGCGGTCCAAAGGGAAGAGAAGGGAAATGTGAAGGATTAGTGTAAAATTATGTCCGTAAACTGTAAAATAGTCTACAATTGAATGAAATCCTTACTCACGTGTTGACCCCTAAGGTAACATTATTGGAGGACTCTGCTTCATATAAAACATGGAGATTTATTGAAGTCTTCATGGAAAAACCGATACATGGAAACCTTCCAGCATAACAGAAATATCAGTCAATGTCTTACAGTTCTTAGAAGTGTAGTGTTAGATTTCTTCAAGGTGGTTCTCTTGCATCATCTTGGCTCATGCTTATTCATCAATGTGTGTTGGTCTTCTGCAGGACGATTCTGCCATCCTTTCCAAGGTCTTAGAGGGAGTAGACAGGTCGGAAGAGGGAGACACCCAAAGTGAGAGACAGAGACAGATCCCCACAGGGAGAGGGAGACCCCCACCGAGAGTGAGACCCAGACATGTGTGTCTGTCAGTCATTTATATTCATGAAAGGGGGGTGTTCCCCAACATCCTCATACTTTCTACTACTGTATTTGGACAATACTAAAATAGTCATACTCTATCCACACCCATGCACCATAAGTTACAAGAGTTATGTCAGCAGAATACAATTAACCCTTAAAGGTCTTGAATATTGTAGAATAATACTATTTAACAATTAGTCAGAGACGTCACCTGTAAGTCACAAAATGTTACTGCACTGTATTCACCTAAATGATAGAGGATAAATACCTGATTGATGGTGGTCTGTCTGCTGAGACCCCCACTGGGCCTGAAAATTGTTTTCCCCCCCCCCCTAGGTGGGAATACAGCCTGGCTGCAGCCATATATATAGGTGTGTCACTTGGTGGATGGACGAACCCGCGTGGCTCTTTCACTTTAATGGGAGTGCCAAAGATACCCGAAGTCCAGTACTCAGCTATCTGCGGCGCTCCTATTATAGAGAATGGGGGCCACGTGGCCTCGTCCATCCACCAAGCAGAAGATGTGTGAAGTTACTTTCATTGTTAATGCCGTGTTGTTGATCTGATACTGAAGTAATACAGGAAGAAGAATTCTTAAAAACTGTTTTATAACTTTGTGTATTGTGTATATTGTGCGACGATAACAGTGTGTTAAACTAGTAGCATGGAAACTCAGTTTTTTGTTTTTTTTTTTTGGGGGTGGGGGGGGCGTCTTTCTATAGTCCGCCTCAGGCAGCAAAGAGGCTAGGTTCACCACTGGTGCTGGGTGATAAATCTGGCATATATTTATACTGTCTAATTAATTGGCATTTTTGGCACACGGTGTTGCAACTTAGGCCATGTTCACGTTCTAATAGATTATATATAATTTTTTTTTTTTTGTGCCAGAATTATGCCAGAATTCAGGGGCACTTTGCTTAGTAAATCTTCTCTACAATGTCTATTGCCTTGACTTTGTGGACATGCCTGAAAACAAAAATTCTAATTTAATATTCCTTTGTCTGTTTGTTTTGTTAGCATAGAAAAGAAGAAGTCATTGATCTGCTTGTCATCTCTCTGGGAAATTTCCTGACAGATCAGCATTACAAGAGAACTACAGTTCTTCAGTACACCATCTCTATGGTAAGTGTGTTGTATATCACAAATAAGACTCGCAATTTTGTTCCCTGACTGCCATACTGCCTGGTGAGGTGGTCACTGACTGTCCCATCCAGGGTGAGAATAAATGAAGAGGTGGGCACATGGCTTTTTCCATTCACTTCTATGAGATTCATGGAAACACAAACACACTTGCTTGGCAAACTCCAAAAGAAGTGAATTAGGAGAACCATGGGTATGCATGACCCCTTTTGGACAAAGGTTGGACCCGCGTCCATCAGACTTTTAAGCGTATCCTATGGAGATATGATAAATTTATAAGATGGGACACCCCTTTTTAAGCCCCATGTACATGTGCATATTCTGACACTATACAAAATCTGATTTAAATGCAGTTTTAATATGGCATGCTTAGCAGTGCTCCATATTTTACTTTCATATGTGTTGGAATTTATAGAGGTTTTTTTTTCTGTTAAATTCATATGGAATAAAATACCATGGCATACTCTATGGCAGGGGTCGGCAACCCCCGGCACGCGTGCCACTCTTGGCTTATTTCCCTGGCACGGCAGCGGCTTCCTTCAAATTTCATTAGGGCCGGGTGCTGCCAGTCTATGTACAGTAGTGAAGCCGGTAATTGCCGGCTTCACTACTGTACCTGAGTGAATTGCTCAGGATTGGTTAAAGCTATAAAGAAACACTTGGATTCATTTTAAAGATGAGAATCTCCTCTTTAAAATGATACCAAGATCACCATGATCGTCCTTAAACATCCTGAGCCATTCGCTGGTGAAAACAATGTTCGGCATTGAAATCCCATTGCAGATCTCAATTCCCGACATCGTTTTAACAGTGAATCGCTCTGAATGTGTAAGGTCAATGGAGATCTTGGTATCGTTTTAAAGATGAGATTCTCATCTTTAAAATGAATCCAGTTGCATCTTTGTGACCCTAACAGATCCTTAGAAATCGGGCTCTAAAAGTGTCCCCCCTCCCCTGCCTCAGACAGCATCTTAGAGCTAAGGAAGGAGGGGGGAGGAGGAGCTGCAGAGACAATGATAACTCATCATTGTCTGTGTATAAGCTGCAGATGACCGGGGTGGGGGGGGGGGTAGCAGGGACTTCCATCAATGTTATCCCATCTCCTATCAATCAGAGAGCATACTGTACTTTTGCTCTCTGATAGTCACATAGAGGGATAATGTAACACCCCTCTGAGCCTAATCACATAACCAGGTAGTTTATTGGCGCTGTGACCCAGATGTTTACCATTGTACAAGTCGCAGCGCCAGAAGTGTCGCACCAAACACTTACACAACACATGCACAAAATCACCAATAAAGTTTACATTTTTTCCCTGTCCTGTCCATACCTGATCTTTATAGAGTATAATACGCCGCCCGCCTCTCTAGTGATATCTGTTACACGCTAAAATAATAGTAATAGCAATTATCGCTAGTATTATCACCATAATACCGTGTGTAGGGCCTGCTATGTGACATAATACCGAGTGCAGGTACCGCTATGTGACATAATACCGTGTGCAGGGGTCGTCAGACTTCGAATTATTGACCGGCACTCCGAGTACCTCAACTTTGATTTTTTTAATTGAAATCGGCACGCCGAACAAAAAAGGTTGCCTACCCCTGCTCTATGGAATGTATTACATAGGAATTCTCCTCTTGAAACATTGCTTCTGTGGGAAACCTGCTGAGTGCCTGCTGTTTTGTAGCCTACTCCTGTACGTGGTCCATGTGCATGAGGCCTATTTTCTGTCTTTACCACTCACCTCCTATTCATATGTATCATACCTTTTGAATTAAATTAATAGTTATTTCATATTGTTATATAAGATCTCAGGTATATCAGAGCAACATAGTACTTTGTCTGAACTTATCCCCCAGAAAAGTGGCGGGGCTACTGCAATGATACATCATGACATGTTCTCAACCCCACCCTACTTTATTATGGCTGCATTGTGTTGTATTTGTTAAAGGGATTCTATCATTGGGAAAGGCATTTTTCAATAACACCACGTCGTAATAGCCTTTAGAAAGACTATTCTTCTCCTACGTTTATTTTTCTGCTCCGTGCCGCCATTTCTGAGAATTTTCATTTTTCTTCTGTATGCAAATGATCTTCAGAAAGCACAGGGGGTGTCCCCCGTGCTCATAGAATACTCTCTTCCGAAGATCCAGCGCTGCCTGTCTCTTCTTCTGCTGACGCCTCTCCGATGCGTCATCAGCTGCAGAGTCTCTGTTCAGTATCCAAATCCACATGAAAATGGCCGGCTGGACATGCGCACTCGGCTCTGTCCAACGCGAAATGGTGGAGCTGACTGAGCATGCATGGGATTTGAATCACGAACAGAGACTCGGCAGCTGATGATGCGGCGGAGAGGCGTCAGCAGAAGAAGAGAGAGGTGGAGCTGGATCTTCGGAAGAGTGTCTTCTTTGAGCACAGGGGATGTCCCCTGTGCTTTTTGAAGACTCATTTGTATACAGAAGAAAAAAGAAAATTCTCAGAAATGGCGGCGCGGAGCAGAAAAATAAAGGTGGGAGAATAGCCTTTCTATATGGTATTACGACATGGTGTTATTGAAAAATGCCTTTCTCAATGATAGAATCCCTTTAAGGTGACTTTGTCAATGGACTCTGATATCAGACTGCTTTTGCATCCTGCTGTATGACGGAAGCTGGCATATACTTTTTTTTTTTTTAAAGAAATATGATTGCAATGTATATGACAATGTACACAAGGAAAGCTGCAAAAGAAGGCCCATTTAGAGTACTTCAATGAAAAAAAGACCTATCAAATAGAGACTATTTATGGCAAGTCGTTTTATGTTCACAGGAAAAAAAAATATTTTTTCTACTCTTCTCATTCTTTTGAATAGTAGTAGTCTGGGTATGCATTGGCACTACTGTTGTTTGTATGCTGCGTTTGAAAAGGTTAAAAACAACTTGTTGGGTTCTGTCTACATGGTAGGTTCTGTGGTTATAACAATCACCACTTGACAATATACAAGTTGATCAGTGCTCTTTATTTCTTACCTCATTCTCATTGTGCAATGGTTGTGAGCGGGTGAATGGGTGATCAATCCATAAGGTGCTCAGTCATAGTCCCCTCATCTCATGTACTTTTATATTATGGCGGCAACACATCCCCTATGATGGTGAGTTGAAGCTTTCCCATTAGGACATAAAAAAGTGGGTGGATCTGTTTAACCATATAGTACATGATCCCACATTTATTTTAATGGAGGCCATTAAATATTACGTTTTCAGTAGTGGCTAGTGCAGGAAAAGTGTTTAGCAGCAAAGAGGTTTGCCTAGTGATGGCTCCAAGCACTCCACATTTTTATCCTTACGACCTGTTGTAATCTGCTTATGGCTAATGGGTACTCATTTGCATCCTCTTTTACGCTTGGGACTTCTAGCATCATATACAACTCCCAACTGATCCTGGCAATATGTCAAATATCCAGTCCATAGCTCATGGACCAAACTTGTGTGAAGCAGGCCTAAAGGAACACCATGGAGACATTGGGGTATATTTAGTAATTGACTATTAGTGTGGCATGTTTTGGCTCAAGCTCATTGATGCCGACTAGTACACCACGACATTCCAATGAGGAAATCTAGCCAATATCTTTAGTAAATATGATGCTTAGTTTGGCTTGCAAGCCATGTCGTTTTTTTTTTTTTTTTTTT
This sequence comes from Leptodactylus fallax, assembly GCA_947044405.1. NCBI lineage: Eukaryota > Metazoa > Chordata > Amphibia > Anura > Leptodactylidae > Leptodactylus > Leptodactylus fallax. The sequence continues at coordinate 3,013,032 of CAMRHE010000005.1, read as the reverse complement.
TCCCCCCAAAACTTACAGAAAATTTGTATCAGGAAAAGTGTATTCTAATCCTCACTTGTAGGAATGCTAGGACATTGAAAAGTCAATGCTTGGTCTGTCCATTGGGTCTATTGTACCGTCAGTGTGGAAGAGGATGTCATGTAAGTGATTATAAAAAGTCTCTGTTCCTTTATAGACTATTTGATATGGATTTGTACTGGGGACTGAGTGACATACAATTTCTTGACATGGGTGATGATGCTAAAACAGTGGGCAGAAATGTAAAAGACATGTATAACACTGTATAAAGGAGCCTGTCATCTGGAAACTCCATGTCAGACCAGCACCACTAAATTGTAGGGATCATCATGTTGAGCACCATGATAACTTTAGATATATCGATGCACAATAGATGCATCATTTCCTTGCAAAAATCAGTTTTTAAACATATGCAAATGAGGTTCAAGTGCAGTGGGGGTTGTCAGAGAACTGAATACAGATCCCTTGGGGGCTCTGGCACACCTCAATTGCCCTTGAGCCTCATCTCTTATCTCTTCTCTTAGATATATATAAAAATGAGTTTCTGTCTGTCTGTTCTTTATGCGCGACCAAACGACTGGACCGATCCTCACCAAATTTGGAACACAGGTACATCAGGTGTCCGGGAAGGATTTAGACCGGGTCTCGGCTCTTTAGGACATACCATTCCTGAGATACTGTATTCCCAAAAAATTACCTGCATTAGCCAATATAAGCCTGCAAGTCTTTCACTCATTCCAACTGCCATACATACTGTCACAGGCCTAAAGGAACACCAATAGAAGCTCATAGGCGCTTAGTCTCCACATGCACACAGCTTTACTCCAGGTTTCCATAACATCCCAGCCATTTTTCTTCACTGCTGTAGGTCAGCTTTAAAGGGACAGGGTGGTGTGGATGACACTGTTACACAAGGTCACATACACACAGCTTTACTCCAGGTTTCCATAGCAACCAACCTATTTGTGACCTCTATTAGTCAGTAGCTGTTCACAGGTCCTTAAATATTAGTTCACAGGTCCTTTAAATATTCAGTCATATGACGTGTATCAGCCAATATAAGTCCATATTTAATTTACCAGGTTTCTATAAGGTCAGCTTTAAAGGGGCAGGGAGCTGTGGATGACACTGTTACACAAGGTCACATACACACAGCTTTACTCCAGGTTTCCATAGCAACCAACCTATTTGTGACCTCTATTAGTCAGTAGCTGTTCACAGGTCCTTAAATATTAGTTCACAGGTCCTTTAAATATTCAGTCATATGACGTGTATCAGCCAATATAAGTCCATATTTAATTTACCAGGTTTCTATAAGGTCAGCTTTAAAGGGGCAGGGAGCTGTGGATGACACTGTTACACAAGGTCACATACACACAGCTTTACTCCAGGTTTCCATAGCAACCAACCTATTCTACTGGGGCCACTACACAAACAAAAAATGAAATATACCCATGCAAAGCCAGGTCCTTCTGCTAGTATTTTATAAAAATGTGCATCTGTTGTACTAAAGGTAGGATGGTGCGCAGTTAAATTTACCCTACAATGCACTGTGGCTGGTTTTATATCTGGTTTCCATCATGCTTCTTACTTTACTGTATGGTGCAACTACACTGACTAGCAAAAGAGTAACAATATTTTGAACTTTTGACTTTTAGGCTCCACATCTCACCATCCACTACAGCTTCGTACGTGAGACTACCATCATTTTATAGACAATCATCTTGGCTGTCTCATACATAATTTTGACTTGCAACTATTTAGGCTATGATTAGTTATGCAGATTCTTGTCATGTAACTGCTTTGTTACTGATTTGCTCCTAAAAATCTAAATTTAAATTTTTATTATTTTGACTGAATCCTTCTGGACATGCTCTGTCAGATTCAAGCATGTCTCTACCGAAATCCCAGATCTCTTCTATACATTCCCAATGTTGGTGCATACTGGTCGACTCACTTGGCTATGAATACAGCTTTTTCTTCAACTCTACCCACAAGTGTTCAATTTAGTTGAGGTCTGGGGACTGTGGGGGCCAATCCAACACCTCTACTTTATTATCATTGAACAATTTAAATCACTAATCTCAATGTATGCTTTGGGTCATTGTCCTGTTGGAACACCATGTCGTCCTTTTCATACCCATAGTACTCGAGTGTCCTAAGTAACCCATCTTGTAGGATACTCACATATGGCTCAGCATTGAGACCAACATCGATCCTGGTTAAGTATCCAACTCCTTTGGCTGTGAAACAACCCAATAACATCAGGCTTCCTCTACCAAATTTGACAGTTCCTTCAAGTTCACGATCCGTTAGCCCCTTTTCCCTTGTTTCTTCCATACCCATTTGCACCCATCAGAGCCCAGTATATTGACTTTCGTCTCATCTCTCCAAATCAACCGTTTCCAATCTTGTGCTGTCCACTTTCGTACGTTTTTTGCAAACTGGAGCCAACTCCTCTTATGACAATATTGAAGACAAGGCTTCTTCACCTTTTTTCAGGCCACCATTCCAGACTTGTGCAACTAGCGGCGCATGGACGTCTGTGATCTCACTATTATGAAGCATATGAGCCACCTCCACTGCCGTGTTTGTCACGCCAGAACTGATAGACCTTGTGTTGAGCTGACTTATTGACTCTGATATTTTGGCTGGACGTCCACTTCTTGGCTTTTGGATGGACAGACTTCATTTAGTATTCTTCCAACTATCATGGCACTCACATGATGAAGTTTGGCAATTTTCTTGGCCGAGAGACCTCTATCGATGAGCTGGATGATGCTGTTTCTCTTTTCTTGGGAAATCTTCTTCATGGCTGATAGTCGATTTGAACCTTTCGCTTGGAAATCAACCTAATAACACCCTGAGCTATTAGGGAATGTGAGAACAAGTTGTAATCTGTAGTATATAAGAAGAAAAATATTTTTCCACCACCAGGAGCAAAACCGTAACAATGCAGCAACATGAAAAGAATCTGCATAACTAATCATATGCTAAATAGTTGCAAGTCAAATTTATGTATGAGATAGCCAAGATGATTGTCTATAAAATGATGGTAGTCTCATGTTCGAAGCTGTAGTGGATGGTGAGATATGGCGCCTGAAAGTCAAAAGTTCAAAACCTTGTTACCCTTTTGCGGGACAGTGTATATGCCTCTCTATTTCTGGATATGCTGTTTCTCAGGTTCTCAACATCTTACTGCTTGCCCTACCTGAACTCGTAAAGATTCCTCCAAGAGGTTTTTTATGCTGACCATTTTAACAGATTCATCCTGTAGGCACTGATTTTACATAACTGCAAATCCTTCCCTTTATATTTGCAAAATAATATCTGTAATATCTATTTTTTAGGGTCAGGAAATTTCTCATGAAAAAGAAGCTAGAGATGAGTGAGTTGCTTTCCTTTATTTACCAATAACACAAGTCCTCTATGGGACCAGAGCATGACATTTTCACCATTCTGAAAAATTATATTAATATGTAATCTTTAGAAATTGACCCTTTTATATGCAAAATTCATATAGCATACCTACCACTATTTTATATGTGGTTCTGTCCACGGTTCCTCGCATCTCTATACAATGTTTTAAGATTACCATTTCTGGACAGGTCCACCAAAATTTACACTGATTGGTTGGTTTGATATATGCGTAACAATTTTGACATATCACTATGCACATTATTATAGTGTAAAACTTACATTTTTTTTTTTTTTTTTTTACTAAATTACCAAATTAAATTTGTGATGGACAAATTCCCAGTAAGGTAAAATAGTTTGAAAATTTTTCAGGTGTATAGATTTTAGCCAGCAAAAAGGATAAATTAAATAATAGTTCACTAAAGCTACTAAGTATATATCATGAGCTTTTCATCACTTTAAAGACATCCAGAGGTATAACTACCAGGCTATCAGACATAGCAACTGCTATGGGGCCCAACAACTAAAGTGGACCTTCCACTGAGACCAAGGTTGCAAATAGTAATAATTATGAAAGGAAATGTGAAAACTGAATTTGGCTCCATTACTTTACTGGGACATCATTATAATTGCTTTCTACATATGATGTGATGTCACAGTGATCTCTTTGTGTGTGCATTATCCCTGTACTATGATGTCATACTGGGCATTATCCCTGTGCTGTGACATCACTATGTGTATTATCCCTGTAGTGTGACATCTCTGTATGTATTACCTCTATAGTGTGACATCATTGTGTGCTTTATCCTTATACTGTGACATCACTGCGTTTATTATCCCTGTACTGTCATGTCACTGTGTTTTATCTCTGTACTATGACATCACCATATGTATTTTTCCTGTACTGTGACATCACTGTGTGCATTATATGTACTGCAAAAATCACTCTGTGTATTATCTTTGTGTGTAATGGAGACCAAAACACTTTTTAAGTTCTGAACTTGCTGTATAAGGTGGTTATAGTACAGCGGGGCTCCATTACAGGTTTTGCTGTGGGGCCCCATGGTTACTTGTTATGTCTCTGAAAGCTCCTGACCGCCCATAGGCTTTATGCATCCAGGTGGTCCACTCCTAACTCTGTGAAGACATACCTGTATGCCTTTACAGAGTTAAGCAGCTGTTACAACAGGCAGGGATAGTTTATTACTGTCCCTTCCTTATCGCTGTATATACAGTGCTCATGTGATCCACCAGGGGCCGGAACCTGTATTAAGCTACTGGTTCCTTGAGGACCAAGAAAGCTCTGCAGTGTAACTCAGGAGGCTGCATTCCTCTTGTAACTAGGACTAACGTATCAGCAAAATAATAGTAATGTTATAATGCACTCCGAAGTTCTGTTAATAAAAAGGCAAAAAAAACCACCACTACCTGCCTCCAGGGACACAACAATTTGTGTCACCTTCATAAAAATTATGGGGGAATACTATTACGGAATACTATTAAAAAATGTAGTAGCACTGTCAGGGATCGGAGTCACACCCACCTATATATCCACTCACTGTTTACCAATTCTGGAGGTTATCTGTACACCTTACTCACTGCACACAAACGTTTGACACTGATGCAATCAAAAAAGGGAACTCCACTTCCACACTCCCTTCAATCTCACTTACAACACTAGGGGTGGGTTCACACTTGTGCAGGCACTCCGTCCGCTGCGAATCCGACCTAAATGTCGGAAAACTGGATAGGGAAAGGTTTGCGACGCTTTGCTTAAAAACCCATTCACTTCTATGGGTTTTTAAAGCAATGCGCGAGTGTGCGCTTACACCCTTTGTGCCGCAAAGCCAGTTTTTTTCGTCGGACACAAAGTCCTGCATGTCCAAGTTTGTTTCCGACGAAAAAAAACAGCTTTCGGGGTGCAGACGGTGTAAGCGCACACCCGCACATTGCTTTAAAAACCCATAGAAGTGAATGGGTTTTTAAGAAAAGCATCGCAAACCTTTCCCTATCCAGTTTTCCGACATTTAGGTCGGATTTGCGGCCGACGGAGTGGGGGCGCAAGTGTGAACCCACCCTTACACAGGAGTGAAGTGCCCTTTTACTCTCATGTATCAATACAAAGCTGCCACCATTTACCACCTACAGTACGACGAGACACCAGTAAACCCACACCGTGCTCAACAAGGACGCAACAGGGTAACACTTCTAGCAATATTCACTCTTTGGAAGGGGGTGAACGTTGGAGCCAAAGGACAATCTTATTACATTTTAGATTTAATATGCGTAAAAGAGGTTACAAAGCGTTACAATAAAAAGCCCCTGACTTGCTAAGTAGATCGACTATAATTGATTTATCACCTGGGACTGGGACTTTATCCTGCGGATCATAATTACTGCATAAATTACACTGAGCTTCCTGGATTGCGTATACCAATTGCACAGACTGTTCTAACTCCTCAGCGACAATGACACAACAATTAAAACACATATTTTGTACAGTATGCTATTAATTGAAAACATGAAAAAAGTGAAAAGCACACTCATTTCCTCTCCTTTTTGGTTTACATTTTCCTGGATAGCAAAAAAAAATGAAAAAAATAAAATTAAAGTCCTATTTATCACCAAAAAAGACCCAAAAATTATTTGAATAACCCAAACAAATAAATTGTTATCGTTCTCAAAACCACAATTACAAAAAAAAAAACAAAAATGTATGTCTGGTCCTGAGCAGGGGAAAATGGCCTGATCCTGAAGTGGTTAAATGTAGAATTTCTTGGTGCATCATGTTTACACATGCATTCTACTCTTACATATTGTACGTAAAAAAGGCTACAGTGTCGCTGTGATGCTGATGGGGGCGATTGTGAGGTGAATATACTGGGAATGATTCATTTAAAAGCTGTTTCAGGAGAGAGCTTGTTTACGTGGCAGTGAACTGCCTGTTGCTGCTGAGAAATGGAAATAGGAGCTCAGGAGGATTGCAGTTAGCACAAAGGATCCTTCTAATAGCTGGTCATACTCCTAAGCATCATGCCTGTAGAGGCTGTGCGGTATAAGGTGTATGTAAGTCATGCTAAAGTGTCAAAGGGGTTGTTCCATTAGGACGTGCTCTGTCTATACAAACATTGTAGATGGAGAACCCCTGCCCAGAAATTTCCTGTATGAGTCTGAGAAACACAGTTCTTATATCTTGTTCTAGCAGACTATGGTGATACAATAAGGGTGGATTTTTGGCAACAAAATAAAGGCAATGACCAGTTAGCCTTGGATTATGGTCAGTTTGCAGTTAAAACCAATATAAAGTAGTATTGAAGTATGCGGCTACCACTTAAGGACATGGCAGTTTTGCAGTAGCAGGGTAGTGGATGGGATTTAAAAAAAAAAAACAAAAGCATTCTATCCACACGCTATAGAAAAAAAAAAAGAAAACAGTGTAGACTGTAGAGGGTTTTGCACAAACAGCATGTCAGTTATTGCAGCCTGTTCATCTGTGGTTTTCAACCTTTACATTGCTGGGACCAGCCACCCAGCAGAAGTAGCTGGAAGATGTGGCAACCTCCAGTTGATTTTGTCTGAATTTTTTTTTTTTTTTTCTTTGGCCAAGTTCTGCTGTGGACATCCTGCAGCAGACCTGACCCATGTGGACTCCTCTATTTTTCCACAGCCTGACTCCAACTCCTGTTCCAACTCCGACAGCCATTGTCGGACAGAAGAATTAAAAAATAACTCAAGAAAAAATGAGTGATTGAATTCCTATGAAAGTAACTTTGTGACAAACTATATATCTAATTACACAATATTAATAATTGTATCATATAATTTTAAAAAATAATTCATTTTATTTTATTTTACATATCCGATTTTGACTCCATAGCCCTGATTAAGGCCAAATAATACCACCATCCAGTGAGTCAGACTAGGAAACTCAGCGGACCCCATTATTTAGCTTATAGCTTTTTATAGCTTAAAAAGTGGGTAACCACTTTCTAAGAAGATAGGGTTTCCGTTTTCTGGGTCCCCAAACAGACCTGGAGAATGGAAACCCAAACACTAGTGTGAACCTAGTGTAATACTGCCATGAATGGCAATATAGTAACACCATGCCTTTAAGGGGTTGTCCGGGATAAAATTTAATTTATACTGTAACCGAAACACCTTCACCCTGCATACTTTATAAATTACTTAGTTTAGCAAAACTGTATATTTACCAGTATCGCTGGGCCGGTCATGTGACCGCCCCAGGCACATTTTCTGATTATCCAGTGGCGTTCCGTTTCCCCATTTCTGGAAAAGGAACGTCACCAATACTACCCCACTATTGCACACATGACAGCAGACGTCAAGAGGAGGAGCCGTCCCCACAGAAGGAAGACATCTCCCATGCCCAGAAGATTTGGACAGGAAGACAGGTAAGTATGATGGGGTGGGGGGTGGGCTGAGTTAGTTAGCTGGGAAGGGCTAGTAGTGGGTGGGATAGCTAGGGAGACAGGGAGGGGGTGTGAGAGAGGGAGGGGGAGGGAGTGAGAGGGAGGTAGTGTGAGTCAGCTCATGCAATGCATCATGGTAGTTGTAGGATAAAAGCACAGGAAGCTACACCATATAAACAAATGCAGAGGATGCCAGGAGCTCCCAGAGAAACCCAGAAATCACCCAAAACACCGATAAAGGTATTTGGGTGCACTTATTAACCCATTAATAGCACCAATAGACCTTTTTTAAAAAAAGATTTTTTTGCCCGGAAAACCCCTTTAACTACATACCAGCATTCTGGTATGATCTAAATGATATCACTAAACTGTACCCAATTATTATGGTGACTGAATAATACCACTATATCCTTATGTTACAGTTACTAATTCACAGTACAGCAACATTTGGTATCATACCAAGACCAAATTATTACCACAAACCTCAAGAAATGATTGCCACCATATCATGATTGAATAATGCTTCCATATGGTGACTGAAAAATATCATTGCTTATGATTACGCTACATGAGCGTCAAGACGGCTTTATCACAGCCTCATAAATCTGTGATCAGCAGGAATTCTCATTGATGAGACCTTCAACAACTGTTGAATGGTGGTAGAAAGCCAGGAGAAAATGGGGAAAGACCATCACTTTTGTAGGGTGCATGAATGGGGAGTGACTGAACAACAAAGCAACATCGTTTCCATCATTCCTGATTGATTTCAGTGGGGATCACCATGTACATTTGTGACAAATATTGTAGGACATTTCTGGTTTTGACCATAGATTGGGGACAGCGGGCACTCAGTATTTGGTCCATACTGATCAGTCATTTATGGCGTGTCCTGTGGATTAATTGTACTGTATGAATCTGTATTGGGATTGAGTAATAACATTAATTGTACTTATACTATGGGTGACAGCATTTATTTACTACTACTTTAATGTGGGATGGCATTAAATGAGAACTAAACACTGAGATGTTTACTCATTATTTTGGTGTTCTAAGTAGGTATTTTATGCAAATACTAATTTAGGGAAAACCAGTACTACATATACTGATGAGCAACAGCAACTTTCTCCTGTGTGTCCTTTTATGCCACATATGACATAAAAATGTCATATGTGGCGTTAAATAGTTGCCAATCACCAGTGAGCTGGAGACATTATTTTCGATAATAATAAAAACAGCACTAAATACTGGGGGAACATGATATATGTTTGTGAAATAGGAATGATGACATCATCATCTTGTATGAGTTTCCTTTCCATACAATATTTTATAGTCCATGGTATTTTGCTGTAAGAATAACAGTTGTGTTTTAGTTTTATGCTAGCATATTCTTTTCCCTCTGTAATCTAGGCATTAGCTGATCCAAGAGCTCAGGCTATATTTAGATCATTAGTAAATGCTGATAGCATGGTACAAGTAGGCCACGGTTTATACAGATGACTTTGGCATCGAGAATGATTTAGGAAAACAAGAGCATTAAAAAAGCATCATATTTGAATAGTTTTTTTCATAGAATACAGGAGTTATCTTGTAGTATAAGACAATGAGATCATTTATGGCCACTTTACGTATTTAGATATAATTCTTTGAGATTAATTTTGAAGCAAATTCATCCGTTGACAGACCTGAAATGATGTGGAGAGTCATAAATTTTGAGAACGGGCCAAACCTCCGCAAGAGTTGTATGTTCTGTTCATGTATTTGGTTCGCTGTTGCACTCTTGCATCCTTTTGAAAGCCAAATATATTTTTATGTGACCAGGGACTGGAACTTGTACAAAGGCTTTCTCTCCATATTCTGTAAAATATGCAAATGTTAAAAGATGGGTTCAAAAATGGGACGATTTACTAAGTCAGCATGGAGACTCGAATTCAGCCAAGGACAGCATCTGCATGAAGTTTGTATACTCTCACCATGTTTGCGTGGGTTTTGCATGGGTAACTGCGTTTTTTTTTTTTTTTTAGTGCTCGGACTGTGAACCTAGCATTAGCTTGTAAACCCTACTTGGCCTTATTCAAATGACTGTTCCATTTTTCACGTAACAAAAATCTGTGAGAAATGGACATATCGATCCATTTCTTTTTATTCGCACAACAGTGAAAAACAGTCATGTGATGTCCATGTTTTGAACGTCCATCACACTACTATTTTAAAACCCATGAAAGTCTAAGGGTGTATTCACATGGCCATATTTTGTAACCATCAAATCAAACATAGAATATGTAAGGTTTTTATCTTGAACCATTTTCACTAAAACAAAAAAATGGATACGTGAATACACATTTAGTCTTTAAGTATTAAAATGGCCATGTGATGGCAGCTTACAAAACAGTTGCGTGAATAATGCCTAGGACTAGTGTAGGCTGTGAGTAGGCTTATGCTAGGTATACACTAACGTTCAGGCACTCTGTCCCAGATTCTACTTAAAATTAGAACAGGGAAAAGTCCTTAAGGGAGAACTTTTCTCTTTGCTGATTTCAGTATAAAATTGGAAGACAATTGGCGGACCCCAATATAGGTTTCTGCGTGTAACCACTTTTTAAGTAGATAGAGTTTTCGTCTTTCAGGTCCCCAAGCAGACCGAAGGACAGAAACCCGTATGCTAGTGTGAACCTAGCGTTAGATTACTACTATAGTCTTTTCCAATTTTTGATGCAGATTATAGAAATATGTTGGGTTGTCAGAGCCCCCACCTTCTTCTTTTCTGGTCACTTGTGAAAATGGTGAGAGAAGCATAAACAGAAAAAAGTTGCAAATTATTGCACAAATGTCATGTGTACCATAATTTATTGATTTTAGACTCTGCAAAAATAGTGTGCATTAAATAATAAATTTGCCCCTATGTCCTAAAGAAGCACAATGATAACTGCGTTGTTTGGAGAGAAATTTGAGGCAGTCTTACACCACAAAATCTTTGGAGAGACAAAGCCGAGACTTTCTGCAGCATGATGTCTCAGTGGTTAGCACTGCAACCTTGCAGCGCTGGAGTCCTGGGTTCGAATCCCGGCAAGAGCAACATCTGCAAGGAGTTTGTATGTTTGGGTGGGTTTCCTCCGGGTACTCCGGTTTCCTCCCACACCCAAAAGACATACTGATAGGGAATGTAGATTGTGAGCCCTATATGGGACAGTGGCTGACTATGTCAGTATGTCTTTTGGAGTGTGGGAGGAAACCGGAGGAAACCCACCCAAACACGGGGAGAACATACAAACTCCTTGCAGATGTTGTCCTTGGCAGGATTCAAACCCAGGACTCCAGTGCTGCAAGGTTGCAGTGCTAACCACTGAGCCACCATGCGCCCTAACATGTTTAGTCCCATCACTCAGATCTTCTGCTACACAGAAGGAGTGACCTTAGCAAAGTAGGAAATCCTTTACTCACCAACTCTACTTAACTTGACCATTTGTTTTTTTCACTTTTAAAATACATTGCAATACAGTAGATTGCAGTGTATTCTACCTGTTCAGCAGAGGCTTGTAAGCATATATACATGGCAGACCTCTTCTTTTGGTCCCCCACTGCAAGTAAAACCTATCAGCATCCTGTAGTTGTGTCAAAAGGGCAAACCCCTCTCTCTATGTGTTCACTAAGATCCTGAGTTTTTCTTATAGTTTGGTATTATACTTTTTTCTCCATGCAACAGTGTCTTTCTGCTTACCTTTTTTTAACATTACTAGTATGCCCCCTGCTGGTACAACATTAATGACACATGATGTTGTTTGAACATCTAAAGGCATTCCCTTTCACAAAGAGAGAGATTCTAATCCATGTGCAGTGAAAGTTATTCTGAATCTTTCCCCACAAATATGTATCAATTTGCACAATTCCTCCTAATATACTGCCTGCAGAATTTTCAACATGAGCGGTTCCCTCTGTGGTGTGGCCTCTTTAGTGCGGTTTAAGGGACCTGAAATTCTGTGCCTTGCAGGTTTATGGGATGTACAGTAACATCGTATCTGATAGTTCAGCATTTCTTTATACTATAGGAGTATTTCTAATAAATGACAAACCATAGAGCTAAGAAGGGGAAGATGTAAATGGGGATGGGGGTTATTCTGCACATGATCAAATGAAAAACTAAACTCCGCTACAAAATCTGCATACAGGGTCAGGTTTACCTTTACAGCATAGTAGGAATAGACCAGTGGAGCTATGCTTATAGAGGACTTTTCACCACCTCCAACAAGTCTAGCTCTTTACATCATATAATAGCTTCTGCTCCACTGATTCTGCGACAGTTGGAATTTTTTCTCTAGCCCCCACTGTTCCTGAGCAATCATTGCTGTTGGTTTTGGTGGCTCATATACTATTTAGGCTCTGTGCACATTCAAGTGAATGAGTTTTTAAGCAAAGCGTCGCAAACCTTTCCCTATCCAGTTTTCCGACATTTAGGTCGGATTTGCGGCGGATGGAGTGACGGCGCAAGTGTGAACCCACCCTAAATGGGTCAAATTCTAGGCAAAGTTTTCATAAACAATTACACGTAATTCTCCTTTAAAGGGATTCTGTCACCAGAACCCAACAAAACAACCCAGTTATCTTTGTTTTTGTCAATAAACTCTTTAGAGCAACAAGGGCATTGCCATTGCTCCAAAGAAGCGGGTCTCCCACTGCTATGTGCTGCCCTCCCGCCTTCCTCTGACGGGGCCAGGCAGTGTATACCTAATCTCACCTGGCCCTGAGTTTTGTCGTCTCTGCTCAAATTCACCTGGCCTCCTCATTTGCATATTGACAAAACCCAGGACATCTTGGCAATGGAGATGGCAATTTATGGGGAAAGCACCATTTGATTCAGGTGACCCTATCCTATCTATATGAGGAGCTGGGTTGATATGTTGGATTCTGGAGACAGACTTCTTTCAGATTAAAACTGCCTGTTCGCAACAAACTTCATGTGTCTTTCACATCACTTTTCAGAAGTATACATAACTATAGTAAAACACAGCTTCAACTTTCCAGCATTTCACTGACTGCTATTTAATCCCTTCCCACTGGTGGCATGTTTTCATTTTCGATATTGACTCCCCTCCTTCCAAACCCCATATTTTTTTTTTGTTTTTTTTCCGTTCACAGAGCCGTATGAAGGCTTAATGTTTGCGGGACAAATTGTTCTTCACAATGGTACCATTTATTATTCTGTACAATGTACTGGGAACCTTGAAAAAAAAAAATCAGAATAGGGTAGAATTGGAGAAAAAGTGCATTTGTGCAATTTTTTGACGGGCTTTATTTTTATGGCATTCACTGTGCAGCCAAAATGACATGTCATCTGTATTCTATATTTTGGTACGATTCCTAGGATACCAAATTCATATAGTTTTATTTACATTTTAACCCCTTAACAAAAATGCAAAACTTTGCAAAAAATTTTTTTTTCTTAGTGTCGCCATATTCTCACACCCGTAACTTTTTATATTTCTGTGTACAGGTATGCATAGGGTGTCTTTTTTTTGCAGGACCAGGTGTACTTTTTAGTTATACCATTTTGGGGAATGTCTATTGCTTTGATCGCTTTTTATTCAAACCTTTATCGGAAGAGAAACTGAAAAAACGGCGGTTTGGCACTTCTGATTTTTTTTTCCTACTACAGTGTTCACTGTACAGGAAAAATATTTTTATACATTTGTAGAGCAGCATTTTTTGGACACAGGGATACCTAATATGTATGTGTTTCACAGTAATTTTTTAGTTTTATATGTATATGTAGGGAAATGGGGGTGATTCTAATTTTTAATTCATTTTTTAATTTATATATTTATTTTTGATTTTTATATATATATATATATATATATATATATATATATATATATACAGAGAAACGATCCCTCTGCCAGCAACTTGTAAAGATGGAAAACGTCCTTTTATTGGAAGCAATCCCCACGTATTGGTTCTCACAGGAACCTTTCTCAAGTGCACTTGAGAAAGGTTCCTGGGGGCTGGTCGTGGTGTTGGCTTTTCCAAAAGGACATTTTCCATCTTTACAAGTTGCTGGCAGATTGGATTGTTTTTTCTATTAGGAACCCTTCTAGCTGGAGAGGGGTTTCTGCCGTGCAATTTATGGGACGATACCCAGTTTTGCTGGTGCTGCTACAAATGCTTCTTTGAGTTATATATATATATATATATATATATATATATCTCTATATATCTCTATAGATAGATATATATACTGTAATTATTACAGTGCCGCTAGGAAGCTCACCGAGGCATCGGGGGCCTCAATGCCCGCGATTAGTACAGCAGTTCAGATCAGGCAGCGATTGGTGAAAACGGCTTTGAAAATGGTGGCATCTAAGGGGTCTCTTTGTGTTTGCCTCTCCCATAAGTACCCCCATGATGCATTGCCATGGTGTTGGGGGGGGGGGATCTACTGAAGGCTACCACGTCACCCTAACAAGCAAAACTTTTACAGTGAGACTTCCATTTCACTTTGCATACTGTAATACATGGCAGTGCAGAAGCTTTGCCATGTATTATAGTACCTCTGACAGTACAGTAATATCGGTAGCTGAAAATAACAGCCCCAATATCTCTAGTAGCGGGGCAGATATCATCAAAATTGAAAGTGTGCTGAATTCAGCACAGTCAGCTTTGCAACCGTATATAACTGATTTTAGAAGATATGAAATAAAAGTATGAATACTCTGCTTAGAATTTACTATATGTATATCTTGAGAAAACTGCTGGAGCCTGGAGATGGAGCTTATTTATTACTAGAAAGTTGAGGTCCTGCTTGTTGTCTCCCTCCCTGCTGCACCTAGGTGAAGACATGGTCGAGGTTGCAGGATTTTTTTTAGATTTAACATGCTCTGAGTACTGGCTGAAAGAAATGCCCTGCTGTGACTGCTTTAAAAAATGGGAGGGGACACTTCTGTGACTACTGCAATAACTGGGTGAATAGGGCATTAATATGAAATCCTAGAGCTGGGGTCAGCAACCTTCGCCACTCCAGCTGCTGTGAAACTACAACTCCCAACATGCTCCATTTACTTCCATGGGAGTTCCAAGAACAGCAGAGCAAGTGTGCATGCTGGGAGTTGTAGTTTTTCAACAGCTGAGTGCCGAAGGTTGCCTAACCCTGTCCTAGAGAAAGGGAAGCGAGGTACTGCTGTGACTACAGAGTAAAGGGTGCTGGGGAAGAGGGCAATACTGGGACAACAGGGGAAATGAGGCTGCAGTGACTATAGGAAAGGGGATTTCTTTGAATTGCAATCATATGGATGAGTTTGTATAATAAAGAGGAGGAATCATTCTGAAAGTGGTCAAAAATTCACACAGATTAAAGCACAGCATAGCACTACTAAGCAATAGGAGGAGGAGCGTCATGAGAAGTCAATGAGCAATACTATGGCTGCTGCACTATTAATAAGTAGATTTCATAATAAGTAAATAAGAAGAGGTGATTTCTCATCCACATGTCACTGTTTGAGGGTTTTTGACCATTTTGAAAATTTTGAGACCACAAAACCCTATAAAAGGAAGAGAGAATAAAGCGCATTCACCCTCTAAAGGTCCCTGGGTTTCTGTGGTGTGTCTGGTCACTGTGGCTTTTACTTCCATCAGACTGAAAGTGATGAGGTCATGTTCACATTTCACTTGACCGCTCAGCCAATTACTGGCCTCAGAGTTTGCACATGCATAAACGGCAAGTGACCGCTGAGCCAGTGATTGGGTGAATGGTCAGGAGGTCTGTGAAAATAATTATTTACTTAAATCTAATCACTACTGCTCCAACAGAGCTGGAAGTCCCTGACAGAGGTAAATAATTCTGGTGGTCTGCAAGTGTTCCTGGAAGTAGGCTTGGACTGGCCCACAGGGCAGCAGGTGAATCCCTAGTGGGGGGCCCCATCCACTGCAAGACTGGTGCATGGCACATTACAATCACCATACTACTTACCTATAAGCAGTATACAGCATGTCATGCAGCCTGTACACCCGTATAATATACTGGGTAGAATATTAAACAAACAACCCAGTATATTATATATAGATGAATTGAGTGGCTGAGATGGCATCTTGGCACACAAGCAGGCAGTGACTTAACTAAAGTCTTGTGGGTCCTGGTGCAGTCTTTTACTGTGGTCCCCTCCCTACAGCGTATTATTGATAGCGACAGTTATGGTTACTAGAGCGGTATCTCAGATACTTGAATGGGATACAACTATAGTACGCACAACTACGGTAATCAAGAATACGGTGAGTGAGCAGTGCAGTGCTCAGCATGTAAACAATACTAGGAGCTGCATGCTCCAGGAAACAGCTGATCTGGGGGGTTCAAACAGTCTAAGAAATTAGTGGGGGTCCAACACCCAGGACCCCTGCGGATCAGCTGTTTGAAAGGACCCCTTCTCTACTTACATTGCACAGGATCTGTGACTGTGATTGTATAATATTATTACAGCCTGTAATAATATCAGATGTCTGCTATATAACAGATACTGTGTGATATAAATAGTGAAGGGGCACCACACAGTACAATATGCTCCACAGTGGCCCCCACACAATATCAAATGCCCACATGAGCTGCTTCAGGCGAACTCCATGAATTTCATTTTGACGAATATTTGTGAAGTTCGGCCATCCGTTTCGTTGTGTTACTATTATTATACTCTGGGGTCTCTACAAATGAGGCAACCTGTCCCAGGGGTCACTGCTGGAACCTGTGATTGGGCCTCAGCAGTCTCGTGGGGCATGCTGACGTTAATGACGTCAGCGTGCCCCACGTAACCACTGAGGCCCAATCACAGGCCCCAGCAGTAACCCCCTGGGGCACATGACCTCAGTCATAGGCCGGAAGAGCCCAGAAGAGGATGCTGGGAACCATCGGATGCCCAGGAGAGGTGAGTATAAGTGTTTTTTTTTTTGTTTTTTTCTTTTAAATCGCCTCCTCTGGGCAGGCTTCTACTAGAAAGGTGCCTGGCGCATGTACAGACATCACATAGCGCCGGGCCCTGTTCCTCTAACAAGATGTATAGTGGTTGGGGAACTAGGCTTATCCCCGACCGCTATCATAGTGCTGCAGGGCCCCGTACCCTTCTAGGCCTGATTCAGTGCAGTTTTAGGAATTTGCGAATGGGAGGCATATAATATTTGCAATTCGCTGTATAGTAGGCCCCAATGAATGAATTCTATTGGTGGGCCGTAGGCAAAGGGTGGTTACACCAAATATTGATGTTTTAGATTTCTCTTTTCTTCACTCAATTAATTAATTTTTTTAATGGACAAAAATAAACTATTAACACTTCTATTTCTGAAAGGATTCTTACTTTGCAGCATTTATCCACAGCTGCCTACAACTTTTACACAGTACTACTGTATATGTGGTGAGAGTGCCCACTAATGCATCAATACTAGTCTTGTGTGTGTAAATATATACATATCTTTATATAGATAGGCATATATATACAACCAAGTGATGACAGACTGCATGACCATGGGACCAACAGAGAACCAGTAGCCAAAATAGATGTCTGTGTGAAACATGGCGCCCAATAGCTGCAAGTAATGTTTACTGTGCTTAGTAAATCTCTTTCAGGATCAGCCCTACATGTGTAGCTTGATCTACTGGATCCACCAGTTTTGCTCAGTTCATGAAACATTGTCTGGATGTTCGCATCAGCACCTGCTTCGTGTGCTTTTGGCCATGTTTATAGGAGCTATCTATTTCTTTTTACCAGATAGTAGTAAGTATGGCATGTTGAGCCACCGGGTACGCACAGTCAGAAACACTTGCTTGTGTGCTTGGCTGAGACAGTGATCTGCAATAATGTGCCTCTCCAATCCTCCCTGAAACTTGAGCACATTCCAGCTCCATGGCAGGCAGAGCCCTTCTGGCTGTCAGCAGAATTCTTAAGTGCCATTACCTGAATTCAGCCTCCTCATGCTTATCTCAGCTCCTTGAAGGTGTGGGTGTCTTACAATTCTTGTCAGGATTCTTCATATACATTTGGTAATGGAAGTGAGCAGTCATAAAAGCAGCTGCTCCTTATACTCTGTTTTCCATAACTCTTCATGGTGGAGAAGATCAGAGTGGGTGCACTCAGCCAATAATACCACCAGGGGCAGAGTTTGACAAAGATATTACTTTAATATCTCTAGATTCCTCAGTCATGGTGGAGACTTACTAATTTTTGTAATGGCTCATGCCATGTACAGAGCTGTGGAGCAAGTGTGGAGTTTGGGTGGTATTATGTATTATTAATATTGTATGATTCATTTATTAAATGCATAGCTTGTTACATATTTACTTCTTAAGGAATTTGGAAATGTTAGATGTTTTAATCCTATAAAATGAGTTATGTCTCAGTTGATTATACTGTGCATTATTACTTATGTGTACTTATTATATATGGGCCATTGGGTTGGTCTGGAGTCAGCACCCTTAGTAGTCGATGGGATCAATACTGTACCTCTTCAGATTTATGAATGGATAGATGGAAAGTAATAGTAGTGAAATTAGTATATGCTTGAAGCGTGCATTTCCAAACCAGCAAGTAGTTCCCCTTTTTTTTTGCACTCCCATGCTCTTGTTTCACAAACCTGTCTAGTTAAAAAAAAAAAAAAAAAAAAAAAAAGGCGTGTGTCGCTCATACCGCGCTATGACTAGACTCTTCACCAATGATGACCCGATGACTCCCATCTTGGGCAACCCAGACTTCCCAACGGCCCTACATTCCACCTTTCTGACCCGTACTACTTTCCAGCACCCTCTTACATTCCTCACAGTGCTGTCCCCTACTGCCTTGCTCCCTTACTCGGAGATTGTGCCTCCCAGAGTGTAGGTCCTAGGCTATACGCTGGCAGTACTTTCAACTCCATTACTTCTATTTCTCCCTGAAGATAGCGAATAACCTACACCGGCCTCTCTACACGTTTGAGCACTTATGTGTGAGCCCCACAATGCCTCCACACCCGATCTCTGTTATCTATAACTTGTTCGTAGCTGACTAGGAATCTCCTGTACCCGCTTATGTCACCTGCTGGGAGAGAGAGATTGGGACCTCCTTTTCACCCAATGTGTGGTGTGCGGCCTTCCGCTCCTGCCATAAGTTTTCTATGTCTTGTAAGGCACTGGAAACCAACTTCAAAATCCTCTCTAGGTGGTACAGAGTCGCTCCACAGCATGTTCCCATCGACCCCTGATCTCTGCAGGCGTTGCTCCTCAGGACGAGGTACGATGCTGCATGTCTGGTGGAACTGCCCACTTTCCTCCCATTTTGGCATGAGGTTCGCAGAGTCATCAGGGAGGTTACTGGGGAGGTGCTGTTGTCCCCCAGCCACTCCTAAATTTATCCCTCCCCCCATTATTTGACCGGATCTTCTGGCAACAGTTTTGGTCTGCCTTTTCTTTGTAAAACTTTAATAAAACTTTTTAATGAAGAAAAAATTGTGGCTCAAAACAGTGGAATCAGATTTGTGGATTTTACATGAATTCCGACATTCGCTCAAAGACTTCACCATTGTCGGTTGTAGTTTGACTTTAACCACCTGTATAGCCCCCCTTTTTTTTTTGGTAAAAGTGGGAGTTTTTTTTCTGCGGGATAGGATCAGCATCTCCATAAGGCATAATAGGGTGACCATCTTCTTGCTGTAGAGGACTTGAGCCTCCATTGATATCCCCACAGGCAGAACTACAGTCTGGTAATATCCAGCTTTGGCTATGTGGGACATACATGTTTATGACTCAGTTTGGCATGTATTGTATGTATTTTATAGATATTTTCTTGGTTGCACAGTTCAAGGCCCTGCCCACAACGTATGTATTGAGAGAAAAAATGTACTGTTAATCGTAACTTAAATTTTATTTCTTTTGATCAGTTGATATGAATAAAATTGGCCAAGAATTTTTTTCAGGGTAAAATTTTTTCAGATAATTGCAGAATATGTATAAATAAATGTTTAATTGAATCTAAATCATAATGGCCTTCTTCAGTGGCCACTGGTATATATTTGGGATGGAGCTGTAGCAAAATCATATGTTCTTCATATTCTGCCAAATTGTGTTTATGGTACAGTATTATACAATGTGTTATAGGAGAACAAATCTGCTCTCTGTTTATTGATTTATGTGCCAGCCCTTGAAATTAAAGTGACACCCAGTGTTGTTTTTAGCTATAGAAAGTAGTTATCAAAGTTGTTTCAAAGATTGCTATTGCTGATGCTATCGCCCATGTCTAATACCTGTACCCATGTGTATTTTCTGTTTCTGAAAAACACTGCAGAGCTCATAATACTATATATCATCCAGGACCTTAGAGGATGATGTCACCAAAAGTCCCTGTATGGTTGAAACTAGAATGGAGTGGTTTAAATCAGGTGTGTCATTGATCCAGTAGGTGGCGCTGCCTCGGCTCTGGGAGCATTAGCTGTGTGGTCTGGCAGGCACTGCCAGCCTATCACAGTTAGCACACCCGGAGCCTCTGCATTTTGGGTGTTTCATTGTTGATGTACAGGTTAACTATGCCTTTCCTATATACAACCCTAACCTGCCTCGCTTGATGTGGATAAAGCAGGTGGTGCCTCATACTAATAGTCACAGGAGGCAGCGCCACCTACTGGATTCGCAGCATACAAGGCAGCTCCTGATTTTACCCACCCCATTCTTGCATCTACTGTCCTTGTATAGCTGCATGAAATGCTGCTGGTAACAATGGGGAAATGGAGGCATGGTGGGCGGACTGTCAGAGACTGCGGAGCTATGTGCAGTATGTGAGAGAAGGTGGGCTACCAGGAGCAGAATATGTGAGAGGTAAAAGAGGAGAAGGGGGCATTTTAACAGAAGAGATAAGGCAGAACAAGGGGAGACTTTGATCAGAGTTGCATGGTAGTTCCAACTGGTGTCTACGGGCAGCAGAGAGAGGCCTCCTGTGTACACAGAAACTCATGCTAGAAAAAAAGAGGTCACACTGTAATCCTGGGACTAACTGAAGAAGGTGAAAGCAGGATAAGTAAAGTCACTGTGAGTAGACAACTATTA
The DNA here is from genome assembly GCA_947044405.1 of Leptodactylus fallax. Lineage (NCBI taxonomy): Eukaryota > Metazoa > Chordata > Amphibia > Anura > Leptodactylidae > Leptodactylus > Leptodactylus fallax. Next base: position 2,992,134 of record CAMRHE010000005.1, on the reverse strand, counting down.
CTATGGGGGATTGGACTTTCAGACAATGTAATGACTGTAAAAAAAATTAAAATGGTTAATTTTTACGGTTTTGTGTCTCTGAACCTGAAGTGAAGGTCTGGTGCCATGTCTTTTTTGTCTAGTACGTGTTATCTACCTCCCAGTTCACTCCTTTGCTGCTCTTCTTAGAGTTAATGCATCCGTGCTACATGTGAAAGTCAGCTCTGCAACAAACTGCAAATCTGCACACAGGGTTAGATTCACCTCAGGGCATGGTAGATTCACCTCGGGGAGAAGGGCTATCCAGCTAGGCAGAATGGGGAATTTCAATCCCTAGTGTGCGATATGGGGCATTGCTGTGACTACATGGAGAAATAGGGGGGCACTGCTGTGACTGCTCTGGGAAGGGAAGGTGGCAGTGCTATGACTACTGTGAATGGCATTTCTTAGACTACTGGAGGTAGTGCTGTGTTTATTGGGAAGAGGGAAATTTTGACACAACTACTAGAAAAACAGGACTGGCATCAATGTGACTACTGGCAGAACGGGGAGAAAAGTTTGGCTATTGAATCCCTGGGTTGTAGAGGACCTTTCAAGTCCTCTAACACAGGTCATGTTATATACTATTAGAAAGCTGTTATTGCACTTACTTTAGTGCATTTTCCCTTTTCTTGGTATCTTCCTACATTGCAGAAATGGTGGGGCCATAAGTTTTGGATAACAACATCACTGTAGTGTCAGGGGGGTTGTCTTTACAACTCAGCATCTTTTCATGTTGGTGAAAAACGCCCACCTGACACTACTTGTATTGTACTATAAAGTGATGATGCTGGACTGTAAAGACCCCTACCTGACAGAACAGTGATATTGGCAGCCAACATTAATGGCACTAATATCTCTGCAACAGGGGTAGCCACAAACAACAGAAAAAGTGTGCAGAAATCTAATGGTATACAACTTGCCCTGTGTTAGAGGACACTGCTGTTCTGTTTGGGGACAAGGGAGGTACTGCTATGACTACTAGGCAAAGCAAAGGGACTCAGTAAATACTAGGGGAGAGAGAGGGTCTATAATTATTGTAGGAACATGGAGGATAATGCAAGTATTACTTTTTTTTTTTTTTTACAGTTGTAATTCTACATGAAATACTGCGTATGTAGTTTTTCAATGAGAACCCGGTATATGGACATCCTACAAGTAGCTGACATATAAATACAGTATGAATGCACAAAAGATACATTATGTGTTATTTCTGAATATTTTTTATAGTTATGGTGTAATGTCTAAAATATATAATCCACTCCCTCCCCCCTTCCCGTCCACTTGTAATACTCATCGTGGAAGTAATGAATTAGTCTTTGTGGAGGTAAATGTTTAGGAAATGAAGCAGACAGACAGCGTATTTCTCAACTAAAACAAGCTATTGCAGGAATGACTGGCACTCGCCTGGAGTTTTCCTGTCCAATGAGGTGAATTGCTTTGTAGGCACATGGTGTGGAGTGCCCAAAATAACACAGGACCTGCCACTGACAAATGCAGCTTCTTCAGCGGTGACAGGTTGACTCAGCTACATACAATCATTTTCCCCGAAATATCAGGATAACACCTCTTGTCCTCTTGGATAAGCGCCTCAATTGAATCAGGATTGTATCATTTCAACTACTTTTCCCCTTGGACAATATCCATTAAGAGGAGACAGCCAGGGCTGGACACTCACTCAGATTTCTAGGTAAATATTAAAAAAATGTGTTTGGTTTTATCATCTTACCCTAGAAGAAAATATATTACATATTTAACCGATATCATGTTTAATTCTGGTCATGTACACTTGTTAACTGATACTGGAATAGTACTGTAAGCTTACTTAGAAACCCTCTATATAAATACACTGTAATATGTTTGGAGCATTTCCCTGGCACACTGTGCGGTAAGCTCTATTAGTGCTGCTAACAAACTCCTTACCCTTGACTGCATTTGCTACTTGTTAGTAATATTATTAATGTGATTATCACCAAAAATATATCTCGTCTTCTTTTTTATTTTAATAAAGAGTGACTTTATACCGAGCTGTGTAAAATGACCCTGCCGATTATATTTAGCCCAATGTGATTTGCACTGTAGATTAGAGTACACAACAGCTGCAGTGGTCGTATAGGAAAGGGCAGAGCTCCTGGGGACTCTGTCCTCTTCCTTCTCCAACAGAGCCATGATTAACAGCAGCAGATGTTTGGCCTAGGTAATGCAACCTTCATTAAAATAGCAGCACCCCCATCATCACACAGAGCTCGGCAGGATAGCCATTCACATTTATTCAGGTCATTTTTGTTATGCTAGAAAAAATGATGCCTAAGTGCAGAAAGATCAATAGGGCTCAATGTGTTGGAATAACTTTAACTGTCCATTCATGCCGTGACCATAACTAACAAACCCACCAAACGAAAAGGAAAGTTAAGATGCCAATACACTTTCAATAACTGTTGGCCTCCTAACCCCACCTTACCTATGCATGCTCAGTTTGCCCAGGTAAGCATGTGTTCTAAGTAGAGAGAAGGGAATAAGCTTCTGCCAGGCACCTCTGGTGGCTGCTTGTCTCCCCTGGGAACAAAATGATCAGGCATGTTGAAATTCATTATGCCCAATCAGTTTTTTACCCTAACGTCGGACAAAAAAATCTAATAAACATTAGGCGGTTTACTGACTGACTCTATTTGCTGGTTTATCTGTGAATAGTTTTAGGCCTTATTCACACAATAGTGCCGTGCCGTGTCAGTCTGTTGAAAGGGCTTATTCACATGAACGTTTTAAAACCCATGAATGTCTATGGGTCTATTCACATAGCTATCTTTATTTCCGTAAAAACTGGCAGATAGTTTGTTTGCTTGTTTTTGGGGTTTTTTTGTGAATAGACGCAGAGACATTCATGGTTATTAAGACGGCAATACACATTAAGGTCTTATTCCACCTTTAATCATTATGTGTACTGTATGTCGCTAGAACAAGCAATTCTAGACACTGATAAGATTTATTGTAGTGCTGTAATGTTCAGTCATTTACTTCACTATCACTTAAGTGAGTTTTGCTCCTAATAAAATGTATGAATTTCTGTGGGGTATTGACACATTTAGGCCTTGTTCACACAACAGTGAAAAATGGCTGTGTGACAGCCTTTTTTAAAAAACGAGAGTGAATGGGTTTATTTACATGTCTGTTTTTTTCCAGACCGTTTTACATGGCCATTAAACAAACGAACATTTGTTGGATACAAAAATAGACAAGTGAATACACTCATAGACTTTCATGAGTTTTAAACAGCCGTGTGACAGTAGTTTAAAAAATGTCTATCACATGAATAAGGCCAAAAAGGTCCATGAAAAACTGAACTGTCGTGTGCATAAAGCCTTAAATTGATTCAATCCTGAGACCGTGAGCTCCTCGTGAAGAGGTAATATAGGAAAGCAATGTGTATTTATTTATTTTTCCTAGAAAGAATTCAGGAAGACACACATACTGCTCTAAGATCAGTATCGGCCACGCAGTTCTATTACAAGGTTCAATAATAGAATATGGATACATACCCAAAAGGGACATGGGTCAATTTACAGGAGGCTTTCTTGGACTTTAGGAACTATAGCTGTGTAGGTAATGGTATAAATTAAGAAAATAACAGGTACTCATCTGTTCAATGTCCCACTGCTTTGGTCCCCATGAGTCACATCCGTGAAATCACATACATCATACATGTGACTACTGCTGCCAGTCACTGTCTTAAGCGGTCAAGTGCACTTGTACAGTATGTGAGCACTGAGGCCAGTGATTGCCTACAGTAGTCATGTGTATGATGTATGTGACGTCATCGCTGCAGGAGTGATGGACTGGATCGGTGTGAGTTTGAATAGGTCAGTATAGGTTATTTGTTCACTTTACAACATTAACTAATCTTGGCTATATTTTTAACTATGGACAACCCCTTTAACAGAGTTCCCCCATCTATTGGTAAGATATGCCATCATTTGGTGATCAGTGGTACAATTTTTATACCCACTGATCACAAGTGGCCCATATTGGGAATTTTCTCTGCCCAGTGCCTGTATTGGATTAGCGCTGCACAGAGATTTATAACTCAGTCCCAGTCAAGTGACACTGGGGTGGCGCTGTATAGGGAAAAATTCAGAAGGTTCTATGTCATGTCAAAGAGCGGAAGCAATAAGCATACAACGTAATACAGGACTGAGTAGCATTTTATTATGTTGGTACTAGATTGAACAATATTATTTACAATTCACTAGTACTGTATACCTGACTCTACTTAAACTGAAAATTCAAGTTTCTTGCAGAAATATCCTTCTGCCCTATTACAGTATATGAAAAGCCGTTTTTCCATAAAAGTATTTCAATCTGATCCAGAATGTGTAAATGGTTAAAATTGGATCTATTTATTCACCATTTTTCGGCTGGGGCACCACGTTGCGCAAATGCATCTTTTTTTTTTTGTTGCAGATTTTGTTGCGGTTTTTTGAGCCAAAGCCAGGAGTGGATTGAGCAGAGGGTAGAAGTATAAGGACTTCCTATATATTTCCCATTCCTTTTGTAGCCATTCTTGGCTTTAGCTCAAAAAAAACGCAGGAAAATCTGCAACAAAAAAAGCTGTGTTTCCTTAATGTGGGGCCTCAGACTTATAGTTTTTTTTCAGGCTAAATAATGTAAATAATTGATGGCCTATCCTTAGGACAGATCATCAGTTAAAAATCAGCAGGGGTCCGACACCCAGGCCACTAGCGATCAACTGTTTAAATAGGCAGCAATGTTCAGGAGAATGCTGGAGACTCCTAAGTACTTACCAAGTACAGCGCTGTACATTTGTACACTTGAATGGGACTGAGCTGCAATCAGGCCTTGTGACCAATGAGCATGACTGCCTCTTCAAATAGCTAATCCAAGGGGGTCACGGATGCCAGATCCCTCCGATCTTCAATTAATGACCTATCCTAAAGATTTAAAAAGTCTCGGGGTATCCCTTTAAGGGCTCTGCTAAACAGCTCTGCATATCTTGATTTATTGGACCCCATAAATATATAACATAGGGAAAAGAGAATAGGAGATTACAGCAAGGGTAAACAAACTTAAAGTGAGGTTTGCCACATATTGCTCATTTGGCCAACAGTTATCTCTCTTGATACCCTTGACATATGCAAGCTTGGCTGTCTATAGAGAGAGAGGCTGTCAGAATCTTTTGTCGGATGCTTACCCTTAAGAACAAAAGAATTGGGCATTCAACTCCAACAGGTTGATCCTTATCTTCCTTGCCCACATTAGATGGTCAGCAGGTCCCAAAAAAATTGGCAGGTTTGGGCAGCTGGTCCCACAAAAATTGGTGGGTTTGGTTAGCTGTAACAGTTGGAGCTGTTGTATAAGATTAGTAAAAGAGCTGCGCTGTTTGTGCAGAATCGGCAGCACATTTCACGAGAATGGGCTGAGCTGCAGCACTTGGTCCTGTTTCTGGAAAATTAATACAGGTTTTTTTTTTCTGCTCTCAAACAACCTAAATGTTGTTTTACTTTTACAACATGAATATCACCGTGGGATAGACACTCAGGATGGAGTAAATTCACAGAAGGAGTAACTAAAATATAACTTTTAATGAAAATAAAAATAAAATACTCTCTGGTAAATACATAAACTGACTGTCAGTGTATATATTTACCAGAGAGTATTTTATTTTTATTTTCATTAAAAGTTATGTTTTAGTCACTCCTTCTGTGAATTTACTTTTACAACATTGAAGCCATGACAGTTTTGATGAATCAGTTTTGTAAGAAGTGGTGATCGGTTTTCTTTTATGTCAAGAATAGCATTGTAAACTAGAATGCTCTTGCTGTGAAAAAAAAATGAAAACCCGCTGAGATGGGACCTACAGAGAGTGTGTTCATATTACTAGAAAAATCAAATACCTAAAGGGTTGAATGATCTGATTTATGATCCCCTTTCCGTTTGTCCTATCAAATATGGAAGCACCAAGAGAGTTTTGGGGCCCACTTCTGTTAGAGCTGAATGGGAAAGGACCCTATCATGTTTAACAAGTAGTACCCAGTAGTGTGTTGGGCCTCCTTTGGCCTTCAACACCACAGCCATTGTTTGTGGCATACATGGGTATCAGAGAACCCAGGATGTGCCAAGAAAAAAAAATGTCACCAATTACTATTTTCACCAATCCACCAGCCTGAACTGTTGACACCTGACAGGAAGGGTTAATTGATTCAAGCTGCTTGCCCCAAATTTTGACCTTCTCATCAGTATGGTGCAAGAGAAGGTCCCCCCCCTTCCCCCCCACCGAGGGGGAGGCAAAATTTGGGGCAAGCAGCTTGAATCAATCACTAAAGTAACAGGTGTAGGTAAAAGGCAGAATCCAGGGTCAGGATGTGGTGAAGTTTTTAAACCATGGTCAAGAGATGTAAGATGGTGACAAAGTCATAAATAGGTGCCCAATATCTACTTTTCCACATTTCGGAATACCAGTGTTTGATATCACTGTACGGGTTATTATACCTGTACTCTGGCATAACTATGTGGACGATCTTTTTACATTATCACCATGTATATTGCTCCTTGTGACAATCACTTTTATTTTATGCATTTATGTTATTATGCAATGTTTATACACATATCTATGTGTTGTGACATCACTGTGAGCCTTAGCTATTAGCTGTGACATCATAACGTTTATTACTGCTGTTCTGTGACATCACTAATATCATGACAGTACTTTTTCCTATGACTACAGTATTTACTCTCCCTGTTTTGTGACATTTTACACTCCTACATATATGCAGTATAGAAATTGCAGTTGCATCTTGGAACTTGGAATACTTCAGGTGGCTACAGTCCCTCGACCAGGGATGTCAGAACTGTAAATTTAATGTAACATTGTGAAGACCTAATCTCGATTTTGCATAATGGTCTAGAAGCTTCCGGTTATGCCTCTGCTTAGAAATTAAAATGTTCACTTTACATTTTATTGGAATCAAAGTCAGTTCTTGTTACTGTTTTTGAGGTTAATGTCGGTATTAAAGCTATAATCTAACAATATCTGACTATTGATTTGCAATACATTTGCAATATCATAAATACATATCAAGTTTCATAGATTAGAAGCCATACATAAAAAAGGATTAGGAGTAACACGTGTCATTTTTGATCAGTAGAACGCCTAAAGCGTGTGCTGTTTTTAAAGGGGTTGTCCAGTGGGGAAAAAACGTTTGCTGTTTGGCTCAAAGTGGATTAAATAAAGAGAAAACATGATACTCAGTTTACCGATCCCCCTCCTCTCCTGAGCTACTGGTCTTCACTCACTCAGCCAATCTGGCCACAGCAGTGACCCAACTCCGCCTCTGAGCAGGCGTTTCCTGTGTGTCAAGGCAGGACCAGGAAGTAGAGAGTAGTGTAGATCCTATACGGTTTGGAACTGGAACAGGAGGGATCACTGAGGTGAGTATTGCTTCTTTTGTTGGTTTTAATCAATCTGAGCCATTTAGTAAAAAATATCTCCTCCTGGACAATTCTTTTAAATGACACTTGGTAAGCTCTGACCACAGTGTTACAGTTCTTCTGAACTTTAATGCAGGTCTTTCTCTTCTTTCCTATTTTCTTACTTTATTTTGTTATTGTCTTTAAACATGTACAACTGTTGAGCTATAGAGTACAACAGTAAGCCCCGTCTCCCATCTTTAGGATAGTTCATCAGTATCAAATGAGTGAGGGGGCAGACTCCCACTGAATAGCTGTTTGATGCTGCCTCTTCACTAAGTGCTAAGCACAGGTCATATATTGTATAGTGGCTGTGCTTGGTATTGATTTGAATAGAGGTGAATAGAGGCGCTGCACACAGTGACGCACCCAGAGAGAAGATTTTGTCACACACATTTGGCACAAAGCCCTTTCTTATTCCAAAAGTCTGTCACAACCCTCATTCTTTGCCTCACTCGCCACTTTCAGCAAATGTAGGTGAAGGGGGCTGGGGACATCTCGCCCCAAAATATTCATTGTAACTTACAGACTTTTGGACTGACATATGAAAGACCAGTTGGGGACACATTTAAGGGTGTCTTTTAAAGTTTGTGACCTCCTCTGTTTCTACCCTTTAACCCCAGTACAGGGATCTGTACTTCTCTGTGGGGAGACCTCCAGGTCGCTACCTCTTGGAGTAGTGCCTGTGTAGGTGATGGCTGGACAAGGGCCAAGAGACACTGGTATGAACCACCAGGGGTCAGGCAGAGAGTGGTCAGGTACAGGCAGATGATCAGGGCAGGCGGCCGAGATACAGTAGTTGGTAAAAAACTGGGTCAGTAACGGGTAGTCAGAATAGTGTTTATAGCTCAGCAGACAAGAAACATGGCCAGAAATACAAGCTGGGGTCTGATACACAGCAAGCGTCAACCATGGACAGGTACACCATACAACAATACATTAGCAAGCTGGGAAGCTTTGGTAAGGTGCCCATTGACCTAAGAGGGTGCATTATATAGTTATGGAAATCCAGGGATTTGTTGGGGGTCACCAGCCACTGACATTACTCATAGGACATGCAATGAATGTACATGATGTCACTGCCTGTGAAGCAAAGGCGGTGCTCACCTAGGTGCCACTGGCGCTTCGTGTAGCTGATCTGAGTGGTCTTAGGCATCAGTCCACCATTGATCTGATATTAATGACCTATCCTTAGGATAGGTTATTAATATTCAACCCCTAAAAAACCCCTTTACCTTCCTAAATGTTTCTCTATGGTTCTTTGTATTATATCAGTTAATTTATTGGATTTACTTCAAGTCTTAGACTAGAGTGCATTAAGCTGACTCAGAGAGCCTGTAAAGTCATATGATTCCTTGAGAATTAAAAAAAAAAAAAAAAAAATATATATATATATAATTTTTTAAACTGTATAGGAGTCAATTACATGTATATTCAATATTCATTACTTAAAGGGAGCATGTCACTAGGGATGAGCACATACACACTGCTAGATAGATTAGGGCACCGGAATGCAATGACTTTTTCATTTCTCTTACTCCAGGCCTCCATTGCAGAGATAACTTTATAAATCTAATTATGCAAATGAGAAGTCTGGAGCACTGAGGGCATCTCTGGTGCTCCAGACTGCTCCTGCCCTCTGCGTTATGACTGGCTGCCTTGCCGTTGCTATGCAAGAGTGACTGGGCCAGGCAGAGATGTTGAAGTCTCGCCTGGCCCTGTATTCTGGTGATCGCACCGTGATTTGCACTATAAAACATGCGCAATACAGCTACTCCAGTATAACATTTAATGAGCGGCTCTGCGCATGCACACTAGTATGAATCGTGGCACAACTGTGAGAACACAGAGCCAGATGTGACTTCAAAATCTCTGCCTGACCCTGTCACTCTCACATGGCAGCAGCAAGGCAGTCGATCATACTGTAGGCCGGTGTGAGCAGCCTGGAGCACTAGAGACCCCCTCAGTGCTTCAGACTGCTCATTTGCATATTCGGATTTAGAAAGTTATCTCTGCATCGGAAGCTCATATTGGAAATGAAAAGAGCCATTGCATTCAGGTGACCCTAATCTATCTAGCAGTGTGTCTACTTGTATTTACTCCTCCCTGGTGACAGACTCCCTTTAAAGAGGACCTGCCACCAAGTAGAAGATGCGAAATAAAATACATAATTTGATTCTTGACGTTCCCCCTGATCAATTAGTTTTTTTTTTTTTTTTTTTTTTAATAAATCCATCCACCCATTCAAAAGATATGGCTCCTGGAAGATTATATGTATACTAGCTATGATTTTCCAAGTGGGTGGTAACCTTATGTTTTTCTAGGAGAAAATAAAAGGTTCCCGCCCACATAGAGAATCAGAGATAGAACACATATAATCTTTCAGGGGCCATATCTTTTGAAAGGGTGGACGGATTTTAAAAAGAAAAACACCAAATTCTCCAGGGGAACAGCGAGAATGAAGTGATATATTTTATTTAGTAGTTCCTACTTGGTGACAGGTCCTCTTTAAAACCACTGAGAATAAAGAAATTAACACAATTTAAACAGTAGCTCCATCGATATAATGATCCGAAATGCGGATTTATGTAAACGAACTAAGAAGAAAGTACAGTCATGTAGAAATTTTGTGCTCCTAGGAGGCATTCCAGGTAGCAGACTCTTTAAAGGCCACATGTATCCATACACAGATTCCACAAAGAGGTTTACAGTACGTTCCTTATAGTACTAGACTACATGACTCCACATCCAACAAAATGCACTAGCAGGTGATAGTTCCCCTTTAATAGATATGACATGATGCCAATGAGCTGCTGTCATTTCAAATATGTGGCTGTTCCTACCTTTATCAGTGCTAAGACTGCAAATGTCATTGAGTGACAGTAACACAAGAGAGATGGCACCTGCTATACGTGAACTAATTAAAGATTTTGTGTTGTAAGAAAAGATGTGGGAGAGCTTAGACTTGATGACAGCGAGCGTGTTCAGAGAGTGACATTGTGTGAGCACAGCGAAATGTAAACATTTGCTTTCTCTCTTCTTGCATAGAAGGGTCTGGAAATGTTTAAAATGGTGAAGTCCTCTGAAATAGAGGGAAACTTTTAAGTAGTGGTTATTTTAGCGGTTATATTTTAAAGTTTGCCTAAATTTTTAGATGTCTTTTCAGGGTGCCATATGTGGCCATGAGGGGTAAAACTATTTCTGGCCATTATATGACCTGTAGCCTACATTTTTAGCAGTTTTCCGTAATTCTCAGTTGTGCAGGAGGTGGTGGGTGGAGACTAGCTGCTATGATGTCTCCATTGCAGTACACATGAAGAAAACCAGATGACTCTGCTACCTAAGAGCCCTTTTAGACCTAATGATGTTACAAGCAATTATCAGACCGTCTAAGGGTATGTTCACGTGGAGTAATTTGGTGCTGGTTTTGAGGCAGATTCCACCTCCCCATCTCCTCTTCATAGACCTCTATGGGCCCATGTATTTTGATACTTCGGTGAGCTGAAAGTCAGTCTTAGGAGACCAAGAATGATTAAGCAGAGATTTAGTGAGACGCTTATAAGGGAGAGATGAGGAGGAAAAACACCTACTGTAAGTGGAGAAGGAAGCATTTTTCTCTGATAACGCAAAGCTTTATTTGCCTCTAAAATTGATCTATGCTAAGTTTGTTAAAAAGTGACCAAGACGTTGTCTTGACAAAAATTCTAATGGTAGACTACAGCAGCTAGAGCCACTAATAGTCCAATGAGCAGGGACGCCTTGGTGTCATTTATCTGTAGACCGCAAACAGACTGGTCTGTTCTTGGCATTGGTGGCAGGCTGTCCAGTCAGATGGATCTGCACACGGTTTAGCTTATTTTTATTTTTTACCTTTTTTTTTTCTGTAAAGGAGATTTCAAATAATATTGCGCAGCTTCCCATTGAAATCAATGGGATATGGTATATATGCATGTTTTATGTGAATTTTGTTGGGGAATACCCACCAAATCCTGCATTGAGAAACACTTATGAAAATGCCCTTTAAAAAGGGGTTTTCAGAAAGTGTTTCACATATTAATAAGGTATGTCCTTTTATAATACAGAATGGATAGTATTAAGGGGGTTGTGCACGTTCAACTTTTTTTTTTTTTTTTTTTAAACCTCTTACAGACCAGTCTATGGCTAATGACCAAACCATTTTTTTGTATTTTGTTGTCTACCAAGAGCCTCAAAGTAGTGTATGAGGGCTTGTTTTTACATTACAAAGAAATAGTCAATTCACACAATGGTACTGAGGGCCCTGCTCACAAGAGCTTACAATTTATGAGGTACAGGTGGTGACACAAGAGGTAGCAGGGGTGGCATCAGAGGTAGCATTGCTTATACAATAGTCAGACAATTTTGTAATAGAGGTTACTGTATTTACACATATATAAAGCTGTATGAGCCATCACCAGTCGTGTCATTTAACGTGCGAATGTTAAAGGACACGACTGGACATATAAAGTTAGTTTGAAACGGTATCATGTCCTCTGCAGTAATGTGGGAGCGTGAACAGAGGATACGTTTTAGGAATTCTAACTACAGAAGGGTTTACATTAGGAATTGTGATATGCCTTTCTGAAAACATATGTCTTTAGTTTGCGCTTGAAGCTGTAGAAATTGAGAGTTAATCTGATTGTCCGGGGTAGAGCATTCCAGAGAAGTGGTGCAACTCGGGAGAAGTCTTGTATATGGGAGTGGGAGGTTCTGATTTTTCTATATTTTTTAAAATCTTACTACCTTTACTCAATAAAACCATTTTTCTTATGAATTCTTTTCTTTTTCATCACCACATTAAGACGGTAACTATTTTATTTATTTATTTTTTTCTGGCACTGGAACTGGACTTTATTATTGTTTTACATAATAATTCATTTGGTGGCGAACAGACAAAAGAAACAGCAATTCGGGCATTGTTTTTTAAGTTTTTGTTTTGTTTTGTTTTTTTTCCCCCATAAACTGTGTTCACTGTTTATTTACAAAACATTTTAAGATGGGGAGATTAATAAATATTTTTTTTAAATTGTTTTTTTAAACTTTATTCTTAAACTATTTTTTTAGTCTTTTTTTGAAATTGTGATCTTTTGGTCCCTTACATAATACATTCCACTATGCATTATGTAATGTTATGTATCATGCTGTCAGTAATGAAATTCAAAGGCAGTGCATAAGGCTTTGGCATCGCCTAATGGCATATACTTTAGGCAGACCTGGGGGCTGTCATGTAACGGCAACGGCAGCCTGCATTCATGGAGGTGCCTATGTCTGACCATTTAAAACCTGAATATTCCAAATTGTTCTGTTTTTAACAAATCCAAATAAATGGCGATTTGTTTCGGACAAACTAAAATGTCCGTGGTAACATGCATTGAGCAGTGAAAATACAGAAGACACACGTGCCATCGCACAGCCTCTCTGCCAATAGTCAGTGGTAGGTGTACTGATGTCATTTACAGTATTTAAGGTACTGTGGACTGAACACAAGGCTTTTAAGTGAGGCTGGAAGTAGGAGATGGATGCTGCATGATCCAAAGCAATTACTCCATTTTCTTCAGCAATACACAGCACTTGGTGCAGCAAAACTTGCTATACAGCTATAGAATCAGCCGCAGGAGTAGCAGAGTTAGAATAAAGTTTATTTAGATTTACAGGTAGATTAGTGAGAGAAATCATAGATAGGAGTGAGGGAGCAAATCTGTGCTGTGTGAGCCGGACTGCCATCACTCAGCCAGACATGTCCTGTGGCCGGATCCATCATATTATTCCATGCTGTACTGCCACTCATGGTACCACAACTATCACCACTGGCACCACTCAGTCAGACATGTCCTGCAGCGTGGTCCATCATATTATGCCCTGCTGCATTGCCACGCATGTTGACACAGCTACCACCACTGTCACTGCTCAATTAGACGTGGCCTGGTCTACTATCACATTCCACTATACCACACTGTTGGTGCCACAGTTTTGGCATCAAAGAAACCAAAACCATTTTGATTTCTGTAAAGGGATATTTTTTTTGTGACTTTTTTTTTTAAAGCTAGTTCTTCATCACTTTTTAACTTTTCTCACAGCCACAAATTTGTCTCCCAAATAACAACAAGCCAGTAGCATTTACAAGCCATTAAAATGGGCAAATTTTTGCTTTTTGCAATGTAACCGCCATATTTGTCTAAAAAACCAAGGAGAACAGCTATCCCAAAAAAGGATAATTTTTGGAACATTTCAAATGTTAAAATGAGTAAAAGTGAGTGAGCGCAGCGTATGGTTAAACTCAGAGTTTGTATCCTCTGCTTACCATTCGTTTTTCCATAGAAATACATGTCATGTTCACTGTGACATCACTTTCGCTGTGTTTGCCTTAGCGAGCTATAAATTGGGTAGAGAAGTTCCTAAGAGTCCTGGTAGTGTTATACACTATGATTTAAGCGAATTTAAGTTTGCTCGACCCAAATTCGAAATGAAACGAATCTTGAGAGGTTTGCTCATCTCTGCCTAGTACGTATTGGCCACTTCAAACAAAATAAATCTTGGACCGACTCAACCACTAAGTGTTTTCTCTTCAGGGCACGTTGTCTTTTGTAGAGAAAGGAATATCATAACAGCAACTGTAAGCTAACATGAATATCAACATTCATCTTGGATTTCCATGACCTTGAAACTGGTCATATGTCATGACCATGAAAATCCACGATGGATCTTTAGTTACTTGTAACTTATAATATTATAACATGCATAATTTTTTTACACATAGTGTCTCTATGATATTTGCCCAAAAGAACAAAAATTTTAATATTTATATTTCAAATATTAAAGAACACTTGCATATGAATTCAAGAGTACAGGAAAAGATTTCTCCTGTGGCAAATGATTGTAGGGAATATAAAAGAACTCTGGTATGGGTAGAAAAATATTTTACGTAACAGTGAGTACTTGCCATTTTGCTCAAATCTGAGGAAAATGAGTGGGCTTGTTGGATATTTGCTTCTTAATGCATTCATAGTCCCTTTTTAGGATCACATGTGGGGGCATTACATTGCTGCCAGTTGGTAGTGCCGCTTTTAGTGTCTGCCAGTAACTCTCCACACATGAAATGCTACAGTCAATAGTAATGGTAATACCAGTACAAAGTGCAGAGATAAACCGACACTTGTATTTCCAGTCTGTGTGCCTTGGACACACAGGATAGTTGCTAAAAAAGAGAAAGCATTCTGTCACTGGCTTTGAATGGGGACCAGGAAAGGTTTACTTTTAAAGACAATTCTGAGCATTCTAAAGAGGAAAGGCTCTGGGAAATTCAGACAAAAGCTAAAGCGAAGCCCCTCTATTTCCTTTAATCTGTCTTTGTGTGTCTTCTGCCAGAGACACATTTCACATAACAAAAAGCAATCTAGAAAGGGGGGCATCTATTGGCCAGCACTTTAGAGCAATTTTTGCAGCACAAAAACATAATTTTTGGTAATTAATATGAATTGCACTTTTGATGGTGATCACATTATATGAACACAAACACAGACTACAGGGACCATTTCAATATATATCTCACTTAAAAGTTGTATGGGCTAGAGCTTTGAGAAAAGTAAGAGAAGGGAGAGAGAACATCATCTTTCACTGAGCTCTTAACTTTCAGGTCCACAAGCAGCCATATCAAATAAAAAAAATAATAAAGTAACCAATGCAGAAAATAGGCAAAACATAATGGATAAAACCTACACAACCACAGAGATGGATAGTTTTTTCCATGACAAAGGATGCATCCCTTTTAAATGTGTTTTTTTTTCAACACATTATTATGATTCCTACAAAAATGTGAATGCTCTGTATTGTAAGTTTTAGGACACAGTATCCATCTTATCATTAGTCAAAAAAAGGAAACATTTACATGCTGATCGTAACTATGCTTAAGCTGCCAAAATAATCACCTACCTAGCCCCCTTTCATCTAGACGTCATCTCAAGTTCATGCTTACAGTTTAGGCTTAAATGCATGGCAGATGTCTTCATGTATCAGGGAAAGGGAATGTGTACAGTTGGCCCGATCCTGTCTTCAGGTTGCATCTGGTACAAGGAATAAGACCTGTTTCTTTGCTCTGTGTTGGCAGAACTATCAGACAGTCCTATGCATAGAATATATAATACTTATATATGTTTGTTTTTTTATAAAAACCTATATATGTTTTTTGTTTGTTTTTTTTAATCCTAGCTTGCTTTTTGTTTTTGTAAGTGCAGCTCTCTACTTAGTGGATGAAGTGCGCCTCTCAAATGAAAATGTAGTCAGCATGTCATAGAGCAGAAGGCGCTGAACAGATTGATGTATAGGTTTGTGGGAAAAGATTCAAATTCATTTCTTGGTTGACCTGTCATTTCTACATGTTCTTGCTGAATTGTCAATGAGGAGGTCCTATCAGTGATTGACAGATATGACTGTATGCACAGCCATGGAGCAGAGGCTCACTGATAGGACCACCTCAATGAGCGGTGTACAACTATAGGAGCCGATATGATGCAGGGAACTGCAGGAGATGCCGGGTTCCAGAGGACTCAGATCAGCTCTGCATTGTATACTAGGATGATGCATTCCTCCTGTAACTGGGGCTAATGTATGCAAGATAAATCTTCTAAAACAAAAAAAAAATAATGTTAAAATCACAATGTGTAGAAAAAAAAATAAAAAAAAATTAAGATATAAAATAAAAGAGCTTCACTACCATCCCTACATCACAGATTCTAGCCCTATCCCTGGTGACACAAAACTGTATGATTTCTACATAAAAATATGAGTAGTGAAGAGGGGAAACTGTTAAAAAAAAAAATTAATAGCACTTTGTGCAATAAAAAAGCTGGAAAAAAAAAAGTGAAACGCAAACACATTATCCTCCACTTTTCTTCTATGTTTAACTGTATATTAAAAACAAAGAAAAAACATTCAAAGATAAAAATGACATAAAAATAAAACCCTATGTATCACTGAAAAAAAAACACAAATTTTTGAATACCCTAAACAAAAAGTTATAACCTTTAAAACTGCATGTACTAAAAACACCAAAAATGTGTCTGGTCATGAAGCAGGGAAAATGGCTCGGTTATGAAGTGTTTTAAAGTCAGTTTAGTTGGTGTCTGTATTGCTGTAATTTGTACAAAATGATAAATCTGACGTACATCATGTTGACAGGCTATGGTTAGCGTATGGTTTTCAAAATGTTGCAGAATTCACACAAAAAAAACAAAAAAGTCGCAAAACCCCATTTTTGCAACGTTTTGATGCCAGAATTCAGAAGTGCAGGACTCGATAATACCTCTCCCCCATATAGAGTATCTGCATATCCATAGTTTCATACTGCATGCCAATGATACATTCGGGGACAGCTTGATCTATCCAAGTATTACACGATATTAGTAAAGCTCCATTGCTCCACTGATTTCAATGGGTTGCTCGGATCCGTAAAACGAAACTGAAGAGGACATGCAGTGTAATTATTGGATTGGCCACATGGATCGGGGAAGACGCTCGGACATGTACATGAAGCCTTGATCTGCTCATTGCACATAGACCATAAAGGGGTATTCCCATATGGCACTGGATTTATGCCATAAATGTACGATTGCATTTCCCACCTCTGTGGCTCTTTCCATTAATGTCTGTAGGAGTTCCAAGAATAGCCAAGACTGCTTTCTCAAGGGACAATCCAATCTCGAGGTGGAACCTGCATGTATTACACATTTTTGGCATATCTAGTGAATATGCTGTAATGCCTATAATATCCCTTTATGCTTGTAAATATTCCTTTAATGCTTGTTTGCAGATTATTTAATATCAGAGAATATTTCAGGTGTTCTCTTACAAGATATACTTATATGATTAGATAATTAAGTGTATATGTATTATTACGTTAAGACATGGAACCATGAGTACGGATGGTATTGGTAATATGAGAAGAGTGACAAAGACAAATATGAGACCATATACTGAGGACAAAGCTGTAGAATGAGTATTGTCACGTCATAGCATATTGAATGGTAATGTATTGTTGTTGGTGTTATGACTGGATCATACATTTCAGTAAATATCCAGATTTTTTTTTCTAAAATTGGGTAATCATAAAAGGTTGTTAATTTGCTATCACATGTAGTCCAGTTTACCATATGCCAGAACAATATACTAATCAGAATAATGTGCCATGTACTTCAACATACTGATAGTAAGTGAAGAATGAGCCACCATTATATTCACATGGTTGGTCCTTGTTCTTTTTATCAACAGCATGCAAGACGATAATATAGAAGATCGTACGTCTATTTCCCAGCTTCTCAGAGAGAGCTACTTAGCTGAATCTGTTTTACATCACGAGAACAGTGAACAAAGCTCTACTATCTCCTCCTCCCACTCCTATCATCATAGTCTCTGCTCTGCCAAAGTTGATGAGTTAGGAGGAACAGATGACTTTTCTGATCTTTCTGCCTTTCTGAGCCAGGAGGAATTAGACCAAAGTGTACATTTGGCACGACAGTCAATTGACCAGGATGGACAACAAAAAGAGGCGCAGTCTGTTCTTAAATGCCCTCCCAGAGAACTGAGAAAACAAGCCAAATCTTCTGAAAGATCATCTCTAAGCACTCCAAACAACCCACCAGCTATCGACCAAGAACAACACTCGAACTTTCGTCAAGAACATGTACTAAAAGGTGCAAGGAACTCAGCAGATGACACGAAGGATACGAAGAAACAACAGAGAATAAATCCTTACGGAAGTGAGACGGAGTCTAAGAAAGAGTTTCTAAATAAAGCAGCAGATTTCATAGAAGAGCTGTCTTCATTATTTAAAGCCAACAGTTCCAAGAGGATCAGGCCTAAGACATTAAAAAATCGAAGAAGCAAACGTGAGCTAAAAAGTGGAACTCTTGAAGAAGACATCTCCAATTACACCAGTCAGTCAGAAAATCGAGAGAGGCCTCTCTGTCCGCCAGTAGAGACAGAAATAGATGCCAATGTCTCTGAAGAACCAGAGAGTTTGGAAGCTGAAGTACCAGAAATTGAAAAGGAAGTTTTAGAAGGTGAAACCAACACCGCTGCTTCTTCTTTTTATTTAGAGGAGACTATTGGGCAGCCTCCAAATTTTATTCAGAAATTAAAAAGTAGGGAAGTTACTGAAGGAAGTAGAGTACAGTTGGACTGCATTGTGGTTGGAATCCCATCACCTGAAGTAAGGTATATACTTTGTTGCTTTTTTAATACTTGAACTGATATTAACTATGGAACAATGGGTGATGGATCCGATGTATTACTCAAAGATAATAACACAATTATAGAAGTATATTTTGTGAGTTCATAGCTACCAGGCATCTGGTATAACTAAAATATCACCATGCAACTCTAGTTTATACTAAGACTACATTTAATGCCAGGGTGTGCTTGAAATAATGCTTGTAAATTTTTTGGGAAAAGGGTTACAAAAACCACAACTTTATAGGTCATGATGTGATTTAAAAAAATAAAATCACAGTGAGGAACTACAAATTGCTCCAGAAAGAAGAGGAACCCATCTGTAGACAATTGTCATTGGGTTCTTACATGTCGGTATTACAGAGCAGGGTACTGGTTGGCTGGGTTTGGTGCCTCAGACGTAGCATGGTGGGGGGTACTGATGGTCATTAAAGAGATGCAGCGGCTGTATAGGGACATATTTACACATCGTGCTCTTTGAGGGGAAAAAAGTATGCAAACTGTCTCTAATAAGTGAAAAGTCAGGATGTGATTAATATAGGAAATAGACAACCATAGTTATATTAAAGAGAACCAGAGACAACAAAAACATTCTAGATATTTAATAACTTCCATGCGGGTCGCGGGTCTGCGATGACTAAGAAATTAGACCGCACCAGAGGTCTTCTCTACAGCACCTGTTGGGCAGTGAAACTTCAGTGTCAACATTTCACATGTACTGTAAGCTGGGCTGGATAGGCTTATTGCGAAACCTTGTGCCAGTCAGAATGTTTTCTTCTATTAGATTACGAATGTGATAAACATCGTGATCATATTTTACTGGGTATCATTTCGGGTGGGGTGGGGAGGCTTCCTCTGAGAATGGGTAGAAGCTGCTCAATCCTTCTTGCCTTCTTTAGTGCAATTTGCAAAGACTGGGAAACAAAGAATAAATAGGGTTACATTTGAAGGGAAATTGACAATGGGCTAGTTACATGTACCAAATGGAATCCTTAACAGTCAGTTGGAAATTAGCTTGCCACATATGCCCTTTTCCTTTGTGAGCCCGCATAGGTATTCAGCAGAGATAAAGGAGGTTACAAGACACACTTCTCTGTAGCCCTGTCTGAGGAACATTTATCTATTGAACAAACAGACAAGGCATGCTCCTTTTTTAGTCCCCTAGATGTGATTGTGTTTTTCCTGTGAGGGGTATTGTAGAGGTGCCCCAATATAAAAGCAACCCTTTGGTTATGTGAGGTATTCACGCCTGAGACATTTATGGCATATCCACAGGATATGTCATAAATTTCTAGTAGATACAAGTCCACCTTTGGGATTTGGTCCTATCTTGATAATGGGTTCCACAGCCTATATGAATGGAGAGGTGGCTATATATTGGCTGTCTCCATTCACTTCATACCCTGGGGATATGCATTAAATGTCCTAGATGGGCACACCTCTTTAATCTTCCTTAGCTTTCTTTTTGGCATTAGTGCTGCCAATATTAAGTGAAGACGATGCAATTTCAATTTCTTAAAGGGGCAGTACCAACTTTAAAGGTTTGTGGGTTTCCAAGCAGTGGGACCTTCACCAATCATGAGAACAGCATGGCAGGTTGAGTGTACATGCGCTATGAGACTGAATGAAGCAGAAACATGCATGAGTTCTAGATGGCCACTTCATTTAGATAGGAGAACAGAACCCCAATTGTCATGATTATCCCCACTGATTAGAAATTTAGGGATAAGGCTGTAATTAGACTGCACGGCCACTATGAAGCAGAGGACACGAACGCCACAGTCCCTTGAAATAGCTGATCAGAAGGGGACTCGGCTGTAAGACTTGCAGTGATCTTTTATTGTTAACTTATTCTGAGGATAGGTACAGTAAGTACAAAAAGATCTAGAATATCCCTTTTAATTAATTAATTTAAAAAAATATTTTTTTCCTATTCATAATAATAAGTGGATTCCTTATTCTTGAATATGACCGTATCAAAGTAAGGATAAAGGCTTATCAAAATGCATGCTGCCCACGATTACAGCAAAACATAGATGTTTCCGACAGATGGAGGGTTTGTTATTGTCAGGGTGACCTTGTGAATAGAGCAACCCCCACATTATCACCACG
Source organism: Leptodactylus fallax (assembly GCA_947044405.1). Classification (NCBI taxonomy): domain Eukaryota; kingdom Metazoa; phylum Chordata; class Amphibia; order Anura; family Leptodactylidae; genus Leptodactylus; species Leptodactylus fallax. The sequence continues at coordinate 2,971,281 of CAMRHE010000005.1, read as the reverse complement.
AGTCAGGCCTCTTCAGGGGTAGGAGTAGCTTATTAGATTCTTGTACATTGATTTGCCCATCGTGGAGACTTTTTGCATAATATAAACTTAGCACTGAAAAACTAAAGTACCTTAACTGCCAACTATTCCTAATATAAAGGACTATGGTTGGTATAATCCTTTCCATGTTAGTTCATGGATGTGAACTTCATTTTCTGTATATTTAGCATTGCTACTTTTAAATGTATATAATATTTTACAATCCTGGTATTATTCGGAATATTTACTTACATTTGGACAGACCACAGAGATTTTGTGTAATATATAGTACTGTGTAAAGTTTTTAGGCAGGTGTGGGAAAAATGGTGCTAAGAAATAATACTTTCAAAAATAGAAGTTTTTAAAAATTATTTTTTTTTGTCAATTAACTAAATTAAGTTAATAAAGAAAAGAGAAATTTTAAATCCCATCAATATCTGGTGTGTCCCTTTTGCATTCTATCAATTCCTTTCACTAAACTTGCAGACAGTTTTTGAAGGAACTCGGCAGGGAGGTTGTTCCTGCCATCTTGGAGAGCTAAGCACAGATCTTCTGTGGATGTAGGCTTGCTCCAATCCTTCTGTCTCTTCATGTAATCCAATACAGACTGGATGATGATGAGATCAGGGCTCTGTGCGGGCCGTATCATCACTCCCAGGACTCCTCCTCTAAAGGGCGGTCGCACCAAATATTGATGGGATTTACATTTCTCTTTTGTTCCTTCACTTCATTTGGTTACTTGACAAAAAGAAACTGGACACTTCTATTTTTAGAAACATTCTTATGTTGCAGCATCTTTTCCAAATCTGCCTAAACTGTTTGTATGGTACTGGATATTATAGGACAAAAACTGGTTGTACCTGACAGTAATGGTTTATACTAATGGTTCCTCATTTTTACTGCTTTCATCTGTTTCATTATATAAAATTACAGTCTCCTTTTTAATTGAGAAACATTTTCACTTTTGTCTGTCACATTCCTGCATCCTTTTACCAATGAAGGTCAATTCACTTGAATTAAGGGTACAGTCCCACGTTGAGGAGGTCACATGCAGATGGTGATTTCTTCTAATATACTGTACACGGGCCTTAAGATTTAGCTGCTCATACATCAGTCTATTAGAAAACCCTGCCAACTGCAGGCGGGCATGGCTTTTAGCCTTTGAGCTGCATGTAGTAGCCGCAACACATAACTATACCCTGAGACTCATTGGCAATAGGGCAACAGTGGCACTGTTGACATAATTTTAGTAGAAAATAACTGTTCTCGTGATTAGATCTAAAAGGGAAGGGGGTTTGGAGCCTGTTACAGCTGTAGATCCCAAAAAGGGATCACTTTGAACTTCTATCCAGACACAATAAGCAACATGCTCTGGAGCTAGTTCTAGTACATGTGGGCTCTACCTTTTTAATATTGAAAGAAGAGAGAACCTACATGTAACCTGCTAGTTATTATGTCTCATTCCTCTTTCATATAGTTAAAGGAACACTATATCTTTGTATTGTGTAATCCAGTAGACAGAAAAGATGAAACTTGAGAATTGAGTAGTTAATACCTTTAACTGGCTTTCTGAATAGATGAGGATGAATAGCAAGCATTCGGGACAACGTGAACTAACCCGTTGAAGAGCCCAGAGTAGCCCCAAACCTTGCTATTGTCATCATCTTTTCAGTTATCCATTGAAAGTATCACAACAGGAACATGATGTGACTCTCTGATAGCAGTGAAAATGTGAAATTGTTCTTTGAGGAATGGAAGGTTATATATGTATCAATGGCCCTTTCAACAGCTGCCGATCAAAATATAAGTCATGGACGGCTGTCAGCTGCTCATCATCATGTACATTTATATCATCATGATTTCTCGGGTGTTGTCAGTGGATCTGCAAAACCAGTATTGCCGGTGCCATAAAATTCCCGGTTTGGAGAAAACGCTGATCCTGACAGTTCATTCCTTCAGTACTAAAGTCAAACATGACTGCAGCACTGGACACCCCTTCTCTGTCTGTCTCTGGTCTGCCCATAGGGTGCGTGCATCGGCTTTTGCAGCTTCTTAAGGAGCCAGCATAGCTATCCCCTATTCTGTCCCAATCCAATCCATGCCGTTCCTTGGCTATACATTTTTATCACTCCCTTGGTGGTGTATCCAAGTAAAGGTTTCTAGCTTGCTAGTTCCTACTCTAGGTCCTACACCATGACCTCTAGAAGTGGTAGCAACCTCTTGGTCATCCTGCAGCAAAGTCTTGATCCTTCCTGTCACGAGAGTTAAAGCATAGCTAAACATTTGTATCATTAATAAACATTGTAATACAGTAATACCTCGTACACTCGCGTTTCCGAATTTGCGAGTTCACAGATTCGCGATATTTTTTTGGCAACTAACATATATAGATTTTGCTCTTTTTTCTCAGATCTGTGAAATTTAATAAAAAAAAACACCTTCGCTATTGGGTAGTAGCGTCCTGTTCGTTACGTACCCGGTAATTAGTTTCATTTTACTGTGCGTGTATAAGAAAAATGAATGAATGTATTAATATACAGTACTGTACAGTATACTTTAGTACTGTAGGGTAAAGTTTATTGATATTTAGGGGTTAAACATTAGAAATCGGCATTGTAAGCGCTTCTAAGCGCTTGTACCAAACATTTGCGATTCCTCGCGATCCGCGACCGGTTCTGGACCCTAACCTCGCGAATGTACGAGGTATTACTGTATACTTTATTAATATACTTTTATTAAAGGGGTTGTCCAGGATTATACAATTTAATGCAGGCAGCAGGGGAGGTTTATAAAATAAATATGCAGTGATAGACTCATGCCCCGTCCCCTCCACCAATGGGACTCATCAGTATGAAATCTGAGGCAGAGGTGATAGTAGGCCTAGCACAGGAATGGAGGAATACAGGTAAGTAGCAGTGCATATTTATTTTAAGACTATTTCCTGCTGCATGCATTAAAATTGATATTTCCAGACAATCCATTTAACAAATTTTGACTTTTTTTTTTTTTTTTTGTGAAATCTCTCGCTGCTTTACTCTTCTGTATTCTCTCTGAAGTCTAAAAAGTAAGGGTGGGTAGATGCATGTAATGCAGATATTTTTTGGGCATTTTAACTTGCTTCTGATGAAGCAAAAGGGGCGAAACGTGCATTGGGGCTCAAGGTGGTGGTCCCAGAGGCTATCTGGTAGCTATTATTTCAATGTAACATTGATGTATATGTATTTATATGTGACATGTGGCTTCCTGAGGGATTGATCTATGCTGGTTTACACTAATGTTATGATGATGGTGATGATGGATTATTTCAGTCACATCTCATGTATATTATGCTGTAATTGTACAGCTTGATTTCATGATAATGCACTAGGCACTTATATCCAACGATATTTATATTATTGATGTTTGTATGAATTTCATTAATTATTGAGATTGAATTATGGCTTCCTGGATGACACCACGACCTACATCTTTCTTTTTTTGGCACTTTTATATGTTTTTAACTCATTGTTTGATTAGTAAAATTTATTTATATCTTTACCTGTGGTACTTGCTTGTGTAATATCTAAAGTACAGATTCTGGATAGGTTATATGTCTTAATAATTTTGGGCAGTTTGACATATACTAAATAGCAAGCTGCACAATGCCATTCACTAACACGTCAATCAGACAAGATGTCTGATGATGCAGTCCACAGCCGCATCCTCTCCACCACATGAATGATCTTCTAAGGTGTTTTATGACAAAATCAAAGCTTTGCTTCGATTTGGTCATAAATTAACTTATAAGATCATTCAGAAGATGTGCAGACAATCCATAGTTTGCTATGTAATAGAATGCGTGGAAGCTGCAGAAGCCAAACAGTCCAAAATCTTTAATAAAAACCTATTGCAAAAATGATTTTTACCTAAACTGCATGCAGTTAAATTAAAAAACTATAACCTTTAAATGGGTTTTAAACAAAGTTTGTCTAAATGAATAGCACATGTGATTTTAAGAAACCTTGTATATATCTTATCAGAGATAAGTGCCTCTTACTGCTATTATCAGGCTATTTCTCTGCTTCTCCACACTATACTAAACTGACTTTTACTGTGAAAATCCCTGCTTAACCAGTCTTGAGTTGCACTGCAGGTCATGTGACTCAGATGACTCATGTCTGTAGAAGTCTGTGGAAAGTGGAGGGGGAGGAGTGAGCAGGAAATGCAGAAGATAAGAAAAGAAAGACGATGAAAAGAAGCTGTCCATCACAACCAAAGTACAATCCAGTGCTTCTCTGTATATGTCCTTCATAGTCCCAGGGCTGTTTCTGAATAAGAGAGACAGTTATAAATCACATTCTGCTGTACTTTCTATCTGCAGTGAACGCCAGCTAGTCTCCAACCACCAGTTCAGAGAGGAATGCAACTGCAGATATACATTGCAGAGTGAAAAATTGCAAAATATAAGTCATATAACAACCAGAAAAAGCTACTTATTGTGAAATGACACTTAAAATGACAGGTACACATTAAAGTGTACCACCAGTTGTAAACAACTTTTCATAAATGAATAGGGCAGGAAAATATAAAGAAACTTTGTTATATATCTTATTAAAATCGGTTTCCTTGTCCCCTTAAGCTGTTTTCCTCCTCATCTTCAATCTGACTGCTTGTTTACGTTATATTTGTCTCCATCTCAGTATTCAGCCTCACACATAGAGAACTATGGATCAGGGAGAGGTTAAATAGGATTCTCCTACTGGCTAGTTAATTGATTTATTGCCTCATTCTGTGCACTCCTAACTCTCTTATCCACAACTTAGCAGTATTAAAAAAGTAAGGAATAGCAGAGTATAACAGCAGCTATTATTTGAGTGTCTTTTCTTTTTCTATCTTCTATCTATCTTTTATCTCCCCTCCTCTCTTCATAGGCTAATATGGAAAACGTAACTGCCTGAAAATTGAAGAAGAAAATATATTTATTTAATAAGATATATTACAGAGTTTCTTATTTTCACCTGTACATTTATGAAAAGTTGTTTATAACTAGAGATACACTTTAAGGTGGCTGTTCACCTTACATATTGAGGGTTGAAAACCAAACCACCCAACATCTGCTGTTGAAGAAAAGTCTGGACACCTTCATACGCATTGCATGGTCAAGATAAAAATGTGTTTTGTAAATAACCCCTTGTGATATCGCTCTGTAAGCTTACTGTGATGTGTCTCGTTTCATTAGTTATACAGTTTACAGTGCACTACTAGCATATCTCTGAAAAGTGGCCTCTTGAGGATGTGATGCCTCCTGACAGCTGTGCTTACAAGTGAATTTTTAGGCATCAGCTGCCAAAAAGTCAGTTGACCAGTTCTGTTGATAAAAAAAACAAAGCCCATCCAAGAAGTGCTTCAGATAAGAGGCCTTCTCGCTGAGCAGCAAAACAGTGAACACATGCTGCACTCACTTGTGACGTAGTAAGCTCTCTGCATTGCAGACTATATAAAAGACGACTATACATTCTACACCTCAAATAACGCTACATTAATGTCTTCATTATAATCACATACAGTCACCGACATATACATAATATTAGGGACTGTGTCATTTTTCATTTCAATCAGTTTTATTAGGATTTTTTAACGGGTCAAGTAACAACATACAATAAAGCGGTATCATATAGTCGGTTAGAGTGGCTACAAATCACAATAAACACATATTGAGCAGTATACTAATTCACAGAGCGATAGGTATAGATTTCTAAGAGTTAGAAAGTTTCAAGAATAAAGAACGAGAATCAGGCATATATCAAACAACAAAAGATAACAGTAATATCAGGTATGATCTTCCATGTGTGACATATCCAGAGTTACGGCAGGTTTTTGTTAGCATTTAGTGTCCATGGGAGCCAGTTTTTTCGGAATTGGGTATCTCCAAAAGCTCCATGGGATAGGATCCTCTCGTATTGGTAAGTCAGTTCCACCATATTCACCAGATCTTTTCTAGACGGGATAGTGTCCGATTTCCAATTGCCTAGAAGAGCCAGTGATGCAGATAATAAAACATGGCCAATCATCACTCTGTGAAGAGCTGGGAAATAATCGATCTGTAAGAATAGCAGCGCCAAAGCTGGTGAAGGGGTTATACTGGATCCCACCAAAGAAGAAATCCACCTGAAGACGTCTTGCCAGTACAGCACCACTCGCGGACATGTCCACAGTAGGTGGAATAGAGATCCTGCTCCCCCACATCCCCTCCAACAAGAGTTCGAGGTCTGCAGGTGCATTCGGTGAAGTCGTTCTGGAGTGTAGTACCAGTGGAGGAGAATTTTGACACTGGTTTCATAGTGGGTCGTACACCGGAAGGTCTTTTTTGTGAAGGCCATGACTTTTTGCCATTGCGTAGCAGTATATTGTTGATGAAGTTGCGTCTCCCAGCTGAGTAGTGGAGTGGATTTGACCAGATGATCTTTGGAGCCTATAATATTATATATAGAGCTGAGGATTTTGGTGGTCGGATTGGGAATCTTGAGAAGGTCCAGCAGAGATTTATTATACGTAATTCGTGTGTTGTGGTTGGAGGTGAGAAAGTGTTTGACTCTTAAGTACGTAAAGAAGCTGTTGGAGGGTAGGGAGAAGGTGGATTGTAGGGACTGGAATGAGGACAACGAGTTTTCACCCCACACCTGTGAAACATAGGTAATGCCTGATGCTTTCCAAACAGTTAGGTTGAGATCTGGGATTGCTAGTTCCAGAAATTCAATGGGAGCCCGCGTGATGTTTAGTGTTTGTTTCTTGCCTGTAGAATGATCAATATGCCGCCAGCTATTTATAAGGTGTTGTAGAATTGGAGACTTGAGAGGAGGTACCACATCAGTCCAGAGGGAATAGAAGAGCCAGGATTTGAGGTTGTGGTGTGGTATCATATGGGACTCAATGGATATCCAAGATTTGTGGGCATTGTTGTGCCACCAGTCCTTTAGTGTTGAAAGGTGAGAGGCCATATAGTAATCATAAATGTTCGGTACTCCCAACCCTCCCACTCCCCGTTTTCTGTGTTGAATAGAAGATGGGAGTCTTGGCTTCTTAGAGTTCCAGATGAATTTGTTGAGCATGGCGTTGATCTTTTGGAGGAACGTGGGAGGAGGTGCTACAGGGATGGTTCGGAATATGTATAGTATTTTTGGAAGTAGCGTCATTTGAAATGCGGAGATCCTACCTAGCCATGACAAGGTGAGTTTCGAGTAACTTTGGAATTCTTTCTCTAGCTCTGTCAGTCGAGGCATATAGTTGGCTTTGGAAACTTGTGCAATAGAAGGAGTGATCTTTATTCCCAGATAGTCCAGCTCTGCCGATCTCCAATCATAAGGAAACCTCTCCTTGAGATGTTCTAGAAGTGGTATGGGAACGTTCAAGGGGAGAATTTGTGTTTTTAGTTTCATTGATTTTATAAAAAGAAAGAGCCCCATATTCTCTGAGGGTTTCAATAGCCGCTGACAGAGAGGTTTCTGGAAGTTAGGGACAATATAATATCGTCCGCGTAGAGAGAGATGAGATGGGAGGAACCCAGTAGTTTTACTCCCTGGACTCTTTCATTTTGCCGCAGGGACTGTGCTAATGGTTTAATGGTAAGTATAAAAATCAATGGAGAGAGAGGGCATCCTTGCCTTGTTGCATTCCTGATGTTAAAGCTATCCGACAATACGCTATTGGTGAACACCTTGGCTGATGGAGAGGAATACAAGTTTGAGATAGCAGTGAGAATCGGGCCGGAGAATCGTAGTCTCTGCAGAACGGAAAAGGCGAATGACCAATTAATCCGGTCAAACGCCTTCTCAGCATCCAAGGCGACCATGAGGGATGGAATCTTCTCACGTTCCACCAAATCCACTAGATGGAGAACACGTCTGGTGTTGTCTGGAGCTTGGCGGCCTTTTACGAAGCCCACTTGATCTGTGCCAACTAAGTCTGGGAGAATGGGAGCCAGTCGAGCTGCCAGGAGTTTCGCATAGAGCTTTATGTCAGAATTTAGTAGCGAGATTGGTCTGAAATTTTGTGGGACATCCGCTGTTTTGCCGGGTTTAGGAAGGGTGACAACGCAGCTAGGGATTCGCGTGGAAGTGGTGCACCTGACATAGCGTGGTTGAAAAAGTTCAGGAGAGATGGAGCAAGAATTTGCTGATAGTAGATTAAGTATTCGTTGGAGAAACCATCTGGCCCCGGAGATTTGCCCTTAGGTAAGGACTTTATATTTTTTAACAGTTCTGGGAGCATGATAGGAGAGTTTAGGGTCGAGAGTTGCTCATCTGACAGGCCTGGTAACTTGAGGCTATTTAAGAAACCAGACACCAGGCTGTGGTGGTCCGCTGGAAGAGGTGTATGCTCATGCAGATTATATAGTTGTGCATAGTAATTTTTAAAGGAGTTAACGATGTCTCTCAGATCTGTCAAGTGCACTCCGGTTGTAGGATGTTTAATGTATGGGATCTTTGATTTTAACTGCTTTTGCTCGTAGTTGTCTAGCTAATAATCTGCCGGCTTTGTTGCTTTGGGAGTAAAAACGAGATTTAGATTTTTTTTAGAGCTTTTTAGTAGTCCTGTAGAAGAAGGAGATGTAGTTTTTGTCTGGCTTGATTGAGCTGTTCCGAAGTAGTCGAGTTAGGATTGAGTTTATTCTCGGAGTCCAAAGTACGAAGGGTAGACATTGCCTCCTGGATTGCTTTCTGTCTGTCTTTTTTGTTTCTATGCGCGATTTTAATAAGAGTGCCACGGATATACGCTTTATGGGCGTTCCAAAGAGTGTAGGGGTTATCTGTGGATATGGCGTTGGTCTGGAAATAAACTTGTAGGTCTTTTTCTATTATCGCACGGTAGTGAGGATGACTCATGAGGTATGTATTATTTCTCCAAAGTCTAGTAGCGGAGGGTGGAGTTTTTTCCTCTATAGTGAGAGTGATAGCTGCGTGATCAGACCATGTGATTGATTCAATTGTGGAGTTTTTGGAACTCATAAGGGTATGGAGGTCTACCAGGAACATGTCGATGCGAGAATAAGAGCCATGAACTGCTGAGAAGTATGTATAGTCCCTCTCACCCGCATGATGTGCACGCCATATATCGTGGAGGTTCTCTGTGCACGGAAACTGGTGTAGGCAGGAGGCGTTATCCCTATTTGCGTTGGTTGAGTCCAAAGAGGGGTCCATTATGTTGTTAAAATCTCCGCAAATTATTAATGCTCCTTTTTGAATGTCTCGTAGTTGTCTTCGGACTCTATGCAGAAATGCCAGGGTCTTTCTGTGTGGAGCGTAGAGGTTGACTATGGTATAGGGGGTGTTGTTTAGAAGGCAGACAACAATGAGGAATCTGCCTTGAGGATCCACTCTTTGTGTCGTCAAGGAAAAAGCCACTGAGTTTCTGAAGGCGATAAAGACTCCACGGTTCTTTGATCTGTGGTGTGCATGGTAGATTACCGGGAAGGAGGGGTGTTTCAGCCTGAAGGCGTCTTTTTGTAGAAGGTGGGTTTCTTGTGCGCACAACACATCTGCGGAGAGTGAAAGAGCCTCATTTCAGATGTGTGAACGCTTCTGTGGGCTGTTTAGGCCTCGGACACTGAGAGAGACCAATTTGATCACCATGGTGTCACTTTCGAGGAAGAATCACGAGAGTATATTGAAACCTCAAGGAAGGTATATGCAGTGTCACAAGTAAGAAGATCACTTAGACTAAAACAAATGAACAAACGGTTCAAAGACAAATACAGGTCAACTGTATGTTCGGGGGTATCTTGTTAGAGGCTAGCCGGTTAAGCTACTATTACAAGAGTGGGGTTATGCACCAAAATAAAAGATGTGTAGCCAACTTGGAATATTATTTGCGGCCTGTGGGAGAACTGCGCCCCGCATTTGAGGAAGGAGAGGGGTTCGCCGCATCTTGAGGGAGAGATATTGGAATCCGCCAGGTCGACAGCAACGCTTAACCCTGATTCAAATTATGGATGGTGAAGGTGGTCCCATCTTTACTGATGATCAATTTCACCGGAAACCCCCATCTATATAGGATTCTGTTTTTACGGAGCGTTGTAGTAACCGGGAGTAATTCTCTGCGGAGGCGGAGGGTCGTAGCTGAGAGCTGCACCTCTTGGAATTTGGGAGGCCAAGATTTCCGCTTACGAGCAGCGTCTAGTAACTTTTCTTTGACATGGAAGAAGTGAAATCTTGCCAGTATGTCTCTAGGGACCTCGTTTCCCAGATGTCTAGGGCGAGGAAGTCTGTGTGCTCTGTCGATGATGATATCTATGGTTGGAGAGTCGGGCAATAATAATCTAACATATTCCTGTAAGTACGGAAGCAGATCAGCCGTCTGGACTTGTTCTGAGATGCCTCTGAATTTGATGTTGTTCCTGCGGGAACGGTCTTCCATATTGGCCATTTTCGCTTTGAGGTTCTCGACGTCTTCCTCCAAGTCATTAAGGGCATCCACGATTTTGTTGTGTGACGTAGCCAATTCGCCCATTTTAGTTTCAATGTGGGTTACACAGCCATCGAGTACATTGACCGAGGACTAAAGCGGCTGGAGCAGTTGTGAAAAATCCGCTTGAAGGGATCTACGGAGGGCCAGGAGCATGTCTCTCAGAGTGTGTTCGGAGGCTGGGCCGCTCGTGGTTGGGAAGCCGTCAAGGCCATTCGGTGGGATGGGCGAAGGAGCCTCAGACGATGGTTGGTCCCCTGAGTAATCTAAGTCTCCGGAGAGTTCCAGGCGGGGTTTCTGTTTGATTGGGCTAGTGCTCGGAGATGGTGGGAGTCGTAGGAGAAAATTCTGTTCCTTAGCTGAGTGAGCTGAGGGAGAGCGGATTTGGTGTATTGCTGATTGGATATCATCAGAATCTGGAGGGCGATGAAGAGCCACTGAGTCTTCAGGGTGATTTAAGATCTGCTTCCTCTATGTATGTCGCTGGGACTTTCGTGGCATTCGTAGGCGCTGAGGATATGGGCCCTGAGTGGTCACATAGTGGTAGTCCCGGTTCTCCCTCTGTGCCACGGTCCCATTCAAAATAATTAGTTAGACTATTGTCCGGTTTCTTGACAGATTTCCTTCCTTTCACCAGGGCGCCCGGGATATGTATCCAAAGCTGTTTGTTCAAAGGGAGGATATTCCAAAACAGGCTATCAGTCGTTAAGGGTTGCTAGAAGGTGCACTAATTCCCCACAATTAGGCCGCCATTGCCTAAAGGGAGAGGCGCCAATGAGAATTCTATGGAGAGAGTATGAACTGCAGCTCGGCAATAATCGAACTAGAAATCTGTATATGGAGGCTAGTAGAAGGTCTCGGAGCTGAATTTAGGGGTACAGGCCTGCACAAGGTTGATGTCTTGCAGGGTAGGAGCGATGGTGAGGGTCCGCTCAGGGCCTAGGCTAGTGCAGGCTGGGGGAGGGGAAGTAGAGGTCTGTGCAGGGCACGGGTCCTTCTGATTTGGAGCCAATATGTCCAGACAGGTAAGACCCGTATGCTGTGGGTGGAAACTGCTCCCCGGGCAAGGACACTCCCCAGGCCCTCTGCTGTTGTGTGGTATGGCAAGCAGTGAATCCCCCTGGTGCCCGCGGATGGTCTCAGCGCTCTCCTGTCCCGCGCTATCAGCAGGGTATCCCCTACCTGTGATCCGGTCCAGAGATCTGTGGTCTGCGGCGCCTCCGTGTGTCGCGGGCCACCCCCGCTGACTGCGAGCCCAGTATCGTCTCCGGGAGAAGGCCTCCGCGTCCCGACTGCTGCTTCAGGCGAACCGCCGCTCCGCTGCCCTGCGCGGCCTCCGGCACCGCCTGGGGCCACCGCCGCTGCTGTCCCCCGAGCCCGTGGATGAAACAGCGCAGACAGCGGCTGTGAAGATAAGTGGGCTTGCGAGGAACCTCCGCGGATGAAACAACCAGCAGGGCGACTTGGATGCAGAGAAGATGGCAGTTAGGAAGAGAGGTGCAGGTAGGCCTCAACTTTGAGACACTAATAAAAGTGCTGTAATTATAGCTGTAACACCCAGGAATTACTGACTAGGGCCTGGGGGATAGCCCTTGGGTGTTTTAAAGTCGAAATCTTACAGGATGACAGCGATAATGACTGGATTACAGTAGGGTCTAGTAGGAGCTGTAAAATGTGTGTCTTATCTCTGCTCTGGCTAGCCACGCCCCCCTCGACTGTGTCATTTTTAGCCAGATAATTCTCAACTCTTTTATAATATGCATAATACATAGTATAGTGTGTAACTTTCTAAAATACTCTTGTGTCTCTATTTCACATCTTTTCAAGGTCTTGTATTGCTGTTATTGAAATCCCTGATATGCCGTATATCAGTCACAGCTAAGTATTTGTGATAATATATCCAGTCTAGGCAGTTATGTGAGCTTTAGGCTAAGGCCCCATGTGCAGATTTTTTTGTTTCATATATTGCTGCGTTTTTTTTTTTTTTTTTGAGCCAAAGCCAGAAGTGGATTGAGCAGAAAGGAGACATATAAGTGCTTTCTTTATATTTCCCATTCCTTGTGTAGCCACTTGCCATACAAAGTGTAGCAGCAGCTTTAGGTAATGAAGTCTATGGGGTAGTACCTACAGCCGCCGCTACATATAGTGGTCGAGCAGCGCGAATCCTGGCATGTAAACATTACCAGGAGCCTTGCTGTTCCTGATCTGCGTGGGTCCTGTGTGTCAGACTCTTAAGGGTAGGCCATTAATGTTAGAAAGTGGATAACCCCTTTATCAGAGTTATGGGTTTGTTACAATGTGTCCATTCTAAGCAATTATATGTAAGCTACCACTTACATGCTTGGTTGCATCTCGAATCGTTCGGTTTACCTGAGTTGGAGAGTGAAGACTAGCTGTTATGATGACCTCCATACATAGTACATGTAGAGAATAGGACATCCTGCTCCCTGTCTTCCTGTACCTCAGCATCAGCAGCATGGATGACTTCATACAGCAGTACTAAAAATTGTAAATCCTGAATCCAGTGCTGACTTAAGATAAAAACTGTAGAGCCAGCAGCTGTGGGTTTTTCTGTCTGCTTTTCGCACAGCCATTTCCAACCAGGTTGCATGACAATCTGATAGGAAGATGGCTGCATTTCATCATTCACCTATATCGGTGTCCTTAGGACATTGATATAGTTGAATCCAACATTCAGGTATCTGCTAGTGATGTCTGCAGCTCATTGCAGACCTGCTGCATCACATTGCAGGCAAGAACAACAGAGCAGGAGAGAACTGTGGGGAAACGAGGATGGGTAAGTGTTACTGGGGAGAATTATTACTTGTCTGGAAACACTGGGCAGCATTATTTCTTGTTGGGGATACTGGGGACCATTACTACTTGTCTGGAGGCTACTGGGGAGCATTATTACCTGTCTGGTGAGCAATATTAGGGTGGGGGTGGTTTGTTGGGAAGCAGAGGATAGTATTTCCAAACTCCTTTCCATAGATATTTGTGTTATGGGCAGCATGTAGCCTGACCTTTCAGGTTGCTGAAAGCCTGTTTCCTCTCCCACAGATAAACTTTATCTGTGAACTGTGAGTGACTGATCAGTGCAGGGGGCAGGGAAAGAGAAGAATGGCTAATAAGTGGAGAAAGAAGCATTTTTCCTTGTACTGTTGATTTATTTAAAGTTTAGTAAAGCTATAGTGACTGTTGAATTATACTGATAGAGGAACATGAGAAGACAATTTGTGCTGCTCACAAAGAATTTCCTAGAGCAAAACCCTAAGTGAATGAGGTAAGAATTAGAGATGCATCTTAGCCATTCCATGGTAGAAAGCAGAGATTATGAAGGTTATTATTGACACAGTATACAGGATTGATTATGCAGTTGCATATATTTATTGTACAAAAAATAGTGTTTATTGACATATGACTGGACTTTACTTAGGCTGTGTTGACATCTGCATTGGAAGCTCTGTAGTAAATTCTTCTATTTGCTTAGCTGTTTTGTCCAGAAAAATGTTGAGCCCCATGAAACCCATTAGACCCCATTGATAGTGATTGGGGTCCATTAAGTGCCATCAGTGTCCATCTTCTAAAAGATCCAGCATGGTCCTCATTTTCATCATTGTGTTTCTATGCCAAAACACAACAGCATAAATGAAAAATACAAATGTGAATCCACCTTGCTATAAGTGTATTTGCTTCATGCAATCGTTTTCTTTATTGTAGAATAAAACACAGATGTATCACATGGCAAGTGAAGTTCTCAGTTGTTGTGACCTATCACAAGCATGGGGCCAGCAAGTTCCTCTTAGTGCCTCATGTGAACGGAGCGGTGTTGTGCAAATGTGGCCACTGAGGTTCTGTAGTCAATATGCCAAACCACTGACTCCAACTCCTTCATAAATGGCCGACAGTCATGGTCAGACAGGCACAGCAATGCTCATCCAAGTCATGAAAATAGCTAGTGATTGAATTCCTGTAAAAGTAAATATGTAGCAACCTATACATACAGTTAATTATACAATATTGATAATTGTATAATATAATTTAAAATAATTAATCATTTTATTTTGAGGCCAGAGTTGGGGGTCAGTAGATTTATTGTGATTTTACCCAAAACTGGCCCTTCCTGTTCTATGGATAAGGGATAAGTATCTACAGTGGAAAAATCCCTTTAACTTTAATTAAAAGTCATTAATATGGATCTTATGTTGACCGCCCCAGGGACATTTTTTGGTTACTGGTGACGTTCTGTTTCCCCATTTCAGGAAACGGAACGTCACTACTACCCCCCCCTCCACCCCATCATACTTACCTCTCTTCTTTTGACACTTCCTCCTGCGGGACGGCTCCTCCCTCTTTTCTGACTCTTCTGGCGTGCGTAATAGTCCTGGCGTTGCTCTGTGCTCTGCAGAGCACAGAGCAGCACCAGGACTATTGCGTGCACCAGCAGAATCAGAAAAGAGGGAGGAACTGTCTCGCAGGAGGAAGCCTGGAAGGAAGAGAGGTAAGTATGATGGGGTGGGGGGTGGGCTCGTAGTGGCCAGGATAGCTTGAGAGACAGGGTGTGGGAGTGTGAGTCACTCTACAAGTAAGCCTACAAGTCCCATGCATTAGCTAAGACAGCAGGAAGCTACACCATGTAAACAAATGCAGAAGATGCCAGGAGCTCCCAGAGACACCCAGAAATCACTCAAAACACTGCTAAAGGTATTTGGGTGCATTTATTAACCCATTAATAGCACTAACAGACCTTTAAAAAAAAATAAAAATTTGTCCAGAAGACCCCTTTAAAGATTTCACAATACTTATTGGTCTCAGGTTCTTTACTTGTGCTAACTATCTGTCAATAGTACTATAGGTGAGAGTGGAAATTCCAAGTTCGCTGTATATAACTTTCCCATATACTGTAGTTATGCAAGCTGAGGTTTTTCTGAATCATGTTAAGGCAAGTTCTAAAACATCTTAAAGAGCATACAGACATTTTGGTGTCACTTGTTAAAAAATGATATCCATGTAATAATAGATTTTCCTGCTGCAGGGGGAATTTCTGGTTGGACGCAGCTTACTCTATGGTGTAAGAGGGGGTTTTCCGGTCGGGGCGACCCCTTTAATAGTCACTATTTACGTATAAATACCGCACAAGGACCCCAGTCTTCCAAGTAGCAGCTAAACAAATACCAATGATTGAAAGTGGTTGTAGTGATTAATGTGCTTAAACCTGCCCTATGTGGCAGACTATGCGACAGACTGCTGCATCAACAGGAGACAGTACACAAATAAATCATGCCCCGCTGTAATAAGATCCTCATATATGAAAAGCATGAGCACTCTTCAAATAACAAGTCTAACTAGTTGTGTTTTGCTCATCACATCAGTGGCCCCAGGATGTATGGAAGGAATATCAGCATTCTATAATACTTTCATCAATATGAATATAGCTGATGTATTTAGTAAGCATTTACCAACTTTTGTGGATTGGTTTATTATATTTGTGGTATTTTTAGGTCTAGTCTAGTGTATCTTGGGCATAGTGACAGATCCTTATTCTAGTCTCCAGCTTGACAGAATAATTGTATGTCAGCTTCTATTAGCTAGGTGCACAAACTGTACAACGGCATATGGCGTCCCTATGGTTCTGTATTATGGGCATTTGATGTGTCAATCAGAGGAACAGTATGGGTTTACTGAAGGCCATAGATGCTGTAAAAAATGATCCATACAACATGGGCCAGTAACACAGTTGTGTACAGGGACCACTCTGTGCTCTATGTATGCTGTTATTAATGCACACACTGGTTATATCAGAACTAATGGGGCTTTTGTGAGTGCACCACTGAAAAAATGTGAAGTTGTCCTCTGGTGGACATTATAGGTCCTGTGCTATCTGGGTTCCCTTATAGCATTAGAACCTGGTTCCAGTGAAGTATGTGGTTATTTGTATTGATATTGTTAAATATAAGGCACTGTGTGTTAGCAATAATAATATAACCAATAATCATGGCAGATTTAGGTTATAAACCCGATACTTACAGCACGATAGCATAAGACAATTGCTTAGAGAGGACCTTTCACCAGCTCCAGTTCTTGTATCCTTTAAAGAGGACCTGTCATGTCCTTGGAGGTCAGTGGTATTATATATCACTAGAGTATATGCGCCCCGGTGCCAGAGATATTTCCAGCACAGATATCCCTCCACTGTCAGAAGGGCCAACCTTACAGTGCAGCATCATCGCTGGGCTGGGAGGAACACTCCCTCTGACCATACAAGACTATGGAAGCAATAATGCAGAGCTGTAAGGCCTACCCTTCTAACAGTGCAGGGATATCGGTGCTAAAACTAACGGCACAGATATCTCTGGCACCGGGTCACATACTGGCAAAGCTGACAGTGAGCTGAATTCAGCCTCTAATGGTATACAATACTGCCGATATCAGCGGACATGAGAGGTCCTCTTTTGTTGGCTCTGCTCCACTAGTTACAGAGCAGTTGGAATTTTCTCTCTAGCCCTCACCAATATGCTTATTAGACTCTCTACTGTCAAGTGGGTTTGTTATGTGCAGGGCAGACAATGGGGTGTGATTCTGAACTCTGACAATGTCTGCCTCTGATTGAATAGTGTCAGTCACTCCCCCTTGTCTATTTCTCCCTGAGCCCACCCACCTGATAGTAGAAAAACTAATTAGCTTTTCAGGCACCAAAACTAACTGTACTGTTCACTCAGGAATGGTGGTGGCTAGAGAAAAAAAATTTCCAACTGTGCCAAAACCAGTGGAGGGGCACCTACTAAAGGATGCAAAGTACTGGAGTCGGTGGAGATGGTAAAAGGTCCTCTTTTAAAACAGTAAATTATTAAACACTCTGAAATATAACAGAAATAGTGTCTGTACAGGAGTCTGATATATTTCTAAGTCTAAGATATATAGTCTAAGATATATTTCTAGGACATGTTCAAAAATTAGAACATCAGTTACCCTAAGTTTGTATCATCTCACATTTATAACCAGCATCCTGTATTGTGTAAGTGTAATATGCATCCTGTATTTTGCTGACAAGTCTACTAGGCATGTTTAGCTGGTATTTTTGGATCACTTGTGTGGTCTCATAGCTGCACCTCATAAATCATTCTCACAAACAGATATATAGATATAGATTTATCAATCAATGTGTTGGAAAAAGGTCCTAAAACTGTCTTTAAAACAGATTGATGTGACGTACTGGTGTGTTTGTGGATGAGGACCAACATGTGTCATTACAATCTGTATATAGCACTGAAATGCATTGGTAATACATAAGCAATAGGATAATAAATAGTTACTTTTGTGAGCATCGCTACATTTGTTTGATGTCGAGAATTCAGGGAAGACACTACAGCATCTCACTGATTAAATAAAAGAGGACTTATTTCTTCTTGTTTCATCACTGTGACTGACTGTTTAACGCACATGTATGAACATGTATTGCTTGTTTCTATGTTACAGGTGGTACTGTGAAGGAAAGGAACTTGAAAATTCTCCTTATATCCAAATCCAAAGGACGGGAGATTTGAACACTTTAGTTATTACGGAAGCTTTTGAGGAAGACACTGGACGTTACTCCTGCTTTGCGTCTAATATTTATGGAACAGACTCGACATCTGCAGAGATATATGTAGAAGGTCAGTGGACCTACATGGATATAATATGTGCAGATCCAATGAATCAATGAACCACACACATATATGTTATCTGTAAGATTACCTACGTAAGTAAGGACAATTCCTAGAATAGGTTAAATATAGACAATAGTTGAACACAGCACATATGACTTCAGTGAACAGAAATAGGCAAGGTTGGCAGGGAACACAGGCAGTGATGCAATTCTCTGGATGATATCACATTTCACTTTCCATGCAGTGAACAATGACTAAGTTCTTCAATTTGTTCTTCTCCATTTAAGTCAACAATACGTCCCTCAAATACCAAAGTGATGCTCCAGTGAGATCTTAATAAGTAGGTAGTGAAATAGTGGAAAGTGTGTTAGTGATATACATGAGGTTAGTGGATAGGAAGAACACACACTCTTCCACACAGTATAGCTGGAGAAGTTGAGCAGATTTATATATATATATAGCTTTGTGTGGAAACACTCAGTATAACTTGTCATTTATTTGATGATCTTAGGAGTCCAGTGGGCAGACTTACTTAGTGCATGTCAACTTCTCTGTACAAGTCATATTGATTCTTTTCCCACAACGTTATAGATGGGTAGATAGATATCCTTCTATATAGTTCCTCCTGCTTTATAACATGCATGTTAAATTCAGTTTCATGTGACTGGTTCTCTTTGGGTGGGTTCACATGTTCAGGTTTTCAGATGCAGTTCAAAATCAGGTGCGAATTGTAAAAGAAGCGATAGCATTGAGAAAATGTGCTATTTTTCTTTTCTTTTCTTTTTTTTTTTTCTCAATCCGCTACTGGTTTTGGCTTTAAGAACGGCATCTGAACCTGAACATGTAAACCCATCCTTAAAAGGAAATCTCTCAACCCAAGATATCAACCCACCGGTTAGGGTCACCTGAATCAAACAGTGTTGTTTCCCTTGTTAGTCAGGGCCTGCGTTGCCAAAATATTGCCTTTTTTTTTTGTCAATATGAAAATGACCTCTTTGGAGCAACAAGCGTGTTGTCATTGCTACATAGTGGAAATGTCTTGTTGCTGCAAAGAGCTAATTTGCATATTGACAAAACCAGCAATATCTCTGCGACTGATTCTCAAGTGGAAAACGCCATTTGATTCAGGTGCCCCTTACCTATGTGTGGGGCTGAGTTGATATTCTGGGTTCTGGTAACAGACTGCCTTTAAGGAATAATGTTATAATATAATGATGATATGATGGTACACTGTAGTCACTTTCTTTTTTCTGGACAGGGGCGTCCTCATCTGAGTCTGAAGGTGAAACCAGCAAGACTGACATGGATCAGTACGTATGTGTTGTTCAGAGTAATTTTGTAAAATATTTTTTTTTTATTATTTTTTGAAGGTTACAGATGATCTAGGGAGTCTACTCTGTGTCTAGACTTTTTCTAAACAGCATAATTAGGGAAAAAATCCTTGCTTCAATCTTGGGGATCGTAAACCATCTTCTAGTCACTGCCAATAATGTCAGAAGTTCTCAGGACACATCAGTACTAAGGTTTCTCATGTGCTCCATTAAGGAATTCCATGTGTCAATCTCTCACCTGTTTTTTTTTTTCTTGCTGCTTCTGTTTCTATATATTACACTGGGGCCAGGGGCGTAACTAGAAAAGACTGGGCCCCCCAGCAAACTTTTGACTTGGGGGGGCCCCCCCACGACATAGCACCTCCTTTCCTGGCCTCCAAACAGTATAACGCCCTATTTACACACACACTATAATGTCCCACAGCGGTCCCTCCACACGGTATGATGTTCCACAGCAGCCACTCCACACGGTATTATGGCCCACAGTGGCCCCTACACACGGTATTATGGCCCACAGAGACTCCTGCACACGGTATTATGCCCCAAGAACTATTATTATACTCTAGGGTATTTTCAGACCCCAGAGTATAATGATTGGAGACCCAGAGGAGGTGACAAACATAAAAACTTACCTCTCCTGGGCTCTGGTGCACTCCCCTCTGCTTTCGGCCCTCTTCAATGTCGACACAGACGTCACGTGAGCCAGGCGGTCTCGCGATGCATAATGACGCTGACCTAGCCCACGTAAAGTCTGGGATGTCAGCAAAGAGGCCCGAAGACTGCTGGCCCGAAGACACCGGATCGCAGGAGAGGTGAGTAACACTGTTTTTTGTTTGTCACCTCCCCTGGACCTCTGATCAAAATACTCTGAGGTCTGAAAAGACCCCAGTGTATAATAATAGTAGTATTTGCTGGCGTTCGCAGGCCCACGGCCTCACTTACCGATCCCTGCTCCTACTCACAACCGCATTCGCTTCCCCTTCTGCATCCCATAGCAGAAGGGAAAGTGGAGGAGGCCATGAGCAGGACCTGGGATAGGTAAGTAAATAGGGCCTGTTTCCTGCTGGGGTTACTACAGCAGGTAACGGCCTATTAAAAAAAAACAAAAAAAACATGAGGGGCCTATCGGATGTCCTAAGGTCCCGGGCCCTGTGGCAGCTGCTACCCCGTTACTTACGCGTTTGACTGGAGCATTAGCTTAGAAGTAGTGTGTGTCAAGCTTTGGTGACTTTTTCACTTGAGTGTATAGAGATCTATGTGTCACTAGAACTTTTTGTATGATCAAACTGCAATGGACTGTACCACACAGACTCTTCACAGGGGAAAACTGCTGGAGAAACTGCTACCGCTGATAATGAGACCGTTTGTCACATAGTTATAATTATTAGTTCAGAGAACAGATCAGCCTTCCAGGCTGCATACTTATGTTATGTTACCGGTATCTTAGCATAGATAGAATATAGAGGAGAGGATAATCACACTGTCCTCCCAGCAGGTAGAAATGTTACTCACTCGAGTTGCCCATGTGATGCTGTTCTAATCAACATAGTGTAGTTTCCACTGAAATTGTACAAATTCCAGATGTATAAAAATATGTGGCAGGGGGATGCAGATGGCTGGAAAAAAAAAAAAAAATCACATTGGTTTATACTCGACTCCATCAGTTCTCCACCATTGCTGTTTTGACAATGTCCGGGATCCCCCACTGCTCATCACTTCCTGCACCCGTCTTGACACTGCAGGAAATGGCTGCTTGGCCAATCAATAGCTGAGGCGGGACACCTCACAGTAGGGAAATGGGGAAGGCAGAAACGGGAGAGGCATAAAAATGTCATCTATAATTAACCAGGATAGAAAAAAAACACATGCTGAAATCTGTATTCACTTATATTGCATACCACCTTAACCCTTCAGGGGTTCCTCCTGACTTCTACCTGTAACAAAAGGAAAAAAACGAGATGTAAACAGAGTTCTAGTTGACCTCCCATAATCTAGTGGTGGAATTAGATCTTCAGAGCTCAACTCCTATACTGAAATTTATTAGAAAATCTCTGTACACACACAAGAAAGCAGGGAATGCTTGGTGATAAGGGCTCTGAAGTCAGTACATTTGTGAATACAGCTATGCACTGCAAGACCCTATGCACACAACCAAATGTACATCCGATATGGGGCTGAGTTTGCAGCAGAATGCACTCAGATGACACTTGGAATGACATCCGAGTGCATTCTGTTATGCATTCATGTCTATGAGGACTTCGGATCCATTCCGTTCCAATGACACAGATAATTATAGGGCAGGTCCTATCTTGCTCCGTGTCATCTGAACAGAATGGAACCAAAGCTCCCATAGACATGAATGCATAATGGAATGCAATGGATGTCACTGAGTGCATTCTGCTGCAAACTCGGCCCCACACTGGATGCACACTCGGTCATGTCCATGGGGTCTACTATTTTATTTAAATGGCATGTGCATTGTATTAAACAAAAACCTGTGACAGACAGAATACAATGTTATCAGTCACCTATGAAATTAAAGTACACCACACAGTTTACATTTTTGGCTACATAAATGCATAATCTGCACCACAGAAGCAGTGTGAAAAGGCCATAAAATGACCTAAAATGTGGATTATTCTAGAAGCCGTGCATGTATTTACTAAACTGTTTTATGTAGATTAATTCTATATGGAAACGGTAAATGATCAAATTATGTAATTTTACTTAAGCTTTAAAAATGAACCCATTGTTAAACCGTAAACTATATAAAGTGTCTGCTGTATTACAACTTATAACACTGTAGTTACAACGCTATGTACAACCTTATATTGACATGATTGGTTATCTGTAAGGTGTATGTACTATTGTTTCATTCTGAGGGTACCTCCGGATTTTGGGATACAAACTTATTAGCTTTGTATTGCTGTAAAGGTCACAAAGTGAAAATTTGGAAGAGGAAGTGTCTACACCTGCAGCCCCTCAAGAAATCAATGTTCCAATCACTGTTGTACAACAAGCACAACCAACAATAACACAACCGGTGAGGAAATCTTTCATTTTACTGCTTTATTTTATATTTCTTAAAAATTGTAATAAAACAAAATGATTGGTTATAATAAAGTCAGTAATTGACAGATACAAACAGGCTGCAGGCCCTGTAATCCAAAGTAAGCAATCCCTGCACGTGTAGTGCACCATAACCCCATTCGCATGTATTGCACTGTACTAGGCGTTTGATTTTTAGTTGTGAATACACACCTAAAATCTGCTACAAATCACATTCGAACATGGGCTTAAAGTATCATGGCATTTTCTGCTCATGTATAAAAGGATACACTGGTGAAAATGACAATGATAATGTCTATCAGTGTTGACAAAGATAGCAACTAAAAAACAAAAAAGGGGTTATCTGCTTTTTTTTTTTTAGTTAAAAATGATGCACCCGCAGTGATCAGACACAACCTGCAAGGGAAAGTAAATATTTCATTCCAGTGCAGTGCCATCACTGGTGGTGCCCAGTGAAATTGATGTATTATCAGTGTTGTTGGGTTCTCAGGGATGCTAATTGATAGACGTCTACAATGAGAGACTGCCCTATATTAACTCACAGTGCCCTAACAGAGTATGTACAATGGGTTTTCTAACCAGACAACCCAATTAATAAGGATAATATCTAAAGGGGTTGTCTAGGATTGGCACCGGTACAAAAAAAAGCTACAGCCCTCACACATACTGAAAAATAAAAAATAGTTATGGTTCTTAGAATATTATGCCACAAAGTGAATTGCAAAGTTTGAATTTTTTATTTTTTTTTTAAGATGAAAAAGTTCTTAAATATGGTATCCATGTAATCATACTGATCCACAGAATAAAGATAACATGACATATTTTTTACCACATAGTCTATGTAAAATTGAATAAAAAAAAAAAAAAAAACAGAGGCAGAATTGCATTTTTCCCATTCCATCCTACTGACTTTTTACAATTTCCCAATCCATGGAACATTAAGTGTGCCATTAAAAATACAACTTATCCCACCACTCCCCCACCCCATAAGGCAATAGAAAATGTGTCAATAGAAAAATAAAAAAAATTAGGGCTCTATAAAGGCGGGGATAAAAGAATAAAAAAAAAAAACCCAGAAATGAAGAAGCTAATATTGACTATGTCCTTACAGTTTTATGATTTTATGAATGGCTTTATAAGGTTATATGTGTGCATTGCAATTGATAATGCCATAAAAAAAATTGCATGCAGTTTTCATATAATAATATTCCGCAGTTTTCATATAATATTCCGCAGTTTTGTGGTGATATGAGGGTTCTGCTACATTCAGTACCCATGCTTCCAGGGTTTTCACTTCTCAGTAAGTGAAATACTGATTTAAAGGGGTTTTCCAAGCAAAAAAGTAATTTTTCAAAAAGGTCGGTTACTGCTATTAATGGGTTAATAAGTACACCCAAATACCTTTAGCAGTGTTTTAAGTGATTTCTCGGTTTCTCTGTGAGCTCCTGGCATCTTCTGCATTTGTATACATGGGCATCTTCCTGTTCTGTGTTTTCTTACAACTACCATAATGCCTTGGGCTTCACTCAGATCTGACTCACACCACCTCCCTCTCTCACTCCCTCCTCCTCTCTTTCTCACATCCCCTCCCTGTTTCCCTAGCTAGCCCACCCACTACTAGCCCTTCCTAACTAACTCAATCCCCCCCCCATGTGCCTGTCTTCTGTTCCGGACCTTCTGGGCATGGAATGTCACTACTTCTGGGCGGCTGGCACCTCCTCCTCTTGACGTGAAGAAGTAGTGAAGTCCTACACCCAGAAGGTCCAGACCGGAAGACAGGTAAGTATGATGGGGTGGGGTTAGTATAGGTGACATTCTGTTTCCGGACGGGAAAATGGAACGTCATCGGAAAATGTGCCTGGGGAGTTCACATGACTGCCCTGGCGACCTTGGTAAATATAGATTTTTGGTACACTAAGTAGTTTAGAAGGCGGGGGAGGAGGGTGTGTAGCTTAGATTAAAAAGATCAATCCTGGAATTTATCCCGGACATCCCCTTTAATTTTATCAATGTTTCATTACTAACCGTGCAGCAACAGCAAAATTTCACACACCATAATGATATACAGCTGAAAATCGTTGTTTCATTTACTTAGTAGTGAAAGCATGGGCGAGCGAAACATGTTTATTTTATGTGTTTCACCTGTGAAAATGGCAGCCAGGTACTACTACTGCGGTAAAATTAAATGTGGCATAAAAAATGCGTTTTTACACAGTTGTCATCCCCACTTCAATGTGAATAAACCCCAATATTTGCAGTCATGGCAGCAAACATGGCAATTCTTAACTGACCAAAAATCTCTTGATTTCTAATAAAATCTAAATTTTACTTCTAGTACATAAAATACTGTAATATAAAGCAATTTTCTGAACTTTATTTTTGTTACTTTAGTACATATTGAGTTGGCCAAGAATCTTTTGTCCAAGGGTATTATTGGCTATTAAATTGGAGTTTTCCTGTCACCCACTGTGAATTATACAGCAAAGTAGAAAGGACAAATAACAGGATTGGGTTTTCAAAAAAATATAATGTGTAAGATAAAATTTAACCTTTAATGATATAGATTAAAACGAGTTCCGAACATACAGCTACATTACACTGAGATACCCATAGTCCCTATAAATACCCCATAGATAAATATGGGCTTAAGACACCAATAAATATACACTCTTATGCTGGAACTGATAGCATGCATCAGACCCCCACTAAAAAGTTCAGGCTGACTGGTTAAAATAATCAAAGCCTACATGCCACCTTGGGGAAGGTGCACTACAAGTCCCAGCAATCAGGAGCAAATACATAAATGTTCTCCTAAAGATTGCTAATACCCTCACTAGTCCTATAAATGAAAGTGGAATATAGCTGGCTAGATAATAAGCTAATAAACAGATGAAGCATGACCAGCTAAACCCTGGGATATACAGGTCAACCGTCTCCACCAGGATATATAGTGTCAAGCTCCACCCAACACTGCTAAATAATGACCACTCAGGACAGCTAAGGGTAGCAACTAATAGAGATCATAAATTCTCAACATATTTCTTTCAAACCAGCTATTTTGCAAGTACCAGAGCCTACCATTCAGGCTCTGGGAAATGTGGTTTTAACCGCAATTCTCCTTACTTATCTTGCTTTTTACTATCTCCTAATGATCTTGCTCTATTCAGTAGGTGAGAGAAATATGTTGAGAATTTATGATATCCATTAGTTGCTACCCATAACTGTCCTGAGTGGTCATTATTTAGCAGTGTTGGGTGGAGCTGGACACTATATATCCTGGGGGAGACGGTCGACCTGTATACAGTGGGGAAAAAAAAGTATTTAGTCAGCCACCAATTGTGCAAGTTCTCCCACTTAAAAAGATGAGGCCGGCCTGTAATTGTCATCATAGGTAGACCTCAACTATGAGAGACAAAATGAGAAAACAAATCCAGAAAATCACATTGTCTGATTTTTTTTAAGAATTTATTTGCAAATTATGGTGGAAAATAAGTATTTGGTCAATAACAAAAGTTCATCTCAGTACTTTTTTTTATATATCCTTTGTTGGCAATGACAGAGGTCAAACGTTTTCTGTAAGTCTTCACAAGGTTGGCGCACACTGTTGCTGGTATGTTGGCCCATTCCTCCATGCAGATCTCCTCTAGAGCAGTGATGTTTTGGGACTGTTGCTGGGCAACACGGACTTTCAACTCCCTCCAAAGGTTTTCTATGGGGTTGAGATCTGGAGACTGGCTAGGCCACTCCAGGACCTTGAAATACTTCTTACGAAGCCACTCCTTCATTGCCCTAGCAGTGTGCTTGGGATCATTGTCATGCTGAAAGACCCAGCCACGTTTCATCTTCAATGCCCTTGCTGATGGAAGGAGGTTTGCACTCAAAATCTCACGCTACATGGCCCGATTCATTCTTTCATGTACACGGATCAGTCGTCCCGGTCCCTTTGCAGAGAAACAGCCCCAAAGCATGATGCTGCCACCCCCATGCTTCACAGTAGGTATGGTGTTCTTTGGATTCAATTCAGCATTCACTCTCCTCCAAACACGACGAGTTGTGTTTCTACCAAACAGTTCTACTTTGGTTTCATCTGACCATATGACATTCTCCCAATACTCTTCTGGAACATCCAAATGCTCTCTAGCAAACTTCAGACGGGCCCGGATATGTACTGGCTTAAGCAGGGGGACACGTCTGGCACTGCAGGATCTGAGTCCCTGGCGGCGTAGTGTGTTACTGACGGTAGCCTTTGTTACGTTAGTCCCAGCTTTCTGCAGGTCATTCACTAGGTCCCCCCCACCGTGTGGTTCTGGGATTTTTGATCACCGTTCTTGTGATCATTTTGACCCCACGGGGTGAGATCTTGCGTGGAGCCCCTGATCGAGGGAGATTATCAGTGGTCTTGTATGTCTTTCATTTTCTAATTATTGCTCTCACAGTTGATTTCTTCACATCAAGCTGCTTGCCTATTGCAGATTCAGTCTTCCTAGCCTGGTGCAGGTCTACAATTTTGTTTCTGGTGTCCTTCCACAGCTCTTTGGTCTTCACCATAGTGGAGTTTGGAGTGTGACTGTTTGAGGTTGTGGACAGGTGTCTTTTATACTGATAACAATGTCAAACAGGAGCCATTACTACAGGTAATGAGTGGAGGACAGAGGAGCCTCTTGAAGAAGTTATTGGTCTGTGAGAGCCAGAAATCTTGCTTGTTTGTAGGTGACCAAATACTTATTTTCCACCATAATTTGCAAATAAATTCTTGAAAAAAGTCAGACAATGTGATTTTCTAGATATGTTCTTTCATTTTGTCTCTCATAGTTGAGGTCTACCTATGATGACAATTACAGGCCGGCCTCATCTTTTTAAGTGGGAGAACTTGCACAATTGGTGGCTGACTAAATACTTTTTTTTCCCCACTATATCCCAGGGTTTAGCTGGTCATGCTTCATCTGTTTATTAGCTTATTATCTAGCCAGCTATATTCCACTTTCATTTATAGGACTAGTGAGGGTATTAGCAATCTTTAGGAGAACATTTATGTATTTGCTCCTGATTGCTGGGACTTGTAGTGCACCTTCCCCAAGGTGGCATGTAGGCTTTGATTATTTTAACCAGTCAGCCTGAACTTTTTAGTGGGGGTCTGATGCATGCTATCAGTTCCAGCATAAGAGTGTATATTTATTGGTGTCTTAAGCCCATATTTATCTATGGGGTATTTATAGGGACTATGGGTATCTCAGTGTAATGTAGCTGTATGTTCGGCACTCATTTTAATCTATATCAGGGGTAGGCAGCCTTCGGCACTCCAGCTGTTGTAAAACTACAACTCCCAGCATGCATACTTGCTCTGCTGTTCTTGGAACTCCCATGGAAGTGAGTGGAGCATGTTGGGAGTTGTAGTTTCACAGCAGCTGGAGTGCCGAAGGTTGCTGATCCCTGATCTATATCATTAAAGGTTAAATTTTATCTTACACATTATATTTGTGAAAACCCAATCCTGTGATTTGTCTATTAAATTGCTTCTCACTATTGGCTTTTCTCCAGAAATAGAATTTTTAATTTATCTTTAATTCTTTCAGAGTTCAACTACATACCTACAAGGGCTGGACGGAAGACCATTAATGGCTGCCCCTGTTTTTACAAAGGTGAAATACCTTCATTTTCCATAGTTTATGCTGTTATATATGTAATTCTAAAGCATAATGACCATCAACCTAAAATGAATCATTTTAACACATATACAATGAGGGGCCACCCTATGGAAATTAGACAAGTGACCTCAGAGCGCATTTAAGTACATTTTTCTGAGCATCAGTTTCAGTGTGAATCCACATTAAATGGGAAAATTGAGCAATCTGAGCGACCTTGAATGACGCATGGTTATCATGGGCTAGACTAGGGGAGGATAGTGTTTCAAAAACTGCCAGTCTTGTGGGGTTTTCTCTTGCAAGAAGAGGGAAAACATCCAGCTAAAGGAGATCATGTGAATGTAAACAACTTGTGACGAAAGGGGTCAGAGGAGGATGTCAAGAATCATTCTGACAGACAGGCGGCGCAGTCAAGCAAACTGCAGCCGAATACAACAGTGGTGCTCAACTAACCTGTGCAAATGGTCACTGCTCCCTGAGACAGAAAGGCACCATGTCAACGCAGCCCCATGGTGATTGGTGAAATGTTTTCTTGGCACACCCTGGGTCCTTTAACCTGTGTACTTCACATCAAATTGCTGTGGTTCTGAAGGCCAGGGTAGTTCTAACGTGCTACTAGATGGGTAGTGGCAATTCAGTGTATAAAGACCATTTATATATCCTCATTTATGTCTCATATTACAGTCCCTAATAAATGAGGCGTACAGATGTAGCAATCCTGAATATAACGGCTAACCTCATGAAACCTACTTGGCTTTTTCAATGACTTTTGTGATATAATCCTGCAGCAAGATATCAGATGCACATTAAAGACTGCTACATCTGTATCCAATGATTTTTACTAGTCATCCATGTTGTTATATTGATGGCATTATATGATATTTTAGACTGGTCCTATCTGTTTTATCCTGTCTACCTTTTTTTCCTAGACTCTGCAAGACATAACTTCTTCTGAGGGTCAATTGGTTGTATTTGAAAGTCGAGTCAAGGGGTCTCCTTCTCCAAAGGTTGAATGGTACAGAGAAGGAACATTAATTGAAGATTCACCAGATTTTCGGATTTTACAGAAAAGTAATTCACTTTGATTTTATACAGTATGACATCTACACATATAACTATTTCTTTGCAAATCTATATATCTCCTTCTTTTTTTGATCAGCTTTTGAGGACAGGACAGTTAATATGTACTGAATGCACTAAATAGGCCATGCCAATAAAAAATGAACCAACCCCTTTTTCTTTTATAAAAATATTAGGGTTATTGAAAAACTATTGCTAACCAATTAGTATTACCTTAGTGGGATACCCTGTTTTTAAAGATCCCGGGGGGGGGGGGGAGAAAATCTATAAGTATCAGTGATATGCAGAACTTCTAGCTGTCAGCATCACATTGTGTCATACTCCACATCACAGTCTTATATAGCCATGCTTCATAACTATGTTCTCAATCAAAGAATACATAGGATATATATACACCAGCATATCTGTCTTCAGGGCTGGGTTGTACATTGAGATAGCAATAGTGAGAACATACCACAATGCTGACATTTCCTACTCTCATATAGGTAGTTGTCTCAGCTTTATGTGGTTACAAGTCTGTTAATGAATCAAAGGTGAAAATCATAAAACTGAACCAGATTTCTTTATTTTATCTTCTTCTAGAACCTCGATCTATGGCTGAACCTGGTGCGTATATGGTTGTAATTCCTGTTATTGTCACAGTACTACTTCATTGCCCTATTGTTGGGGTTTTCTGAAATCACATGCATAGGACAAAGCTGCTGTACCCAGAAAGCTCCTATTAACTATACAGCAATATAGTGTATAAGTATACTAAGAAATTGCAGGTTTAATATATATAAATTGCTGCAGATAAGATGAACAGGTTTAATGTATATAACACATATATTAAACCTGCAACTGCCTTCTCAGCATTTTCAGGGTCTTTGCTTACTTTAGTACAGTGTATCTACTCTGGCCAATTTGCTGTGAATTAAACAGCGTGGGCGTCAGGCTTACAGTATACATGTTACCTACACGACACTGATACACAGTAGCAAACTATCAGCAGGGGATATATGTGTGCTATTGCTCTGTTTCATTCACTGAAGTCTACCTAGGCTGGACACATTGTGTAGCGGCTCTCAGCTTTGATCAGTATTAGGTCTATAGGGGCGTCTAGACTCTGACTGCAAGCAGGGATCCTGAAAATGGAGGTGAATGAAAACGAATAGTATGGATGTGACGACACTTTAATCTAAAATAAATATGTACTTAAAGAGGACCTTTCATGTCGTCCTTCACATGCCGTTTTTATTTTCTGCTAGAAAGCCGAGAGTGCGCTGAATTCGGCGCACTGTCGGCTTTTCCGTTATGTGCCCCGGGGCTGGGAATATCGGTGTTGTTAGTTTCGGCCCCGTCTCTCCCGATGACGCTGAGCTGTGAGGAACGACCCCCAGTACAATTCTATGGACGAGTACAGTCAGGGGGCGTTCCTCACAGCTCAGCTAGACTGTCGGGAACACCCTTCTGACAGTGGGTAGAGATTGGTGCCTGTCACCGGATCTGAAAAACCCAATGGTGTACATCATCTGATGGGCACTGTTACCCTGAGCATTACTACTTGGCTAATATACCCTAATTTACACCAATACTAAAAGGGAATTATATCTTTGGAATGGAACAGATTTGGATAAACAACTGCTACATCTGTATATACTGGCAATACACTGTGTGTGTGTGTGTGTCTGTGTCTAGAGGACAGGCTTTCCCTGCCAATGCTTACTTATAGCTTTAGAGCCTGTTTTCTACTAAAAGAAAGTAATATAGGTTAAAAAAAATGTCCAACTAACACCCCCTACATCATACTTAATAAATAAAAAAATCAAAAAGTGAATGGATTGAAATAGGTGTTCTGTAGAACCAGACTATACATCCCTAAAAGCACATCAATTGAAATTGGTCTATGAAGACTATTTGTTGTTAAAAAAAAATTCTGTTTCACTCCACAGAAGAGATATGCACTTTAGTTATTGCAGAAGTCTTCTCTGAAGATTCTGGCATGTTTACATGTACAGCAAGCAACAAATATGGTACCACTTCTAGCACTGCCTATTTGTCCGTGAAAGGTAAGTCACAGTGTGAGTAGATTCTTCTAGATATGATAAAAGGGTTTTTAGTATTGATGGCCTATTATTAGGATAGGTTATCTATATTAAATCTGCAAGGGTCCGACACCCGGGACCACACAGGTCACCTGTACTGAGACAGCGATTCTCTCGGTAATGTTTACATACTGCGGGCGAGCTACACTGCTCACTCACCATACTAACTGTAGACCATCAGTACTAGAAAACTGATAACCCTTTTAATTCAGTTTTCCCAGGAGTACTACAGTAATAGAGAGTTTCCCCTTTTTACAGTTCACAGGATAGGGAATACATACCTCCCAACCGTCCCGGATTCCGGGTCTTGTCCCGCTGTCTCAGTCAGCAGGAGGTATGTCCTGGTTTCAAGTTGAATACAATGGTGAACCATTCAATGGTGGTCACCATTTGTCCCTTGTCTCTGCTCCGGGAGCAGTAGGCGTAATGTGATGACGTCACTCACATTGGACCTGCAGCCTCCGGGATCAGAGACTTCAGAAAGAGCAGCAGAGGGACGGGACGGGGCGAGGTGTGTATTACGGTTTTTTTTTTTTTTGTTTGATTGGTACCAGGAGAGGAACATAATATTGTGGGGGCAACTTCAGGGGACTTTAAACTGTGGGGGGATATTAAACTGGGGGCAATTGGAAGGGGAATTTAAACTGTGGGGGAAGATGGAGAGGGACATTAAACTGTGGGTGCACCAGGAGATTGACTTTATACTATCAAGGCAATTGGAGGGGGACATTATAATGTGGGGGCATATCATGTTAGGGTGAGTGCGCCCTTACATAGTATAATGCCACTACAAAGAGAAATGGATGGGAATGGACAGAGTCAAAGTAGAAGTTGGTGGGGCTAAATTTGCCACACATTCCATCCCTCTTTCTGTCCTTGGAAAGAACCACCTCCTGGTTTATGTAAGCACTGGGACATCTCTGTCACAGTAGACCCCCCCCACCCAGGTTATCCTATCCTTTAAGAACCCAAGTTTAACTCCATTAGTCTTCTAGGGCATCAAAGTCTTATCACACATGTATTTTAGTTAGGGATTGCTACTGTGTTTCTTCAGTACCAAGCATTAGCCCACCTTCTTGGCTACTGTCATAGACGTAAAAGTCTTTGAGCTGCTTCTAGAGGGCTCAACCTACACGTATTACTTCATGGTGTCCTTCTGCAGCACACAGTATGTATGTGCAGGAGCAGACCAATGATACAGGGCTGTGGGCAGGTTCAGACACTACCCAAATTATTGTATGCAGTCAGAGGTGTTCAGTTGTTATTATAAAGGAGCATGGTCGTGTGCCCCCATGAATTGAGTGCACTGGCATATGCCCAAGAGTGTTGGGTGCTGAATCTGGCCCTAAGGAAAACTGGTTGCTGAGGGTCCAAACGTTGCATTCCCATTGATCACTAGAATGGGGGGGTCCTCTATGCAAATAGAACAATGGTGTGCATGCATGATGTCTGCTCCATTCACTTTTATGGGACTGATGGAGTGCTGCACTTGAATATCTCCATCAGTCCCATAGGACGATCATGCACTAGACTGCTCTATTTATAATGGACACTGCATGCCTACATTAAAATAATATATAGCAATGTAACATTGGCTAAGGATATGTGATGAAGTAAGCTGAATAATGAACTAACTATGAATGGAAATGTCTATAGGACACCAACACCATCCTAGTTGTACCAATAATTATTATGCCCTTATTTCTAAATGGCTCTATTCTATTTAATTTTTAGAAAATGTACAGTAAGTTTTGCTAATTTATTGATAAAAAGACAGCTTTCATTTTCTTGTTCTTACAGGCTCCAATGAAAATTCTATTAAACCTCCACTATCTATAAGCACAATCAACATAGATGCCTTTAAAAGGGAGCCCCTGCCCTCTACAGCACCCCCGATTTTAGTGGAACCACCTCCAAAGCCTAAACTAGAGGGGGTCTTAGTAAACCACAATGAGCCAAGACCAAGCTCAAAAATTGGCCTGAGAGTTCATTTCAACTTGCCCGATGATGACAAAGGAAGCGAATCCTCATCTGAAGAAGGTATCCTGGTGGGAAGGAACTATGGATCAAATAACCAGGATATGCTGAATGGTCAGTCATACTCAGCATTTTCTGGATCTATGAAAGAGCCTCCACCAGTATTTGCAAAGCCAAAACTGTGAGTTTGCTAGTGTATTCTCTGTGTATTTTATTTATGGTCTGGTCTAAAGCAGCGCTTCTCAACCTTAACAAGTGAAGTACCCCCTAGTTAGAAAAAGGCCCAACTGAGTATCCCCAAAGTAACAATAACAAAATAAGGCTTTGTTTAGAGCCTACATCAGCAGTTCTGTAATGGTCTCCTCGCCATGCCTCACATAAAGTAATTTGTTGGCCCCATCAGTGCCCCCACATGTAACGTAATGGCCCTCACATTGTGCCCACACTCAGTATACTTTTCCCCACAACCAGGGACAATTAAGGAGCAAGCGGTGAGCTGTATTCAATACCCAACACACTGCTCCATACTTCCTCTCTTCTCATAGACCTGCTGTGACAGCAGCATTTGGCTCCGGGAGCAGAGAGGAAGTAGAATGGTTAGTAATCCGTGCAGCTCACCACTCCAAGGGCACCTGTAATTGCAATGAGCATCTCCTTCAGTACTCATGTAAGCACTCATTGAGCTTCTAATGAAAGGGTGGTGCCTGTGGACATCCATCCCTGGCAGGGGGTCAGTGGCACATATACCTGGACAACTGCAGGGAGTAGCTCCTGGTGTATGTATGCTGCAGGGCACTGGTATAAAGGAACACTAACCAATGAAAATTCACAAAGTAGTAATAAAAATGTCCCGGCACTTCTTCCCTTAATCTACTACTTTCTTTGAATCTGAGGAACCTCTCATGTGCAGTGCTAAACTAGGCTTTGTCCCTATGTAACTATAATCTCTAGAGCTGGTGTATTTTTTTCAAGACCTTAACCATAAATATAATCTAATAATGACAATATACATCATTTGTATTATCGCCAAAAGTGTTCTATATTCATAGTTAAGAATGAGCTAGCTCTCCATTTTTCTTTTAAATTTTGCACTTGAACCCTTCGACCCCAAAGGATTTTTCCCTGAATCTATTTTTTTTGTACATTTATATATGAAAAACTATTATTATTTGTGTTATCTGACCATTAATAATATCATGCTGGGATCAGGACTTGTGGAAGTCCTTGGCAAAATTGGTGATGGGCCCCTCTCTAGTAGCAGTATCATAAGATGCATTAATAATTTAACTGGCTATAAATATTAGATAATTGTTATATAATATCTAATATGTATGAGGAAAGCCTCTTACCTGATGCCTGCTCTTGGCGTTTACTGTACTTGATCCTTTGCTCAACCAAGCTTCTTTTGGCTGTATAGAAATTGGATGAAGAGACAGGGCCCATGTATGAAACTCCTCCTCAATGTGGTCTTGCTAAGAGAAGGAACAAGCAACCCCCTTCTAGAGATTGGTGTAGGTTCTAGGGATGGGGCCCACACAGATTATTATCACTGATCCTCAGGACAGGTGAAAGAATATCCTCTTTGGGTTGACCCCTTTAAGAAAATTGGGGCAGTGACAACTCTTCTTAGCATGTTTGTTGCATAGGAAAGTTGTTGTCACTCATTATTCTCCTATGTACCTCCAGTTCTAAACAACTTTTCATAAATTAATAGTACAGGGAAGGAGATTTGTTTCCTTCACTACTTACTTACATGATATTCATCTCCGTCTTCAGCCTCACACACAGAGCTCTATGGAGCAGGGAGAGGTGGAGTAGGATTTTCTTGCCAGCTAGTTAATTTATTTATTGCCTCATTTTGTGCCCTAGTAGCCTCTTATCTGCAAACCTAGTAGTGTTAAAAGAGCTCGGAATATCAGTGTAGCGGCATCAATTATCAATGTGTCTCTTCTAGAAGGCTCATCCTACCCCTCCCCCTCTTCATAGACTAATATGTGGTAAGCAACTCAGCCTGAAAAGTGGAGAAGAAAACATATTTCTTTAATAAGATTTATGACAAAGTTTCATATGTTAACCTGAATTATTAATTTCTGAAAAGTTGTTTATAACTTTAAGTTTGATTTAAATATAAGGTATAGACACGGCCTCCTAAACCAATCCTGGTGCCAGGATAGGGTCCCGCTCCTTAGCTTAGTAGAAAATAAAATCCAGCACTCAGAGGTAAGTATGAATCACTTAACCATTTTTATTTGCAATCTAAAATTACAACATTTCAGTCTCAGACCTTCTTCAAGTAGTCGGATTGCTAGTGAGGAAAAACACAATCTCCGGCGGCAGGGGCTCCTTTTAACTGAGGTCACTCATATATTCTTTATGCCCAGCAGCACAAGAAACCGTGATATGTGTAACTGGTTCTGTCTATTATATATTTATTATTATTATATATGTAGTGTATATATGTACTAATGATGTTTGTAACCTCTGTTAAATCTATGTATTTTCAATGCAGAGATGCTATGAAACTACAACAGCTTCATAACCAAGTAATGAATGAGCAGCAAGTTACACCATCAACTCCTAGCGTCATGACCAGAGATGTCGTGTCAAGCCCAACCTTTCAAAACTCCTCTACTACTCCCCAGCCTTACATGTTTTCTCGCCCACAACAGTTCTTAACAAGTGTTGATTCAGCAAATACATACCCAATTTCTCCGACAAGACCATGGGCAGTAGGCGCACACAGTACTTCCAATACTTCCTCTGTTGTTTTATCTACTGCCGCCTCTGCTGTACAACCTCAGTACAATGTCAATGAATCCATATTACCTTCAGCAGCTCCTATACAGCCCAACTGGAACCAGTTCCAAGCACAGACTGTACCACCATCCCCTGTTTCTCCACCACGGATTCAGAATCCTGTTGCATTTCTCAGTTCTGTACTTCCGTCACTACCATCTACCCCTACAGCCACAAATTCAATGGGTCTACCAAAGACTTCCACCTTGTGAGTAACTATTTAAAGTTTTTACTATAGAGAGTATTTATCAAGGTTTAATCTCCTAAAAGGTTCCATTAAAGGAACTGTCTAGGATTAGAAAAATATGGCCACTTTCTTCCAAAAACAGTACTTAATCTGGCAATAGATTGGGCCTGGCATTGCAGCTTTAGTCAGGACGTCAATAGGTCTAAGATGCAGTACCACACACAACCTGGGGCCAAGTGTGGTACTGTTTTTTTTTAAAGAAAGCAGCCATGTTATGCTAATCCTAGATTAACTCTTTAACTTTTGGTGTGTTGAATGTATTATGTCCATTCTGAAAGTTCAAGGGTGGAGTCTCAGACTGGCCTATTAGTAGGTTAATCATGACAATTCAGCTTGTGTTCTGTTGAATTCAAAATGCAAAATGTGTCAGATTTCTGGTGTAATTTGCCCCAAAAAACTGTCTAAGGCTGAGGCCCCACATTGCAGTAATGCAGCTTCTTTTGTTGCAAATTTTGCTGCAGCTTTTAGAGCCAAACCTAGGAGTGGCTCAGAAGGATTGGGAAATGTATAGGAAGTTCTTATACTTCTACCATCTGCGCAATCCACTCCTGTCTTTGGCTCAAAAAATCACAACAAAATCTGCAACAAAAAAAGCTGCGTTTCCACAATGTGGGCCTTCAGCCTAACATGCACATTTATGAAGTGTTTTAGAAACCTTTCCAACTTGCGTGAAAAGGGTGTGTCTAAGATGCAATCCTGTATGCCAAAAAAGGCCCAAGAACTTTTAAGCAACTAGTTGGTGTCATTTAGTAGACTGTCTAATAATATGCTGGATTTATCAAACGACAAGAGACACTTTAATAAATCTGTGTAGTCTAAAGTTGCACATACACTATTAGTAAATCTGCCCCATTGTATATACAGTTGTGCTAAAAAGTTTACATACCCCGGCAGATTTTTAGTTTTTTGGCCTTTTTTCAGAGACTATGAATGATAACACACAAACTTTTTCTCCACTCATGGTTAGTGGTTGGTTGAAGCCATTTATTGTCAAACTTCTGTGTTTTCTCTTTTTAAACCATAATGACAACCAAAAACATCAAAATGACCCTGTTGAAAAGTTCACATACCCCAGTTCTTAATACCGCGTATTGTCCCCTCTAACATCAATGACAGCTTGAAGTCTTTTGTGGTAGTTGTGGATGAGTCTCTTTATTTTCTCAGATGGTAAAACTGCCCATTCTTCTTGGCAAAAAGTCTCCAGTTCCTGTAAATTCCTGGGCTGTCTTTGTTGCAGGAGCCTATATATAATAATAATAATACATTTTATTTATATAGCGCCAACATATTCCGCAGCACTGTACATAATATATAAGATATATAATATATATGATGGTAAATAAAAGATCACTAACATTAAGGGACTTTTCAATAAAACTTGTCTTGGCGGGGGTCTAACACTTTGGATGCCCTGCCGATTAGCTGTTTGAAAATTCCACAGGATAGGTCATCTGTAAATGGGCGGGGCCCAATGCCTTGAATCCGCATCATTCAGCTGATCAGTCTGCCACCTAGCGCTGGAAGCAACTCAGCTCCTATTAAAGGTTCCATACATATATACAGTGGGGGAAAAAAGTATTTAGTCAACCACCCATTGTGCAAGTTCTCCTACTTAAAAAGATGAGGTGTAATTGTCATCCTAGGTAGACCTATGAGAGACAAAATGAGAAAACAAATCCAAAAAATCATATTGTCTGATTTTTAAAGAATTTATTTGCAAATTATGGTGGAAAATTCATCTCAATACTTTGTTATATATCCTTTGTTGGCAATGACAGAGGTCAAACGTTTTCTGTAAGTCCTCACAAGGTTGGCGCACACTGTTGCTGGTATGTTGGCCCATTCCTCCATGCAGATCTCCTCTAGAGCAGTGATGTTTTGGGGCCGTCGCTGGGCAACACGGACTTTCAACTCCCTCCAAAGGTTTTCTATGGGGTTGAGATCTGGAGACTGGCTAGGCCACTCCAGGACCTCGAAATGCTTCTTACGAAGCCACTCCTTCATTGCCCTGGCGGTGTGCTTGGGATCACTGTCATGCTGAAAGACCCAGCCACGTTTCATCTTCAATGCCCTTGCTGATGGAAGGAGGTTTGCACTAAAAATCTCACGATACATGGCCTCATTCATTCTTTCATGTACACGGATCAGTCGTCCTGGTACCTTTGCAGAGAAACAGCCCCAAAGCATGAGGTTGCCACCTCCATGCTTCACAGTAGGTATGGTGTTCTTTGGATGCAACTCAGCATTCACTCTCCTCCAAACACGACGAGTTGTGTTTCTACCAAACAGTTCTACTTTGGTTTCATCTGACCATATGACATTCTCCCAATACTCTTCTGGAACATCCAAATGCTCTCTAGCAAACGTCAGAAGGGCCCGGATATGTACTGGCTTAAGCAGGGGGACACGTCTGGCACTGCAGGATCTGAGTCCCTGGCGGCGTAGTGTGTTACTGACGGTAGCCTTTGTTACGTTAGTCCCAGCTTTCTGCAGGTCATTCACTAGGTCCTCCCCGTGTGGTTCTGGGATTTTTGCTCACCGTTCTTGTGATCATTTTGACCCCACGGGGTGAGATCTTGCGTGGAGCCCCTGATCGAGGGAGATTATCAGTGGTCTTGTATGTCTTTCATTTTCTAATTATTCATCCCACAGTTGATTTCTTCACACCAAGCTGCTTGCCTATTGCAGATTCAGTCTTCCCAGCCTGGTGCAGGGCTACAATTTTGTTTCTGGTGTCCTTCCACAGCTCTTTGGTCTTCACCATAGTGGAGTTTGCAGTGTGACTGTTTGAGGTTGTGGACAGGTGTCTTTTATACTGATAATGTCAAACAGGAGCCATTACTACAGGTAATGAGTGGAGGACAGAGGAGCCTCTTAAAGAAGAAGTTACAGGTCTGTGAGAGCCAGAAATCTTGCTTGTTTGTAGGTGACCAAATACTTATTTTCCACCATAATTTGCAAATAAATTCTTAAAAAAATCAGACAATGTGATTTTCTAGATATGTTTTCTCATTTTGTCTCTCATAGTTGAGGTCTACCTATGATGACAATTACAGGCCTCTCATCTTTTTAAGTGGGAGAACTTGCACAATTGGTGGCTGACTAAATACTTTTTTCCCCACTGTATATAGGTTCCAATCACTGTGGTACGGGGGTACTGCAGCTCTTACTTGAATAGGAGCAGAGCTGATTCAAGCTCCATCGGTCTCTATAACTTTCAGTGCCTTGAGGCAGTTGGATCAATTGATTGGTGTGGTTTCTGGGTGTTGGACACCCACCCATCAGATACACAAGATCTATACTTTGGATAGGCCATGAGTATGTAAAACACTTGTGGGCACATAAAAACCCTTTAACAGCGAGCAGTGGAATCAATACATAAGGCGCTCCTCTAAAATGGTGTTTAGCTAGCTGAATTATTACTGCCTCATATCTTTATACAGATGGTTCTCCTATTCATCTGCAGTCTAATCTGGGCTAAAATTAGCAGCCATTTTACTTTTTACGTGGGACTGCAGCACCTTCTGTCTGCAATGAAATCGCTCAGCACAGCCTACATAAATGTCTATGAGGCTTCAACACACTCCAGTCAGTTCATGGAGAAAAATTGCTAATGGCTCATAACACTGCATTAGTATTTATAACCAAGTATGTTTCATTGTAACATTAG
Source organism: Leptodactylus fallax (assembly GCA_947044405.1). NCBI lineage: Eukaryota > Metazoa > Chordata > Amphibia > Anura > Leptodactylidae > Leptodactylus > Leptodactylus fallax. Next base: position 2,931,281 of record CAMRHE010000005.1, on the reverse strand, counting down.
ATCAACCATAGTAAGTACAGACTAATAAATTAGCACACAACAATACACAAGTTCATATATAAAATACAATTTTTTGTTGTACCTTGGCTATACTTCTCCTACTTACACAATAGGGTGACTTAAATGGGACTTTTAGTCACAATATAGACTTGCCCATTACCCTAGGTTATATTTTAAGATGGTGACATTATTTGGGGACTGTCCACCAGCCTATCCTTCCTAGTTTATAATGTACAATAACTCATTGTTTTTATACGTGAATATTAAAGTTACCTATTAATCTCTTCTCAGCAACTACCCCCTTCATGTCTTATTTAGTCTACGCCTTCCTAGGTACTGATCATCAGTATATGAGGTTACAAAAGACCCAGATGATAAATGTATATTACAAAGTCACCTTCATTAGATATTTATGAAAAAAAAAAAGTTTAGTTACGTTTTATAAAATGTCCTTATCAAAACAGATTCTATGGTCCTGTTTAGACCCTGATTCAGTGGTTGCACAGACACCTCACACTACTATGTATTTCATCTTCCTTCCAGACCGTTTTCTGGAATGCCAAAGAAAAATTTAAAGACTGTGCGGTTCAGTTCACAGGATGAAATACAAGAAAGCAAAGATCAGGTTGTACAGGAACTAGAACAGAAGCTGTCACTGAGAGAAGACTTTCATTTACCACGGCAGCAGGTATGTATTACATATTTATATGTATTATCTATCTGAAATACCAGTATGCATTGTTTATATTTTGCTTTCACAATCTACTGATGCCAGAGACATATGTAGTAATAATGTCAGTTCTTATAATCTGATTCTCACATAAAGAGGACTTTTCACCACCTCCAGCTCTTTATATCATTTATCAGGAGATGCTCCACTACTTCTGGCACAGCCGGAATTTTTTCACTAGTCCCCACCTTTCCTAAGCAATCAGTGCTGTTAGTTTTGGTGTCTGATATGCTATTTAGGCTCTGCCAATCAGAGGGCGGTGTCAGGCAGGAGCAGACAAGGGGTGTGACTCTGAGCTCTGATATTGGCTGCCTCTGATTGGAGCTCTGAATCACACCCCCTGCCTGACACTGCCCTTCTGACATTACAGAGCTTAAATAGCACATCAGGCACCAAAACTAACTGCGCTTGTTGCTCAAGAATGGTGGATGCTAGAGAGAATATTCCAACTGTGCTGGAATCAGTGGAGCGGCGCCTATTAACAGATGCTAAGAACTGGAACCGGTAGAGGCGGTGAAAGGTCCTCTTTAAAGTAAAAAAAAAAAAATATATATATATGTGTTGATTTCCATTGTTCTACTTATTCTACAGGAATATAAGATATCCAGCTTTGAGCAGCGGCTGATGAATGAGATAGAGTTTCGCTTGGAGCGCACCCCTGTTGATGAATCTGATGATGAGGTCCAGCATGATGAGATCCCCACAGGAAAGTGCATTGCACCAATATTTGATCGTAGACTCAAACATTTCCGTGTAGTAGAAGGAGCATCAGTCACATTTACGTGTAAAGTTGTCGGAATACCTGTACCTAAGGTTTGTCATTTTAATTAATAAAGAATAATTAACTAGGTTTCCATCAAATATTATTACCATAGGCAGTGAAATTAATGAGAATATGGAACATTATAGAGATACTCTGTTAACACCAAATGATCCTAAGAGTTTCTTCTACCACCAAGACATGTTGTAGTCAACTGATATGTTTAGGTTTTGGCCCTACAAATCCCTCAGTGAAATAGTGATACTTCCTCCAGGGTTTTGTTTTGCCTGAACCTTGGGTTTCCAGACTGGTTCTAGGTGCTGGTTTCGATCACATGACCCTAAGTCATTCTGCCTACCTCTTCGTCTCCTGTGTTCACTAGTATTACCTGTACTAGTGGGATCTGGCAGGTTAGATCATAGTAATAGTAAAGCCCCTATAGTGCAGGTAATACCTGTGAACACAGGAGAAGAGGAGGCGGATTAATACAGGTTCTGGTCTGATCACATGACCCTGAGTTGCAATCAGCCTGGAAACCAAAGATTTGGGCAAAAGAAAAATCATGATGAAGTAAACTGAGAAACAAGTCCTTAGATAACTCCTTTAAAGGGAGTGAGACAGGCCAGAGATATTCAGCTATATTGAGGTTAGTTAAAGTTCACTTACCTGGGTCTGTGGTCAGGCAGAGGCACGGGCTGAACACCAACAGTATAGATGTCCTCTAGATAACTGTTTGCAAACTTTATAGAACTGCCTACGTGAAGATTTATTATTTGTTAGTATGGTAAGGCAGACTCCAGACCACTAAACAGATCCCAGACCAGAAGGGGTTTCCCACAACGTAATCATTGATGAGCTATACTTAGGGTAGGTAATCCATATCAGATCAGTGGGGGTCTGATAACTAACACCCCAAACATATCAGATGTTTGTACCAACAACAGCATTCAGCTTCCATGTCACAGACCAGTGACGTCATGTTCATTGGTCATATGGTCTGTTTGCATACAGTCATGGCCAAAAGTTTTGAGAATGACACAAATATTCTATTTTCACATGATCTGCTGCCCTCTGGTTTTTATGTGTGTTTGTCAGATGTTTTTATCACATACAGAAATATAATTGCATTCATATTATGAGTAACAGAAGCTTATATTGACAGTTAGAATGAGTTAATGCAGCAAGTCAATATTTGCAGTGTTGACCCTTCTTCTTCAGGACCTCTGCAATTCTCCCTGGCATGCTCTCAATCAACTTCTGGACCAAATCCTGACTGATAGCAGTCCATTCTTGCAGAATCAATGCTTTAATTTTGTCTGAATTTGTTGGTTTTTGTTTGTCCACCCGTCTCTTGATGATTGACCACAAGTTCTCAATGGGATTAAGATCTGGGGAGTTTCCAGGCCATGGACCCAAAATCTCTATGTTTTGTTCCCTGAGCCATTTAGTTATCACCTTTGCTTTATGGCAAGGTGCTCCATCATGCTGGAAAAGGCATTGTTGAGCGCCAAACTGCTCTTGGACGGTTGGGAGAAGTTGCTCTTGGAGGACATTCTGGTACCATTCTTTATTCATGGCTGTGTTTTTAGGCAAGACTGTGAGAGAGCCAATTCCCTTGGCTGAGAAGCAACCCCACACATGAATGGTTTCAGGATGCTTTACAGTTGGCATGAGACAAGACTGGTGGTAGCGCTCACCTCTTCTTCTCCGAATAAGCTGTTTTCCAGATGTTCCAAACAATCGAAAAGGGGATTCATCAGAGAAAATGACTTTACCCCAGTCCTCAGCAGTCCACTCCCTGTACCTTTTGCAGAATATCAGTCTGTCCCTGATGTTTTTTCTGGAGAGAAGTGGCTTCTTTGCTGCCCTCCTTGAGACCAGGCCTTGCTCCAAAAGTCTCCGCCTCACAGTGCGTGCAGATGCACTCACACCTGCCTGCTGCCATTCCTCAGCAAGCTCTGCACTGCTGGTAGCCCGATCCCGCAGCTGAAACACTTTTAAGAGACGGTCCTGCCGCTTGCTGGTCTTTCTTGGGCGCCCTGGAGCCTTTTTGGCACCAATGGAACCTCTCTCCTTGAAGTTCTTGATGATGCGATAGATTGTTGACTGAGGTGCAATCTTTCTAGCTGCAATACTCTTCCCAGTTAGGCCATTTTTGTGCAGTGCAATGATGACTGCACGTGTTTCTTTAGAGATAACCATGGTTAACAGAAGAGAAACAATGATGGCAAGCACCAGCCTCCTTTTAAAGTGTCCAGTGGTGTCATTCTTACTTAATCATGACAGATTGATCTCCAGCCCTGTCCTCATCAACACCCACACCTGTGTTAATGGAGCAATCACTGAAACGATGTTAGGTGGTCCTTTTAAGGCAGGGCTGCAATGATGTTGAAATGTGTTTTGGGGGATAAAGTTCATTTTCTAGGCAAATATTGACTTTGCAAGTAATTGCTGTTAAGCTGATCACTCTTTATAACATTCTGGAGTATATGCAAATTGCCATTAGAAAAACTGAAGCAGTAGACTTTGTAAAAATTAATATTTGTATCATTCTCAAAACTTTTGGCCATGACTGTAGGGCTGAGCTGCAATAGCAAGCTCTGTTGATATACAATGTATCAGAACTGTACTCAGGCTAGGTTCACATCTGTGCCGGGCTCTCCATCATTTGGGTCCGCCAGGGGACCCGAATGACAGAGCTGGACTGTTAAAACAGCGGTTACCCACGGACGCCATAGACTATAATGGGGTCTGCCGGGTGTCCACCATTTTTAACTGAAACTGGTTGAGAGAAACGTCCTCTGTGCAGGACTTTACTCTCCAGCGCAGAGGTGAACTTAGCCCACTGTCTGTGTGGTCGAACAGCTGACATCCCCGGTCTGCCAGCTAAGGAAGGCTTCTGTAGTTGGGAGAGGGGAAAAGTATGCCCTCCCCGTGTATACCACTAGTTATTGTGAAATTTTACAGTGTAAAACCTATGAAGAGATGATGTGCTACATAAGTTTATGTAAGAATTGTCATCAGATCAGTGACAATGCAGTTATAACTGGGGACTCATTTTGACTCATGTGCTCATTGCTGTAGGTTTATTGGTTTAAAGATGGAAAACAGATATCAAAGAAGAATGAGCATTGTAAGATGAAGAGAGAAGCAGATGGAACATGTTCATTACATATTGAGTCAGCCACCAATGATGATGATGGAAACTACACAATCATGGCTGCTAATCCACAGGTACCAGTTTACAAAGAACTGTGTGTAATTCCAGGTCTGTGCTCTCTATTGCCCTATTTTGTGAAATATTACAGTAGTCAAAGTAGTGACACCAGTGTAGCGCCTAAACCAGGTTTTGGTAACCAGGACAAAAGAGGATGCTTGTTTGCTCCTTCATGCCCTTTGTAGGTAACCCTTTGTTTGTAGTTCCTCTGGAAAGAGATGTTCTTACCTCTAGCAGCCAAGGAGGATGGGAGAATTGTCTCTCTGAGTCCCTTAATTTGCACGATACACATCTGAGTCTGCCACATCAAAAGCAGTAATCTGGCCACTAGGTGGTGCTGCTGTCACATGCCTGTTTAGTAAAGAAAGCATTACTAAATAGAATCACTGCAAAGAATCCAAACATAAATCATCATAAAAAATATTTGAGTATAAGTTAACAGGACCGTTTTGCCACATCTACATTGATTAACTTGTATTAACAAAAAGCTTTTATCCCCTATCCATGCAATAGAGAGTAAATACCTGATTGGTGGGTCTGACTGCTGAGACCCCCACTAATCCTGAGAACCCGGGAGTTTCATTTCCCCCTGCTGTGCATGCAGACTGACCACAGCCAGGCTTAATGTAGGCATGACTGGTCGTGGATCGTGCTCCCATTCACACGTATTATTCAGCCTTTCACCACCTTCACCAATTCTAGTTTTTAGCACCTGTTATTGGGCACCGCTCCTCTGATTCCAGCGCAGTTGGAATTTTATCTCTAACCCTCACTGTTCCTGAGCAACAAGTACAGTTAGTTTTGGTCCCTGATGTGCTATTTAAACTCTGTAATGTCAGAAGGGCGGTGTCAGGCAGGGGGTGTGATTCAGAGCTCCAATCAGAGGCAGCCAGTGTCAGAGCTCAGAATCACACCCCTTGTCTGCTCCTGCCTGACACCGCCCACCTGACAGTACGGAGTGTAAATAGCATATGAGCCACCAAAGCTAACAGCACTTATTGCTTGGGAACGGTGGGGGCTAGAGAAAAAAATTCCATCTGTGCCAGAATCAGTGCAGAAATAACCAATGTATGTGTTTTTATCTTTTTAATTTAAATTTTTTATTTAGAAAACATTTTAAGGATTACATTCTTTCTGCATCTGTTATCATTCACTAATGTAAAATAAGAAAGCTTCCATCTTGTTTTTTACATTACAGTGAGTGATGATAAATACAGAAAGAACATAGCCTAAGCAAGACTATTTTCAAAGTCACTCTTAGCATTATAGTCATCTATGATGTTAGGAGTCTCTGCCACCCCAGATAGGGACTCCTAGCATCATAGATAACTATAATGCTAAGAGTCAGTCTTCCCGCATAGCGTTGAGGCCAGTTATTCCGGCTTGCACACTTACCAAGATTCACAGCCTCGTGTGTCATGTAAAAGGGATCTTAACCTGATGAAATATACGGATAATAATTAAATTAGAAATTATCAACAAAACAAGATAATTTAGTAACTGTTAGCATATATGTATAATTATACAGACATATGACATATCTATTTGGATTCATCTCCCTACACAATAAATGATGAACCTGTCATGTAAATGCAATGTGCAGCAGTGTAACTCAGCTCTGTATTACAGGGAAGAATCAGCTGTTCTGGACACTTACTTGTGCAGTCGGCACCGCTGCGTCCACGCTCTATTCCTACAGTGCTCTCACATAGGTAATGGATCTTCATTTTTTTTTTTTACCTTATATATCTTGTACTGTATTGTTAAAATAAGCAGTAATTTCCTGACAAAATCCTGATGAAGATTATACCCCGACCATTAACCAGTCAGTGTCCAACCCTTTAAACTGGCCTTGTAACATCACTTAGGGCAGAAGCCACCCCATTCTTGGTCATGCTATTAAACCTGTCTAAAGGGTTTGACTTTTAGGGAGTTATCTTCTATTGGGTGGCGCTAAAAGTACAACTTTGTATATATTTTCCCTATAGTGCATAGAATGGCTTATGTTCACTTGACACTCTCTTTAAGAAGCTTTACTCACCAGACCTGAAATGGAATACCATTTAATAAGACTAGAGTAAGGAGGTTGAATAATGCAGTTAGACCATAGATTTTCATATGTGTGTAATGAGAATTGTACTTTCCCTTCTAAAAGACCAACAGTTATTACTGGAGCTAAAATAATTTGCACTTTCCAGAGTGAGACCTCGCCTGCAAGATGTAGAGAGTGAATCCGTACAGGAGAGGTTCTTCCGGCCGTACTTTCTCCAAGCTCCTGGAGACATGGTGGCACACGAAGGGCGCTTGTGCAGGCTGGACTGTAAGGTATGATATAAGTAGTAGATATCTGTATCTAATGTGTGGTCTAATGCTCTAGTCAAGTGTTACTCCACTTCATCTGCTTCTGTTTTCTGCTATCCCATATACATGACTGTAGGCTCAGACTACTCACAGATTGCAGTCTGTAGTCTTGGAGACACATGCACTATAAGAAAACACAAAACATTAATGCTATACACTATTGCAATTTGGGATTTATTTTGGGAAACATTTTATACCATAGACCAAGTGTTTTCAGTCATTCCTGCAAAGGCTGTTAATTTTCATGTTGCATAGAACTTACATATCAGATGAACGTCAGCCAAATCCATCAATATTGGTAGGGCCAGCTGTCCATCTGATGTATATGGGGTGTCCTAATCCTCCTGCGATGCCAGATGCCATGGTAAAGGAGGATTAGACAACTTTGGCCTCTATTTTGCATATGAATAAAAGATTGGGTATGTGAAATCCAAAGTTGTTTGTCACTGCCTACTCCCCTATGCTCATTGAGAACATGTGCACACAAAGCTAACTTGAGCATGCATGTGTATAGGGGAATCAGGAGGCATGTCCTCTGGCATGGCCACTGTACAGTGTATAGAGCCCTCCGCTACAGACTCCGTACACGTTGCAGATAGAAGATTTGTGGGGGTGCCTAAGTATTGCCATCAATTTGTAGTCTCTGACAACCCCTTTAAATGTCAGTCTCAGAACATTTTAGTCTTATATTTCCTTATGTACAAACAGGTCAGTGGCCTGCCAACACCAGACATCATGTGGCTTCTCAATGGAATACCTGTTAGACCAGATGTAACCCACAAAATGCTGGTCAGGGAAAATGGAGTCCATTCACTACTCATTGATCCCCTTTCACAAGCTGATGCCGGGACCTACACTTGTATCGCTACAAATAAAACAGGACAAAACTCATTTAGCCTGGACCTTACTGTGATGGGTATGTCACATAATCATGTTTTGCACCTTTCATTTTGTGACACATGCTTTAAGCCAAAAAAAAAATATGGGTAAGGTAGTGCAATTTTGTTGTATGCCATATTTGTGCCCTTTTAGCTGTTTCTCGCCACTCTTGACACTTTTTAAGCAAGTGGGAACGGCATGGGCTGAGGCGTGCCTGACACATTTACTGTATGATTACTCAGGTCAGAAAACTGGCGCAATTGATACCTAAAATGTGTGTAGATTTCAGTTTCTGGTACACACATCCACTGAGATGTCATCCGGTTATTAAAGGGGTGTTCAGACCTTTATTTATTACTGCTGCTGAGGGGCACAAAAACATAAAAAAAAACAAAAAAAAACCCCACTACTCACTACTCCGTTGGCTGGTTTGTGCCAGGTGACCACTGTTGCCAATTACAGGCCTTAGCTGTCACTTCTTCACAAACGGCACATAACTTGCGTTTGTGAAGAGGTCACCGCTGAGGCCTGTAATTGGCTACAGTGATTTCCCAGCACAAATGGGATGTCACTGGTGACGTCAGCACTGGAAACGGAGGCCCAGAGACAGGTGAGTGAAGGGTTTTTAGGTTTATGGACCCCTCAGTAGTACTATTAATAATTTTAAAAAAATAAGTCTGAACACCCCTTTAAGAGACCTGTGCCTCTTAGTAATTATGGCCCTATTAGATGCTATTGGAGCACAGATTAAGACTGGTGTATAAAACGGCAGTCTCTTAATGAAAGTGTCTGTCGTCTTCATTATATTATATGAACATGGGAGTTTGCAGTCAGTATTTTCTAGAGATGTCATTTGTTTCGTTGCTGTAAACCAAACACATTCTGGTTGTCCATCTCTTCTATCAGATATTGATTTGTCCTTTTTAACATATTTAGCAAAGGAAGTGAAGAAGGCACCCATATTTTTGGAGAAGCTGCAGAACTCTGGTGTACCAGAGGGTCACCCAGTCAGGTTGGAAAGTCGAGTTATCGGGATGCCTCCCCCAGTTTTCTACTGGAAGAAAGACAATGAATCCATTCCAGCCCACAGGCCAAGAATAAGGTGCCATCCCTGCTGCCAGACATGGTGTGCTGTACTAACTGTGCTGTTGGTGATGACGCCCTGTACTAACAGAAACATTGCTGCCATTACACTTCCCTCATCTGCATCTTTAACTGTGAATGCATATGACCTATGCTAGTTGGCCTGTATGCAGCTTTGCTGCTCAAAAACTGCCTGTATTTAACCATATTGATGGGGTTCGGCCGCTGGAGATGTGAAGACAGGTTAGAGAATGCTTGCTGCCTGCATCTAAAGGTAATGACATTCATTCATGATGTACAGTACTTGTCAATGGAAATGGTTTTCTTGCAGCCATGTTTTAAAATCTAGCAGAAACTTTTCTCGGACTAACAGCTTGTGTATTCTATATGTATGTTCAGGAGACCATATATTGTTGGCCCCTTGCTGTATCCTAATGATAAAAAGTGTGCTGCTCAGTAGCTGAGAAAACAGCCACCATATATACCAACAAGTCTGATGTAAAAAAGCCAATGTTTACAGACAGGCTGCTAATAAACTGTTGTATAGTCCTGTAGTTATATGCATTTTTTACATTTGTTTTCAGTATGCATCAGGATACCACCGGATACGTGTGTCTTCTAATCCAGCCAGCCAAGAAAGAGGATGCTGGATGGTATACCTTGTCAGCAAAGAATGAGGCTGGAATTGTATCATGTACAGCTAGACTCGACATATATGGTAGGTTCAAATGCAGGCAAAAAAGAAATTACAGAAAGACACATTTCCGAAAATTTTTAGGATGCATTAGGCCAGTGATGGCGAACCTTTTAGAGACCGAGTGCCCAAACTGCAATCCAAAACCCAATAAATTATCGCAAAGTGCCAACACGGTAATTTAACCTTAAATTAACCAGGATCTGTTTTATAGTGACCGTGCAATGTTATTACAGCCTGTAACAATATCACATGTCTGCTGTAAAACAGATACTGTGTGATATAAATAGTGAAGGGCCCCAGACAGTACAATGCGCTCTGAAGAGGCCCCCCCACACAGTATTATATGCGTCACAATAAGCCCCCCACACAGTATTAAATGCTTCACAAAAAGCCACCCCCACACAGTATGATATGCTTCACAATAAGCCCCCCCACACAGTATTATATGCTTCAGTGTCCCCCCCACACAGTATTAGCCGCTTCACAGTGTCCCCCCCACACAGTATTAGGCGCTTCACAGTGTCCCCCCCACACAGTATTAGGCGCTTCACAGTGTCCCCCCCCACACAGTATTAGGAGCTTCACAGTGTCCCCCACACAGTAGTATATGCTTCACAGTGCCCCCCCCTACACACACAGTATTAGGCGCTTCACAGTGTCCCCCCCCCCACACACAGTATTAGGCGCTTCACAGTGCGTCCCCCACACAGTATTAGGCGCCCACCCCCCCCCCCCCCACAGTATTAGGCGCTTCACAGTGTCCCCCCCACACAGGGCCCCCCCCCCCCACACAGTATTAGGCGCTTCACAGTGTCCCCCCCCACACAGTATTAGGCGCTTCACAGTGTCCCCCCCTACACAGTATTAGGCGCTTCACAGTGTCCCCCCCACACAGTATTAGGCGCTTCACAGTGTCCCCCCCACACAGTATTAGGCGCTTCACAGTGTCCCCCCCTACACAGTATTAGGCGCTTCACAGTGTCCCCCCCACACAGTATTAGGCGCTTCACAGTGTCCCCCCCTACACAGTATTAGGCACTTCACAGTGTCCCCCCCACACAGTATATGCTTCACAATAAGCCCCCGCACACAGTAGTATATGCTTCACAGTGCCCCCACACAGTATTAGGCGCTTCAGTGTCCCCCACACAGTAGTATATGCTTCACAGTGTCCCCCACACAGTAGTATATGCTTCACAACAAGCCCCCCCACACAGTATTAGGCGCTTCACAGTGTCCCCCCCACACAGTATTAGGCGCTTCACAGTGTCCCCCCACACAGTATTAGGCGCTCCCCCTGTCCCCCCCACACAGTATTAGGCGCTTCACAGTGTCCCCCCCACACAGTTGCGCGTCCCAGTGCCCCCCACACAGTATTAGGCGCTTCACAGTGTCCCCCCCCACACAGTATTAGGCGCTTCACAGTGTCCCCCCCACACAGTATTAGGCGCTTCAGTGTCCCCCACACAGTAGTATATGCTTCACAACAAGCCCCCCCACACAGTATTAGGCGCTTCACAGTGTCGTCGTCCCCCCCACACAGTAGTATATGTTTCACAATAAGCCCCCCCCCCCCCCCGGTATTAGGTGCTTCACAGTGTCCCCCCACACAGTATTAGGCGCTTCAGTGCCCCCACACTATTAGATGCTTCAGTGTCCCCCCACACAGTAGTTTGTTACTTACCTTGTCCCACGAAGAGCTGCAGTCCCACGGAGCGTCCTCCTTCTTCTTCTGCTGGCAGGCGCTGATGATTTACGTCATCGCGCCTGCGTCGGGGCAGAGGTCACACTCTGCGGTCAGTGTAAGCCGTGGTTCCGCGGACCGCGGCCTACAGTGACAGCTTTCATCTGCATGTTCATTTGCACATACAGCTGAAAGAAGCGATCGCTCACTAACCAGGAAACCTGTACCGGATTCCCCGTTAGTGAGCGATCATGGCGATGGCGCGCGTGCCAACTGAGAGGGCTCTGAGTGCCCTCTCTGGCACGCGTGCCATAGGTTCGCCATCGCGGCATTAGGCTATATTCAGATAACCATCGATGAGTACAGATGTGACAAATGGATGCATAATGGGCATGAAAAAACACAGGCCATTTTAGACCCCTTTTCATAGATCCATCAAAGGTATGAGTCTACTGACGAATTAGTGAAAATGGCTCAGAATAGGACATATCCTATTTTTTGACGGTTCGTCAAAAGGGATGTGTGAATAAGGGCTTTCTTTTCAGATTTTCACATGCAGAAATTGACGGAAAAAACAAATATCAGTACGTGTATTCTAACAGTCATACATTACAAGTACATGCATCCACATAGCAACTTAAACGTGTAGTCAGAGTAAGAACATTGATGACCTACTTCTAGGATGTGCCATCGATGAATGACTCCTGATGACTTCTCCCAAAGATGCTCCATGGTCAGACAAGGACTGGTTGGACCCTTATCAACTGGAAATGAACAAGATATGTTAGTAAAATACCATCAGTGGTTTTATTTGAGACAAATCCCTTTAATACTTTAGGTGGATGGGCACACCACATGGACTCCATAGGCAGCAATACCTCTACGTGCAGAATACATCTGCAGATTGATGGTTCAACATCTGGCACCCCCACTGATCAGCTATTCTTATCAGTTGATACATAGAGAGTGGAGCAGGATGCAGATAGCTCTGTTCTCTCTGTATAATGGTTGAACTGCATCGCTGCAGCTTAGCTCCTACTCAAATGAATGGGGGTTGATCTGCAGTACCAGGTCTGGCCACTATAGCTGTTTGCTTCTTGCTCTGTTCTCTGTGTATCAGCTGCTAAGAACAGTTGATCTCTGGGGGGGTCCAACACTTTGCATCCTCAATAATGAGCTGTGTTATTGATATAGCCTATCCTTAGCATAATCATCATCATTCTAGCCCAGAAAAACAATTTAAGGAGGACCTTTCACCACCTCCACTAATTCCAAATCTTTGCATCCTTGAAAAGGTGACGTTCAACTGATTCCAGCTCAGTTGGAATTTTTCTCTACCCCCACAATCAGTGTTGTTAGTTTTAGCTGATTAAGCTCTGAGGTGTGTGGTTCCAAGTCTAGTGCCATCCATCTGACAGAGAGCTTAATAAGCATATTTGGTGCTGAAACTAACAGAACTGATTGCTCAGGAACTGTGGGGGCTAGAGAAAAAAAATCCAACTGTGCTGGAATCAGTGAAGGAGCATCTAGAGCTGGAGTTGCAGATCTTCTTTTTAGGAACATATAAATTCAATAAGGTTGTTCCTCATTTATAAGGGATTGCTGCAGTCACTTGTTTTACTACATGTAGTGTTAGTATTATATATATATATATTCCATTCATACTATAACATTTTCTTCCGTTTTCTAGCTCAGTGGCACCAGCAGATCCCTCAGCCAATTAAAAAGATTCGACCTGCTCCTTCTCGCTACTCAACATTCTCTTCTCCAAGCCTGGATATTCTCAACTCATACCCGGAAACGCCACTGAGTTTTTTGTCACAAGCCCGCAATGTGGTGGAAAGTGAGGAGCTGTGAATTCAACTGGCTACAGTAAAAATAAAACTGTGAAGAAATTAATGCCGGAAAGTTTACAAATAATTTTTTCATTTTTTTTTTAAATAACCTAATTTAGTTTTCTGCCATGTGGGATAGTAACAATGTGGAAAGTGTTGAATCTTTTTATTGATGAATGGGCAAGGTAGGCACCATAGCCCAGCCGAATAGTGAGGAGGGGGTTGAAGCATATTTGTCCTTTGTATAACCTGTGCGCACCAGTAATACACACAGATTTGGCTAGCTGTGTCACTGACAGTGTGAGCGGTTTGATCTGTAGGACCCTATTTAATAATTTATGTTCTTAGACAGTATAAAGATCCATAGATGTTTTATTAATATTAAACCATGTATCATTTGTATTTACCGGATTCACTGTTATGTAGTGAGACTGACACTGTAGATGCTTTAAGTTATTTGTGCCATCGCCCAGTATTGAAATCCTTCAAAGCTTGTCTATATTGAGAGAAAACATAGATTATATGGAATAAAGTGGCAACATAGTGCATATTTTTAGACTCATTCTATGACCATCTGGTTTCTATCCAATAACCATACTCTTCCGCATTAATATTTTACTTGTGTTACTATTTGCAGCTGCAGTTCTGTTAATGTGAAGACTACAACGGTGGGAAATCCCTGTTTGTGATGATCACTTAAAGTAAAACTTTCACCACTTTAAGGCACGTTTGGAGCTTTGGGTACTACGATGGAGAACTGATCCACTAACACAACATTGAAAACTGTAGCAAACAGACACTGAGTACACCGCACAGCATGGAGCACCGTATTGTGGCAATACAAAAGAGAAGCCTCTGTGTCCCTCTGTAGTATAGACAGCTTCTTTGTGCTGCCATATACTCTGAGTTAGGTGCTGTACAAAGCTACTTTCCCCAGAAGCATTTGCGGTAGCATGCCACCATGTTTTTTTTACTGCCAGATTTGTATGGAATATCACAGTCAAAACTTCCATATGACATCAAAGGTATACAGATGTACAGTATAGGATCCTACACACTAAAGTGGGGGCACTATTACAGCTCCATTCTGTAATATAAATTTTTTGAGGCTAGAGTTACACAGCAACTTTGCCTGTGCAAAAACATCAGGATATTAAAGGATGGTAAAGAAAGTGAATGCATTTCTCAAGTTGTTACTACATGATGACTGCAAAAAATTTTGTGACCATCATGTCATGATAAACGGATTCACTTTCATTCGCTGCAATGAACAGTCTGCCATCTTCAGCGGTATTTTTGACCTCCAAAGTTCTCTACTGTGAGGATCCTTGCAATCAAGACATATGTGCGAAATTTTCAAGGAGTTATCAATAAACAAATCTTGACATCTAGTGTGAAAGTCAGAACATATTAACACATATAAAATATTTTCCTATTAAATAAAAGCAGAATATTATATGTGCAAATTCCATTACACCTACCAGTTTTCTGCTTCTATTATATACAAAAAAAAAATCCATGACAAAGTATAAAGAAAGGTGTAACAAATCTTTATTTCTGCACAAAAGTGAAAAATTCAAGTGTACCTTCTAGAACATCGGTTACTGTAAGATAGTCTAGTCATACACTATATAATGAGATTCGAGTCATTCTGTTATACCAAATATCCCTTAACAGCTGTTACATTGTAACTTACTATGAATGCAGTCATAGCCTAGAAGGTTCTACAGAGCTACTGCGTAACATGTAGTGCAATGTTAGAAAACAATCGATGCAAAAATACCAATCACAATATAGGTCGTGCCAAACTTTACAGGAAAATATAGTTTACATTATATTTTAAGACCTAAATTCTTAAAAGTTATATAAATTATTTTCAACTTATCTCTAAGACAAGCAAACTTTTTACAATGAGGAGGAACTGTGCTGAAGTGTTCTCATAGTACCGTTTCCTTGCCTGTAGGGTGACATTTCCATCACTATATACTTCTCATGCTTCATTTTCAAGTGTCCATCCGTTCAGTGGGAAAATGATTCTGTAAGGAAGTGATCGAATGTATCTGGAGAGCCAAGTCCCAGGTAGCTCTCACAGTGGTCTTGGTGGAATTGTTCATAGTGTTGGAGTGTAGACCAGTCCCCTCCGTCTCTGTATCTCTCTGCTTCTGAAAGGATCCTGTTCAGAGCCATGATGTAACTGAGAGCCATCTGTAGAGTCTCATACTTGGAGAGCTTCTTGTCCTCTCCCCACTGTGGCACCACTTTCCTTAGACTATCAAAAGCTGTATTCAGTCCTTGCATCCTCTTCCTCTCCCTGGCATTAGCAGCCAGTCTCCTCTTTGTTAACCCTTCCACTCTGGCTGGCATACTCCTTAGTGGGCATTTTGGGGAGCCCTTAAGTTGTACCTGGCAATCAACAGTGGAATCCCCATCAGGCATTGAAGCAGACTTCATGTCTTCACCCACACAAAGAAGTGTTTCAGCGGAGTAAGAACACAGATAGAAAAACCTTAAAACATCCTGAAGATCCTGAGATATTTGTACGATATTCCTTGGTCCAGGTCTAGTCTATAAATGTGAATTTTCTAGGTCGTCTTCACTGCTAAGGCATCAGCCACTGCTTAGTAATCTCACAGTGGACCAAGTACCTTCATTAATAATTTTAACATACTGTCTGCAAAAGTCCAGCATTTATATAGTGTATGTAGGGGGCTAAACAGATGGTGGCAGGTGGGCAGGCGTCCCTAAGCTCCCATACCAGCTCATTACCACCCTGGGAACTATACGCTAGAATTCTGGGAAATATATCAAATCTGTAAGTATACAGCATGTATCTGCTGGAACGTTTACGTGAAGCTGCCCAGGGAAGACTTGACCATCTGTACTGATGCTACTGGTACAACACAGTCAGTGAATATTCATTCATAGCTAATAATAATATAAGCCATGAAGCACAACAATCTGTGCAGGTCCTCTGGCCCTATTGTTCCATACAGTACTAGTGATTACATTGCACAGGTCATGTGACTCTTATAGAGTCACTATATAATGGACATGATCAAAGTTTACAGATGATAAAGCCTGTCCTGCTGTGTTTACATCCGGGTATGTGTATATAGGATCACAGGAAGATAGTTGTGCAGCAGTATAGACATGGAATATATATATATATATATATATATATATATATATATATATAGTTACTAGGTCTTGTAACCCTTACACTCTTAATGAGTCATCAAGGCTATTGTCGCTGGCCGGACTCCCAAACACTGGAGGTTAGTAAACAGATCATTAGCCCTCGGAGAAGATGTAACATGTGAACTGAGGCTTCATAATCCCCCAACAATAGATGCACTTGAGAAATAATTGACTCCAACAAGACAGATGTTCAATTGAGGTCATTAATCAGATGCTTCGGCCCGATACGCCACAAGTAGCAGCCGAGGTCATTCACTGCACTATGTACAAACAATATCAATGGAATTAGAATATCCATCTTATTATTAATAATAATATACACATAAGAACACAGACAATAAAATAATTCATAGAAGAGGAGTGTGGGGCCGGCTCTTCTTAAGACACGCATTGGGGGGAAATTGTTATGCCCTCTCTTTCTGGTATAGGTGGGAATAGTTATGGCACAACTTTGGCAGACGGCAACATTTTTGCGCCAAAGCTGCACCACTTTCCCCTTTCTGCACCCAACTTGCTCCTTTTTGTGAAAGGGGGTGAGCAGGACAGAGGTTGGGCAGGGCGGGGACACCATGACCCAATAAATTAACTATAACTTAAACCACAAAACTAGAGCAAGTTATAGAAGAAATCCATTCTGATGCATGGGAGTGTGCCTAAATTATTAAAAAAAACGGAGCCTCATGACGATTCAAGTACAGTTAGTGTCAGTCGAGGGCTTCATTAACACTGGTGTACAGAATGACAGTCTTAGGCCACCAGCACATGACCGTAGTGGTTTTTACTTATCCACAAAAAACATTACAGTATGTCATCCGCAAACACAGATCCACAAAAAAACTTGTATGATCCCCTACACTTGTCTGTGCCGTCAATGTGGACAAAAATAAGACATGCTTCATAATTTGTAGTCCGTGGATACGGCGTGGACACACAGCTTACAAACTACGACAATGTGTATGGGCCCATAGAATGCATGTGTCTGATCTGCAATTGTGAATCAAAAGTACGGTCGTGTGAAGTAGGCCTTAATAAATTCTCCTCTGAGTTTTTAGTGCAGATTGTGCTGTGTTTTTCTGAGCCAAAGCCAGGATTGGATTCAAATGGAATAGAAAATGGAAAGGAAAGATTTACAGTGGTGCTTGAAAGTGTGTGAACCCTTTAAGGCCGGGGCCCCACATTGCGAACACGCAGTGTTTTGGCCGTGGTGGAAATGCCGCAGCAAAAAACGCTGTGTTTTACAGTACCTGTAAAGTGGATAGGATTCTGGCTAGTCCCATCCACACATTGCAGAAAAAAAATCCATAGCGGGATTTCTCAAAACACTTGCGTTTTTGCAAGGCGTTTCCTGTATAGGTTTAATAGAGGCAGAAAGTCCAGAGGACTGCGGCACATCATCTTGGAGGAATTTTAGCTCATTCCTTTATATAAAACAGCTTTAACTCTGTTACTTTAGTGGGTTTTCTTTCCATGAACAGCTCATTTCACGTCCTTCTATAACATTTGTGTTGTATTTAGGTCAGGACTCCAACTTGGTCATTCCAAAACTTTAACTTTATTGTTATTTAACCATTCTTTGGTAGAATGACTTGTGTGCTTAGGGTCGTTGTCTTGCTGCATGACCCCCGTTGTCTTGAGACTCAGCTCATAGACGGACTTCCTAACATTTTCCTTTATAGATTTTGCTGGTGTAATACAGAATGCATTGTTTCATCAGTGATGGCAAGTTGTTCTGTCCGAGGTGCAACAAAACAGGCCCAGACCATGATACGACCACTGCTGTGTTTCACAGATGGTATGAGGTTTTTATGCTGGATTGTAGGGTTTTCCTTTCTCCAAACATAATGCTTCTCATTTGAGCCAAAAATCTCTATTGTAGTCTCTAATAACCTTCTGGCTGGTCCATGTAATCTTTAGCAAACTGCAGAACAGCAGTAATGTTCTTTTTGGAGAGCAATGGCTTACTCTATGCAATCCTGCCATGTGCACCACTGTACTTGTGCCCTCCTGATGGTGAACTCATGAACATTAACATTCATTAATGTGAGAAAGGTCTTTAGTTGCTCAGAGGTTACCTTGGTTTTCTTTGTCACATTATAGATTATTATACTCCTTGTTCTTGGCGTGATCTTTGTTGGTTGACCACTCCTGGAGAGGGTAATAAGCCCAAACTATTCCAGCCTGATGAGCATCAACAATTCTTCTGAGGTCCTCAGAAATCTCCTTTTTTGAATCATGACAAATTTTTTGCAAACGTGTTGAAAAGATCAGACTTTGATAGATCCCTGTTCTGTAAATAAAACAGGTCGCCCATTCCCCCCATGATTGCCATCTTATTGACTGAAAACACCTGACGAATCACACCTTGAAATTATCTGCTAATCCTAAAGGTTCACATACTTTTGACACTCACAGTCAGTGTAATATTTTTTTACTAATTTTTTGATTCAGTTCTTTATCTCCTTTTAGGGTTTGTGTGAAAATCATAATCCAAGATGATAAATCACAGTAATAAATTAATATATAACTTTTAATAAATGTAATTAAAAAATATAAATATCACAGAAACATATAACCACCCTAAAACAGCACAGTTAACTTGCCCTCAAAATATCAAATATAAAAATTCAAGACAAAACAGCATAAAAAACAGGCACGGCAGCCTGGAGTAGGATAAACCAACCAGACACTTACCGTGATTCAGATGATGCCTATGTTGCTGAATGACAAATACCAGAAGGGAAGAGGGGTAACATGGGCCACGGTTCAATAATTCTAGGAACACCAGTATCAACAGGCTAAATAAGGAAGCACCTGTGTCCCAACTATCCCTATTGCACCCTATACCAAAAAACTAGGTTGACCCTAATGTCCTAACTCGGGGCCACCGCCCTAAATAGCAAGTGCCCCCGACTGGAACCTGGCCCTAATATTAAAAATCCCTTCAAACAAATTGATATACAGAAAACAAAAAAAACAATACAAAACATTACAAAATGCGCCTAGCACAAATAAAAAATAAATAACCAAACATGCAATCCCGACATGCATGTTTCGCTAAACTCATCAGGGGATAAAGTTGGTTAATGAAAGTCTAAGATATGCAAAATGGAACCACAACGAAGCTACCACGCTATGCCAAGTGTAAAAAAATGCAAACACTATAATCAAGTGTTAACCATCAAAGAGCACAGCACAAGTATAGGTAGTACACTAAACTCCTTATGGTGTTACAAATATCAGATAACTAATCACAGGTACAAAACAACACCATTAAGTATGGGGGAATAGCACAATTAGAACGCTACATATACCCCCACCAGATATATGGAGTGCCAAACATACCTGGGAAGCGCAGGAGGCGCTACCTGCTTAAATAATAAGTGCTACAGGTGGAATAGCGCAATGGACATACGCAGTAGCGATAGAAAACGCGCATGCGCAATACAGAGGGGACACCAAATGCACACTGCGCATGCCCAAATAAAAAATCCAATGAAATTTTATGTAAAAATTATACAGAAATATAACAAATTCTGAAGATTTCACAAATTTTCAAGCTTCGGGCTGAGGCTCCATGTTGCAGAATTGCAGCTTATTTGTTGCAGATTTTGCTGTGGTTTTTTTTGAGCCAAAGCCAAGAATGGCTACAAAAGGAATTGGAAAGAGATATAGGAAGCTCTTATACTTCTACCTTCTGCTCATTCCACTCCTGGCAAAACAAAACAAAATCTGCAACAATAAAGCTGAAATTTTTGACTTTGTGCAGTTACAATGAAAATACTTGAATTGTAAGGGCTTTTGCACAGGGAAGTATGAGTACTTCCATACAAAATGGAACCATAATAGGGCTGCCATAATGGATGAGGCTTCTACTGTACTTTCATAGACCTCTAATTTCATATAGAAAGATACAGAGTATCTACGTAAGGTAGTATTCTTGAGTAGAATATCTCTGTATATACCTAGAGCCTGGAGTGTATAGCAATGCACTGAGGTTGTGCAGCTACTTAATAAAGAGCCATATGGACTCAATGCAAAGGGCCCTGCCATGTACACGAGTCATAAAGGTAATTGCGACTGTTCAGACTTTTGTCACTTTTGAGAAAAGGACTATTCCCATCCTGTAATATGCCATAACCCTGTGATCAGTCAGGGTCCAAACTGGGGATCCTAGTGGCTAAATGAATGATGGGACCAAGGAACTTTACTATTAAGCCCTTATAGGTCTGTACTACACAACTATAGAAACTTCACTTGCTTACAGTCATCTGATGAACCATATTATGATTGTTTTCACTCAAATAGAATTTGACAGGAATCTATATAAAGCTGCACAGTGCACAACAGAGTCCTCACTATCTAACTATACAGCCATTCCAGGGAGCAGCTAGGAGTTCTTGACTGGACTCTGCTGGACTGACACCCAAACTGTAGAGTTTAGTAAACAGATCATTAGCCCTCCGAAAAGATGTAACATGTGAAATGAAGCTCGATAATCCCCCAACAATAGCGAAATAATTGACTCTAATCAGACAGATGTTCAATTGAGGTCATTACTGAGAGGCTGCGGCCCGATACGCCACAAGTAACATGCAAGATCCTTTGCTGTTCTATGTGCAAATCTAGTCAATTACTGACATCATCACACATCCTTGTCATTCCTATTTCTGTTTGCTTATGTCATCAATAGCTAATGACATTAGTTATATATTGGTTATATACACTCAATGACCAAAAAACAATACACCCAGACAGAAATGTCAGATTCCTGCAAAACTCAGTAACGCAGCTATGCCACAGGCAGATATGTAATTGATTACAGGTGTGGTCCGATTAGACACTGGGTCTTGCCAAAAGAGGGCATAGAAGTAGTTCCCCAGCTGCCCTATATAAAAGCTCTCAGAGGCTACTCTTGGGTTGTGCACCTCTTTATGGACATTGCTGACATGATTCTATGATGCACTCAAAGACATTTTGCCATATTGGTAGACTTTGAGAGGGGACCTGAGAACAGAAGGATGGTCAGTAGATAACAGAGAGCAGTAGAACAAGCTGCCTAAATCTCACACTGCCCTGGAAGAGTCTAAGGCTAACCAGATGTCTTCATCAGAGCCCACCGCAAGGCCAGATGGTCTTGGCATATCTGGACCCAGGTTATCAGACACTACCTAGTGTAAAAAATAGGTGCAACTGCAGACTAGAATGAAACCAGTAAACTACAAAAAAAAACAACTCATACACCAGGTCAAACCAAGACAGCAGCATATCATCCAAATCAGAACCAAAGGAATAAACGTGTCCAAGCCGAGGTCAAGTCCAAGAGTTAACAACCAAAGCCAAATCAGTAAGCAAGTGGAAATCCAGTAAACAAGCTAAGGAGTACAGAATATACCTGAACAGGCCTGAACAGACCCTAAATATCCCTCCTCAGCTGATAATTGGTTCAGCATCTCAGAGCCCTGACTAGTTGAAGAGTCAGTGAAAGCTTCACATGTTGGCATGGCAACCTTAAAGCACCAGTAGTGAGCAGTGCTGCAGTGAAGAGAATACATAACGAGAACCCCAACATCTCCACACCGCACTGTATCCTTCCCTAGAAGAAATGAACTTTTGGCCCTTTGGCTAAAAGCAACTGTAAAATGTCTTTATAAAGAGAAACACCATTGTTATTGGCTGATCCATGCGGGGGGCAAACTCAGGTCTATCCCTACAATAGCCCATACAAAAAAAAAAAAATCATAGACAACCTTATTAATGATCCCCCCTAATGAACCATTTTTAATAATACCGCCCAATGATCCATATATTAATAACGCCCCTTTATATTGTTATTGTCCCATATATCCATCCTACTACCCTCATTTCCACTGTGATATAAATAATGCACCCTAAAGTGTAAAATATATAAAAAATTACTCACCTGTCCTCCAATCACAAAACAAAAAAACAATCCAACATCCAAAGGGGAAAATGATAAAACTTAACCTTTACTTCATATTTAGAAATTACATAAAAGATGAAAATCTATGGGCAAAACTTTCACTTATGCGTTTCGAGGCAATGAGCTTCTTATTCATAGCAACGGAGGTACGGAGCCAGAGCCTCTATACTTGCACCTCTTTTTCCTTATACTTACTTGTAGGCTGTAAGACGTCTGCGTCCCAGCATAGAAGGCATGATGCAGTAGATGTAACTTCATACATTCAGCAGCTCTGTCAGGGTGAAGGAGTGCAGAGAGCGACTCAGGCAGGAAGCAGGCTTGTCCCATCACATCAATGCAACAGTTGTGTAGAATTGCCATTTTTTTTGGGGCATAATCATACCCTCTTTTCACAGATCACACCCCTTTGTTATATGTCACGCTTTTACACAAAAGTAGTTTGCCCCTTGAATATGTGTTTGGACACCATAGCTAAGACTGATGAAGCAGCATTCCAGCGCCATGCACCAGTCATTTGTGGAGTACTGCTCTGCAAAAGGCTTCTGTGGCACCTGAAAAATTTGGTAAGTCTTCCAGGACACTAGGAGCCAGAAAAAGGAGACATGTTCCAGGAGAGTTGGCAAGTATGTGTGCACATTGTTGGCGTGTTGCTAGAGTGTTATAACATCTGTGGCTTTGGCCCCAATGTATATGTCCCTAATTTTCAATGGCCCCATTAGTACTAATGCTCATCCATCATACTCCATTAGTATTAGCACCCATATTAGTCATAATGCTTCCCAAGGGGCCCCCATTCCGCTAGTATTAATAACGGTCCCCCAGCATGCCCTCATTCATAATAGCACTCAACAGAATAGTAATAATACTCCAATAGCATGCCCCCATTAGTAATAGTGCTCCCCTAGCATGCCTTTTTTAGTACTAGTGCCCCATTAGTAATAAAGCTATCTCAGCCTGCCCCTATTAGTACTAGAGACCCCAATAGTAATAATACTCACCCAGCATGCCTACATTAGTAATCAAGCTCTCCACTGGTGCCAATAGTAATAATGCTATCCCAGCATTCCCCTATTAGTACTAGTGCCCACCAATACTAAAAGTGCAATCCCAGAATGCTCCCAATTATCAACAGAGCTCTCCACTGGCACCAATG
This sequence comes from Leptodactylus fallax, assembly GCA_947044405.1. Classification (NCBI taxonomy): domain Eukaryota; kingdom Metazoa; phylum Chordata; class Amphibia; order Anura; family Leptodactylidae; genus Leptodactylus; species Leptodactylus fallax. Next base: position 2,907,743 of record CAMRHE010000005.1, on the reverse strand, counting down.
GTAAAAATACTGTCCCAGCATACCCCTAACAGTTCTACTGCCCCCAATATTAATAATGCTATCCCAGCATACCCCTAACAGTTCTACTGCCCCCAATATAATGCTCCCCCCCCTCCCCTAACAGCATGCCCCCAATATTAATAATGCTATCCCAGCCTACCCCTAACAGTTCTACTGCCCCCAATATTAATAATGCTATCCCAGCCTACCCCTAACAGTTCTACTGCCCCCAATATTAATAATGCTATCCCAGCCTACCCCTAACAGTTCTACTGCCCCCAATATTAATAATGCTATCCCAGCATACCCCTAACAGTTCTACTGCCCCCAATATTAATAATGCTATCCCAGCATACCCCTAACAGTTCTACTGCCCCCAATATTAATAATGCTATCCCAGCATACCCCTAACAGTTCTACTGCCCCCAATATTAATAATGCTATCTCAGCATGCACCTATTAGTCCAGGAGCCTCCTATAATACTAACACTATTCCCAGCATTCCCCTATTGATACTAGTGCCTCCAATAGTAATAATGCTATGCCAGCATGCCACCATTACGAATTGAGCTCTCCACTGGAGCCAATAGTTTTTTCGATAAATTGCCCAGTCATAATAGTAATACTTGTATTATAATGTTAGTGGGGCAGATTTATGAAGACTGGTGTTGCGTCCGGTAGCTGGTGGAGGGTGTACTTCACATACAACGTACGCCTCCTCATAAATTAGTTGTACCCTTTGCTGGGATGTGCACTTGGTAGGAAATATATGCCATAATTTCTTGCGTAAATAATGATAAATTTTCACACCCTTCAACATTCCCCTTTTTTGAGCAAGTGGCGAAAGTGGTGGAGGGTTTAAAAAAAAAAAGTCACAATTTTTTATGCCTTGAACACCTCAAAACTGACATACAAGGCATAATAAATCTGGCCCAGTGCATTCTAGGTTCCTAGTGGACCCTAAGACTTGTTGCGGAAACACATGCTTTGTTACAGATTTTGCTGCGTTTTTTTTTTGAGCCAAAGTCAGGAGTGGCTTTAAAAAAGGAATGGAAAATATAAGGGAAGTATTTAGAAGATTCCCTTCTGTTAAATCCACTCCTGACTTTGGCTCAAAAAAAATCTGCAACAAAAGCATGTGTTTCCGCAATGTGGGGCCTTAGCCTAAGAAGAGAAAAAAGATAAAAGTGACTTGTGAGTCAGCTGTATGCCTCTTATTGCTGGAACATGTAATATAACTCCTAACACATATATACGGAAATCCATAGGGCTAGAGAAAAGTCATAGGTGAGTTGTCTGTAAACTTCGTAAAATATTACAGGCCATGTGTATAGATGTATATACACGTGTATAGCATGTTATAGATACATATTAAAAGTCAGAACGAAAATGATTGCATGCGTGATGAATACTTTTCAGTATCAGAGTATGCTTGTCATGAGGATAATGCGGCATCCCAACATGGCACACAGGGATTAGGAGCAGCAAAGTGAAGATGTAAAGGTCTCTACACATCACTGACTCATTGATCTCCCAATGACCTGCCTGCCATATGCTGTCTAGTTTGTGAACGCTGCCCTACTTTAATAGTTGCTTGTGCTATTTGCATCATGGCTAATGGGCGACTCTACGCTGTAATAAGAAAACACTTAATCCAATAATGGACTGAAGCAGTCACTTTCTATTAATGAATCGCTTTAATTACTTTGGATGGTTCTACATTATTTATTTTATCTCTTCTAACATGAAGGCAATGAGCATGTTCAGAAATCAGAACAAAGATTAAAGTGACAAGAAGTGATAAAAAATATTAAATTATATTTACAAAATAATTATATTGACCCATTAAGGACGCAGGGTAGTTTGTACTCGGCAACTACTCTTTATTTGCGGGGCAAGTTTTGCTTTTTATTGGTACCAATGTTTGGTATGTATGACTTTTTGACCACTTTTTATTGCTATTTTTTGGGGAAAGCAAAGTGACCAAAATACATTGCACTTTGTGGTATATATTTTTTTACGGCGTTCACCATACAGGATAAATAACGCTATTTTTGAATAGTGGGGAATTATACACACTGGGATACTTAACATGTTTTTTTTTATTTTTTTGTTTATCTCATATATATTTTGACTTAAAAAGGTGGGGTTTTTGAACTTTTTATTATTTTTTTATTTATTTAATTTTCTAACTTTTTACGCTCCCATAAGGGGACTTGAACCTGGGGTCTCTGATGCCCAGTGCAATGTACTGCAATACATAGTAGTAGCACATCACACATAGCTTCCCTATATGGAATATACATAGGCAGTCAGGAGGCCATTGCTCGTCCTCCAGGCTGCCGTGGCAACCCCCCGGACCCTCTTGATGTCGTGATTGCTATTGATCACGGCCTCCAGGGGGGTAATCCGCCAGAGTCGGAGTATCTTCCAAATCCGACGGTTGGTCTTGGGCTTTGGCTGTGTAACACACCTGAGTGCTGAAAGTAATGCATAGGAGCTGTACTATTACAGCGCTACATTAACTATACGCCCAGCGGGACATAATAGTACAGTGCAGAGCAGGAAGGAGTTAAACTAGAATTATTATGGTTAAATAAAGCACATTAAACAGCAGGACTTAGGGTATGTTAATATAATCAGACACCAATATAGTAGAAATAGACATGGACCATACATTTATTTTATTCACTAATCAGGGGATTATGGTCACTGACTTGGTTATGATCTCACAATTATCTCATCAGTGGTCACCAGAGACATGGGCTATATGGATCCTATGTCGGACACTAATGAATGACAACAGCATAGGAGTGACTTCAAAAGATCAATGACTTCACAATATTAGGACCACTTCCTGACATTTGCGCAGGACTTCGAAAATATGGTTGCTTTCTTCTTCTCAGGAAGTGACATCATGTCCTTGGTCACATAGCCATACTGCAGCTCAGTCCCATTCATTTATATGGGATGGAGATGTGGCATTGCCATGTGACCCAATGGACATGATGTCACTTCCTGAGAAGAAGAAAGCAGCCATGTTTTCGGGTCCTGCATAACTGCTTAAAAGCTCCAGTCACAGATGGGGGTGGGGGATGGTATCACAGGTGCCAGACAGTAAGGTGGCTTACACCTGTCAGACCAGACTGTCCATGCTGTAAGCAAGGTGTATTTTCTTTAGGTATCACTTCATTACCAAAGATACCATAATGAGGGTTGTCAGAAAAATGGGCCAATGGACTTGCTCTAGAGCACCAGTACATATAATTTATTTATAGGCCTGTGACAATACAAGGGCGATGACATCACAGCTGGGATTGCATTATAATAGGGAATATTGTAACATCACAGGTATGGGTTTGTACATTAACATTACAAAAGCATGCTAAAGCTATAAACTGAGCAAATGCTGGCACGGTCCCACCACCCTTAAGGTGAGAGGAGTGACTTGCATCAGGAAGCACACTTCTAGGCCTGCAAGGTATGGCAAGTTAGCCTCCGCTACTGCATTTGTGTACATGTTTATGTCTTTAGGGATTGTTGCACATCACATTTTTATTGTGCTATTTTTTTGGCACACACAGTGGCAAAATTGCAGTGGAGAATGATGCTTAGGCACAAATGTATGCAATAGCGGTAGAAGGAGCATGACCATATCTTCTCAAGTCCTGAAGTCAGGACAGGGGTCCAAAGAGGAGGATCAGAAGAAGACTGTGTGCTATGTAAGTATAGTATGTATGTGATTTGTTAGGGTCTGTATTTATTCTGGGGACCAAACTTATTTTGGGGTGTAGCTTGAAGTCTCCATCTATTCTAGGGGTTAAATGGGTGGGTACATGTTAATTTGTCTGCACCACTTAACACTCAGGACCTTTCTTATGTATCTATTCAAAATCTGCAACATGTAAATAAGGAATCGGGGGAAGGGGGCAGATGGATGTGCAGATCGTGTTATTTCACTTATTAGCTCAGGCGATGTCGTGGGGGGGCCCCCCAAGTCAAAAGTTTGCTATGGGGCCCAGTCTTAGCTAGTTATGCCCCTGTCTCTATGGGCTATATTTGATGTAGTAAAATAATTCACAATACAGAGGAGTTAAAGAAACACTGGTGATCTTTTTTTTTTTCCATTGATTATTTACCTAACCCCTAAGTACTGTGTAAATGTTTAGGCAGGTGTGCAAAATGCTGCAATGTAAAAATTCTTTAAAAAACAGAAGTGTTAATAGCACTGCCCCATAGCAGGTAGATATGGTACAGTCTCTAGCTGTCCATCTGTTGCTGTGCTGATGCATCGTGGAACTGACAGAAGAACAAAGAGGAAGAAATATAAAAGCCAAGATGGTGCCTTATCAGAATCTGAGGAGAGGCTGCATGGCAGGGATATGAGTGCAATATACATGAAAGAAGAGAGTGCATTCATGGTCTTATTCATTGGCACCCGATCAAGACAAAAGACTGTCACCACAAAGATGGTTAGAGAAAAACTTTAAAATCCTGCAAAAGTTTTAATGACTTATATTTACAAAAATGTTTAAACGTTTGTCTTCAAATCTAAACCTACTGGTAGAGAGAACCTGTCACGTGCCTGCTTATTCTTCCTCCCTCATGTCCCGCCACTCTCCGGAGTTAGATAAAGCTTCTCTGTATACCCGATGGAATCCAAACCAATTTTCTCTCGCTGTACTGCAAGTAAAGCCTTAAACCAAAGTTCCACCACTTAGAAACTTTTTAAAGCAGAACTTAAGTTTTTGTATTTTCAGTAAAAAGTAAAAGTTTTGAACCTAAAACTTTGAAACATAGCCCAGATATTCTGCATATCTCAGCAGCTTGAGCTGTTTTGCATATGCTTGCCTGTATAATTAGTGTTCCTTCTGTACATGTCTGCAATTAGCACAAGGGTGATTAATAAAATTACTCATCAAGCTTAATAGAACTGCACAATCAGGGAGAATTAATTTGTCATTAATAAATCACGCCTTAATTATGACCATATTTTCCACATCACATCCCACCTGAGCTCATGTAATTTGTCTGTGCCTGGTAGACCAGAATTGCAATGTCCAGTAAAATGACCAAGTTACAAGATTATGTAGACAGAAACGCGATACGCAAGGTCGGTAAACCGTAAGTGGAGAGATAAAGGGCGACACTATTTGCTTCATCAAGATACATTCTAACCATTATACACAAATAAATGCTTTACCTCCAGGCCTTGCTTGTTGTGTGGCTGCCTTCAATGTACGGACCACTTACTGATAATGTTCAAGGAATTGCTACCCACTGTCCAGAGTTACAGGCAGTCCTGTACTGCAATATGGGCAGAGAACACCTTTATCAGAAATGACAATTCTGCCTTTACAGGTGAATTATAACACCAGTTATAACACAACGACAGAATAAGGGTCTATTCACATCATGTTTTTTTACATCCGTTTTTCTGCATCTGTTTAAGAGATGCAAAAAAAACTGAAGCAAATGGATGGCCATCCGTTTACATAGAGATCAATGCATAGAAAGTTTTTGTGTCCTTGTTTTTGTGTTCCTGTTTGCATCTGTTAAACAGGTATACTAAACGTATGTAAAAAGAAGATAACGTGAATGGAGCTTAAGACGCAATCCAGGTTTCTGCTTTTAAAAACAGGGGTTCCAAGTACTTTGGTGCCCACAAAGGAAATTAAAATTTCTCCCAATTACGCTTGTAACATATACTGTCTCATTTTAGCATAGGGTGGTTACGGGTTAGACAGTATTGCTCTCATTCTCCTGTTGGTCTAGAGTGATTTAGTAGTTAAAGGGATTGTCCAGGGAGTTTAAATTCCCTTACCTGGTTGATGATGATGGACCTGTGGGTTTCAACCTCAACACAACCCCCAGGTCATGTGATCGGAAGCAGCGCTCCGCCCCCTCCCCTTCCCCGATCTCATAGGTAATTAATTACCTGTGCTATAAGAGCCGGCTGGCTATAGTAAAGCCATTCCCCATAGGACAGGTAACTAATTACTTGTGAGATCGGGGAAGGAGGAGGGGGAGTAGCGACCCAGGGGCACATCGTTGCTTCTGATCACATAACAGGGGGGTCATCATCACAAGGTTGGAACCCCATATGCCACCGAAGTCTAGCAGACTAGCAGGGCTCTGACTAGAGATGAGCGAATTGAAGCTGACGAAGTGGAATTCGATCCGAATTTCAGGAAAATATTTGATTTGCATCAAATCTGAATTTCCTCACACTTTGTGGTAATGAATCGCATTTAGTTCAAAATGGCTGCTGTACATGTTAGGACATGGGGCAAGGAACTCTGGGAATGCGGAATCACCCACAAAGCCAATCAGCAGCCAGTCCTGTGATGTCACAGCCCTTTAACCCAGTCGCGAGCGCCCACAGCATGATTGACCGCTGCATCCAAGGTGTTAAAACCCCCAATCTGTTATGGAGCAGGGTGTTAACGCGATTTGCTGCAATTTAATTTGGATCGAATAGAATCGTATTGGAAAATTCGGCGAAGTTGCATCTGCATTTTTTAATACTTTGCTCATATAAAGTTTTGCTCCGAAGGGACAAATATCACCTATCCACATTACAGGGCCCACTGCCAGGACACAAAGTAAATGACAGTTCAGTCAAGCACTGGTGACCTGCCTCAACTAGTGATTGGCTGAGCGGCTATTAGGTGTACATATTTAGGTGTACAGATGTCACCTGCGATACTGCTGCAATACCATTGCCAAAGGCAGTCACCAGGTTACTCTAGTATAAATTTCACTTAAAATACTTCACCGCAACCATTTGGATCTGACAAAATTCACCATTAATTTCCATCTACCTCCCCCTATTGTTTATGGAGCTGCTAGGAACTGAGGACCCCTCTATACATATAGTGGACATGCCAGAGGGTGGCCTTGTTTTGGGCACATATTTCCCTCCTCCTATCAAGAGTCACATTTCTCCTGGTTCCTAAGTTGCCAACCGTACTCTGACTAGCAGACAATCATCAACATTGCAGGAACAAAACTCATAAATGAAACCAATACATCTGCATGGCTGCTCCATACATATTACAGCTAAATGGAAGCCCAGATCAGGGCTTTAAAGAGTACCTTTCATGTCCTCTGACATTGGCGGTTTTATAAAACGCTAGGAAGCGCACTGTCAACTTTGCTGGCATGTGCCCTGGTTGCAGAAATATAGGAGACATTAGTTTTGACACCAATATCACTGCAATGTTAGAGAGGCCAGCCTCACACCTCCGCATCATCACTGACAGTACAAGTCTATGGAAGTGTATCTTCATGGGGCGTTCCTCACCACCCAACGATGACGCTGAGCTGTAAGACCAGTCCCTCTGACAGTGCAGTGATATTGGTGCAGAAACTAACGGTACCAATATCTCAGCAACCGGGGCACATACTGGCAAAGCTGACAGTATGCTGAATTCAGCTTTCAGTGGTATATAGCACTAATTTCATAGGACATGAAACGTCATCATAAGAAGAACAGATCTGACACATTATGACCTAAGAGAAAATTTCAGACATCCAGAATGACTCCATGGAAGCTTTTAATAGATAAGAACTGCAACAAGACATCGCTCCTACTCCTTATTTCCCTCCCCATCTTTTCCTATTCCTCTGGTTTGTTAGTTCCATTTTACAAAGCACAATATTTTGTCTATTATTTCAGTCACATGTGGTTGAGTGTTCTGTACATTTACAGCCCCCTACATGGGGGATAAATGGCAGGCTACCTCGCCTTGACTTACCTCAGTAAAGATACTTGAAAACTAAAAATGAAAACGTACAGAGCCTTAGTATGGAGCCATACAGCCTCCACACAAAGCTTGTTCTACAAGCTCTGTTGGACCAGCTGAACAGTCACTGAAAATATTGCAACAAATGTGCCATGTATGAATATACCCCCATCATTGCCATGCACATGAGTCCTTCATAGTAAACAATGCAGAGAAATATTTCATTTAATTTACGACAGAATTTAATAGTAAGATTTTTACAATCACCTGGATGTTTCATGACTTCTTGTTTTCCATCTTCTGTCCCAAAATGTAAATGTGACTTGAGTTCTTGCTTTATTTTGTTGCACTCAGAGCTGCTGTAACCTAGATAAAGACAACCATTATTTAGTGCATACAGTTGATGGCTTTTAGAGAACTCTGCTTCTGAATGATAACAATCCCACAAAGAAAAGCTTAGAACAAGACAATGAATGCTGGTTTTGTTTCCTGACCGTGCCCCTCGCGTGTTGTTTGAGATACACGTTGTACACACGCATTATGTGCGTATGGTGTTTGATAAAAGGAGGTATAAATGGGAGTCCAGGTTGTAAATTCATTGTACTAGGCAGTGGATTCATCGGTCTGATAACATTGATACTATATGGCACCTGACTTTTACAGAGAAAATAACTAATGAACTAAAAATAACAAACTTTATCATGTCAACTCTAACAAGACTACATACGTTACCAACAAGAAATATAGCACTGTTGTTTTCCAGAAATCACCTTAGTTGGCAGCTGGTTTCACCTATAGCAACTGTTCCCCGTGTCTTTGCTTGCCCCAGGACTTCAGTGTGTGTTGTAGTCTAGTACTTAATTCTCCTCAAAGTATCAGAAGCCAGGGAGGGGAAACTAAAAGGAGCAGATCATTGTTGGTAGCAAAGCAGAGTCATGGCTACCAGTATAGCCATGGCCAAAACATCGACAAGCCAAATGCAATCTAGTAGCATACAGACTTACAATCATTGACAAAAAAAGTAAGCAATTTATATGTGTAAGTATGCGCTAGTATACTGCTGGCCTGCCTCTAGCCTGGATACAAGATGAGATATACAGTTGGGCATACAGGTTCCGTATGGTATCCTATGACAGATTTGTCCAGAGATCTTGCAGATGGGCCGGTAGATGTTGTACACTCATAGGGTGCCGAAGCTAGTGTCCCAGCTGATCCCGTAAATGCTCAATGAGTGATAAACCTGGTGGCCGAGCTGGCCAAGGATTTTGCAATCTGGCAGAGATTCTCCTATTGTCCCCTTGCAGTGTGTGGGTGAGCATTATCCTGCTGAAAATGTCAGTTGGAAGCCTTGCCATGAGTGGCGACATATGAGGTTGCAATCTGGCTGCAAGACGTCCTATACATATCACTGAGATGTTAGCGTTCCTTGAATCAATACTAGGGGGCAAGTGTGTCACTCCACAGCAAAGACAAAACTGAAGTGCCCAATACCATGCCTCTATATCAGAACCTAACTAATCGATGGATCTCAAAGAAAACCTGGATTCGTCGTTAAAGACGATACCATTCTAGACCGGAACAGTCTAGGTTTCTTTTTCATTATATCACTGCAAATGAAGGTGATGGTGGATGGCTATCAATTGCAGGACAGCGTAATGGGTGTCTTGACTCAAAATTTTCTTCTAAGCACCTGGAAATGGTCCAGGCAGTGACACAGGTATGTAAAGAAAGTGCCACTATTTTTCTAGATGGTGGGCAAGGAATCTGTGGGCGCTGCTTGTGCTTCTCGGTGGATCAAACAATGCTCCCTACTGGTGGTCTGTCTGTGCCTTCCAGAGCCTGGGGCACAGGAGGGACAGGCAAGAGGAGGATTCCACATGACCACTGAAGAAGTGCGCAGTTAGTTTGTATGCAGGCAACAGAGAAGAGGCTGCTTGGCTGGGAAGTTAGGACAGAGAAGGACCAAGTGCAAGTTCCTGAAATAATGGACAGGAAGACAGTTCTTTCTTAAGATGCAGGCCCAGGCACAGTAGCCCAAGTAGGAGTGGTGGAGTCCAGCCCAATGGGAAGTCAAAAACTACCATAGTGTAGAAGACCCATCTTGGGAGTGAAGTTGGCAAAGGAATCTAAAGCTGCACATTACACTTGGTTGCTGCAGGAGGACAGCGTTGTCTGCTACTTGCCCAGGTCTGGTGGCTGGAATTGTAGGATCTATTACTGATTTGCTGAGTATTGTTCCTATTTGTTATACTGTTTCATTACCTATAAAGACTTTACTAAAATCCATTAAATCAACAATCTGGTTGTCATTCTTGTGTCCAACCCTCCATACATTACAGCTGCACAAGTGCAACCAAACTAAAAAGAGAAGGCAAAATACAGTAAAAAAAAAAGGCCAAAATCAGAATATACATCACTACAACTGGCAACTAGGGTATCAGATTAATGTCTTTTTTCAATAATATGCCAAGTTTGAATATTCTAATATTCCACAAGGCTGGAATCATACAGTTGTGTAAACTGTCTTTATATATCGTAGCATTAACATTATGCTTGCCTGGAAAGAATCAGAATTGACCAAGACATCTTGCAGAACAGAAAGCTTACAGGCTGAAGTGACACAGGTGGCATCCTATGACAATCCTACATTTCAAGCCAAATTTAAGAAATCCTAAGAAAGTTAGAAGAGTATCAAAAATTATGGTGCAGAATGCGTAACTTTGTATTAGAGCAGATGTCGGAAAAGTAACTAAGTATCTTTGTGCTAAAAGAATCTGCTGTATTGCCAAATTATCAGGAGGAACAGCTGTACTGAAATTACAAAATGTTATTTTTATATAAACGCGAAAAAGTAAGGATAGGTCATCAATTATTAAGCCCCCAAATCCCCATTAAGTCTAACCTTTCCAATATAATAAACATGCAGTATCCCATTACTGGCCCTTCATTGTAATGTGTGTTAAATGATCTAACTTGTAAATCCAGGGGCCACTTCACCTACAAGAACTGTAGCCATAGTATAACAAGACTCTGCAGCAGTGCAGGTCACGCCAGCTAACCCAATGGTGTAGATCAGGGCAGTCAGCTCCCTAGTGATATGTGGCCATATAAGCACTCAGACACTTGCAGAATTTATGTTTACCAGGCATTTTATCTGAGGCAGTTGAAGTTACATCTTCACAACGAAGTCACAACAATTGCAGTTGATGGCCCTCAATGACACTACCCAAATCACAAAGCCCACAGAGACATAAGACACAATCTTGTTCACATAGCGGATGCACACCAAGCTCACTCAAACTCTGCTATCTAAAGCTATTGCCCTGCTGCTATCTATCATGTGCCCCGCTGCTAGCTTTCAGGAGCGGGTCATAAAGCTCTGAATTGGATATAGCTCTGGCTCTGAACTGACAGCCAGATGGACTCCAAAAAGAAGGGGAACACTCCTATTTATAGCGAGAATTACCACCCCAGCGTGATGGAAAAGTCATGAAGAGAGTAGATCACAACCGACCGCGCAACCTACAGATGCAACAACGTTCTGCCTGTGGGGAAATCACCACACCGCCTTGTTATTTGCAACAAATACATCTAAAATAAAAATGAATACCTCGGCAATGGAAGCAAAAATTCACAAAGGGGAAAAAAACGGATTCAGGTAATCCTAACATATCTATGGGGCTTGGTTGATGTGCTGAATCTAGTGACAGACTCCCTTTAAGACCAATGTACACAAAGTCATTTGAAGCACTTGGGGAAGGGGGAGATTGGCATCTTTTAACTACATATTGTAGTTGAAAAGTTAACACAACTTTCCTTCATTGGATATGATGAGCTCTAAACAAATTCCAATTTTTATCATGAGCCTGATTAGCAAACACAGAGAAAAGGAATACGGCTTTTTATATCCCTAATGCTCATGGCAAAGGATGTAAAATTAATAGCAGGGCTAGAGAGGAACTCAGCAGAAAAGCAATAACAGGAAAACCTCAAATAAAATATATGTAGCCATGCTGTCACTGGAGCAATTGGTTTCAGGGAAGAGATGAGGTTGTTTGCTTGCTTAAGTATTGGAAAAACTCTCGAGACAATCTGAAGGTCATTGAGAAGAAGCCTCAATGATTCCAAGTTTATTTACAAGAGAACATTAAGTCACATTAAGCACAAGAGTCATGCAAAATAATGTTGACATGTTGCTGGCTTGTATTTCTACAAATGATATTCATTCAGATACGAGTAGTAGGTGCCCTACTCTATGTTGTGAATCTGAACCAGATCCTTTGGGATTTGCACATACTGTATAAATAAGCTACGACAAAGAAAAGATACTTCTTACCAATTTATTGATATTAAAAATCTTTGCGTCAGGCCAAAAATGATAATCATTACAGTTACGTGAACGCTTAATGGCTGTAGCACTGAATATATCAATACCATTGGACAATTAGAGTATGTTCACACAAGAAACAGCGCAGAATATAAAAAGGGTGTTTTACACACCTACATACACTTGTATATATCCTCCCATTTAATGAAAAATATACTTGAGTGTTCAGATGATGCATATTTTTACGCCTCATATTAATATACACTACGTTTAGCTTCAAGGGGCTAGTTACTTCTTTTAGACGTTTTTGAAGCCGATTTTCCCATTCATTGAAGTCAACGAAAGAACTTAATATTCCCCCGGTAACTCCAGGAATTAGGCAAATCGCAGAGGAGGTGGGAAATGTGAAACATTAAAAAAAGAAAAAAAAAAAAAAAATACTCACCTGTCTCCGGCGCTCCGATGTCCGCTACTGCTGTCCATTTAGACACATGCCGATGTAGGTCTTACATTGCAAGTGGACGCAGCGGCCAATTAGTGAGCTCAGTGGTGGCTGGACAGGACTTGGTGATGTCACTCACATACGTCACTGTGTCCTTTCCTGCATGTGGCACAGGACTTATGGTGGGCAAGGTACGGTACGCGTCCAAACAGACAGCGGTGGCGAACACCGGGGATAGGTTTTTTTTGGTTTCACCTATCCTAGCCTCCTCTGTAATTTGTCCAATTTCTGGATAACCCCTTTAATACAAAGGGGTTATTAATAGGAATTATTAATACAAGGGGGCATTAGGGTGCAATATTTATGTAAGAGGGCATTTATATAATTTATACATAAAGACATAAGAGGGTATAATAAATATTAGGGAAACTGGAAAATATTAATTTTAGGTGACATTAAGGGGCATTACTGATTTAAGGGGGTACACAGGGCATTATTAATTAGCGGAAATTATTCATTGAGAGGCACTAACTATTAAATGGGGCATATAGATGCATTATTAAATTAAAAAGGCACACCTATGCCTATATGTGCCATCGTCCATCGGGGTGTGGGGGGCGGGGCAGGAGCAGTATCAGCTTCATCAGCAGCAGCCTAAGCCTAGAGTTGCTGATGAATAGCTTTCTTTACCCACATAGTGAAGAAACTACTCACCAGCAGCTAGACATAGAGCAGAACCTGAACCAGTAGGTGGTGACATACTTGGAGTGCACCTTGCCACCCATCATTGAAGATCCGCTGGACTACTGGGCAGCCAAACTGGATTTGTGGCCTCAACTGGCCAATTTTGCCCTGGAAAAGCTGTCCTGCCCGGCCAGTAGTGTGGCATCACAGCGGTTGTTTAGTGCAGCGGGGGCCATAGTTACCCCAAGGAGAACTCATCTGTCCACCCTAAATGTGGGGAGACTGACCTTTGTCAAGATGAATCAGGCATGGATCAGCCAGGATTGCCACCCACCAATGCCTGATGCATCAGATTAAATCATCCATGCTGCCTCACCCAAACCTTGACAAAAGAGACCGGTTTCTTCTGGCTACCTGCCTCAGCTACTATTCTGATGCTGCCACCCTCCTGATGCCAAACGCTCCTTCTTACAGCCACCATCGTCAGCGGGTACTGTCACCAGGTCACTCTATGGCCTCCTCAAGCTGGTACCACCTCCACATTATGTCACCTTGCCACTCTGTGACCTCCTCATGCTGCTGCTACCTCAACATTATGTCAATTCTCATTCTGTTCCCACCCTCCCCACTCCATGACTCGGCCACTATTTTGCGTTTTTGGCATCATTTATTTGACCCTTCTTCTGATCTGTCAGAAGGAAGGAAAAATGAGATGCAGAACAGATCCTGTCTGTGTAGCAGCTGTAAGGCCTGTATGGTCCCATCAGAATTGGCTTATGATTTGGTAGCCAAAAGCAGGAGTGGGTACAAAACACAGAAGACATGCAAATATTCCATTCACGTGTCATCTCTGTTTTGGATCCACTCCTGTTTTTTTTTTTTTTTTTTTTGGCATCAGCAATACTGATGGATTACTGACCAAATCCTAACAGAGTAAAGGCAGATGCTCAACAGACAGGATCCGTTTTTTGGGGGGTTATTGTACTGACGGGTCAGAGGAATGGGCAAAATAATCAGTGATGTCAACACAAACTTACTGCTAACAGCCTCTCCATTCTGTCAGGAGGACTTCTACTTATGTAAGCGTTTAATAGAACAGGTTCTGTAGACATCTATGTGGAATCAGCAGATGACGGTGTAAAACTAACACTAACATGGACCTGTAAGGCTAAGTTCATACTTGAGTTAATTGGTCAATTTTGGCCCCGAAAATGACCAAATAAGTGAAGTGTGCAGTGGTTCTAAGAGCGACGCCTGTACGTGTCATACTGACTCACAGTATTGTTTCACTACCACAGCAGACTCCCTATGCGTGTTACTGCAAGGCACAGTGTTCTACACCACTATACAGGCTCTCTGCAGCCAGAAAATAGCTGTTTTTTAACGCGATCCGTTGCAAATTAATTCGGATCGAATCGAATTGTTTGGTAAAATTCGGCGAAGCAGCCGAATCGAATTTTTGAAAAATTCGCTCATCTCTAACTGTGATAATATCGGTATACCTGAGTTGGGGACCCATTTAGACATGTTCACGCTCCCCCCTCCCACATGTTGAACCCCTAGCTGCTCTTCTGGTTGCTGGGGGTCTGACAGCAGGGACCCCAGCAATCATATCTTAAGTGAGCCCTGTGAACCCCTCACTAAATAGCAAGCACAGCGCTGTACATTGAGTAGGGACTGCGTTTGGTATTGCAGCTCAGCCCTATTCACTTGAAAGGGACTGAGATTTCAACAAGCTATGTAATGAATGAATATGACATCACTGGCCTGTGAAGAGAAAGCAGAGCTCACTTGTGTGCCACTTTGAGCAGCGGATGTGATGTATAGGGTCCCAGGTGTCAGACCCCTCCAATCAGATATTGATGACCTATCTAATATTTAACATTGACCTGTGTGAAGTTATAACCAAACTGCTTTTTATACCACTGTCGTTTTGGGGTTCGAGTTTTTCCATTAGAGCAAGTTATTTCCATCTATAGGATAGGAGATAATTTGTAGACAGGTGGGATGGCCGACCATGCAGACCCCCACTGATCAGGACAATGTCCCCGATTCTGAATAGAGTGCTGGTTGGCCGGTGTGCAAACACCGCTTCATTCATTTCACTGGCCAAGGGAGTGTATACTGCCCAATCACAGACCATTAAGAACTAGGGATAACTTGCTTTTGTGGGAAAACCCCTTTAACACTTGAATGTCAAGTTTAAAGCCTTAAGTTTTACCAATATATTACAGGGGTGCAATAAATATTTTCATTGTCTGTTTATAATGGCTTTTGTCAAGGCGTACCAGTTACTACTTACCATGTAGCACTTACTAATAAGTGCAAAGTCTATTATATCGATATACTGATGTAAGGGACACTGCAGTTGGTGTGGGGCCATTGTGGTTGTTTTGTGGACATTGTGCCGAGCATAGGAAATGTGTAGTTATGGAGGCCTTGTGCTTGTCTTCAGGTCGAGGTTGTCATTTTTTACTTTTAACTGGCATATGGGCATTAATAACAGTGACAGCTGTGAAGGCACTATGGGTGTCACAGGGGTTTTATGGTTGTTATGGAGTCAGTGTGACTGAAATAGAGGTCATTGTAGACAGTGCTAGAGAACTGATGATACTGCAGCAATCATGGGGGGAAATGTGGCTGTTGGGGCTAGCGGCATTAAGACCGTCATGGAGGCATTGTGGCTATTTCGGGTAATTGCAGTCAACTTGGCGGTATTATGACCATCATGGCAGCTATGTAAGGCAAAAGCTAGATGTTTGGGCCGCAAACTCTGCATTTGCACATCATAGCTGAAATAAGCCTTAATATCAATCTGGGTCAGATAGAAAAGTTGAGGATCTGACTACAATTAGAGAAGACGTCACTTGTGAGTTATTGGATTTAATTGTTAATTCTTTAATTGTACATGATCAGTAAATAATTTACCCATCTACATGTCACTGTGGTAGCATTCATAATTAAAGGTATGTTATATGTACTTATAATGGGGCAAGTTAATAAACGCACAGGCTAATGAGCCGCTATATATATACATACTAAAAATTCAGCTATGGGATTATAAAAATGTTCATAAAAATCAAAAGAGACAATGGAGGGCATACTTGCTGTCATGGGGCATAGTGACACTGTGATTGTCAAGTAAGCATTGTGGCTGTTATGGGAGGATGGTGGTTGATTTTAGGACATTATGGCTGTAGACGGGCACTGTGGCTAGCATAGGGGGAATATGGGCATCATGGGAAGTATGTACTGTAAAAGCTGAATTACTGGCTTTAATTGTTGTTCATGCTTTGACTGAAACTATTTACCGATAGTAGGTGGGGGAAATTATTATAATCGGTCATGTTAAATATGGTGATATTTAGATTTACAGGTAGGTTAAATGTACTTAGAATGGGACACGTTATTGGGGAGTGTGGCTCAAGTGAGAGCATGTTTATGTGGACAATAAAAAAAAACAGAGGTACTTTCCAGTATACATATTTTGCTACCAGATAATTTTTAACCTCTGTAGATGATTTCAAAGCTTTTTGACTCTTTACTAATTCTGGCAACCACGTCATTGCTATAAGCAGTATTGGATATGTATTCTATGCAACATTAGATGATGTGGACTTTCTAAAGCGAAGTCTTTTTCATTATTTTTTTTTTCAATTTCATTATTATTTTGACTTGAATTCAGTTTTCTTTGTGAGACAGGTGTAAACCATGTAGATGTGTTCATTCTTATGAACTTTGAGGCTAATGTATTTAGTGTCAGGATAGCAAATGTCATAATTTAATTCTTTAAATGTTGCACCTCTTTGTACCATACATATAACATTTTTATATGTATGGTACAAACTATTTTTATTTCAGCACCTCTTATGACAGGAGTCAAAATAAGAGAAAAAGAAATCAGTGAAATCTTCTAGTAGACAAAAGTATACAGTGGCAAATCCCTTGAATTATATAAAATGTTGCTCAGATGAGACCACGTGCACTATCTACAGTATATCCAGAATAAATCATGGTATTATACACCTGTCTTATGTTGGTATGTTCGATACATTCCTACTGGTCACATGAAGGATATAAATATTATCTGCTGCCCCTGTACTATCATCTGAGACAACCTGTATGTTAGAATTGCTTCTTCTATCCTACAGACAATAGCCAGTATGAATGACACTATAAAAAGACCTGTGCACTCCCAGATCTGTTAGAGTCTCGTGTCGGAGCGGAGTCTAATCTATAACAGAGCTGACCTGTGTACAACAACCAGCAACATAAAAAGAAATATGAACCCTGCCAAGCTCAGAAGCCGCACAGAAAATCAGTTCAAAGCTCATGAGGAACAAGAAATGGATAATTTAGGGAAAAGGGCTTGGGATAACCCAGCCTACGATGGGTCTCCATCTCCAAAGATCAAAGCCATATATAACCCTAAAACTGTTTTGGAAAATCCATATGACAGCATGGACAATTTGGGAGATCCCCCACCTTACCAGGAAGAAAAGGATCATAAGAGGGGTAACCTGTGCTCGCAATGTTGTGCCCACATTGGCCGGGGGATTAGAGGTAGGTGGGTTATGATTTATACTAACTAAAGTGAATCGCATTAGCTTATATGTAATTACTTGCAACTTTTTTTTAGAAATATTATTCAATTTTCTTTGGGTTTTCAGCAGGTATTTGGTATGAGAATATGTAGAATTTAGTTTAAGAATTTGTAAGAATGGCAAAATTATATTGAATATACAGAAAGCTCTATCACTGCTTCATGAAGATCACAAATCTGCTTTGTAATAATACACATAGACTGACTGACATAGGGTTTATAAAGCAGAATCATATAATGAAAGCTCTAATGCATTAATATGGTCTGTAAAACAATAATAGAAAGCAAATAATACTTACATTTACTGTATAGAAAGGAGTTAATATGATAAATCATCAGCAATAGTGAACTCACAGAAAAGGTTACATTTTAATGTATTATATTATTATGTTATTTACATTATTAATCAGATCATACAATTATTTTGTTGACAAAAATTAGCCAATAGAGGCTTAATGTGAATACTACCCAAGTACCAAGAGGAACTGGCTAGGCCTATAGTCACTACTGTATGATTAATCCCAACCTTGAGGACACATTTGGGCTTTAATCACATTTAGTTCTGATGTGATCTCTATAGAAGTCAACATTTCTGGTCTAGTTTATCTGTTTTAAATCTCAAAATGATATTTAATTCTACAAATGTGTTTACTTGATCAGTTATTACGGGATAGCTGTGACTGCCTGATGGAAAGATCAATATTTGGGCAAGGTTTTTGTCTGGATCTTAGTAAATATATATTATTATTATTATTATTATTTTGCTACTACTATTTATTATTACTATTTTGCATTATCTCAATTTCGTCGATATTTGTAAAACTTGCTAAATGGAATCACGAATTGTTCATTGTTATAGCTATATTAGCGATAGATGTCAAAGCAGAACCTACAGAAAGCAGCAGTTTTTGAGGCAGCCAATGAGACAAATAAAGTTTCCTTATTCTAATCGATGGGATCACACAACAACCAACAACTATTTTGACAGAATATTTGTTCTGTCTGCGCGATATAAGGCCACGAACACATATCCATTTATGAACATCTTTACTTTTCTGGTCTTGCTTTAAACTAAATATAATGATTTTCAATGTTGCCATGATCAGTTACATACAACATGCAAAAATGTCTGGGGCCTACTGTTTTAGATACACATGTATCAGCAGCAACTTCAAGTAATGCAGATGGAAGCTTGTAGATTACATTATATCTGTGACAATACAATGGAACAAGCAACGTCTAGTTTATTAATAGGGAAGAGTAGGGCAGCATATGTAAAACATCCACAAATGAAAACTGTGTGTGTAATTTTACATGTGTAACAATGGCTAAAAATAGATTCACCCACTAAGATTCAGTGTATTCCAACCTGAATGATGGTTTGCCAACAGTTCTCTTATGTCTATGGCCAGCTTATCCCGATCATACATCTAGCGTATTACAAGTGCCGTGATAAAGGTGACTTGCCAGGAGGTGGAGTTCTTGTTTACACAGGACAGGATCAATACTTTGCACTAGAACAGATAAATGGCGTATCCCTTTGTGTTTGAGGGATATGTGAGCTTTAGTCAACAATGGGCTGGACCAGGAATTGGTTAACAAAAGTCTCTTTATAGCTGTCCTGTCACATTTGCTCCTGTGCAGAGCATCGTTTTACGGAGCTTTTTGAAATCCAATACGGATTGCAATAGCAAGTACTATAACAGAGAACTTTTGTACATATTTTTTGCTGCACATTGCATTACCCAAACCATAGTTAAGTAGAGTCTGTCGCCACCCTGCCCCACACATATATAGGTTAGAATCACCTGAATCAGTGTTGTCCCCTTGAGAATTGGTATCTCCAATGCTATCCCCTTTTTGTCAATTGCTCCAATGAGCTTATTGAAGCAATGAGGGCATTACCGCTTAGCTATTTGGAGCAACAGCAACACCCTCGTTGCTCCAAGAAGCTCATTTTCATATTGACATTTCGACAACGGAGGCAGCCATTAATAAGGGGAAAACGCAGTTTGAATCAGGTGACACTAACCTCTCTATCAGCTGGGCTAGGTCGATGGGCTGGGATCTAATGAAGGGCTCCCTTTAGGCTGGGGCCCCAAAAACACTGAATATTACATTACCTGCAAAGTGGATAGGACTCTGGCTAATCTCATCCACACATCGCAGAAAAATATCTGTAGGGGAAAAGCTGCATTTTCAAAAAAGCTTGCTTTTTGAAAATCACAGCATGTCAATTATATCTGCGGAAAAGCTGGTTTTCCGTATAGGTATAGTAATGGCAGAAAGTCCGCAAAGGAAAACACTGCAAAAACGCAATGAAAAACACTGTGGAAAAAAAAACGCGACGCATTTCCGCCACGGCTTTTTCCACTGCGTTTCGATACGTGCAGCCTTAGTCTTAAAGAGTTATATGCCATCATTTTATGGGAGTAACTAGGATATGTCATGACTTTATGATCTGTGGAGGTCCAACCCCTGGGACCCACAAGATTCTCAAAATGATGGGGGCCCAGCACTAATTTAGTACTTTGTTTGCCACCTTCTGTTTTCTTGGCACAGTTGGGTTCTACATGAAAGTACTTCTACTTCTTCCTTCTGCTCAATCCACTTCTGGCTATGGCTCAAAAAAACGCAGCAAAATCTGCAACAAAAAAAGTAGCATTTCCGCAACGTGGAGCCTCAGCCTAAAGGAGTTGCATGGTTTAGTAAACCCATTTTAAAGTATATCCTTTCTGAGTTAATAGAAGAGAATTCTCATTCAGGACCCCCATTCATTGGTCAGAGTGGAGAGGGACTACAAAGGGCACCTTTTGCTCTAAACAGCAAAACATGTCCATGAAATACAAAAAGAGACCACTGATTTTAAAGGGGATTTGTCTTTAGATTTCACAAACTGCATAAACTATTAAACAGATCTCTTAGATGCAATGAGTATACTAACATTTAGCATCCTTGTCTGAAAGGCCAAATAATCCTTTTAGAAACGCTTCAGTACTGATAATAAAGTGAGGTGAAGGAGGGAAAACTTTAAAACAAGATTAATGAGGATTGATGTGGATTCTTCAAGTACACCAGTCTCATTAGGCCTAAAAGTTCTAAGGGAGTCTGTCAGGTGCAAGATGCCTCAAAACCAATAATTTTGTCATGTAGGTAGTTGTTAATAGGAGAAGAATCACAAAGTGATGACACAATGCAGAGATAATCTTTTTATGGATATGCAAATCCTCCTGCAAGTGCACTGGGGGTGGGATTTGTCACATTTGCCTATAGTCACAAATGCTCTGTCTCTGCTCTGGAATTGGAACCCATTGTCTCCCCTTTAGCCCTGATTAAAATTTTTAGCCTCTGTCTACATTACTTCTGTCTGTAAGTAAATTCCCAACCTGACACGCTTGAAGCTGATCTGCATATCCGTATAAAAATGATTATCTCTACATTGCGTTATTGGCTTGTGGCCACAAAGGTATATTTTGCCTCCTATTAAAGGCCCCTGTTTGGCACTATTAATGGGCTTGGAAAGCATTTGGAACCTGACAGTCCCCCTTTAATAACATATGAAGGAATCTTAAGCAGAGTATAGATACAATGTTTTTGCCTGAACCAAGCCATCTCAGGCCATTCACTTCAAAACTGTAATCGTATAAATCAGACTGAATTCAACATTTAGGAGAACATACTCGTCTAGTTAATGATAGCATTGTAGTGACTATCGAATAGTAATAGTAAAGATCACTTTTATCATTAAGGCAATTTGATAGACTTCAGTGAATTTGGTCACCTTTCCCACTACAGAAAATAGTAACAGTTTATCATAAAAGACACATTTGCTGCATAAAAGATGTAATTAGACAACCAAAGAGCATTTACTAATTTTCAGCCGACTGGCAGTACTATTACGCAAAGGCCCCACATAGCAAGCCGCAGCCAAAAAGCACTGCGGGAAAAATCGCTGCCGAAGCGCATCCATCCACTTTGCAGGTATTGTAAAACGTTGTAGTGTATACACTACGTGAGGCCCCGGCCTTAGTGTGCAGACACACAATGTAGGTATACCTGCAAAGTAATGCGGCCAGTGACAAGTTGACACCCTGCAATCAATAAATGTAATTGTAAAAAGCGACAGCACAGACCTGTGCCTTAGGTGGGCAATTATTAGAAATACTTGCTCCCGATACTGTCACAATTATTGGGTGGTCTAATAAGTCCTTAAAGGGGTTGTCCATTTTCAGCAAATGTTATTGTTTGGATAATGAGAAGTTTTCCAATTTTCCAATATACTTTCTGTATCAATTCCTCACTGTTTTCACAGCAGCACAGCTCATTACAGTCACAGCACAGTAATCGGCCTTCTGTACTGTAACGGGCTGTGCACCTGTGTGTCCATCACATGACCATGGACTGATTGTTATATACTGGAATTAAACAAAAGAATGACAGCAAGCAGAGATCTTGAAAACGATAAGGTACTGATACAGAAAGTACATTGGAAAATTGTACAACTTTTCATTACACAAACAATAACAATTATTTGCTGAAGCTGGACAACCCCTTTAACTCTGTAAATACTTCATAAAGAATAGGTGTTATTATTATTTGATATGTAGGCCTTAGCAGCCTGTTGTCTGTAATGATAATATTGGGTCAAAACAATCAAAGTCAGCCTAGGCCAAGGTCTTTAGCGGTCCCGAAATTCATGTAAATTAATACTGTATAATAAAAGCTTTAGTTACATCAATAGAGAAGCGTTTGACCTTCAATGAGCAAGTAAAGTAAATGGTCCCTGATGCAGCTGTATGGCACCACATGCTCACATTAGAAGGTTATTATGAAAAGGAAGAGCAAAGTAAAACATAGGAAGAGCCGGAACCTGTAACTTAAGAAGTTAATGGTTTTTATGTTTCATTGCTAAATATATGAATATAGTCTTTTGGCTGTATGTTCTCCTACTTTTATTCTAATGTTCTAAAAGTGAACCCTTCATATTCACTTTTATTTAACTTTTAAATGCTTGACTTGACTTGTAATACTGTAATACATCCTAGCATTGCCTTTATATAAAGGTCATACCTTTTTATATTTATGACTTTATATTCCACTCTCCGAGCCAGTGTTCATTTAAAAAAAGAAAAGTAGTTTAACCTTAACATAGTTAAACATTAACCTCCAAAATTGCTTTTTTGCAGTCTGTTCATCCATCCCAATTTTAGATATTTTATGGAAGATGCTCAGATTGATCCAGTGGAATTGAAAGGGTTATACGGAAAAGGATTGTATGGGCATGTTCAATGTAAACATACAAATGCAATATATAGAAATTGCATACAAACGTTTGTCACGCTAAATGATAGCCACAGATAGGAAAAAAGTGGTCATATGATGTAAACTAGTTAGATAAACTACATCAGCATGATATGTCGTGACAGTCAAGTTGGCTGCTGCTACATCTATACAAACGCTAGCCTAGGCGTATTGATAGCTACGTGTAAATCAGTGCTTAGGTAAGAGACGTCTATATCAAACAAATTGCATAGTATGATCATTCCTATAATCTGAATTTGCTGGTTCTATTATATTACTAAAATATTCTTGTAAGACACACAAAGAAAATCATGAAATAAAAGTGCATTGAAGGGTAAAAAAAAAAAAAAAAAAAAAAGTGGGAAATGTAATGACTTGCATGAGCTGCGCAGGAGGATATATGACCCTATGCACTCCTGCTAAGTCAGTAGGTCAGAGAACATATCCCATAGCTTTTTGTTTAAACACAGGCCAAAAGTGTCCTTTGGACACATGTCTGACAGCTTAAAGCAGATACTATCTAGTCATAAGTGTAATATATATTTATACTATATCAGGGTTGCTTTAACCATAGGGCAAACGGTTCATCTACCCCGGGCCCTAGGGTAGCGGTGGCCCCTCTGCCAACCTAGATAAAGCAGAACAGTCCCACATTTCGGGTGTTGTCCCGTTAGTCCAGGCAGAAAGCAGCGTTTTCAACTGTACCTACCTCCTTAGGGTGGGTTCACACCTGTGCTTCAGTCCGTCCGTTGCCAATCTGAGTGAAAATCTCGGCGAACGGGATTGGCATCGGATTCAGACAGGTTAGCGACGCATTGGTTAAAAACCCATTCATTTGAATGGGTTTTTAAAGCAATGCGCGGGTGTCCGATTACACCCTCTGCGCTGCAAAGCCGTTTTTTTTCGTCGGACACGAAGTCCTGCATGTCCGACTTTGTTTCCGACGGAAAAAAAAGGATTCGCAGCGCAGAGGGTGTAAGCGCACACTCGCGCATTGCTTTAAAAACCCATTCAAATGAATGGGTTTTTAACCAATGTGTCGCTAACCTGTCGGTATCCGATGCCAATCCCGTTCCCCGAGATTTTCACTCGGATTGGCAGCGGACGGACTGAAGCGCAGGTGTGAACCCACCCTTAGGAGGAAGATAAAGTTGAATAGAAAGGTGGAGCAGGGAGCTATCAGCTCCATGACCCATCATTCAGTCTTCAGCATGTCTGCGACAAGAAGGCACGATGAGTGCCGAGCCACAGGCATCACTACAGCCAGCCTGCATGAAGTACCGTGGGAACGGGTTTCGGTGAACTCCAACACGGTACTGTAATCACATGGCACTCTTATAACAAGTCAGTTTGTGAAAATTCTTCCCTGCTAGATATTCCATGATCAACTGTGAGTTGTATTATTGAAAGCTGGAAGCTTTTAGGAACCACAGCAGGTCAGCAAAGAAGTGTTTGACTATGTAATATTACAGAGTAGGGTCACAGAGTCTTGAGGTGAATACAGTAATGCGTAAACGCCACCAGCGCTCTTGCTCACTCAATAACTACCAAACCTCCTCTGGCATTAATATCAGCACAAAAGTGTAGTAGTAGCAGCATCATGGTATAAGTTTCCATGGCTGAGCAGCTGCATGGAAGTCTTACATCAAGCAAGCACAATGCCAAGCATTGGATGGAATGGTGTAAAGTGGGCGACATGGTGGCTCAGTAGTAGCCTTGCAGCGCTGGGGTCCTGGGTTCCAAACCAACCAAGGGTAACATCTGTATGTATGTTTGAGTTTGCATGGGTTTCCTCCCATGTGCCAAAAATATACTGATAGGTAAATTGGCTTCCTGTGAAACATCTGACCCTTGTGGGTGTTGAGTATGAGCGCCTGTATGGCAGTCATTAACTCCACTACTAATAAAGCCTGTTGCCAATGGACTTTGGGGCAGTGGAAATGTGTTCTGTGGAGTGATGAATCACACTATCTGACAGTCTGATGGACAAAATGGAGCTTGAAGAATGCCAAAAGAATGTTACCTGCCTGACTGCATCTGTGCTGAATGTGCCAACTTGGTAGAGAAGGAATAATGCTATGAAGTTGTTTTTTAGGGGTTGGCCTAGACCCCTTAAATGGTCACTAACTTTTCACATAACTTATGCTCAATTCAAAGAATGCTGCATCCTGAACAAGTCACTTTCATTTAAAAAACTAAGGGGCTCCTGACTTTTAAATCTGCAGTCCACTGCCTGTTATTAAGTAAAATACGTCCTTAACATCAGAGGCTGCTGAGACGGAAATGTAGAGCATAATACCAGTGCAGGGGCCACTGTGGAGCATAATACCAGTGCAGGGGCCACTATGGGGCATATTACCGTGTGCAGCGGCCACTGAGGAGCATAATACCCTGTGCAGGGGCCACTGTGGAGCATAATACAAGTGCAGGGGCCACTATGGAGCATAATACCCTGTGCAGGGGCCACTTTGGAGCATAATACAAGTGCAGGGGCCACTATGGAGCATAATACCGTGTGCAGGGGCCACTGTGGAGCACAATACCGTGCGTAGGGGCCACTGTGGAGCATAATACCATGTGCAGGGGCCAATATGGAGCATAATACCATGTGCAGGGGCCAATATGGGCCATAATACCGTGTGCAGGAGCCACTAGGGAGCATAAAACTGTGTGCAGGGGTTGCTGTGGAACATAATACCTTGTGCAGGGGCCACTGCGGGGCATAATACCGTTTGCAGGGGCCACTATGGAGCATAATACCGCGTGCAGGGGCCGCTGCGAGGCATAATACAGTGTGCAGGGGCTGCTGTGGAACATTATAGTGTGTGTAAATGGGGCGTTATAAACAGGGGCTATGGTGCCTGTTTATATCATACGCTGTCTGTTTATAGTGGCCGTGTAATGTAATTCCAGCCTTGTCACATAGACATGTATAGGACGAGGCTGTAGTTACATTACATGGCGCTATGAGATGAATGACACTATGTAAACAGAGAAGCGGTCACGGCGCTTACACAGATACTATTCACACAGCTGATCAGTAGCGGTCCTGGGTTTTTGAGCCCCACTGATTAGTTTATTAATGACCTGGAAAACCTTTTAATTAGTTAACACCTGGGGCATTATTAATAAAGGGGC
Organism: Leptodactylus fallax; assembly: GCA_947044405.1. Lineage (NCBI taxonomy): Eukaryota > Metazoa > Chordata > Amphibia > Anura > Leptodactylidae > Leptodactylus > Leptodactylus fallax. Next base: position 2,881,500 of record CAMRHE010000005.1, on the reverse strand, counting down.
ACTATATAAGGGTACACACGGACATTATTAATATAAAGATGCACTTGGGAGTATTATTCATTATGGGGGGTTATATCATATCTTTTATAATTGGGGTAGCAGCAGGATGGGGGCTTTGTGCATGTGGGTTGGATGCCTGGAAAAGTGAAGAGCCAAAGATATCTGTGTTGCAAACTTTACAGAGACAAGTCACAGCTGGAAGAAGTGGTAATGGCGGTCCAAAGGGAAAAGTGACCGATTAGTCAGAGACGTCACCTGTAAGTCACAAAATGTTACTGCCCTGTATTCACCTAAATGAGGATAAATACCTGAGTGATGGGGGTCTTGTCTGCTGAGACCCACACTGAGCCTGAGAATTGTTTTTTTCCCCCCACTGGGTGGGAATTCAGCCTGACCGCAGCCATATATATAGCCGTGTAGCTTGGTGGATGGATAAACCCGCGTGGCTCTCATTCACTTCAATGGGAGTGCCAAAGATACCTGAAGTGCAGTACTCAGCTATCTGCGGCGCTCCTATTATAGAGAATGGGGGCCACGTGGGCTCGTCCATCCACCAAGCAGAAGATGTGTTAAGCTACTTTCATTGTTAATGCCGTGTTGTTGATCTGATACTGAAGTAATACAGGAAGAAGAATTCTTAAAAACTGTTTTATAACTTTGTGTATTGTGTATATTGTGTGACGATAGTGTGTGAAGCTAGAAGCATGGAAACTCTTTTTTTTTTTTTTTTTTTTTTTTTTTTTGGGGGGGGGGGGGGGACGTCTTTCTATAGTCCGCCTCAGGCAGCAAAGAGGCTAGGTTCACCACTGATCCTAGCCTAAGGGAGGGAGATTGAATACAAATATTTTAACACTTTAAAAAGTCACTCTTCTTAAATATATCTAAAACTGGTATGCTTGGTGCTATTGGTCAATAAATGTGTCCCAGAACAGATAACACAATTTGCTTTGCTAAATATGGAACACACTGTCTATATATCAGTTAGAATGAGCAAATTTGCTACTGTATATTCTTTAATGTATAAAGATAAAAGACAAGAAGTGCCTCTTAAACCCTTATTTCCCTGTTTAATGTAATAAGGAGGTGAAGCACTATCTTCTGGATGTAAATAGACTGAAATATTTTACAGAGGGGAGGATGATGGAAGAGAAGAGCCCGGGTGAAGGGCAGAATGACCTCTAATCGCTGTTTTCATTGTTTAATCAAACTCGCTGACTTCCGTTAAATACCTGAAGGCAGAATGGAACATCTGATCACAAGAAGAAATTGATTTCGCTATTATGGATCCTAATAAATTCTGTAAAAAAAAGTGTAGCCTTTCAGCTTGTCCTGGTTTCACCCCTGAGCAGGACTATATATACATGTAGCTTGCATGTCCTCCTTATATTCATATGTTTCTACGCACATTCCAAAAGCATATTAATAGTGTGTATACATACTTGAGAAACAATGGGAATTCCTGTAGGCTACAAGTAAGGTAGCAGCACACGACCGTGTTTCATCCGTGAAACACGATCCGTTTGTTAGCCAGATTTACCGGCTTGAACTTCGTGCTGGGAGCGGGACTCCTAGCAGTATTGTTATCTATGATGCTGGGACTCCCTGCCTCCCAGCAACTGTAATTGATATGGGATAGTATGTCACTGGGAGGCAGGGAGTCCCAGTATCATAGATAACAATACTGCTAGGAGTCCCGCTCCCAGCATGAAGTGCAAGCCGGTAAATCTGGCTAACAAACGGATCGTGTTTCACGGATAAAACACAGTCGTGTGTTGCTACCCTAAGTTGAAGGTACCCTTGAGGACCATTAAGGTGGTGAGGCCAGGACAGTGTATGATAATGGCAGGATCTTCAGTCTCAATGGCATGGGCTTCAGCCAAAGTTATGAATGGAGGAAAGGAAGGCTTAAAAGAGGCCAGGAGCAGTCAGATGCTTAGTTAATCTAACTGGGGACCTAGCCTGTCACCAGGGTGAAGTATATTAAACCAGCAACAGTGTTTCGGTTTGGGGAGTCCGATAAAAACGTGGTGCTATATGCAGATTTATTTTTTTTCTCTAAAGATGGGGTGGCAACCGTGTTGCCCGGGGTTGTGTCTCTTGATTGTGATTTTGGGGGTTTCTGGGACCTTACAATTAATTGGATGAAGTTGGTGCTTCTTCCTCTTGATCCCAATGGATCCGTGCAAACACTCTCTAACCTTGTGGTACCGGTGGTATCAGAATTTCCTTATTTGGGGATTTGACATCTAAAGTGCAGGATTATATTGGTCTTAATCTCCAGTCCCTCTTAGTGCGAATGAAAGCAAAGTTGGAGATATGGGTGAAGTTACCTTTATCAGCCTTATGGAGGATGAATTGAATCAAAATCATTTTAATGCCTCAGGTGCTATATGTAGTACATATCTCTCCAGTATGGATACCAAAATAGTGTTTCTGTAGAATCCATAACCTTTTCTGAGACCTGGTGTGGAAATCTGGGGTGCCTTGAATCAGGCTCGAGAAACTCCAGCTACCTACGTTCCAGCATTTTGGCGGTTGGGCAATAACAGGTAGATGGGCATCTACTGCACAGATTTTGTCTCACTTGGGGGATGGACGCTGTTGGGGGCGCTAGAGGCTCATGTACTGCATCGGCTGGCAGCTGGTAAGCAGACATTGTCTTTGATGCACAAAGAGTGTTGGGAGTGTAAGCAAATGCTGGAGACTGGTGTCATGCTTTTATACTCCATCGTGGGAAAATGCTTCTTTATGGGAACTTTATCAAATGGAGGGTATGGCTAGATAGAGATAGAAAGAGGTATTTGTTCCAACTGTACAAGGATGTGACCCTGAGGGAGGAATTTGACCTGGACAATAATATATTTTATCAATATCTGCAAACTCTACATGCATTGTAAGATCCCAGGTGTCCACTGCAGATTTGATAGTTGGCTCACTGGGGATTCTGGAACAAATAGAGAGAGGGGAGGCCTCCAAGGGGTTGATTTCATTGGCCTATGGAAGCCTGCTAGCTCCTTTCCTGGGAGACCCTATGGCAGGGGTGAAAGTTAAGTGGGAATTGGATGTGGGTCCACTGTCACTCGTGGAATGGAAAGAAGTTGTGGATTTGCCGAGTAAATTATCTATTAATGTGGCCCAGCAAAGATCACAATTATGTTTAGTCCCCCTGGTATACCAGACGTGCCTTGTGCCATTTAAAATGGGGACTAGAAGTGATGCACACTGTCTGACACACGGGGAATATCAAGCTGATCTTTTACATATGTTTTGGGCATCTTGGGAACTGGAGGGGTTATGGTGCAGGATCGTGACCTTATTTCTAGAGTGTAGTTAGAGTCTGAAGGCAAGAGTGTTTGGGAGATTCTGATGGTGATCAGATGGAACATCTGGCTGTGTTTAAAATACTATACCATGTTCGGAAGAATATAGTGAAGTACTGGATAGATCTGACCCCACCTACAGTGGACGAAGTGACCTGGGCTATTAACCCCTTCATGCAAAATTACGTGCAAGTACATCATTGGGCATGGGGTTCTGTATGGAAAGTGCTCAGGAGCTAAGCCCTCTACATACACTGGGGTTGCCGGCTCTATAATACAGCCAGCACCTGCCGCTAACAGCCATGATCAGTGGCAACACCAATTGCAGATTTTGACCGTTAAGATGCTGTGGTAAAACGCAAATTATTGAAGGCTCCCAGGCGTGTCATTATTATAGATCTATTACACACTGCCATAAGCAGCGTGTAATAGAAGTCCATGGCTTTTATTAAACATTGCAATAGATTAGTATTTTAGTGTACTACATAGATGATCAGACCCCTTGCGGTAGGTTCACACCTCAAGCAGACCCCCCCCAAATGGAAACCTAAGCCTCTTAAAAAAACAGTTACCCGCGGAAACCTGTGAACCCCATAGACTATAATAATAATTTTCAAGCTTAATGGGGAACGGAATCCCCTAGTGGAGAGCAGGCTCAGGTGTGAACCTAGCCTTAGGGGGTCTGAAAATAAAGGTAAAAAAAAAAGAAAAGAAATAAAAAAAGTTTATAAAAATATAAAAAAACAAACAAAAAAAAATTTAAATCACCCCCCCCTTTCCCTAGGTCACATATAAAAATAAACAAACAATAATAAACACTATAGGTATCCCTACTCTCAAAAGAGCCTGAATTATTAAACTATAAAAACATTTATCCCCTGCGATAAACGCCGTAGCAGGGAAAAAAAAAAATCAAAATGCCAAAATGGCTGTTTTTCTAACACTTGATAATTGATAAGAAAACTATTTCTTGTGGTCAATGAAGGCAATTTTCACTAAAATATACCCATAGATGATAATATATTGCTTTAGTGGGATCAAACCTTCTCCCCAAAAAACCCACATTCATAATTTAGAGTATTTTAACAATTTCTAACTTGAAAATTAATGTAAACTTCATGTTTTAGTAATTCTTTTCATTTTTGACAGGGCTTTGGGGAACAACCTTAACCGAAGACACAGCAGAAAACAGAGAGCTGTTTGTAAAAACCACACTGAGAGAATTGCTGGTCTATATTGTCTTCTTGGTGGACATATGTCTGTGTAAGTGTGGCCATAAATATAAAGGTTTTTGAGTGCTTTGTAAGCTGCAAAAAGGCTTGTGAAAAATAAAATGTGTAATCCTGACTGTAGGACTTGTCATTTTGGCCATAGCCGTGTTATGTTCGCTACAAAGCTACAAGCTTTTTAATACTTGATCCAGTTCAGAAGTTGAGAAATGTATAATTGTTTTGTTTTACACACAGGGATTATGCACATAGTGATGTCACAGCGCAGGAATAATGCACACAGTGATGTCAGAGTACAGGTATTATGCACAAAGTGACAACACCACAAAGAGATACTGCACATGGTGATGTCACAGTAAAAGGATAATGAATTATAGAAAGTTACAGTGCAGGAATCACATGCACAATGATGTCACTATAGTGGGGTAACACAGGGATGCCCCTGTTCAGGAATAATGCACACAATGATGTCATAGTACAAGGTTAATCTTAAAAGGAGTCTGTCACCAAAACAGTCCCTTTTCAATTAGAAGCATGGTCAGCTAGTCAGGGTTCATGTGAGTAAAACACTTTTTCTGCTTCCCGATCAGTGCCTCTGTTGCTGAGTTACTAGCTTTTCCCCTCTGATATCCTAATGAGCTGTTTGGTGCAAGAAGGGCAACACTGTTGCTCACATAACACCAAAGAACAATTATCTTCCTGTGATTGACAGGGCTAGGCAGTGTACAGCAGGGAGAGAGAGCGATAGAGGGACTTGTTGCTGGAAAGTATACCTCTTTGGTGAGGTGAGAACAATGGTGACAGTCATTGCATCAAACAGCTCAATAGCATATCAGAAAAAAAGCTAACATCTCAGCAATGGAGGCACTGGTCAGGAAGCAGAAAAAAAAAAAAGTTTTATTCAAGTGAACCTCGGCTACCTGACTGATGGTTCAATAGGGACTGTTCTGGTGGCAGACCCCCTTTACCAGCACAGTAATTATACAATCAGTACTGTCATAGAACAGGGATAATGGACATGATAAGTATTTAAATAATGCATGCAAAACGTCACCATGTGCATGATGACATCACAGCAGAGAAGAAATGAAGATAAAGTAACCACGATGCAGGGTTAATGCTCACACTGATGTTACAGCACATGGCTAATGTACACAGCAAGGGTGATCATGGAGTTATACAGTAAAACAGGAAGCGGCGCCATTAAACACCCTTTCATCATTCATAGCCATAACTAATTGCACTATAGAGATAGGGGTATACAATTAGTTCTTAGGTACAATGGTAGTTACTAATATGATAGTCAGGATTGTGAAATATTGATAACCGCGGAATAGCTCAGGGACAACTAGAGACTAAAGCTGGCCATAGACGTTAGAAATAATACTGGGCAAACCATATAATGTATATCAGGGACGTCAAGATTCTCCTCCATACTGTCCCTCAATAAAGATGAGGCAGCTGGATTTCAACATGTCTGATCCTTTCATTCTCAGGGACATAAGCCACTGATGGAGGAATCTGACCAAGGATTACTTCCCATGCATGTGTGTGAGACAGTTCGAAAAAATAGCTGTTGGTTAAGTGTCAGCTATCTACAATGATCTACAAAAATTACAGCAAAACTCACCATACAGTTATGTCTTAGCTGTTATGTAAATGATTTCAGATAAGGTCTGATTAGACACTGGGTCTTACCACACTGCTGTATATAGAGGTCCTCAGAGGCTATTTTTGGGTAGTGTACTTCTTGGTGAGAGAAACGGGATGGTCTTTTGACGAATAGATCGCTATCTAGGTGGTTGAGACCTAGCTGTAAGGAGGTGTTGAGAGCAATGGTTATGTGAGGGCACGCAGACACAGCAAACAGGCTATCGATGAGCCAGACAGACCAGCAGTAGAAAGAATTGTTTGATCTACCAACAAGCACAAGCAGTTCCAAAAGTTTCCTTGTCCACCGTCCAGAAATAGGTGGCACCTTCATTACACACTCTTGCCTCTGCCTGGACCATTTACAGGTGCCTTACAGAATGAAATTTGGTGTCAAGGTGACCAGTACATGTTCTGCCATTGACTTTGTTGCCTTCATTCACAGTGGTGTCGTGAACAAGAAACCTGTACTGCTGCGGACTGGAACTGTACTGTCTTTAATGATAAATCTTGGTTCTGTATTGGATCCAACAAGGTCAGGTTTGAATATGGAGGCCTCATATTGAGCGCTTCAATCCTGCTTTTCATCTGGTAATACGCTGGTCTTACTAAATCTGCCCCATTGTGTCTGCTTTACACTACCTGGTAATATGTACTATATAATTAGAGCGTAAGTCACATTTCTGTGTCATGTTAGGTAGCTTTTGGTGTGCATAATAGTTACAGACAAACTGCTCTCCCCCACCCCCCAATACTAACATGGTAGAAGAGGCTGAAGAAGAATGCGTTTTGTAGTACAGAATGTTATGAGCTCTTTACTCCCCGGGTAGTTTGCTGAACATTCTGATTTATTACCTGACTTTTTAAAATTCCTTTCTCAGCTTTTGCATGGACCATTGTTTCTAGGTTAAGGATGATTTCCTAACAGTTACCTTATCCACTGTTTAAAAGGGAAACCTAGCGAAGATAAACCCCCTGGCCTCCAACTGTAATAGCGTCTATGCACATACTTCTGTAGCACTACTTGGCAGCCATTTAAAGGAAGTCTTTCACATCCAAAATGCCTCCCAAACCAATAAAAATGCCATAAAGGGTCCCTTCCCTGGACCGGAAACATATCTTTATGGCCACAAATGGTTGAAGCAATGCAGAGATTATATATATTTAAAAAAAAAAAAAAATATACAAATGGGCCTGTAAGTGCACAGAGGGCAGGTCATATTTGCCTCCAGACAGCTGTAAATGCTCTGACACTCCTGTGGAATTGTTGTCCAACTGCTATTGATCTTTTCAGCCTCTGCTTGCATCAACCACTGTCTGCAGGCAAATCTGGCAAATTGGGCCCACATTCCCAATGTACTTGCAGGCATGGTTATTCCCCGCATTTCTTCAATGATTTTTGTATATTTCTGTTTCTACTAAAGAAACCTACATCGCAATATTATTTGCCCTTTAAGTAAATGTATACGTTAAGGTCCACCAGTGGGAAACTTATTACTTATTATTATAGCCCTTTATTCTGGCATATTGAAGGATTTCTCTGCACTATCCATGTCCAGTTTTAGCTGCATGCTTACGTCTAAACAACTAATACATCACATATTAATCTGTTGTACTTGTACGCATGCACATGCATACATTCAGACCTGTAATATAAAACTACATACCTAGATATCAATGTACACGCAGATTCATGTACTGAGCCGTGTAAACCTGTGTGTGGAAGCAAACACACTATGTCAGTAACACACACTCCAATGTCAGTTCAAGGATAGAATTTTACCTTTTCTATATTACAAGCTGCAAAGTTGATACCTGCTGCTAGTATATGTATTTCACAAAGGGAATATGGCTATCTGTCCTCAGCACAAGAGAGCATTGTAAAGCTGATCATACACATTCTATAGGTGTTGGTTGAAGGCCACAAACTATACCAAACTTTCAACTTATTATCATAAATTGATAGTACTTGTTGAAATAAGAAACTTTGCATTATATTTTTTTTAAGGAAAATTGTCCCCTTCCCAATTTATTTGCTTACCTCTACCCCTTCACTACTCTCAGCTGTACACACCACAGAAGATTCTTATCTCTGGTCTCCCTCCAGAGGATGCTGCAGAAAGACAAGAGATAATAAGTCTGGACTCTAGAGAGTTTTACCTCTACACAGAACTGGCAATAAATCAACTGAAATTTTCTCTCTCTCCTCTGCCTCGAACAGCATCCTCCTCCACCTCCCCTCTCCGTAGACTTGACAGGAGTATAGATCTTTTGTCTACGGATGAGAGCAGCTGCAGCAAAAGGAGAGACCAGTGAATAGACAGAGGGAGCGAAAAAAATTGGGAAGGGGACATTTTATTGCAAAGTTTCTAATTTCAATGTTTCATGTTTATTTCAATGAGGAGAGGGGAAGAAGTTCTTGAAAGACGCAGATATGTTGAAATGCAACATGTCTAAACTGTTCATTCCCTGTGGTCTGCCATTGGAGAAAATTCATGGCTTCCATACACATTATATGAAAGGTCGAACCTCGTGAAATCAGGAGATCCAGCCAACTGTCTCTTTTTCCCTCCATTCTAAGTGGTGACATTGTTAGATATGCCATCACTCCCTGATGGTCCATAGAATGAAGATAAATTAGACACACCAGATCTGTCACTGCACTCTGGTGTTCATAACCACGAACATTGAGCATATTGAACGAAAATACATCTATAGGTTTTGCAATGGGTGGGGTCGCAAAAAGGAAGTAAGAAAGGACCACTAAGTTTGTCACAGCACTGGTCAACTCAATGATCAGATGGCATGTCCTAGTCTCATGCCATTAAAAGTGCTCCCTTTTTCTTTGCAGATACACCTTAGTGGACTGCAGACTGCCTTGTACAGTAGCCTGTAGTCTATCATAAAACAACCTGTATAATCTGCTATGTAATGATGATAATTAAAGGGAACGTGAAAGGTCTTGCAGTTTATTAGCACCAATGTTCTCATAGGATTAAGAGCATTGCCAAATAGAACTTTATAATTCTGATACAGGAACTGATATTGCAATCATCTTATATGCTAGGATCAATGTGAATAATATTTAATCACAACCATATAGTTTCTATATTTCACTCTACTTGCTGCACACCCAGCACAGAGAATCTGTTGTAATGCAATTATATAACGGAGTTTACTGTGTTTGATTGTACTCGGTCTACAAACAAACCATCCTAATGGAATAGACCCATTGTATTGAGGAAGCTCAAATTCCTCTGTATTGCTTAAGAGTTAGGGGTACTAGGTCTCATTTGGGAGAGACGCTACAGGGACTTATTAGACCATGCATGCCCTGCTAAGAATTCTGGGTAACGAATATATAAAATAAGACCTCATCGGTGGAAAAGATGAATATGTTTCAGCGCCACATTTTGGAAGCATGGTTTAAAAAAAAAAACAAAAAACCTAAAAGGTCCTATTAGGCCGGGCGATATTTCATAATGAGCGCTGATCAACTACAAAACGTGCTGACCAGCGCTCATTTTGCACTGGCCAGATTACACAGGCTGATGCAGAGGACATGTCCGACATAACTTTCCTTTTTAGGAAGTCCTTTTTAGATAGCGTGATGTTCTGCAGTCAGACGATGATTTTCTGGCATGCTGAAATCAGTTGATCACCCGATAAACAAGAAAGCTTATTCATTGGATGATTGTTGGCATTATTAAATAGGCCAACAGTGGGAAACGAAATCCTGAACAAGCATTTGTTCCCGACAATTTGCCGTTAAATTGGCTGATCTAATAGAGCCTGAAGAACACAAACTGGGAGTAATAGCCAAACCAGAATAACTCCTCCAAAAAGAAGAGGGACCCATCTGTAGACAGCTCCCTATTAAGACATAATACCCCTTCTGATCCGAGTCTAGACATCTCACACAGCCAGCCAGTAGTACTTTGCTCTGCATTGATGAGCTGAAATAACCTTGAAACAGCGGTATCCCTAAGAGGTCCTCTCTTCCTTTTGGAGGAGTTATTATGGATTTGTAATTATTCACAGATTATGCTTTTTGAAAACCATGCATGGAACCACAGGGATCTACCTTCCAAAAGGTGGCATTAGAGCACGATCCTCTTTTACATCACGGAGGTCTTATTAGTTTAAGCAACTAAGCAATACCATTTCTTAATGTATAGCAAGGACAACAAAAATGCAAAAAATGCCCCCAAAACTTTACAAAAATGCTGCATGTAAATCTGTCCTAATGATGGACATTATACATGCCTCGTAGTTTTTCTAGATATTGGTAAATGATAGCTAAAACTTTACCAACTTGAAATAGGAGTGAAAAGCATATTTCCCTATGACTGTATTAGACCTCATACACACAAATGAATGTGCAGCCGAGGCTCTTCCAATACTCGGTTTCATTCCAATATTTTATAGGACCTGCTCTATAAATATTGGAGTATCGAAACAGAGCTCTGGCTGTGCTAGTCCTGCACACACTGCCTAAGGTTTATTTTGTATCTGTTAATATATAATACCCAGCTAGTAGAAATGCTTACATATGAGAGTCTTGTTCAGAATCTTTTCCCCTGTATTAGAATATTGCTGAAGACGTTGGTCTCAAGAAAATCATCATCATAGACAGAGATTTCATTTCCTAGGGAAAATATAAACAAAACAAAAGGACTTGCCTCAGATGAAATAGTAGCAATAAATTATATACTGTGCTTAGATCAGACAACTATATCATCTGTACAATGTATTGTTTTTTTTAGTGACGTATGGGATGACAAGCTCTAACTCCTATTATTACACCAATGTCATGTCTAATCTTTTCCTGACCACGCCATCTGATAGCGGTGTTACATTCCAGAGTATTAGCAGCATGAATGATTTTTGGTCGGTGAGTACAGTTTTTTTGCCCATCATTGCCAATGTATTTTCATCATCTCCAAACAGTTATATTCATGGGGTAAGGACAATTATTTGTCAAGTATACATGAAGTTACTAGGCAAAGTTTGTACCAAGTATCCCCTACAGTCCATGGTGAACATTCACAAGTAGGGACACATGTACTTTCTTTTTGTAATGACTAGCAGTGACTATAGTTGGACTCCTATATAGCAAAAAATCCATGCCACAAAGCATAGTGCAAGACATTAGCAAGCAAGCATGGAGCGGTGTACATACTGAACTGTATTTATGGATTGAGGTAGTGAGTCAGAGGCCACAAGGTGAACACCCAAAGGCCATTTGCTGCATCCTAGCCACCAGTTAGGGTGGGTTCACACTAGTGGCGGCACTCCGTTCACCGCAAATCCGACCTAAATTTCGGAAAGCCGTTTTTTTTCGTCAGACACAAAGTCCTGCATGTCCGATTTTGTTTCCGACGAAAAATAACGGCTTCGTGGCACAGAGGGTGTAAGCGCACACCCGCGCATTGCTTTAAAAACCCATTCAGGTGAATGGGTTTTTAAATAAAGCGTCACAAACCTTTCCCTATCCAGTCCCTATACAGTTTTCTGACATTTAGGTCGAATTTGCGGCAGACGGAGTGCCGCCGCAAGTGTAAACCCACCCTTACCCACTACTGGTCCACACTATGGTTATACAAGTACTGTAACTTATCTTTAAGAACAATGAAAACACCTATATTGACAATTGGCAAGGAAAAGTTTTTTGCTTATTGTGACGAATTTCGATCTGACGGCTTTTCCATTTATACACACTATTGGTCTGATGTATGTGTAACCCGACTACAAGTTAAAGTCCAGAATAATTCTGCTTTCAAATGCTATTCTCTTTCATTTACAATTTTGTCATTGCAGATGGTACACAATTTGTAATGTATGTTTAAGGATTTTGTGATCCTTTAGACAATACTACAATGTTTCATGTAGCGACCTTACACCAAACACAAAGTGCATCAATGTAAAATGACTGAGTTCATATTGTCTAGTGACCTTATGGCAAGCAACTATATTGTAACCTGTATGTGCTTTTATAATTCACACCTGTATTGTAAATGATTATTGAGCAATAGGTAATATAAGTTGCAAAAAAGCACATGCCAAAAAAAGGCACTGAAAAAGAGATAAATGACCTCCAATATCTTGAATGTATTAATAGTAACTTGTAATATAACGGCAGTTGTGATAAGTAAACAGCAATAATGAGATAATACCCAATAAAATCTATACTTTATGTCAAATAATCCCAACACTAACCACCATCATTCTACCCTTACTTTTATCTACTAGTACACACAGGGACCATTACTTAATGGCCTTTATTGGACAAACTGGTACAATAACGCTTCCCTAGACAACAGTGAAAACTCATTTATATACTATGAAAATCTGCTGCTTGGAGTCCCCCGAATGAGACAGCTGAAAGTAGAAAACAATTCATGTGCTGTACATAAGGACTTCAGAGAAGATATCTATGGCTGCTATGATACGTATTCTGAGGATGAAGAGGACAAAAACCCATTTGGGTTAATGAATGGGACAGCGTAAGTAGTACCTGCACAGTGAGGTTTATACTGTAATAGCCATTACTGTTCCACAAGTCAATACACCTCACATTACAGGTTTATCATTAATACACAGTATAAATATTGTACAAACGAAGGGAGAAATTTGAATTTCACTAAAAAACAAAAATATATAAATTTTTTCATTTTATAGACACAGTTTTTTTTTTCTATTTTATCCATGCTTATAAGTACACAGTGGAATAATCTGCTTAAAATATTGCCCCAAAAAAATCATGAGTCAGAATGAGGCCCCAAAGGGGATTTCAGAGTTTTTTTTGTTTTTTTTTTTTTATTTGGCCCACTTATTTTTGAGGACTGAGGGTTTTGCAGTGGAACGTTTGTTACGGCTCCTTTAACCCACTGAACTGAGTGCGGCTGCATATAACCATAGCAGCCATGCTCAAGTCCATACATGCTGCCCCCTTCTGTCAAAAGTGTGCATTGTAAAAGATACAGGTGCAGCTGAGAAACCTGTGGCTGCAGAAAAATAAATAAAAGCTAAAAATTATTTTTATGCTTACATAAGTTAGTAATGTAAAAAATAAAAAGTGACAGGTAATTGTGATCTTTTCTTGTTTGTTTCTTACCAGTTGGACATATTATACAGAGAAAGAACTAGGAGGCTCTTCCCACTGGGGTAAAATAGCAACTTACAGCGGAGGAGGTTATTACATAGATTTTCAGCTGACAAAGCTGGACACATTTAGGATTGTGCAAACTCTGAAAAATAACCTGTGGCTGGATAGAGGAACTCGAGTAGTTTTTATTGACTTCTCTGTGTACAATGCCAACATCAACCTATTCTGTGTTTTAAGGTAAGAACAGATCTTATTTAGTCACATTGGCCAGGGCTCCTCTACCTCCCCTCCTCAGAACCATTTAAAGAGAACCTTTTACCAACTCCACAATTCAAGTTCTTCATATCTGTTAATAGGTGTCGCTCCACTGATTCCAGCACATTCAGAATTATATCTCTAGCCCTCACCATTGCCAAACAACAAGCACAGGTAGCCAGTGTCAAAGCTCAGAATCACACCACCCTCCTGATAGTACAGAGCCCAAATAGCATGCCAGGCACCAAAACTAACTGCACTGATTGCTAAGGAATGGTGAGGGCTAGAGAAAAAATTCTAACAGTGCAAAGAATCAGTAGCGCAGTGCCTAATAAATGATGTAAAAAGCTGGACTTGTTGGAGGTGGTGACAGGTCCACTATAAGCTCTGTAATGTCAGAAGGGCAGTGTCAGGCAGGGGGATGTGATTCAGGGCTCCAAACAGAGGTGGACAGTGTTAGAACTCAGAATCACATCCTTGCCTGCTACTGCCTGACACTTGAAAGAGATTGAACTGTGATTGGGTCATGTCACTGATGAACATGACATCACATGGCCTCTAGGTCCTGCTGCCACTTCATACAACTAATCCAAGGGGTCTGGATTCATGGGAGCCCCACAGATCTTCAATTGATGACCTATCCTAAGGATAGGTCATCAATTTAAAAATTCCAGAAAACCCCCTCAATGACAGCCTTTTTTTCCCATTTTTATATAATTGGCTTTCTATAGTTTCTATAACTATAACTTTCTATAATTTTTTTTTTCCAATTTACATAATTGATTGAAGGCTTCTATTTTATGGGATGAGCTGAATTTTTCAGTGGCACTATGGTACATATAATTTATTTTTTTTTAGCTTTTGTCAACTCATAGGGAAGAATGGGAAAAAACAAAACAAAACAGCAAATCACCATGTTCAGCGTTTTCGGCTTTGCGCTGCCAAGAAGCATGTATGACATTTTAACAGTATTGTGTGGGCCTGTGCGATTATGGTGCTATACAATATATATGGATTTTTTTTTTATTGTTTTAATACTTTTGCCTAATAAAATTCTTTTCTCAAAAATATTTGTTTCTACATCCAGTGATATAGCTGTGTGAGGAATGAGTTGAGGCTTTCATTCATACCATTTTGGGGTACATATGACTTTTTTAATCGATTTTTATTACCTTTTTAAAAGGTGGTATGAACAAAAAAAAAGCAATTATAGCATTTTTAAGGCATCTACTGTACAGGTTTAATAGGTGTGACAGTTTAATAGATCGGGTTACTACAGAGGCATAAGAAATACCAAATATGTGTTTGTTTCTTTTATTTAAATTTTTTGGGACATAAACAGGATACCGCAGATGATTCAGACACAAACCCGTAGATGTTGTGTTTGCTATTGACTGTAGCATCTAATGGGTTAAACAAGTACAGTGTTATCACTGACTGCAGCTGCTGTCACTGGAAGCTGGCTGTCAGGACCCTGCTGCAACCTGTGGTGGACATTCACACTTTTTTTTACGCAGATTTCCAATGTGGGTTCACACTTGCGGCAGAACTCCGTCCGCCACGAATCCGACCTAAATGTCGGAAAACTGGATAGGCACAGGTTTGCGATGCTTTGCTTAAAACCCCATTCACTTAAAGCAATGCGCGGGTGTGCGCTTACACCCTCTGTGCTGCAAACCATTTTTTTTTCTCTGGAAACAAAGTCGGACATGCAGGACTTTGTTTCCGAGGAAAAAAACGGCTTTGCGGCGCAGAGGGTGTAAGCGCACACCCGCGCATTGCTTTAAAAACCCATTCAAATGAATGGGGTTTTAAGCAAAGCGTTGCAAACCTGTCCCTATCCAGTTTTCCGACATTTAGGTCGGATTCGCGGCGGACCGAGTGCCGCCGCAAGTGTGAACTGACCCTAAGAGGCATCTTTAGAAGCTGCAGTTACAGGAGAAAAACAGTTGCCATTAATGACTATAGTCACTGGCACAGCAGATCTGTTTTTCCTAAGACCTAGCAAGCTCTGTCGAGTTGGGAACGGGTCCCGCTGATCACCGTATCCAATAGGAGTAGCGGCTCTGCCCATTCCTATATTCACTGCATAGCGATCATTGAGCACTATGTAATGTCAAAAGGAAAAGACAGAAGCCCTTATATCCCTATAGCATAATGGCTTTATCGTGATTTCACCCCCATTACGCTAGCTTACCCAAATGGGATAAAGCAGGGCAGCTAGCTCCCATGAATCTCCAGTGCTTTCCAAGAAACAGTATAGCCAAAAAACGCACACATCGCTAGGTTACTTGAGGTAGTCCTCAGGTACAACAGAGGTTAATAGCAGTTGTTTGGGTACAGCAATTCAGGTACAAAGTAGGTTAAAGGGGTTGTCCCATTAAAGACACTTAAACCCTATCCACAGTGTCACACTGACGGGGGGGTCTGATTACCTAAGTGAAAAACTAATAGCATGTAGGAGGCAGATGGAGAACATTCGGTCATCGACAAGTTTTAAACCACCCTGTTTGTTTATTTTTTTCAACAGAAGATAAAACACCTGCATTCAGGAGTTTATCTTGTGCTGAAAAAATAAAAGGTACGTAAGAAAGCTTTTGTCTTTATTTTTTAACAATCCATTAAATGACGTCAGATGCAGATAGAATATTATGCCTTGTATACCATTT
The DNA here is from genome assembly GCA_947044405.1 of Leptodactylus fallax. Lineage (NCBI taxonomy): Eukaryota > Metazoa > Chordata > Amphibia > Anura > Leptodactylidae > Leptodactylus > Leptodactylus fallax. Next base: position 2,865,269 of record CAMRHE010000005.1, on the reverse strand, counting down.
TTCTGGCATACAAGGCATTAAAAAGTTCTAAGTTTTTATGCCTTTACACAAAAATGTGCGACTTTCCAGTTTTACACTGCCCTTGCCATTTTCCTGATCATTTACGTCACATTACTGATGTACAGGTGCATCTCAATAAATTAGGATATCTTTGAAACGTTCATTCATTAATAATTCAATCCATAATCAGCGTCTTCCATGATTGTGTGTCCTACTGAACCAGACTGAGGGACCATTTAAAGGCTTAGGAAACCTTGGCAGGTGACCCACTGAATTTACAATACTGAACTTTTTTACAATATTCTAATTTTCTTAGATTTTCATTACCTGTAATCCATAATCAACATTTACAGAAATAAAACACTTGAAATAGAATACTCTGTGTGTAAAGAATCTAGAAAATATAGGAGGTCACTTTTTTAATTTAATTACTGAAATAAATAAATGTATCAAAGCTATTCTAATAGAGATGCACCTCTAAATAATCTCTGAAATCTACGGCAGTTACAAACTGAGTTCAGGTTCATGGCCTGGCAGAGGGTGTGTGAGATTTATGAGGCGGTATCTGCCACTTCATGAATAAGGCTCATCCTCCACCAGTGCAGGGAATATGAAGACTGCCATTGAAAACACCAGTCTTCATAAATGTGACCCAATGTACTCCATCTGCATCTTTCATTCTATTCGTTTTTTTAAGTCTGTTGTTCTGATCCTATGATGGATTAGAACAATGCGCTGAAGAACAGTGTGAAGGGAGCCTTAGAAACAATTTCTGCCAAAATCAGATGCAAACTACATAACAAATGTGAGGCAATGTGTGGGATAGTTTAATGAAATAAGGTTTTGGATTGAAGCATGTACTCAGCATTGTACCTATTTCTACAGACTTGTGGTAGAATTTCCAGCTACCGGTGGTGCCATTCCATCTTGGCAGATTCGTACAGTCAAGCTCATACGATATGTCAGCAACTGGGACTATTTTATCATTGCCTGTGAAATTATCTTCTGCGTGTTCATCTTTTACTACGTTGTGGAGGAGATTCTGGAATTGAGAATACATAAATTTAAATATTTTACAAGTATCTGGAACATTCTGGATGTTGTGGTTATAATGGTGAGGATTCTTTTTAATTGATATATATATATATATATATATATATATATATATATATAAAAAATATTTTTTTTTTTTTTTTTTTAATATTTATTTTTTTAAATTCCTTTAACATTTACTTGGAAGGGGTCACATCACCTCCCCTGCTATGTCTGATTTACTAAATATTTGTATTCGCTATAAAACAGCATATCTTCTTAGAATTCCCGATTGTGCCATTCCTCTGTCATTCCACTTGTAAATAAATGTATTAATTCCCTTTGGAAATGAAACATGCCCACACACATCGCACAACACAGAAGCTCAAATTTGCTATTGTAGTAACAACTAGACTAGACACAAGTGTAAATATGGCACATCTTGACTCAACTTGCCGCATCTAGTAGGAGCTAAAACATTTCTGATGTGCTAGACCTGTTGGCGTGGTTTCTCAGAAAAGAGTGTGGCTTAAGTGTTGATAAAATGTGACAATTCTGGCTCAAAGTAACCCAACTAAGAGGTGGTAGACAGTCTTACGCTAGGTTCACACTAGCATTTGTCTCTCCATCGTTTGGGTCCACATGGGGACCCAAAAGATAGAGAGCCCACCCGCTAAAAAAGACTATAATGGAGTCCGCCAGGTGTCTGTCGCGTTTCCACTGGTTTTATACTGAAACCGGTGGGGAGAAAAGTCTTCCATGCAGGACTTTTCTCCCCGCCGATTTTAGACGGAATCTGCGGTGGAGACTCCAACGCAGATGTGAACCTAAAGATACGCCAGATTTATCATCCAGCATATGCCAATGACATAAATCTGGCATATTTTCAGACTGCCTGTCTACAGTATCTATTAGTAAATCTAGGCCATTGTTCTAAGAAAATATGGATCAGATTGAGAAAACAGAAAAGAAAAATATATTATGATCTAGTTATATCTACTAGAAGCACTAACCACTCTTCATGCACATAAACATTGCAGCCTAACTAGGGTACATATAAGGCATGTATATACATGGGCACATGATACACAGTCCATGAGAAATCTGCCCCCTCTCAACCATTGAGAAAACGTAACTAAATTTGGTTATTACCCATGACATATCCATGTCTAAATAACCGATTCCATTTTCTTAAGCTTTCTCTTGTAGCCATTGCATTTCATATCTTTCGAACTTTGGAAGTAAATCGACTTATGGGATCACTGCTGGAAAACCCAAAAATATATGCGGACTTTGAGTTTTTGGCATTTTGGCAAACGCAATACAACAACATGAATGCTGTCAATCTTTTCTTTGCATGGATCAAAGTAAGTAGTTCTTATGATCTACACCCTGCATAAAAGCTGAAAGGTTCACTTATAGATGAATAGTGGATATTTTATACCAAAGAGGACAGGAAATAGCCATAGCTGTCATATTGGGGCAGATTTATGAAAACAGATGTTTTCAATGCCAGTCTTCATAACCCATCCACATACCCTGGTGGAGGGTGTGTCTCATTTATGAGGAGGTACATGCCTTCTCATAAATCAGGTGTACCCTCCATGAGGCCACGCGCCTGCTCTGAAATCTATGCCAGCTCGTCGTTAGTAAACTGGTGTAAAGAATCATAAATCTGGCATACCGTCCAAGAAAGTGACAAGGGCAGCGCAAACATGAAAAAAAGTTACAACTTTTTGAAAAACCCAATCTGCACAAAAAATGGGACTTTATGCTTTATACTTCAGGAAACCAGGGTACAAAATAGGATACATCTATCCCATTATGTCTCATGTGGCTAATTTTTCTGGCATCCGGTCACCCAGTGGCTCCTTCCCCTCTTACAGATCTCCATCACATTATGCTAACCCTCCCTATCCTAGAGGTGCCCATACACATTAGGGAAAAGTTGGTAAACTTTTATCAGGTTCAGTCAACTTTTTAATGCATATGGCAGTATCCTTACTTTGAGAACAGAGCAAAGAAGGATTAGGCATGCTGGATTTCATAACAATTTTTTGTCAGAGGTGTCTGGCAGCAGCTTATTTGCCTCTCCATATTGAAAACACAAGCATGCTCAGCCAGGCCCAATGTATTTGTGTATGCAGGAGTTGGGAAAAATAGCTGTTGACCAATCAGCGGCCTCAGCGGTCACAGGAGAGGACCCAGGATGTCACTTTCATACGTCACCAGTGATGTCCTGGGTCCTTCCCTGTGACAGAAGCGGGGGACAAATAACCCTTTTTTAATGCCATTCTTTCCCACAATAAAAATAAAACACATTTATACTTAACCAACTCCTGTAATCCCAACACCAGCACAGTTTTTCAGTGATGCCAGAGGAATGCACCTCAGCTTCAGTGCACATGCACCGGATCTCAGGCGGCTTGCGCAGTGAAGCTGGATTGTACATCTCTGGCTTCGCTGAAGAACTGGGCAGGTGTGGGAGCACCAGAGAGGAGTCCAGTGCAACTCATCACTAGGAGAGTATAATTTTTTTTTTTTTTTAATGTGAGCACATTTGGCATCGCTATAGCTATATGTGACACTAAACCCTCAGTACATAAGGGACCTGTTGCTGGTTTAGTGTCCCATATCCACCGGACAGGTTCCCTTTAAGAGTGATGACACACCGGAACCTTTATCCTAATGTATGGAGTTGAGGCAGATACAAGTTTGCAAGTATCATTAATTCCCAAGACACTGATTATTGGGTTTGCATTTAAAGGGATAGTCCAGTCTATTGGATAGTTGATAAATGCTTGGCATTCTCAGCCACCTATGAATAAAGAGGTAAAATGCTTGCATGATTTTAGCTCCATTTAAAAGTGGGACACTAGACCCCGTTCTTGTGGACAGTGGGGTTCCAGTAGCTGGATCCCCTCATAATCATAGACTTATCACCTATCCTGTGGATAATTTTTGTTATATCTTGATTTTTACAATGATATTTACATCCATTGTGCTATTTTTGCAGATCTTTAAATATATTAGCTTCAATAAGACAATGACGCAACTTTCATCCACTCTTGCTCGTTGTGCAAAGGATATATTGGGCTTTGCCATCATGTTCTTCATAGTGTTTTTTGCCTATGCCCAGTTGGGATACCTTCTCTTTGGAACCCAAGTGGAAAACTTCAGCACATTTGTAAAGTGCATGTAAGTTAATACATTGTTTATTGGTATTTATATAATGCCATTGGGCATGGTGTTGCATTTCAAAACTCATATTGGGTATAGTCATAGATCAAAACCGATTACACATGCCACGTACCTCATTGAAGTCTGCTTGCTGTACCACCAGCCCTTTTGGATTTCCTGCACATTCTTTTAAAGGCCCTATTAGACTGGCTGATATTCATGGCTATTGGCAACAAGCACCGCTAGGAAGGCTCACCGACAATAAAAGCCCTGTCTAATAGTACGGCCGATCAGCTGACTAGTAAGCACACACGCACTGGTCGGCTGATCACATCTTATGCGCTGAATAAAAGATGTACGTTATCGGCAGCACATCCATCGGGGCAGCACTGCCGATAATCCATGCAGTCAAATGGGGGAGAAATGGTTGCAGCAAAGATTGTTCCTCCCCCGTTTCTCATTGAACGCCACTCCTGTGGGCCAACATCTGGCCCTAAGACTTGAGATAATAAAACATTGTGAAGTCACAGTATGGGAATAATGTGCAGTGATGTCACAGAACAGCAATAATAAAACAGTGTCATAATACAATTATGTAACAGAATAGGGACGATAAACATAGTGATGTCACATCTAATGGCTAAGGCAGGAAGTGATGTCACAGCATAGAGATAATAACAGAATAATACAGTCATATTGCACATAGTGATGGCACAGTACCTTGACAACAAAAACAGCATCATAATACAAACATAATGAATTTAGAGATAATAAACCCAAAGGAGTAACTTGAAGCTACTGGGCTGTAATGGGTCACTGCCTACCTTAGAAGAGTGGCATATTTTATGTGGCACAGGGACCGGTAGCAACTGTTACCTCTGAACCCCCCCATTGCTACGCCTCTGAATAAACCCTAGTGTTCTCTTATACTGTAAGTTCTGTGCATCTATAGTGATGGCCTAGTTTTTCCTACAGCTGTGTTCATATCTGCGCATATCTCTGTTGGAGACTCCATCACAGAAACTAGTGGAGAGAAATTTCCTACACGGAGGATTTTCTCTCCACTGGAGTCTGTGTAACCGCTAAAATAGCGGTCCATCTCTCTGTCGTTCAGAGTGTAAAACTTGTGTACTTATGTCAAGCTTACATTAATGTAACATAACTCTGTACCTCTAAAATTCATGCAATAATTTTTTTTCCCCCAAGATTCACCCAGTTTAGAATCATTTTAGGAGATTTTGACTATGATGCTATTGATAATGCGAACAGAATTTTGGGACCCATTTACTTTGTCACCTACGTTTTCTTTGTCTTCTTCGTGTTATTGGTAAGTTTGAGTTATGGTTGATGTTATGGCCATATTACAATATCACATACTGAGCGTATTGTACTTACCATCATACAGTCAATGTGTAAACTCTTTTAGAGCAATACAGTACATACAACTTTATTACACATGGCTCAAACAGTCCTAAAGATTAATATATAGAAATACAATAAAACCTTTCCAAAAGATCACTTGCTTAGGAAAACCATCCAAACCAGTCCTACTATATATTATGCATACTGACACCACTCTATTGCAAGACCAATTTTCATTGCACTTTTGCATGGTCATCTTTATCCTTAATTTTCTAACAAAGTGAAAATAAAGAAAATATGATGATAGATTTTTGGATCTGTACATACGAGTAGTTTATTTTGACTTATTGGTATATATAATATTTATATACCGTTCCCCATGATATGATAGAGGTCTCACATGTTGCTTCCATGTTATCTGTATTTGTTATTTAGCATTACAGACTAGATTCATTGATATTCTTTCCTATTTAGAACATGTTTTTGGCCATCATCAATGACACATATTCAGAAGTAAAAGAAGAACTTTCTAATCAGAAAAATGAGCTGCAGTTTTCGGACATCTTAAAGCAGGTATGGGTAGTGTGGGACTGTGATTTATTGGAACCAACCAAAGGAAATTATATTTGGGGGCTACCTTACATTTACAGTATACAGACTGTGGCAAATTTACTAAACTAAATGGGAAGGAATTTATTAATAACGCTACGCCAGTTTTGTGGTATACAGGGAAGATATTATCACGCACATTTGGAGTAAGACTCTTTCGTGCACCACATGTGAGTGGAGCAGGGCGGGAACACCTTGGCCCAACATATTCAGTAGAACTCACACCAGTCAGCCGATAGTAGTGACAAAATGCTTTTAGAACTTTACTGTATCTTTGTTTTGTGATGGAGCCCAAATATCTCAAATAATAATTCTACATTATGTCACTTTTTATAACATGCTAAGATTTTCAAAGTATTAATAAAAAACAATAAAATATGCTCCAGTTAAATTCACAATACAACTTTGGTGTAAGCAGCATTGGCGCTGTTATCATGACTATATTTAAATACATTTGTCATTTACATTATTTTTAGGGTTACAAGAAGACATTAATGAAGCTTAAGCTAAAAAAGGAGCGCATATCTGATGTACAGAAAGCGTTGCAAAATGGCTCAAAAGAAATGTCATTTGAAGAGTTCAAAAACAGCCTAAAAGAGTAAGTAGTAAAATCACATTACACAAATAGGATATGGCTAGATGAAGACACCCAATATATGTAAAGATTTCATTGATAGAACAGCAATAAGCAGAATGATACTAGTTTTAATAGATTATTATAAATTATTTTGCTAAAAATTAGTGCAAAGGAAGGCAGGAATATATATTTTTTTGCTATCACTATATGCCTTTGGCTAGGAGTACATGGTGAGATCCACTGGCTTACATAATATCGCCTGTGGCGTTCAGTATTGCTAACTAAAGATACTGTTACACCTGAAGGTTACATTGTCTGTTGTTTCAAGTCGCCCAAACTATTCTTTGCAGATGGGAGTAATGCGAAGGTGTATTTAGATCACATTTATTACTGTCCAACCGACATATGTGTTTTTATGGACAAAACAGCTATGTAAAGATATCCGTTGGCAGATCTATAGAGTGCAATGTTAAAAACAAAAAACCTGCTCTTTCCATAACTGTCTTTTTTTGACAGAACATAAAAGCATAGACTACCATGCTTTTGTATTCTCCACAACAGATTGTGGGCAGTTTTATTTTAGCATTTATAATTCATATGGATTGTGACTTCAATTTAATTAAACAGTCCCGTAAACAGATCTGCTAAATAATTATTTTCCAACTTTTCAGATTCGGGACACCCCTACTATATAATTTTTACCAAAAGACAAAAAAACTGCATTTTTATGTGTTTTTAGCAGTTTTTGAATTTATAACTGGTGCATAAATTTATTTTTCACTTGTAAATTCAGAAAACCTCACCAAAAACCACATCAAAACTGTATCGGGTGAATGCACCCCCAGAGCTGTGCCATCCTATACTCCCCACCCAGCACATACAAAAATTAACTTTTTACCATCACCAGGCTCCCTAAGTGGCCCCCACATAGTATCATGGTCCCCAGTAGCCCAACATGCAGTATATGGTTCCCCAGGGGCAGAACACAGTATAATACTTTCCAGTGGTCCCTAGAAACCTAATAATGCTCTCCAGTGGTCCCCAGACAAGTAGCAATGCTCACCAGTAGCCCTAGGCATGTAGTATTGCTCCCCAGTGGCCCTAGACATGTAGTAATGCTCCCCAGTGGCCCCTAGGCATATAATAATGCTTCCCAGTAGCCCCCAGGCAATTACTAATGTCATCCAGTGGCCCCACACTGAAGTTGTGCTATATAAATAAAAAAACAAAACAACTTACCCATCCTCATTCCCCAGGAGCTCTGCTTCTCTTCAGCTCGATTTAGCTGGTCTTCACCAGGCATCAGAACGTGTGGCCACTTCCCCTCTGGATTGTTACAGAACCCCGATTGTGAATTGCTGCATTAAATGTGTGGGATAAGCTTGATGTGAATGTGTCCTGATGCTATGGCCTATGACAGGAATCAGTGCTGCTTTGCAGACATTAGATCTGTAGCGTCGACAGTAAAACAAAAGAGTGAAACGGAAAAAATATATATATTTAACAAAACCAAATTTAGCAAAGAACACAAACCAAAAAAAACTAAATAAATCAGTGTGTTAATCTTTTAAACTTGGTCCTACTGTTTTATAGGATGGGCCATGATGATCATGAAATTACAGCTGCCTTTTCCAGATTTGACCAGGATGGTAACCGAATTCTGGATGAAGATGAACAGAGTAGAATGAGGGATATCCTGGAGAGAAATAGAGTATGTAAACAATGGGTCTTTGACAAAAGTTAAAAGGGGTTTCCCCATGAATATAAACATAAAATTTATAGACAATTAAATGTTAACATTTTTGAAAATATAATTAAAAATTTTGCAGAGATCTAAATATTTCCTGTAGTCATCTTAGTGGTGACAGTCTGTTCTCTTGATCAATTCTCAATAGACACGACCGTGAATGCAGGAACTCAGCAATGATTTCCTAATTATGGCCGGTTTATCTTCTGGTGCATGTAGTGCCCCACCTGATGACTGGGTTTCCGACACGCGCCAGAACATAGAAAGGTCCTGTAATGATGGTCGTACCCATTGGCAATCTATCAAGACAAAGACTATCACCAAGATGGGTTAGAGAAAGTCTTTAAAATTCTGCTAAATTTTTTATTTATATTTATAAAAATGTTTAACTTTTGTCTACAAATTTAAATATGGTTATGTTCATAGGAAATCAACTTTAAAATAAAATGTATATGCCTCTTTATTTTACAAGGTAGCAACTACAGATCTATGTAGTACTATTACAACTAGGAATTGTGATAAAACTTATGCACCGAGATAATTCTGCAAGAGAATCAAAGAGTCTAGAGACAGCCCATCAATTTGTAACCATGTTTCCTTTACTCATGTTACTGTATACAAAGTTAACAATTTCCTGCCTTTATGTTGTTTCATTGATCTGTAATATTTCTTACAGCTAGCGCTGAATGCGGAAATAGAGAATTTGGGAAGATCACATGGGAACACTGACTTGGACACAGTGGTGAACCTATCTGACCTGAGGAATGACCTGTCCACTAAGCCAAGCTGGGTTTCACAAGAAGAATTTACAGTGTACAAAGCTTTATTAAGGTTTTGGGGGGAAATTAGGATAACCCAAGGTGACATATCAAACATTTGCTTACACATCCTTTCCATCTGGATCAATAATTAATTGCGAGTGATCGCACAAACTGCATAAAGTAAAAGAGATTGATTATTATCCCAACACTTACTCTAAGTTCACACTTACGTAGGGATGTCCTTGACCAGAACAACAGAAAAGCGGACTGCTACAATGTGGTTACATAAATAGACCCAAGAACCCCATTGACTATAATGGTGTCTGCCGTTTTATAACTGAAACTGGCAGACGAAAAAGTTGTCTGTGCTTTTTTTGTCCACCATTTTCAGGTGGACATTGTGAAGGACTTCTGTGTAAATGTGAACATAGCCTGAGATAACTAAGTACAATGTGCACAAATTCCCCTTGCATCAATCCCCAGGACCTTGCTTGTGCAAAGGAGCTGGAGTGTATACATACGTCAACATATCAGCATGCATGGGTGTGGTATGTACATTGGTCTCTGTACACAGTGCATAGAAACTGCAATACAGACATACAGGAGAAAATAAACAGGGAAATTGAGCAGACTGGTTAAAGTGAATTTTTCACTTTGTTCCAACAACGATTTTGAGGCTGTGCAATATGCATCAGAAATAAAATCCAGTTTGCTCAAGAAAGAGATTATTCACACGACAGGGTTTTAGAGATGCTATACAGATAGCCTTGGCCCCATTGAAATTAATGGATAGAGTCATATGACCTTTTATTTAACAGCCCATATGCCTGATGTGATAAAATATAGAGATAGACATATCTCAACTCATTTTCACGGACCCCTCAATAGACTCGTTCATGAGGGATCCGAAAAAATGGATGCACATCGGCAACATAGCTGTCAAGCACCTGTTTGCACAAAAATTGAACTGGTATCTAATATGGATACCAGAGATTTTGCAACAAAAAATTACAATGGTGATAAGAACCAAGAATGGATGTAAATAACTGTCTAAAATAGAAGCTCACATTACTTTTTGCCTCCGTTGTGGTGGTTTTTTAATAAGTGCAGAGATTCTGAACATTTAAGGATAGTACAGAAGCCAAGTCTTGGGAAAAAGGATTTGATGAGGGGAAAAGAGCATTTTCTGTAACAAGTCCATACAGTGCTGAGTTATGTAAAAATAGGTACACATTAAAGTGCTGTGATAAAAGGAAAAATATCAAAAGGTCCAATAATCTTGAATATCCTTCTCCTGTTCTGGGTTATAATGGCTTGAAATTGTAGGCCCAGTATCTGCATCATTGCCAGATTCTGATGACGTCATGTTCAGATGAGGACATAGGTGCCCGCACATAAACACACACACGCTACTAAAGTCCATAGAAATTAGTCAAAAAGTCTTATATCGAGTGATTCTTTCATTCTGCAGTAAAATATGTTCCACATACTTTTATTCCAGATTTCAGAAAAGACTACAGCAACTTGAAATGTCTATTAGTCGAATAATGAGAAAAGTAGAAAATGTGGAAATGAAATTGGAGACTATGGAAACAAACAAGATAAAGCAGTCAAACCTGATGGATAATCTGCCAAACAATATAGCCAAGGTGAGTTTTCTGGTCATTCATGTCTGAGCTCCTACAAACACACCTGCTCGGATGTGGAAAATTGTATTGCCAGTTATAATTGCTTAGTCCAAGTGATGTACTTCTAAGTTATAATGGATGGCTGACCACAGAGCATGGGCAGAGAGATTGACAGATCATCTCTCTATTTTGGTTCTTAGAGTAGTTTCTAATGCAGGGGGCTCCCGATGATATTATTAAAGAAGTCCTTATTTCCCCATACTTAAAGGGAAAATGTCATCAGACCCCAGCATATCAAGCCATCCCTGCAGATAGATAGGTTAGGGTCACCTGCATCATACAGTGTTTTCCCCGTGTGAATCGCTGCCTCTATTGCCGCCTTTGTCAATAATGAAATGAGTATATTGGAACAACAATGTCTCTTAGCAACAGAGGTACCGATTCATAAAAGAAAAACACTGTGTTGGTTCAGGTGACCCTTCCCTTTCTATCTGTGGGGCAGGGTTGATATGCTGGGGTCTGCTGACAGACTCCATTTAATTATGAAAAAAGAAGGACTTCTTTAACTCCTTCCCGATATCCAGCATACTATTACGTTGGATACTGGGTCTTTACAGATGGCGGCTGCTCTGCTGCAGAGCGCCTGCCATAGCTACCAGGTCTAGATTACAGCAGAGGCCAGGAGCTAATGCCTGCGATCAGAGTTCACTGCCCCCCCCCGAATTAAAAAATGCCCCCAGAGACCGGTCCCCATTGTACCTTTAGGCTAAGGCCCCACGTTGTATTGCGGTTGTCGCGCAGCGTTTTCACAGAAAGTCTGCAGAGTTTTCCTCTGTGGACGTTCTGCTTCAATTACACCTATAGGGAAACTGCTGACATTTCTGTAGGTATTTGACATGATGTGATTTCCAAAAGTGCAACTGGTTTGGAAATTGCAGCATTTCCGCTGCACATATTTTTCTGCAATGTGTGGATGGGATTTGCTCGAATACCATCTACTATGCAGGGACAGTAATACACTGCAGTTTTTACCACAGAGTTTCCGTCATGTGGGGCCTTAGCGTTGCAGGCTGGATATCGAGGGAGCCAACCTATTCCCATGACAGCCGGGAGCCTTGAGAAGGCTCCCAGGCCTGTCACAGTAGTATTACTATTGAGGCTGGTCTATGACCAGCCTCAATATTAACATAGTGATAGTTGTATTGCAGTCTATGGGATCTACAAATCAAAAGATTGCAGGTTCAAGCCCCTTAGAGGAGCTAATAAAATAGTTAAAGAGAAAAAAAAAAAAAGGTCAAATCAGCCCCTCCCCCCTTACCTAGAATACATGTAAAACTAAAAAATTACTGTGCAACACATACACATTAGGTATCCCTGTGTCCGAAAAGTTTACAAACTTAAAACAAAATATTTTTCCTGTACTGAAAACTCTGTAGCTGGAAAAAAAATCAAAAGTGCCGAATCACCATCTTTTCGCTATTTCGCTTCTGATAAAATTTTTTGTGTGATCAAAGCAATAGACATTCCCCAAAATGTTATAACTAAAAAGTACACCTGGCCCCGCAAAAAAAAAAAATAAAAAAAATAAATAAAAAAAAGACACCTTCTGCATACCCGTACATGAAAATATACGGTATGGCAACTTTTAGAAAAAATGTATTTATTTATTTTTGCAAGATTTTTGTTAAGGGGTTAAAATGTAAATAACACTATATAAATTTGGTATTCCTGGAATCGTACCGAAACATAGAATACTGCTGACATGTCATTTTGGCTGCAGAGTGAACACCATAAAAATGAGTGCACTTTTTCTCCAATTCCACCCTATTATGAATTTTGTTTCCTGTCAGTGTAACACTGACAAGCAAACTAATGGAAAACCCACAAGCATCCCATGATTGTGTTATGAGCTGTAAAATAACTGACGTAGGGCGCCACCTCTCAATGTCAATCTCTTTTGATGCCGTGTATATTAGAACCTGTGCTATTCACTAGACACACCATTACTTTTTTTTTTTTTTTTTTTAACCAAGTTTCATTTATTGAGGAAAACCATCTTTAGTATTGACAAGAGATATACGGTCATATGAAAAAGTTTGGGCACCCCTATTAATCTTAATCATTTTTAGTTCTAAATATTTGGGTGTTTGCAACAGCCATTTCAATTTGATATATCTAATAACTGGTGGACACAGTAATATTTCAGGATTTAAATGAGGTTTATTGTACTAACAGAAAATGTGCAATATGCATTAAACCAAAATTTGACCGGTGCAAAAGTATGGGCACCTCAACAGAAAAGTGACATTAATATTTAGTAGATCCTCCTTTTGCAAAAATAACAGCCTCTAGTCGCTTCCTGTAGCTTTTAATCAGTTCCTGGATCCTGGATGAAGGTATTTTTGACCATTCCTCTTTACAAAACAATTCCAGTTCAGTTAAGTTTGATGGTCGCCGAGCATGGACAGCCCGCTTCAAATTATCCCACAGATGTTCAATGATATTCAGGTCTGGGGACTGGGATGGCCATTCCAGAACATTGTAATTGTTCCTCTGCATGAATGCCTGAGTAGATTTGGAGCTGTGTTTTGGATCATTGTCTTGCTGAAATATCCATCCCCGGCGTAACTTCAAATTCGTCACTGATTCTTGTACATTATTCTCAAGAATCTGCTGATACTGAGTTGAATCCATGCGACCCTCAACTTTAACAAGATTCCCGGTGCCGGCATTGGCCACACAGCCCCAAAGCATGATGGAACCTCCACCAAATTTTACAGTGGGTAGCAAGTGTTTTTCTTGGAATGCTGTGTTTTTTGGACGCCATGCATAACGCCTTTTTGTATGACCAAACAACTCAATCTTTGTTTCATCAGTCCACAGGACCTTCTTCCAAAATGAAGCTGGCTTGTCCAAATGTGCTTTTGCATACCTCAGGCGACTCTGTTTGTGGCGTGCTTTCAGAAACGGCTTCTTTGGCATCACTCTCCCATACAGCTTCTCCTTGTGCAAAGTATGCTGTATTGTTGACCGATGCACAGTGACACCATCTGCAGCAAGATGATGCTGCAGCTCTTTGGAGGTGGTCTGTGGATTGTCCTTGACTGTTCTCACCATTCTTCTTCTCTGCCTTTCTGATATTTTTCTTGGCCTGCCACTTCTGGGCTTAACAAGAACTGTCCCTGTGGTCTTCCAGTTCCTTACTATGTTCCTCACAGTGGAAACTGACAGGTTAAATCTCTGAGACAACTTTTTGTATCCTTCCCCTGAACAACTATGTTGAACAATCTTTGTTTTCAGATCATTTGAGAGTTGTTTTCAGGAGCCCATGATGTCACTCTTCAGAGGAGATTCAAATAGGAGAACAACTTGCAATTGGCCACCTCAAATACATTTTCTCATGATTGGATACACCTGGCTATGAAGTTCAAAGCTCAGTGAGGTTACAAAACCAATTTTGTGCTTCAGTAAGTCAGTAAAAAGTAGTTAGGAGTATTCAAATCAATAAAATGATAAGGGTACCCAAATTTTTGCACCGGTCAAATTTTGGTTTAATGCATATTGCACATTTTCTGTTAGTACAATAAACCTCATTTCAATCCTGAAATATTCCTGTGTCCATCAGTTATTAGATATATCAAATTGAAATGGCTGAAATATTTAGAACTAAAAATGATTAAGATTAATAGGGGTGCCCAAACTTTTTCATATGACTGTATAGTATATTATCATTTTTAATTTTTATTTTTAAAGGAGAAACAATCAGGCTGGGAAGAAATTCATCCGAGCAATCTAGGCCAGCTGGTGAAAGACGACAAGGAAAGTTGGGAATCTGAGTATAAACCCAGGAACATCACAGAACCATCTTACAGAAATAGTAACGCCATCTATCCACACATGAATGGCTCACAGAATTCTTTAAACTTCACTTAATGTTGTTTCCTAAGATTGTGTTTGGCTTTTACCTTTTACCTCTACATTAGGCACAAAAAAAAATTTTTTTTTTCTCATCTGCTCTACAGTAACTGTCTGTCCAGTGTTGTGGTAAAATATAGTTCTATCTGGAGCCTTACAATTAGGGATATGAAATATTAGCTAATAATACATCTAATAATAAAGTATACAACTGCCTTTATAAAAGAAGACCTTTCACCA
Source organism: Leptodactylus fallax (assembly GCA_947044405.1). Classification (NCBI taxonomy): domain Eukaryota; kingdom Metazoa; phylum Chordata; class Amphibia; order Anura; family Leptodactylidae; genus Leptodactylus; species Leptodactylus fallax. The sequence continues at coordinate 2,850,218 of CAMRHE010000005.1, read as the reverse complement.
ACTCTAAATTTTTTCATCTTTCAGTAGGTGCTGCTCCAGAATTTTTTCTCTAGCCGCCAACTTTCCTGAGCAGTCTAAGCGTTCGTTTCAGCACACAATATGCTAATTAGGCTATAAGGTGGGCAGTCCTGGGCTCTCTGCTATATCCCAGGCGCCAGTAGCCAGCCTAGGAGCAGTATTTTGGGTACTGAAACTAACTTCAGCAATTGCTCATGCTAAAGAAAAAAATCCAACTGCAGTGGAATAAGTGGAGGAGCACTTCCTCTTTAAAATTAAAATCATCGTTAAAATCAAATCCACTAAACGGCCAATATCGGATTACATCATTGCCAAAACTAGCACATTGTAAGCAATCTGATATTGATGACCTGTAATAAAAGGCAGGTCATCAATATCTAAATCCTGGAAAATCCCTTAAAAGTTGTATATTAACACTATGACCTGTTCGATAAAAAAGTACTGGTCACCATTCCTGACATGTCTATTTCTGCAAAAACTTGCATTCTTGGAATAACATTGGTGAAGCAGTCAGCCCCCAGATAGGTTAGGGTCACTTGTCTCAAACATTGAACCGCGCCGTTTACAGAGATATTGCTGTTTTGGTCAATATGCAAATGCGCTGTTTCGGGCAACAAGGGCATTGTCACTTACTACATAGTTCATCTGCAAATTGACAAAGACAGCAATATCTGAGCAATGGAGGCAGCGATTCTCAAGGGGGATACAGAATTTGTTTCAGGTGGCTCTAACCTACCTATCTCTTTAGGGCTGTGTTGATATGATGGGTTCTGGTGGCAGACTCTCTAACGTTGTCCCACAATATAATTTAGGACAGACCGCCATTGACTCACACACACGGCCAGCATTGTCAGTGAGAAATCTCTGGTTACCTCGTGCAAGAGTACACATCATCATTACTGTAAATATCTTGTGTGGATGCTGCAAAATGTGAGTATAGCAAGGTATTTAGAAACTTACTGGTTATGTAGACCAATTATAGGGGGCCGCATCAGCTCAGCACTGCTCTTCATATAGGCCTTAGCTTTTGCTACATTTGTTGTAAGCCATTCATTCATCCAAGTTGTGATGGCAGTCTAAAATTACCACTGTAATGTACCCCAAAATGGCTACTAGATGTAAAAATATACAATATATAAATATTTTAAGAATAATAAGATAACTTTACTTCTCAACTGAATAGAGGACACATGTTCGTGTTTTTTCTGTGGCTATTGAAACTGTAAACTGACTGCCTTCCCTCCACATAGTACTGTATGTGCCGCCTACTGTATTAACCACTACTGTATAAATTTTAGATAAAAAAAAATAATTATAGTAAAACAAATATTTAGGGCTGACAAGCATGTTAGCACTAGGAAATGAAACAATAAAATGAAAAAACTAGACCTAAGAAAATATAGACACCTGTCATAAGATAATTGATGTAGAATTATAATAAATTACTTACCTGACCACTTTGTCATAGTATCAATTTATAACCATTATTTAAAATAAACAAACACATATTAAATGGATATTTTTGTACATTGCATACAGCATGCTATTATTAAACTGCAATTTAATAAAAAATGGTCAATACACGTTACTTTATTTATATATATACACTGACAAACTGGAATGACTCAACTCAAACCAATGATGGGTTGAGCTTGGAGACTTGTGTAACCCTAACACTCCAGGTAATGTAAATGCTTGCATATGTTCTACCAATGAGGATGAATTGGTAATATACTTATATTTGTAATATACTTTATTAACAAATTATGTCTCCTTTCTGTGAAATCCTGAATTTTTTCACTCTTCCCCTGACTTTTCTTTTGAGAGCGGTTTCTGACTCTTACTGAATGTTACTGTGTACAGGAGTACAGGGCTGTGAAAATGCAAAGAAAAAGAAGGGGTCATTTCAAGAAGTTATATCTCAGACATTATAAAACTTGTTTTTGGTGTCATATGACACATGAGATTCTCTCCCTTACCCTACCCTCATTTTCACTACATCTTACAAAGCCTGTACACAGTAACTTTCAATGAGAAGCAGGAACAGCTCTCAATACAGAAACAAGATGAAGAGAGAAAAAAAAATGCAGGATTTCACAGAAAGGATCCAAAATATGGGACAGACTCTCCCTGACAATGCTTAGATAAAGCATTACTAGAGACAGAAATCAGAGCCTGTTGTCTACTAAAAGCAAGTAAAATAGGTAAATAAAGTGTATTACAAAGAAAAACTTGACATGACTGAAGTGCAAAATGGCCGTGAAAAAAGTAAATTTTTCACAGCCATTTTGCACCCGAGGGGCACCTGATTTCAAAGATCCCCCATACATTTCAGTGTATGGAGAGATCCGTGAAAACAGCCAAAAAATAGGACATGACTTTGTTGTCATGGACCGTGAAAATAACGGTCATGGGAATAGGCCCCATTTACTGACATTGAATATAATGCTGCCATGTAACATCAATTTAAAAAAAAGATGAAGAATCTAACCTTAGACTATAAACTTGTTAAAGTTTATATACCTGTTAGCTGCTGTTCCACTGAATTCCCCCATGTTTATATTTTGCCAGTAGCCGCCCAATTTTCAGAGATATTGGTGCTTAGTTTGGCTATCAATTAAACTGTACTGGTAAGTGGGTGAGTACTGGGCAGTGAAGAACACCCACTTGACACTTTTACTGTGTTCTACTGCCAAGGGGATGTTCTCCACTGCCCTGTGACTGTCCACTTTACAGTAAAGCCATATCAGTAGTCGAACTAACTGGACTGATATCTCTGCAACTGGGGCAGCTACTGAAAACAAAAACACCAGGGAATTCAGCAGAGCAGTGGCGAACTATCGCAGCACTTGTGACAGCATTGCGGCCTCATCAATGTTTACATTCCTCAATCTGCATGCACACTGACTACAGAGTAATGGTAGCAAAGTGGGATTTTTGTGTACTCACCGTAAAATCCTTTTCTCGTTGTATTCACTGGGGGACACAGCACCATGGGTATAGACCTGGTCACTAGGAGACAAGACACTAGGAAAAAGCAAAAGCTGTTGGCTCCGCCTCCAGGCTATACCCTGCCACAGCCACTGTGCATGAATCAGTTTGTACCGTAGCAGTAGGAGAGAGAGACACAAAGGAACATGGAACCAACAACCACCAACAATGCCTGAACCCAAAAAGGAACCAACACAGTTCGGGCAGGAACACTGAAAAAAACAAGGGAGGGATCTGTGTCCCCCAGTGAATACAACGAGAAAAGGATTTTACGGTGAGTACACAAAAATCCCACTTTCTTGTCTACTTCACTGGGGGACACAGCACCATGGGATGTCCTAAAGCAGTCCCAGAGGGTGGGAATAACACGGCCATGCAAACCTGTAATACTCAACCGCTTCCAGAAACTTACAACCCAAATTGGCATCAGCAGAGGCCACAGAATGAATCTGGAGAAACTTAGAGAAAAAGGATGGAGGCCCAGTGGGATACTTACAGACCTGGGAAGCATAAGCCTGATGCCGGAGGCCCCGGGAACTCCAACAGCTCTAGAGGAGAGAGCCGTCACACGGGAGGCAAAGACGTACTCTTAAATCGATAGGTCTCCCTAATCTCAGACCAAAGCCATCGGAAGATGAGAGCTCTGGAAGCAGGTAGGCCCTGGCAAGGGCACTCAGGGAGAATGAACAAAGCGTCCGAACAAGAGAAAGGATCCGTGAGGAACAGTATACACCCAAATTGCCCGGGCAACAACCGGGCAGGGAAGAGCAAGCACTCACGTGGACGCCTGGGGACCGAGCAGAAGGAGGGCAAGACCAAGTCCTCGAAGTGGAAGCAGGAAAAACACCCTAAGAAAAAAAAAAGACTGTGGCAGACAGAGGAAAACCTTATCCTTGTGGAGGACCAGAAAGGGAGGCTGCCGAAAAAAAGGGGCAGCCAATTAGGGACCCCTGCGGATGGAGGTAATGGCCACCAGAAACTCATTCTACCAGAACAGAAGGCAAAAAAAGGGATATCATAGGCTCGAAGGGGAGAACCTGAAGCACCTTAAAGATGAGGTTAAGATCCCACGGATCCAAGGGGTCCAAAGGAGCACAGAGTGGCACTCCTGTAGGAAAGTCTTTTAAAAAGAAAGAAGACTAAGACCTTGATCCAGACCATACTGGAGAAGATCCGATGAGAATCGTTACTCTTCCAACGGTGGATGTAAGCCTTCCACGTTTGATGGCAGATCTAAGCTATCTGGAATTTCCGGGCCTTGAGTATGTTAGAATAACAAACTCCGAAAAAACCACGATGCCTCAAACCTCGGATTGAACAGCCACGCCGTGAACGCAGCTGAGTCAAGGTGGGGAGGAACAGCAGTCCTTGAGACAGCAGGTCGACCAGCAGAGGAAGAGGCCAGGAGCATCCGCCAACAGGAAAATGAGATCCACATACCAGACCCGGCAGGGCCAATCTGGTGCCACCAGGATAGCTTGAACCCCCTTGGTCTTGAGATTCTGGAGGACCCAAGGGAGAAGAGGAAGTGAAAAACCGAACTTACAAGAGCGCCAGCGGTGATGGCTCGAGGATCCAGAGACCTGGCAATTTAGCCGGGGGACCTTGTGGTTCCGGCGGAGGCTAAAAATGTCGACGTTTGTCACACCACAGCGGGAGCACAGTGGATGGAAGATCTGCAGATAAAGCGACCCTCGCCCGGAGCAATATTTTCTCGACTCAAGTAGTCTGCCACCCAGAAAAAGGTTGACCACCGAAAGAGCTGGAACAAGGCGCTCCACCCAAGGAAGAAATTGTGAGGCTTCTAGTAAGGCCGCATGGCTCCTGGTGCCACGCTGAGGGTTCAAGTAGGCGACCATGGAGGAGAGGTCAGTCTGGACTGTGACAGATGTCCTTGGAGAAGAGAGGTCCAAGGAGTAAGGGCAAATAAGATAGCCCTGGGATCCAGCAGGTTGAACCAGAGGGAGGAATCGGCCCTGGACCACAGGCCCTGAACAATCAAAGCATCGAGGACCACTCCCCAGCCGGGGAAATTGGCGGCAGTGGGAATCACTTACCAACAGAGGGGAAGAAGGACTTCCCTTGAGAAATTCCTGGGGAGGAATATACACTAAAGAATCTCTCAGTGAACCAAGGTGGAAAGAGAACCAAGCAGATGAGGCTGTCCGGAGATTTGTCCCAGCAGGCCGTAATCTTCAAGAGGAGAGAACGACAGAGTGAATGAAAGGTACAGCCTAGATGGTTGAGGCGATCGTGCGCAGGACCCACATGCCGATTCAAAGACAGCAAGGAGAGTACCTCCAAAGGTGGGACACTCAGGATCTTGGCCTCCGGAGGGAGAATCACACCCTGGAGCGAGCAGAGGATCATGTCCCGGATTCCATGTGCTTAGAGGACACGAGACATCCTCATAGATGAGCCAGCAGAACCGGCGAAGAACATCCAAGGTGAACCACAAGCTAGTCAGATTGTCTGACCTGGAGGGGCTTCACCAGGAGGTCGTCAAAGTCTGAAAACACGGCAGCACCTCTGGCGCAGAGGATGGCCATGAGAGACGCCATCACTGAGGGAAAAAAACCCCCGGTGGCAGAGGCCAGCCTGAAGGGGAGAGAGACAACTGGAAAGGTCAAGGATCCACAGCAAAAACGAAGAAACCGCTGACGGCACAGCGAGATGATGTAGATGGACGAAGAATTCGCCCATCTCCAGGGATGCCACCACAGACTGCATAGACTACAACGGAGCCTGCAGGCATGGAAGAACCTGTGGAGCCCTTTCAGGTCCATGATGGGACAGAGGAAGCCGTCCTTCTAGGCGAATGGAGAACAGGTAAGAATAGTAACCCCAGATACACTCTGCAACGGGAACAGGGACGCTGGCTCCCTGCCGCTGTAGATTGGAGACAGCCTGGATTGTCCGACATAGCGAAGGCAAAGAGACTCCAGCGAAAACTGGAGTAGCCGGACGACACCGCCTCTCAGGCCCAGGCTCCAGACGTCCCGCCATTTGAGATGCCCAGAGAGGGGAAAAAACTTCATGCCGAGGAGACTAGGAAGAGGAAGACCTGGACGACGTAGTGCAGAACCGCCAGGGAGGCCTGGACTTGAAAGAAGCTTTCTGGAGCAGGAGAACGGCTGACACATAGGACGCCTCTGAGGGAGGAAGAATCTATTCCCCCGTGGCCTCAGGGATAAGCTTCTCGACGCCCTTAACAAAAAATTTGGCCCAGGACGACCTGGAAAGGTAGAAGGGCTGCGTTCGCCTTCTTGGAGGCGGACCCAGTATTCCACAACAGATCCCAACGGTATGGCAGATAATCACTGCATTGGCGGCCGCCTTAGCAGATTTGGGAGGCATCTCCAGTTATTGGGAAGCGTTCAGGATCTCAGAGACGAGCGGCTGGAGGGAAACTGCATCAGGGAGGTTTGACTGAAGCTGTTTGGCCCAGGAAAAGAAGGCCTTGATGACCCAAGAGGCAGCGAAGGAGAGCCGCAGGGAGAAACCAGCCACTACGAAGGCCACCCTGGTGAGGGAAGCCACCTTCTTGCAGCAATGCAATAGCCAGCATTTAGGGCAATGCAATGTATCAGTTCTGCATTGCAAACAATACAACAGATGCGATCCGATCTCACTCCGAGGGATCACTGAGGTAGGCAAAATCTGCTGAAGGCAGACTAGAAGCCTTGGAGAGCCTAGCTATCATGGGATCCACCGTGGGAGGCTCTTAGTGATAGGAAGCGACACATGGGGCGGCTCGCTGACAAAATGTCAAGACAGGCCAGCTTGCGCTCACTAGTTACTGATATCTAAGTACCGTGCGCTAACCGATTGCACCACTGGAGCAACCTGCTTCCCTTACCTCGGATGTTCATCATTGCCAGCCAGGGAGAGCTAGAGACGTGTGTCACAGCATAGCCTGGCAGAACTGCCTGAGCTCACCTTCCACTTGGAGACACACAGGTCAAGGGAAGGGATGTCCGATTTCCTAGTCGAAGACAGAGGATGGTACAGGGAGAAGTCAAACATCCAGTGGCAGAAAGAGATGTCCACTTGAGGGGATGAGTCCGGGTCCTCAGAGATCTGTAGGGTCTCTATCGCATAGATGACTCCCGCGTAGCAGCAGATATAGATGAGCCTAGCTGAAGCTCCGAGTCGGAGTCAGAGGCGTCCCCAGTTAAATAGACCGAGCAGAGGGAGGAAGGTATCTGCCTGTCGGAGTGGAGCCGTGAGCTGAGTTCCTATCTGGGGAGTACCCAGAGGAAGGGGTGGCAGACCGTGAACCGTACGAAGACTTCCTGGTCCTTTTGAGGCTCCTGGAGCTGCGACGGGAACTATGAGGGTGTCCAGGGAGATCCCTAGAAGCAGCCGACTGAGCGGCGATCTGGGAAAGCAGCCATTCCAAGTTTCCAGCACTGACTAGTTAAGTCTGGTAAGGACACCATGGCCAAGGTTAGGGAGGCCGCCCAATCCGGGGGATGGAAAAACCGGAGAGGGGCCAGGAGGTTACTGACTGGCTGAGGCGGAAGGCAGAGAGAGCACATGGGCTCGGGCTGTCCGCATGGCAACTGTTTTTGATACAGCGGGTGCATGTATAAAAACGTGACGCAACCAGAGGGGCCGGAGGGGGAGCCCAAGAAAATTAGGGTAACCCAGGGGGTTAGCCTACCAGACTGCAAAAGATGGCCGCTCACAAACTGCTGCAGCAAGGGTTCCGCAGGTGCAATGTCTCCCAGGGAACTGGGAAGAATCCCTGCTGTCCCAGCAAGCCAAAAAATAAATAAATAAGCCAATAAATAAATAAACTGAGAATATGAGGAGAGCAAAGCTCTTCCCCTGGTAAAAACAGGCTCAGTAGCTACTGGGCAGGCTGGATGGCTTGCCAGGACAGCCCCCTGGCCAATGGAAGGCCCTAGGCGGAGTCTGGGTACCAGAAAAGCCCGGGAAAGGGACGGGCCCGTTGCGGCCTAGTTCCCGGCCAGGCCTCGGACTCGCGTACAACGCGGCCGACCGCAAGGCACCGTCGGCGGCGCGGCGCGACCGCGAACTCCGGAGGTTCCGCGGAGGCCTGGGAAAAGGTACCGGGGGGCCAGGAAAGGGGGTCCCCACACGAGCGGGGGGGGGGGGGGGGAACCGGGTGCCCCCCCCGACGGGGGCCGCTCGGTAGGAGCGACCAGAAAGCCCAAAAACGCCCCAGAAAAAAGGGGCTTATTTACTAAGATTTAAGGCCCAGTTCAGGGGAACCCTGTGATGCCCCCCCTAAACAGGACCCATACTATTGTCCCCCTGGGAAATGGCACTAAGGGGCTGAGAGGGCCTGAAGGGGAGGTGGAGAGGGCCTGAAGGGGAGATGGAGAGGGGCTGAGGTAACTTACTCACCAGCCTTCTATTCTTCTCATACTCACCAGTCTGGCGACTTCAGGCGCCGCAGGGTCACCCCCTCGGTAGGACCTCGCATGTGGGAGTGGGGTCACCGGTACTCCGGCCGCTTTCGGGGTGCGGCGAATGGTGAGTGGGGACTGGGTGACCGGCGAGGCAGCTCTTTTGCAGAGCGCTGCGCCCGCAGGAGGGTATGACTAGTGTGGCGTACACGCTGACTACCCCCTGCACCTGAAAGAAAGGTAAAAATAAAAACGATGCAAGACAGAAGACCTGAGTCAGGTCGTGTCTGCCTCCTATGACACTAGGTTTCAAACTGATTCATGCACAGTGGCTGTGGCAGGGTATAGCCTGGAGGCGGAGCCAACAGCTTTTGCTTTTTCCAAGTGTCTTGTCTCCTAGTGACCAGGTCTATACCCATGGTGCTGTGTCCCCCAATGAAGTAGACGAGAAATAACATTGCAGCCTCATTCTGTTCAGTGGTACTATGCACCACTGCTGCTATATAGCTAGAGCAAGGTAAACAAAGAAGAGGCTGTGGTGCTCGGCTGGGCGCCATTGTCCTTTCACACAGCTGATCAGCAATGGTGCCAATAGTTGGATCCCCACCAATCTGATGTTGGTGGCCTAACCTGAGCATAGGCCATCAATATTATAAAAAACAATGTTATACAGGTCGCTTTTAGGGTCCCAGGGTGATAGTATACATGGGATATATATTTAGATCAATGCACTAGCCCATTTGACATGTGGACAAATATCCAGCGATACAAGATCACTTTTGTGCCTTTATTCATCTCTGCTTTAATCTGTACACTCCTTCTGACTGTAGTACGGGGAAGTGGTCACTCGGATAATGCAGGGAAGCCGAGGCTGATGGGCTATCACTTCAAAACAGTTTTGTCTCGGGGCATCATAAAACTGAGAAGGGTGGATCTGGTGTGATTTTAAAGATGAGAGTCTCAGCTTTCATATGACACCAGAACCACTGTTCTACATGACCTCCCCAGCCCCAGCTGCCCTGCATTATACAACAGAATGCCCTTCTGTACTCCAATGAGAAGTAGTGTACATATTAAAAAGAAAACAATAAAAGAAGGGACAGAAGTGGATTTCAACACATGGTTTTACATAAAGGAACCAAAATTTGTTAATAAAAGTATATTACAAAATGTATTAATGTCACAAATACTGCCAGAAAATCAAAAAAGTTGTTTGTAAGTTCAGGTAAGCTTTAAACATGTAGGTCCTTAGCTCACCCTCAACCTTCTCACCTCAGTGCAAACTGCCCCTATTTCATCAATTGGACTCACAAAACACTGTCGTCAGAGGTGTAAATACTGGAATATTAATGAAATATAAAACTTGCCTAAATGCTACTAGTTTCAATGATCATCTCTTATGGTCAACTATTAACGGGCTTACCCACTTTGTAATCTTGATGGCCTATCCTTAGGATAAGGCATCAATAATAGATCTGCGAGGTTCTGACAGCCGCAGATCAACTGCTCCAGGACAGAGCAGCCCCGTCAAAGTTTATATGGCGGGCACCATGTGGCAGTAGCTTCAGGTACTGTACTTTATCACGTGCACAAGCCAAACACAGTGAGCCAGGAGTCCTAGTATGTATGAGCTGTGGGCTCTTCCCAACGCTTACTTACAGCTTTCTCCCTATTAATGTGCTTGCGGACAAAGCTGCCAGTCAGCAGTGGATTGGTGGGGTTAGCCTGCAGCTTATGAACATGGAAGACATCAATATCATTGATTCTTGGCTCAATGCTCAAGCCGTGCTGCACCAGACACTGTGATTTAATGAAAATTACAATATACTGACAAGTAATACCGGTAAGTTGCTGAAATTAGTGAGTCAAAACCTAAAAACATATCTCATTTGAAGACATGAATGAGTATGAAGTATGACTTCTGAAGAGCAATACAAAAATTTTATTGCAGTATAAACTTATACAAATACTTAATAAATCATATAAATAACACAAAATAGAGACTTGAACAACTTTCAAATATAGCTTAAATATTGCAGATGGCTTAGGTGAGGTTACGCAATCTGCAATGTGAACATTTCCTAGTCACACCAAACTTTAATAGCTTATTAGTTTACCAGAATGAGCAGCCACTCAAGTGAGTGCAGCATCAATGTGAGCTCCTTAGTGTGAAGTAAATGTATATTGTTCTCTTTTTCCTAAAGAAAACAAAAAATGCTTTTTTTTTTTAACACTTAACAGTAAACATGAAAGAGACTGGATGAAATGGAGGTCAGGAATGTGTGTATATTAACAAATATTTAATATCAGTAATGAAATATTTCTGCTGGATATTAGATGTAAATGTGGCAGTTGCAAATAAATAGCTATTAAAGAGATTATCCCACTAGCACCACTTACATTGTACCCATAGGATAGTGGATGGGTCTGATCACAAGTGGTGACACCGATGGGGTCCACGAGTTGCCTATGTGAAAGGAACAGTAATGCATTTGCATGACCTCCAATATATTCAATTTCATGAGATAGATGGAAAACGAGTACGGTGACCAGACTCTTACCCTTATCCTGTGGACATGGAATAAGTGTTAGTGGGAATAGCCTTTTAATCGCAACTGCTAGTTACATCAAAGGCCCCATTTCTCATCCTGAACCCAGTCAGAAGACCAAGACTCCTTGCATTATAGTGATCTCTGATGCTGGGAGACCCTGCCTCCCTGAGGTTTCACTTATCGCACTGTATATACAGTCACTATGATGCAAGGGGTCCCAGTCTCCTCACTGGGTTGGGTCAGGAAATCAAACCAAAGTACCTACTGGATTTTCCAGTCCGGAATCCTACCTATGCATTGGGGCCTTAGGCTACATGCACACATGGATTACACTCAGGTTCTCATGTGGAAATCCTCAGCGTAATACAGTAGCATTTAATTCAATGATACTTTCCTAGTTACATGTACACCATGCAGAAGCTTTCCACACAAATTGTCAAATAGTGCAGATTTTAATATCCACAGCATGTTAATTCTGTTTGGATATTCAGTACAAATTCCATCTATACGCTTACATGTGCATGTAGCCTTATACAGCAGAGATAATTTGTCAGCAGCATTAAATGGATTCACAGTAAGTACAATGAATTTTCTATAAAAGTTATTTCCTTTTTTTTACGAAAATGGAACGTAAACATCACATAGAAGTCTTGAAACGATAGCCACCATCCACATCATTGCATGGATCACATCGGAGGAAAGTGTTCATGGGCCCCTGAGGGGAGATTAAAAATGTGCTGCTGGTTAAGGAGCATAAGCAAATAAAAATATATTTAATATTATAACCACCCCAACATTAAATTAAAAACTCCACCTATGAATCCCATGACTAAGATCCAGTCTGTTACTTTCCAATGTCTTCTAAAGACAGAACCGTCCAGTTTGAGCCCTGCTCGCTATCATTAAAGTGTTACATATTAGGTACAGTGAGGCCTACATCACTCAACCCGAGGTGTATGTTCCTACAAGACTATAACCCTGCAGATTTTCTGCGGCAGCAAATAGTCAATGTTTTTACTGAAAATAAATGGTAGAAAAAAATGCACCAAATTGTGCAATTTTCTATTGCAAATTTTGTTGTTTGGTGTGGAGGAAGGGAGGGGAAGAACACAGTATCTTTTCTTCTTCACAATCCATAGCAACAGATCCCAATCTTTTAAGTACCAGGGAACTCTCGGGAAACCCCTACCCAGTTTAGGCTGGATCCAGACACAGCATAAAATTTCACCACCAATCCAGAGCAAATCCACAACAATTCCGCTTAAAAACCAACTTGTTAAATATGGATTTTCTTGCGGCTCGAGGCAGATTTTACCTTTGCATTGCAAAGATGTTATATTTGCATACGTTATAGGTTTGGATAAGTTATGGTTGCCTCCACAATTATTTGACATCCCCACTCTAGCCCCCATTTTAATCGACACCCTTCACCAATAAATACAACCACATCCAAACTTCATTATTAATCCCTTTCACCCAGCATTAATCCTGCTCAAAGATCAAACACCTGCCCAACCAGCACCCCCATCCCACCATCATCACAATAAGAACACTACCCATCAAACATACCCTGAGTATGGCTAAAGATCAGTGCACTAACAGAAGGTAACTGCTCCCGCACTCATCTCCTGCTCCTATTTTGCAGGCAGCGCGAGTGTCAAACTATATTTCTAATGCCTTGTGTGACAAGTCTCCTAGAAGCTAGAATCAATGCATGGTCATAGTGCTGGTGTGCCACAGCATCCTTGGTGGTTCTTTTGGGACCCAGTTTGGGTAGATCTGATCTCCAGGCTTATTATCTTTACAAGTTGACAATTTCCATGGAAATATAGTCGGAAAAAAAAAATAAAAAGAAAACCACGCGTCCACCAAGTTGAACCTATAATGTTACTATAACCTGAAATACAGAGTATCTTTTAAGGCATCCAACTTCTTGAACTTTTGCAGGGATCCATAGTCTCACTACTCTAAGGAATCCGTTTATGATGGTGAAACTCTCTTTCCTCTAGACATACAGGGCAAAGTATAAAAAGGTCATTTGGCAATCTCTACTGTCCATAGTAAATAGTTTGCAGAAGGACAGCCCTATGTTGTATACAGTTGGAATAAAACATTAAAGTAATCAAAGAAAGGATATAAGGTTTTCACTTCGTAGATAACAAATCAGCTTCTCCAAGGAATCAAAGCGAGACAGAGTTGGAACACTGCCTATCATGATGAGCTTGTGCTTGGCTCGGGTGAGGGCCACATTGAGCCTCCTCCAATCCTTTAGAAGATCTCCAAGCTGTACAGAGAAAAGGTTGTAGAATGGATTTAGAGAGTATTTAAAAACATATAATAAATTCCCACATGGTCACATAACTCATTTTACCATGAAAATTATCATTTGACATTGTAATTATTGCTGGCCCTTTTTGTTAACGGCATACCTTATCTTTAGGATGTCTTACATAAATACCGTGTTTCTCCGAAAATAAGACAGGACCTTATATTATTTTTTGCTCCGAAAAAAGGGCTAGGGCTTATTTTCGGGGTAGGTCTTATTTTTTTCCATGAACAACAATCACACATTTGATCGCTTTTTATTTCAACTTTTAGCAGAGGTGAAACAGCGAAAAAGTGGGATTTTTGTGTACTCACTGTAAAATCCTTTTCTCGTTGTATTCACTGGGGGACACAGCACCATGGGTATAGACCTGGTCACTAGGAGACAAGACACTAGGAAAAAGCAAAAGCTGTTGGCTCCGCCTCCAGGCTATACCCAGCCACAGCCACTGTGCATGAATCAGTTTGTACCATAGCAGTAGGAAAGAGACACAAAGGAACATGGAACCAACAACCCCCAACAATGCCCGAACCCAAAAAGGAACCAACACAGTTCGGGCAGGAACACTGAAATAAAACAAGGGAGGGATCTGTGTTCCCAAGTGAATACAACGAGAAAAGGATTTTACGGTGAGTACACAAAAATCCCACTTTCTCGTCTACTTCACTGGGGGACACAGCACCATGGGATGTCCTAAAGCAGTCCCAGAGGGTGGGAATAACACGGCCATGCAAACCCGTAATACTCAACCGCTTCCAGAAACGTACAACCCAAATTGTCATCAGCAGAGGCCACAGAATGAATCTGGAGAAACTTAGAGAAAAAGGATGGAGGCCCAGTGGGATACTTACAGACCTGGGAAGCATAAGCCTGATGCCGGAGGCCCCGGGAACTCCAACAGCTCTAGAGGAGAGAGCCGTCACACGGGAAGGCAGAGCCGTACTCTTAAATCGATAGGTCTCCCTAATCTCAGACCAAAGCCATCGGAAGATGGGAGCTCTGGAAGCAGGCAGGCCCTGGCAAGGGCACTCAGGGAGAATGAGCAAAGCGTCCGAACAAGAGAAAGGATCCATGAGGAACAGTATACACGCAAATTGCCCGGGCAACAACCGGGCAGGGAAGAGCAAGCACTCACATGGACGCCTGGGGACCGAGCAGAAAGAGGGCAAGACCAAGTCCTCGAAGTGGAAGCAGGAAAAAACACCCTAAGAAAAAAAAAAGACTGTGGCAGACAGAGGAAAACCTTATCCTTGTGGAGGACCAGAAAGGGAGGCTGCCGAAAAAAAGGGGCAGCCAATTAGGGACCCCTGCGGATGGAGGTAATGGCCACCAGAAACTCATTCTACCAGGACAGAAGGCAAAAAAAGGGATATCATAGGCTCGAAGGGGAGAACCTGAAGCACCTTAAAGATGAGGTTAAGATCCCACGGATCCAAGGGTTCCAAAGAAGCACAGAGTGGCACTCCTGTAGGAAAGTCTTTTAAAAAGAAAGAAGACTAAGACCTTGATCCAGACCAGACTGGAGAAGATCCGATGAGAATCGTTACTCTTCCAACGGTGGACGTAAGCCTTCCACGTTTGATGGCAGATCTAAGCTATCTGGAATTTCCGGGCCTTGAGTATGTTAGAATAACAAACTCCGAAAAAACCACGATGCCTCAAACCTCGGATTGAACAGCCACGCCGTGAACGCAGCTGAGTCAAGGTGGGGAGGAACAGCAGTCCTTGAGACAGAAGGTCGACCAGCAGAGGAAGAGGCCAGGAGCATCCGCCAACAGGAAAATGAGATCCACATACCAGACCCGGCAGGGCCAATCTGGTGCCACCAGGATAGCTTGAACCCCCTTGGTCTTGAGATTCTGGAGGACCCAAGGGAGAAGAGGAAGTGAAAAACCGAACTTACAAGAGCGCCAGTGGTGATGGCTCGAGGATCCAGAGACCTGGCAATTTAGCCGGGTACCTTGTGGTTCCGGCGGAGGCTAAAAAGGTCGACGTTTGTCACACCACAGCGGGAGCACAGTGGATGGAAGATCTGCAGATAAAGCGACCCTCGCCCGGAGCAATATTTTCTCGACTCAAGTAGTCTGCCACCCAGAAAAAGGTTGACCACCGAAAGAGCTGGAACAAGGCGCTCCACCCAAGGAAGAAATTGTGAGGCTTCTAGTAAGGCCGCACGGCTCCTGGTGCCACGCTGAGGGTTCAAGTAGGCGACCATGGAGGAGAGGTCAGTCTGGACTGTGACAGATGTCCTTGGAGAAGAGAGGTCCAAGGAGTAAGGGCAAATAAGATAGCCCTGGGATCCAACAGGTTGAACCAGAGGGAGGAATCGGCCCTGGACCACAGGCCCTGAACAATCAAAGCATCGAGGACCACTCCCCAGCCGGGGAAATTGGCGGCAGTGGGAATCACTTACCAACAGAGGGGAAGAAGGACTTCCCTTGAGAAATTCCTGGGGAGGAATATACACTAAAGAATCTCTCAGTGAACCAAGGTGGAGAGAGAACCAAGCAGATGAGGCTGTCCGGAGATTTGTCCCAGCAGGCCGTAATCTTCAAGAGGAGAGAACGACAGAGTGAATGAAAGGTACAGCCTAGAAGGTTGAGGCGATCGTGCGCAGGACCCACATGCCGATTCAAAGACAGCAAGGAGAGTACCTCCAAAGGTGGGACACTCAGGATCTTGGCCTCCGGAGGGAGAATCACACCCTGGAGCGAGCAGAGGATCATGTCCCGGATTCCATGTGCTTAGAGGACACGAGACATCCTCATAGATGAGCCAGCAGAACCGGCGAAGAACATCCAAGGTGAACCACAAGCTGGTCAGATTGTCTGACCTGGAGGGGCTTCACCAGGAGGTCGTCAAAGTCTGAAAACACGGCAGCACCTCTGGCGCAGAGGATGGCCATGAGAGACGCCATCACTGAGGGAAAAAAACCCCCAGTGGCAGAGGCCAGCCTGAAGGGGAGAGAGACAACTGGAAAGGTCAAGGATCCACAGCAAAACGAAGAAACCGCTGACAGCACAGCGAGATGATGTACATGGACGAAGAATTCGCCCATCTCCAGGGATGCCACCACAGACTGCATAGACTACAACGGAGCCTGCAGGCATGGAAGAACCTGTGGAGCCCTTTCAGGTCCATGATGGGACAGAGGAAGCCGTCCTTCTAGGCGAATGGAGAACAGGTAGGAATAGTAACCCCAGAAACACTCTGCAACGGGAACAGGGACGCTGACTCCCTGCCGCTGGAGATTGGAGACAGCCTGGATTGTCCGACATAGTGAAGGCAAAGAGACTACAGCGAAAACTGGAGTAGCCGGACGACACCGCCTCTCAGGCCCAGGCTCCAGACGTCCCGCCATTTGAGATGCCCAGAGAGGGAAAAAACTTCATGCCGAGGAGGCTAGGAAGAGGAAGACCTGGACGACCTAGTGCAGAACCGCCAGGGAGGCCTGGACTTGAAAGAAGCTTTCTGGGTGGCCTCAGGGATAAGCTTCTCGACGCCCTTAACAAAAAATTTGGCCCAGGACGACCTGGAAAGGGAGAAGGGCTGCGTTCGCCTTCTTGGAGGCGGACCCAGTATTCCACAACGGATCCCAACGGTATGGCAGATAATCACTGCATTGACGGCCGCCTTAGCAGATTTGGGAGGCATCTCTAGTTATTGGGAAGCATTCAGGATCTCAGAGACGAGCGGCTGGAGGGAAACTGCATCAGGGAGGTTTGACTGAAGCTGTTTGGCCCAGGAAAAGAAGGCCTTGATGACCCAAGAGGCAGCGAAGGAGAGCCGCAGGGAGAAACCAGCCACTACGAAGGCCACCCTGGTGAGGGAAGCCACCTTCTTGCAGCAATACAATAGCCAGCATTTAGGGCAATGCAATGTATCAGTTCTGCATTGCAAACAATACAACAGATGCGATCCGATCTCACTCCGAGGGATCACTGAGGTAGGCAAAATCTGCTGAAGGCAGACTAGAAGCCTTGGAGAGCCTAGCTATCATGGGATCCACCGTGGGAGGCTCTTAGTGATAGGAAGGGACACATGGGGCGGCTCGCTGACAAAATGTCAAGACAGGCCAGCTTGCGCTCACTAGTTACTGATATCTAAGTACCGTGCGCTAACCGATTGCACCACTGGAGCAACCTGCTTCCCTTACCTCGGATGTTCATCATTGCCAGCCAGGGAGAGCTAGAGACGTGTGTCACAGCATAGCCTGGCAGAACTGCCCGAGCTCACCTTCCACTTAGAGACACACAGGTCAAGGGAAGGGATGTCCGATTTCCTAGTCGAAGACAGAGGATGGTCCAGGGAGAAGTCACTGTGCCCTCAAGATGATATCAAACATCCAGTGGCAGAAAGAGATGTCCACTTGAGAGGATGAGTCCGGGTCCTCAGAGATCTGTAGGGTCTCTATCGCATAGATGACTCCCGCGTAGCAGCAGATATAGATCAGCCTAGCTGAAGCTCCGAGTCGGAGTCAGAGGCGTCCCCAGTTAAATAGACCGAGCAGAGGGAGGGAGGTATCCGCCTGTCGGAGTGGAGCCGTGAGCTGAGTTCCTATCTGGGGAGTACCCAGAGGAAGGGGTGGCGGACCGTGAACCGTAGGAAGACTTCCTGGTCCTTTTGAGGCTACTGGAGCTGCGACGGGAACTATGAGGGTGTCCAGGGAGATCCCTAGAAGCAGCCGACTGAGCGGCGATCTGGGAAAGCAGCCATTCCAAGTTTCCAGCACTGACTAGTTAAGTCTGGTAAGGACACCATGGCCAAGGTTAGGGAGGCCGCCCAATCCGGGGGATGGAAGAACCGGAGAGGGGCCAGGAGGTTACTGACTGGCTGAGGCGGAAGGCAGAGAGAGCACATGGGCTCGGGCTGCCCGCATGGCAACTGTTTTTGATACAGCGGGTGCACGTATAAAAACGTGACGCAACCAGAGGGGCCGGAGGGGGAGCCCAAGAAAATTAGGGTAACCCAGGGGGTTAGCCTACCAGACTGCAAAAGATGGCCGCTCACAAAGTGCTGCAGCAAGGGTTCCGCAGGTGCAATGTCTCCCAGGGAACTGGGAAGAATCCCTGCTGTCCCAGCAAGCCAAAAAATAAATAAATAAGCCAATAAATAAATAAATTGAGAATATGAGGAGAGCAAAGCTCTTCCCCTGGTAAAAACAGGCTCAGTAGCTACTGGGCAGGCTGGATGGCTTGCCAGGACAGCCCCCTGGCCAATGGAAGGCCCTAGGCGGAGTCTGGGTACCAGAAAAGCCCGGGAAAGGGACGGTCCCGTTGCGACCTAGTTCCCGGCCAGGCCTCGGACTCGCGTACAACGCGGCCGACCGCGAGGCACCGTCGGCGGCGCGGCACGACCGCGAACTCCGGAGGTTCCGCGGAGGCCTGGGAAAAGGTACCGGGGGGCCAGGAAAGGGGGTCCCCACACGAGCGGGGGGGGGAACCGGGCCCCCCCCCGAAGGGGGCCGCCCGGTAGGAGCGACCAGAAAACCCAAAAACGCCCCAGAAAAAAGGGGCTTATTTACTAAGATTTAAGGCCCAGTTCAGGGGAACCCTGTGATGCCCCCCCTAAACAGGACCCATACTATTGTCCCCCTGGGAAATGGCACTAAGGGGCTGAGGGGAGGTGGAGAGGGCCTGAAGGGGGGGTGGAGAGGGCCTGAAGGGGAGATGGAGAGGGGCTGAGGTAACCTTCATACTCACCTGCCTTCTATTCTTCTCATACTCACCAGTCTGGCGACTTCAGGCGCCGCAGGGTCACCCCCTCGGTAGGACCTCGCACGTGGGAGTGGGGTCACCGGTACTCCGGCCGCTTTCGGGGTGCGGCGAATGGTGAGTGGGGACTGGGTGACCGGCGAGGCTGCTCTTTTGCAGAGCGCTGCGCCCGCAGGAGGGTATGACTAGTGTGGCGTACACGCTGACTACCCCCTGCACCTGAAAGAAAGGTAAAAATAAAAACGATGCAAGACAGAAGACCTGAGTCAGGTCGTGTCTGCCTCCTATGACACTAGGTTTCAAACTGATTCATGCACAGTGGCTGTGGCAGGGTATAGCCTGGAGGCGGAGCCAACAGCTTTTGCTTTTTCCTAGTGTCTTGTCTCCTAGTGACCAGGTCTATACCCATGGTGCTGTGTCCCCCAGTGAAGTAGACGAGAAAACAGCGGTTCGGCACCTTTGATTTTTTTTTTTTTTCCCGCTACGGTATTCACCATAGAGGTAAAATATTTTTATAAGTTTGTAGATCGAGCGTTTTCCGACACAGGGATTCCTAATGTGTATGTGTTTCACAGTAATATTTTAGTTTTATATGTATTCTAGTGAAAGTGTGTGTGTGTGTGTGTGTGTGTGTGAAGGGGGGGGGGGTTGAACTTTTATTGTTTTGTTTTTTAATATTTTTTAACTTTTTTTTTTTTTTTCTCCTTTTACTATTAACCCATCTAGGGGTCTAGAACCCGTCTAGGGGGCTAGAACCTGCAATCATCCCATAGATTGCAATACAACGTATTGCAGTCTATGGGAGATTATCTACATTACTAATGAGGCTGGTCATAGCCTCAATAGTAATATTCCTATGACAGGCCTGTGAGCCTTCATAAGGCTCCCGGCTGTCAAAGGAACAGATTGGCTCCCGCGACCTGCAACGTGAAAGGTACGGGGCTGGTGGGGACCGGCCACTGAGATAGTTGCTCTGCTTTGGGGGTGGGGGGGGGGGGGCTATAGGGACTATAGCTATAGTATAGTAGCTATAGGCGGTTGGGACCGGCCCTGGGGACTGCGGGAGGTCACATTTAGCAATGCCTGCGTCAGAGTCCACTCTGATCGCGGGCATTAACTACGGGTTGTGCTACTTTGGTGGGAAGGAGGAGGGGGGGGGGGGGGTGTCACGCTGAACAATGCCCGTGATCAGGGTAGAAACTGATCGCGGGCATTAACTCCAGGTCTCTCCGGAGACCCGGTACGGCAGCTATGGTCCATCTTTAAGGACCCGGCATCCGCTGTAATTGCACGGCCGATGTCGGGAAGGGGTTAAATTAGCTAGGGCTTATTTTTGGAGTAGGGCTTATATTTCAAGCCTACTCCAAAAACCTGGAAAATCTAGCTAGGGCTTATTTTCGGGATAGGTCTTATATTTGGAGAAACACAGTAAAGGTTATTTAGAAAAGCTTAAAGGGGTTTTCCAGGCTAAAATATTGATGACCTATTCTAAAAATAGGGCACCAATATCAGATTTAGCAAGAGCTGGCACCCAGCATCCCTACTGATCAGCCGTTCTCAATGAATCAGTGGGAAAACCAATGACTCGATCCAAGTAGAGAGCCTCATTGACTAAGCTGAGATTGCTCTTGACCACAGCAATCAAAAGGTTATATTGCCAGGACCAGACGTCCCCTTATACTGAACAGTAAAGCAGGGGCTAGGCTGTCATTAGAGTAGCTGGTCAGTTGGCTATCTACTTGCATAGGGCTTATTTTACAGCGTTGTGGCACTGCAGAATACTTACTTTCCCATCAATATTGCTTCTAACAAAAGACAAAATGATAATACTTTTGTCTCTTCCTTGGTATTTGTCCACAGTGTTAACCTCTACAGCGCTGGACGACAACTTCGTAAAATAACCAGAGATCACTTTTAATTGTTGACGATATGGAGCGATGATCCCAATGTCTGAGGGTTTGCATCCAGCCTAAGTGTTGTGGAGAAAAATTGCATTGTAAAGATGTATACAATAACGCATTTGGCTGAGACAACAGCACTAACTGAAGTCAGTATACAGGCTGCTTATAGCATACCTATTGTACAATATTAGCCCAAACTTGTATACAGAGTCTTGCTAATTGTCATTGGAGACAGTCAGCATGCATGTCTTCAGACAAGTCTTAATAGCTCACATGAGCTTCTATAATGTTGTGGGAGATTGTAGCAAAGCTTAAACAGAAAATTACTAAAGCAAACTGCGCGGACACTGAGCCAGCAAGGAACGGAAGACAGTTCAGCGGAATTGTGAATGCAACCTTGGACTATAAAAACAGGATATAACTTCGGATGAGCACACACATTAAGGCCTCATGCACATGACCGTGTGCATTGTCAGTGTGCCAGCAGTGCTATTCATTGCTAACACACTGACACATTATATTCTATGGCCTCATACATATGCCTGTGTATTATCACAGGCACGTGAGCCTGGGGCAAAACTTAGGACAGGTCCTATTCCTGTCTGTTTTGTGGCTTGGGGTCAGCGAAGTAGATGAATGGG
The DNA here is from genome assembly GCA_947044405.1 of Leptodactylus fallax. Lineage (NCBI taxonomy): Eukaryota > Metazoa > Chordata > Amphibia > Anura > Leptodactylidae > Leptodactylus > Leptodactylus fallax. The sequence goes on along the minus strand of CAMRHE010000005.1, from coordinate 2,828,697 downwards.
CAGGTGGAGACACTGGCACCACATGGAGATCATCCATGTGCTATCCATGCCATTCAATCACAGACCAGGAACATGCACAGTTTTGAGTGCATGAGGCCTAAAGGGAACCTGTCAGAACAGTTTGGGACACAGATCCTTATACTTACCCAGCGACTGTACTTTTAGCACCTGCACAATTCTTTGGTCAGAATAGCACACATCGGCTTTGGTACGAATGCGAATTGAAGCGGGGTGTACAACCTTGGCTTCACTGAACAAACATGCAAGAGCTGGCAGCACCAGATGAGTCCTATCAGACTCATCTACCGGTTTAAAAAAAAAAAACACAAAAAAAAAAAAAACAAACAAAAAAAAAAAAAACAATCCTTTGTTCTTAAAGTGGACCTTTCATGTCCTCAGGCACATGCGGTTTTACATACCGCTAGAAAGCCGACAGCGCGATGAATTCAGCACACTGCCGGCTTTCCTGGTATGTGCCCCGGGGCTGGAGATATCGGCGGTGTAAGTTTCACGGTTTACTGTCAGAAAGGCGTTCCTGACAGTCTAGCTGCGCTGTGAGGAACGCCCTACCTGACTGTTCTCGTTCATAGACTTGTACTGGGGGGAGAGCAATCCTCACAGCTGAGCGTCATTGCTGGGCTGTAAGGAATGCCCCCTCTTTCTGTACTCATCTATGACAGTACAGCGCTAGAGGGGGCGTTCCTTACTGCCCGGCGATGACGCTGAACTGTGAGGAACGCCCCCCCAGTACAAGTCTATGAACGAGAACTGTCGGAGAGGGCATTCCTCACAGCGCAGCTAGACTGTCAGGAACGCCTTTCTGACAGTAAACCGTGAAACTTACACCGCCGATATCTTCAGCCCCACGGCACATACCGAGAAAGCTGGCTGTGCGCTGAATTCAGCGCGCTGTCAGCTTTCTAGCAGTATGTAAAACTGCATGTGCCTGAGGACATGAAAGGTCCTCTTTTAAATGTGCTGCAAATAGGCCATTTGGGAAAATTAACCCCTGGGTTCAGTGTCAAAAAATCGACCTGACAGGTACCCTTTAATAATACAACACATGTAGTAACTGACTTTACACAGATTCATTCTATCTATATTATACAAACTATAAAGGAGGTGTGTATACAACATAAAGTTGCACAAGAAACCAAACCAACCTTTAGGAAGAGCGATGTTAGTAGGAACACCAGCTTTGCTTCAATCCTGTTACTGATACCACATTTTTCTTCTGTTTCCAAAGCAGGGATCTAGAAATGACATTGAAATAACCATTCATGCCCAATGAAACCATTTATAGTCACTTGCATTAGAGCATACTTTTCACAACTGTCCTTTCTATGCAGTATTGATATTGAAATAGAGGATCTTGATATATATGCAGTTTAATGAGAATGATCATATCCTGAAAGGAACATTATGTGGCAGTGATGTATTAAAACAGCTTTTCAACTAAACATACCTCCTCTGTATTTAGAAAGCAGACTGGGTTGCTCGGATCCAAAACATTTTTGACCCAAGCATTTTCTGGAGACTCCTTAAATTCCAGTTCTAGCTGCAGAGACTTGAGGTGAGGCAGCTGGGCGATGGCGTTGGACACACGATCAGAAGCACATTCTAGTCGCCCTTCATACACTAGCATATTGCTCAAAGCCATTATCTTGCTATAAGAGGCAAAAAACACCTTTTAAGACAACAGAGATGTAACAATTTATGGATATGCAAAATTAACAGATTCACAGGTCCATTTACCTATTCATACGATACTGCACAGTGAGCTGGACAACAGCATCCTGGTTCCTCTCCAGTCTCTTGAACAAACTCTCACTCATTCCCAGGTCCCTGCCAAAAACATATAATAAGAACGGCAAGATGTGAGTTTTTCTGCTTAGAGGTCCTTTCTAAACTGACACATTTCAACCCAGAACAAGCATTGACCGATGATAAAACAAGCGGATCAGGCCTTTACATGACCTGATGAAAACCACATGGAAAAGAACATTCCTTTAAATAAAAAAAAGGTCTGTCCATATACAGATTTTATTACTTTCCAATGATGAAAGATGTCAGAGAAGAAGAGGATCTGGCTGTGAAATTTCACTGATCCTTTTGTACTTGGGGGAGAGGAGTCGTCACCAGAGGTGTATGGCAGCTTACTCCCCCCCTCTCCCTATTCAGAAGATAAGCATGCTTGGCTAAAGCATATTTTTAGCTATTGGCTGAGAAACTCCAACACACTCTCCAGGCATGCCATTCTTAGTCTCCATACGGAGCTCCTATTGATAAAGGTCACTCAGACGGAAATGTTTGGGAATCTGACTCTGTGGCCAAATTGATACACTTTATTTTGATTGTTCGCCTGGATTTGACTCATATGAGGTCTTTAATGAATACGTAACACCGGTGCAAGATTCTTAAGTGCCATGGATGGTTATGATAGACCTTCTCACTGGCACCTCCTTCGCATGACAGTGTGCAGTATAATTTTGACATAGCTTAAAAGTCCATGACAAGATATTATAGTTATATGAAAAAGCAAAGGTATATTACTACCTGTGACTAGTCTTTCTGATAGGGTAAAGCAGTTACCTGGCTTCTGCACTTTGAACAAGTGGTGGGAGTTGTTGATGGTCTCCCACTAACACAAATCTGTGTGCAAAAAATAAGGGACCAAGGCAAATTGGCTGACTTATTTGCGATGCTTCATCAACAATGCAGTAATCAAACCTCCTCTTGGTGAAAATTGGATGATTCACGCCCATACATGTGGTCGCAACTACAGGCTGGGAAGAAAGATGTAGAATTAAATCACAGAATGTACATTAACCTGCAAATTGGGAAATCTGAATATATGACGTCTTTGGATCTGCATTACGTAATGCACTGCTCAGTCAACATGGTAATGTGACTTATCATACTATAAAAAGGAATATTTAGCCTGTAGTCAGAGAAATATGAACAAATAAGTGTTTTAATAATAGTGAACATCACAAGAACACAGACACACACCTGACTGTTGTAGAGTTCTTCTAAAACACTCAGTGACTTTATGTCCTTTGCTTTACAGATTTCTTCCTCGCCAAATTTCTGAACCTCTGGATGTATTTTCTGTGTCCTACCCAAACGTAAAAATCCGACTCTAAATTTTTTTAAGCTTCAAGAGCATGTTGTCAACTGCAGAGTGAGTGTAACTGGTCAGCAGCACACTAAACCCACATGCATGGAGAATCCGTACCTAAGAGACAATACAAGAGATATCAATGCAGAGCTCTGATAATAAAATACATAGAGTTCATTAGTACCAGCAAGGGAAAGAAGAAGTAAAAAGCAAAAACTTAGAAAGAGATATACATATGGGTTTCTGTCTTGCAGACTGGGATGTAATGGGTGGTTACATTAATTAAATTATGTTTTTTGTAATCATATTTTTTATTGAAACCACTAACCTTACACATTTCCCAACTTTCAAATAGAAAATACAAACAAGACAACTAACAAGAACAACGCAGGAATCATCACAGTAAGTCTGACTTTTTTGTCCGGTGGTTTTAGTTTTAAAGAGCGTACACCCAACAGATCCCATTATACATAATGGATTCCATCGGGCTCTATATGTGAAGGTAAACTTTGTTAGACTACTTTCACATTGCATTTGAGTGTTATCCATCCCCTATTGGTGTCAGTGTTAAACAAAAATAATAACTTCTAATATTAATACATTATGTAAATAAATAAGTTTATAATACTATATATACACACACAAATTTCTTTTTTTACTGGACACCACTGTCAATTCACACCATCAACATCTACTTTTGACAATGCAAAGGGTGAAAGCTGTAACCAACCCGCAGACTTTATATCCTAATAAGATTTCTTGTGTCTCATCCATCCAAAATATCAATGACAAGCCTAGTTGTAGAGATGAAAAATCCTGTTGCTACTAGGCAGTGTATCCATAACAGCTAGTCTCACATGTATAGCCAGATTGCTATTGTGTTGACATAAAAGAAAAGCAGTCTGGCAGTAGTCACACCATATATATAAGCCAGTTGATTTTTTAATTTTTTTTTTTATTTAAGAAACCTCTGATATATACAGATAGGTCTAGGACACACACACAGCTGTCGGCAGGAAGGCTTTGGGAAAGAGTTTTCAAAATGCAAATTAATAATCTGAGCCTATCCCTAAATGCAGAATTATCGGGCTAAGGCCCCATGTAGTGTCCCAAACCACAGTGGCAACGCATCGCGGTTTTTCCTGCAGCATTTTTCAACAAAGTTCGCAGAGGTTTCCTCTGCGGACTTTCTGCTTCAATTATACCTATGGGGAAACCGCCAGAGTTTCTGTAAGTGTAATTGACATGCTACGATTTACAAAACTGCAACGGTTTTGGAAATCGTGGCACTTCCGCTGTGCATACTTTCCTGCAAAGTGGGGATGGGATTCGCCACGTTGTAGTGATGGTAAAACGCCGCGGAAAAAAGTTTACGCCACGTGGGGCCTGTAGCAGATGGCCATGCTGGGTCCATGACACACGGTCTGTTTGATCCCCATAGCTTAGCTGAACTGAACTCACTACATCATAGAGATAACTCATCAGAAACCAGACTCAGTAGTTAAATGATAAGTAAAGAGTTAATGATAAATCAGACCATATTTATCATTATTATTGATAAACTTACTAAAGTGCAGATGGTGGTGGTCTTCCCTGTTCCAGGCATGCCAACAATTAATGTATAATCCTGAGATAGAAGAACACGTTTCATGGCTTGTTTCTGAGGTCTATTGAGGCCTAGACAAAGATAAAATATTAAACTGGGCTGTAACTTCAAGAAAATGGCTACCCCGCTACACAAGTTTATCATGAACTGAGCATATCTAAAGTGTTTTTCTTTTATTATAGCCTTATTGAGAGAAGTAGTTAATGGCGTTGTCTGGTTCTTTTTTATATGTCTATCCCTGGTGTCAAACACCCAGCTGTTTGAAGGGGATGGGTGCAGCCTTTATGGTTTACATTGCACAATTCTTGTTTCATGGCGGCTGTATAATGTAATTACAGCTTCCTACCATAGAAGTGAACAGGACAAAGCTGTACTTATGTCACACAGCCCTTATAAAACAAACAGCAGTCCATGTAAACGAGAAAAGGTCATGGAGATTGCACTACAGCATTTTAAAAACAGCTGATCCATAGGGGTCCCAGGTGTCAGAACTAGACAACTCCTTAAGGCTAAGGCCCCACGTTGAGGAAACGTAGCTTTTTTTGTTACGGTGCCTTGAGCCAAAGCCAAGAATGGCTACAGAAGGAATGGAAAATAAATAGGAAGCTCTTATACTTCTCCCTTCTGCTCAATCCACTCCTGGCTTTGGCTCAAAAAACTGCAACAAAAAAGCTGCATTTCCACATCGTGGGGTCTTAGCCTTAAGGATTTACAATATCAGCAATTCTCTGCAGGATTTTGACCCAATAGTGGCTTAACAGCACTTACTGTATTTACTGATCATCTCCAAAATGAAAAGCAGGGACTGAGTAAAAAACTTAAATGAGCATGAATCATGTTTTGATTATAATATGGCTAGCATTTTTTTGTTTTGGAACCCAGTGATCACAGTTTTTTTATGGTGGTCACTTTTTATGGTGACTGTGTTTAAAAGTTACACCAGAGTCTCCGATGTCATGCTGGCGTGTGTTCAACTGTCTGATGACTGTTGGGTTCCTGCTCCTCTGATCCTGGCCTTTTAATTCTTTAGACACTGTGTTTAGTTGCAGGGTTAATATAAATTGTGCAAGAACTTGTAGTACTTACCTGTCAATATATTAGCCACAGTATCCTTTGCATGAGAAGGTAGAACCCAACTTAAATATTTGATGAAGCCCGGTTTCTTAAAATCAATAATTAAATCTCTAAGCTTCTCACTGAGGAAGAGAGCGCACAATGTAAAAGCTGGAAATACAGACACTCTATTAACACACAAAACAAACATTATATCATTACTACATAATAATAACCGTCTACAGATTCAACAGTTGTTTTGCATATGACAGGTTCCCTTTAAAGTGACCTTCCAGGCCCACACTACTAAGATTTATTTGCCTTAGTATATTTGTGGCCATAACCTGATATTCATCTTTTCTGGATGGTTAAAGGGGTTGGCCAGTAATTGTTTTTATGGTCTATCCTTAGGATAAGCCATAAATATCTGATCGGTGTGAACCGACAGGCAACCCCCGCATAGATCATCTGTATGGAGCAGCTTCTGAGTCCCGTACACTGCAGATTAACTCTCATTGACTTCAATGTGAGCTTAGCTGCAGTACTAGCACCCTGCCCACTATACAAGGACCACAGCATATTGCTTCTGGCCCAATGCTACATATAGCGTGGGCATTGGAAGCAGCTCCAAAAATCTGATCTGTGCAGCGGCTCCCTGTCGGACCCTTCCTATTGGGCAAATTTAAGAATAAGTCATACTAAAATAAATCCTGGCAAACTCCCTTTAAGTAATCTGTACTTTAAAATCATTCTGCTTTTACTGCAATACAAATCCATTGTCTATGCATGTCACAGAGAGCCTTATATAGACTGTGATATACATAGGCGGATGAGCTGCAGGAAAGAGACAAGGCATCAAACAAAACCAATGATGAGATACATGGTGCCTTTATGCAAGTAAAATATGTGCAATTTGACAACTAAATAAACATGTGTTAGAAGATCATTGGTGGAAGTCATCAAATAACTGGAAAGCAACAAACCTTAGTGGAGAATTCTCCATCAGTTTGGAAAGGTTTCCCAAGTGGGATTGCATGCCTCCTCCTCCTTCCTCGTGATCCAGTCTAAATATAGTACCTTGAGGTATCTTGGCTAGACTTCTGTATGAAAAATACATTTGAGTTTTTAGCTTTTATTTTATGTAGCATTTAACATATTATAAAGGTTTACAAACCTGTCCAAAAGGCAGATTATGTTATTTCTGGTCACTTCTTTGATGTAACCAGTTGATAGAGCAAGGAATTTCTTTTCCTCTCCACTAACTACAACTCGGTCTCCCGTCATCAGGTTTGTAGCTGGAATATCACCACTTTGGCGCTGAAAGCAATGAAGGTGTTGTCCATCACTGACAGTCTGCACATTTCCTATACGAACAAGGTTTCCAACACACTGTCCATCTGCTTCTCTGCAAAATGGCAAACAAAGACGAATGACTTATTCAGTTTATGCACAGCCAAGTGATAAGCTATCTAACATTTCTTCTATATTCATATTGTGGTCTGAAAAACATGAATCCTGCACCATAAAACAGAAAACCAAGCAATACATCCTTTGCTGCACATACGCCATCATGGTCATGGATAGTCTGCAAAGGGATTTGTATTCAAAATAGAATGAGCAGTGAAACGGTTAATAAACACGGCCCATCTTGTACTTCACATGCTCCTAATCACACTGGTACTTTTATAGTTACAGAAAGCTATGTTACATCAGAATATGCAAAAGTTCCCCTAAGAGCAATGGGGGCCTGTCAGTGCTGGAATTGACTCTTTTCCCAGCACTCCCTTTCAGCTAAGACTCAGCCAGCACTGCCCCCTGGATAATTCATTAGCTGAAAGACTTATTGTGAATGTTCCCTGGCTATCGAATACGTAGTACAGTACAAGATAACATGGACGGTGAAAGAAATTGTATTGCAAATGTGTCAGCCAGAGGACTTTCGCAAGGAGTCTGCCAGCTAAAAACAAAGCAGAGGCTGTAAAATGTCTTGGAGGCTGTGCTGGGTGGAGTTTTGGCTCACAGGAACCCCTGGGAACAGATGTCATTCAGTCTCTAATACCCTATTGCACTTAGGGCTCATTTGTATATTCTGAAAACCACCTGGTTTTGGCTTCAAAACCCAAAGGTTAAGGCCACACACAGCAAAAACACTGACAAATGTCCACTGCAACTGTAAATCACCATTAGATTAATGTTAGCGAATTTGCGGCTAACATGCAGGAGATGTAGCGCTCTTTCCTTCATGCTTTTCAGTCCTTTTGGTTATCTCCTGGCTCAAAAAACTGCAATAAACCTAATTAATTTGACTAATTGTACGTCATTCACTTAGGTACAAAGATCTACAGGAAACAACAGAAATGGTCTGAAGGAATACCCCGACAACCATTACCTTTCTTCCGATGAAAGCATCCAGATATTTTTCCGTCCAGTCTTTGATTCTTTTGATAATGCCTCTAAAGAGCACATGAGGTACCAAAGATAGAAGTACTGCAGATGAGAGACTTTCAGATGTGCAGTCTCACTCTCAATAACTGGAAGCATGTCATTAGGAACGTAAAAACTACCGCTCTGCTGTTCTACAGACCTATAAGAAAAAGCACAATAAGAAATCAGACTCCCATAGTTGTATGTTAATTCAGAATCTAACCAAGTCAACGTCTCTTTTTTATATATATATATATATATATATATATATATATATATATATATATATTTATTTTTAAGTATAATTGATTAAAAGTAGGCATTTCTTAAATATGGAGCACCAACCCTGAAGTCTCATTAACCCCTTTCTGCACCACAATAGTATGGTGCTGGGAGAAGGGAGTTCCAGCGCCTCTACATCCCATTGCAGAGCAGTATAACAGTATAGGGTAAAAGGGGTCTTTAAACACATGCAATTATTATTAAATTGATAAATGCTCTTCATTAGAAAAAGATGTCCATTTGTCAATAGGTATAATCACTTTTATACATTAAAAAAGCCATCCTGTAATATAACTGGTACGGGCTGCGGCAAGTTTGAGATCTATGCAGTGGGGTAGTGGGCATAAACCTTTGCTCCTGTTTGACTAGCATCAAACCTGGGGCATGACTGTTGCACTCAGTCAGGAATGGTGATCAGGGCTAATACACTTGTATTACAATACGACGTGTGCAACTTTCTAAAATTCAGTTACGACTACTAAAACTTCTGCTGCTCAGTCCTGACATTCATGCAACCCATAGGCCAGATCAATATAGTACAATCATGCTGCAAAATTTACGCAGCAAGCTACTGTCATATACCACACCAAACCTAGTGGCTTTTGCTGGGGCAGAGTTCTCTGCAGCTCCCCCACACCTTTTAAAGAGGACCTTTCACGTCCTCATACTGTACATATGTGGTTTTACATATCGCTAGAATGCAGACAGTCTAGCTTGGCAGTAAGGAGTTCAGCACACTGTCAGGAACGCCCTTCTGACAGTGGGCAGAGATTGGTGCCGAAACTAGAGGTACTGATATCTCCAACCGCGACAGTGCGCTGAATTCGGTGCACTGTCAGCTTTCTAGCGGTATATAAAACTGCAAATGCATGAGGACATGAAAGGTCCTCTTTAAACTTTTCAATCTGCAGGTAAAGCCCCATTCTGCATATTTTAGTCACAGCATGTAGATGGTATTTGAATAAATCTCAACCATAGTGCTGCTTCTGTAGATCACAGCAGGTTACAACAGCTGCAATCATGCACGGCTTTGGCCCAGCTCTACAGGGCTGTATGTGTGGCCAAGAAGTCTAAACAAACCTGCTGTAAGTCTGTCATTCTGGTCTTACTTGCTCGATTAAGAATAAAAAGCCCACTAAGTACCTGCTGTAGAGCGCACAGTTCCGAAGCTGGGAACAAAATTTGCATGCTTGTTTGTCAGCAATAAGTGATGGCAGAGAGGCCGGTTTAATGTCCTTGGTTCCATTGTCAGATTTATGTACCACATTTGTTAAATAAAAGGACAACTCATTTCTTATTTTCAACAATTCTGAAAAAAAAACAGTCCATTGTATTAAATATTTCAGTAACGTAACTCTATTAAGCAGCCAGACTTAAAGTGCTTCCTACAGTCACAAAATATTTTTAACCACTCTAAACTAACAAATTACAATGGTGAAAGAGAATTCTTAAAATAAAAAGTGCCCTAGATTTAGTAAATCTATAAACCACAGGCATACCTCCAGCAAGTCGCATGAAAACTTCTTAGCAGTTTAGTTTCTAAACCAATAATTCAGTACTCTATGCCTTTTTCTTTAGCTTCACTCTCTTTGAGACTGCACACTATATTCATTTTATTCAGGTGCAGAGTAGTAGACTAGACATACTAAAACTAAGCAAAAACTAAGTTTACCTAAACAATGGATTACAAGCAATTTCTAAACTGGCAAGGAACACAAAGGAGGAGACTTATGAAGAACAGTGTATTCAGCTCAGAGGGTGCCCCTGGTTTATAAGGAGGCCTCATAAAGCAGGCTCGCCCTCTACTGGGCTGTGCGCCTGCACACGGACATCAGAGATCATTTATGCCATAAAACGGGTGTAAATGATAATAAATCTAGCAATCCTGGATAGGGTATAGCGTGATATATTTAGACATATCCCTTAGCTAATTGCAGCATGAGAAAGGAAGACATGGATGCAAAATAATTGGAATAATCTAGGTCAGCAAGTTCACATCTATTAATTGAGCTGAAGTCTGGTAATTTTTTGAGTCAGTCCTAGCTCATAGACTTGCAAAGATAGTGACAAGGTTGCAGTTCCACTATATTGAACAGATATTGATAACATGGTCCTGTTAGTGAATGAGCAAGGAGAGGTCAACAGCACGAATGGCTGAGCATTGAAGGGAAACATTTCACAGGAGTACTTTGCATAAGAAACTAAAGTGCTAGAAATCTAAGTTTTAACCCTTTCGGACTCAGTGCCATTCCATACATTTACAGTACAACCAGCAAGTTGCTCCTATAAACATCCACGCATGTAACATGCTGAGACGGTGATGGCTTAAATGATAATTTGCCTAGTTTAACTTTGAAACATATGGTATAAACACAACATCTAAAAGAGCATGTGGGAATATATACTAAATAAACCTAGCATATAACAAACCTCTTTTGTCCAGTCGGTTTGCAGGCACAGTGTACATATTTCCGGTCTTCAGATATAAAAGAAGGCCTGATTCAGGATCTTCTCTTCTTTCCTGACTTAGTAAAGTATACAAAATAACCTGGAAGACAAACCAAAAGTAAATGTTAACTCCTGCACTCCACTCGAAAAGAAAGATTTAGTAAATAAAATAAAAATTATATACATAAAGATGTGTATGTATATATGTGTATAGTACTGTATATAACTAAAAAGGAGCATCTATTGCATTCAAGTCTATCAACCACTGCCATTAAGGAGAGCACCAGTGAAGGTGTGTAGAGATTTTAATTGCCTTTTGCCCTCTACTTAGCATCTACATATCACAAGGCATTATGGGAAAGGAGCTGGGGGGCGCTTGTGGAGGAGCCTCAATGCTGACGGGTTGTTGTCTAGAGGGGGGCGGGGTGGGGGGGGGGGTGGGGGGGGGGGGGGGGTCCCGGGGGGGGGCGCGGGGGGGGGGTGGGGGGGTTTTTTTCCTTTCCCCCCCCTTTGCCTCCACCTACCCGGGCTTGGGGGGGGGTGGGGGCTCGCGCCCTCTGTTGGATGTAACAGATCCTCAATTTGCTTTTGACTCACCGAGCGCTTGAGACAGCAAAAGGGATTTTAGCCAAGCCAATTTCCAATTTTAGCCAAACCACTGCCATTATATCACGTGCAATATAAATCCCCCTATAGTCACAGCCGTACATTTGTACAGATCCTGACTGCAAGGGTCCAAAATATGCCAATAGTAGGGAGATGGTTCTCAACCTGTTACCCAAACTCTCTACTCTTACTAGTAGAGTGATATAGGACTAAGGACATCATCAAATGTATTATGGCGACACTGGGGGAGATTTGTCATGTCTCGTACACCAGTTTTCTGTCATTCATCCACTGAAATTTCTGCTCTTACCATGTTTAGAAGTTAAGGAGACTTGACAGTGATTGACAGCCTCCCTCTATGACTGTGCATATAGAGATTGCTGTTAATTACAGATATTACTTGAAGTAGAAAACAAAACTATACTGTATATCAGCTCCTTCTGCTTTAAAACATGCTACCTGCATCTTAGGCATCTGGGCATCTTAGTCTTAGGGTGTCTTAGGTCTTCTCCAGAACAGATGTACCCCAACCTGCATCCCATGGCATCCGGGCAGAGAATGAACAGGGAAAGCTAGAGACATGCACCAACACCTCTTCATTTAGGCTCCACTTGGATGCAGTGGATAGGGTGGCTACTTCTAATTTTTCCTGAACTGTTGATGACTATACATACAAAGGTGCAACTACCTTAACCTTCTGTCTTTTCTATACATGTCCAGCTTTTCAAAACATACTTTTGCAATATTCTGCCACAAGAGTCTATCCTCTGTGTCTGTGAGTGTCCACTTAGAGTGTGCTGTTAACTGTGACCTATCAAAAGTTGTTAGCACATTGTAATATTATATTGAATTGGGTTCATGGGTCCTTAAAGAGGTTATGCCACGAAAAGGATAGAGGATACATACCTGAATGCTGTCTGACCAGTGAGATCCCCATGATCCTTGTTCAACAGTCAGGCTGAATGTAGGTATGCCAGGCTCTCCCATTGAAGTGAATGGGAGCGGTGTTCACCACCGACACACCTACGTTCAACAGTCAGGTTGGAGTGTGCAGCAGGGGGGGAAGGATCCTGCGTTCTTAGGATCAGTGGAGGGGTTTCAGCACTCAGATGCCCACAGATATTCCCACTTAAGGACTGAAGAAATACTTTTTGTGGCATAACCCCTTTAACCAAATTTGAGCTAAGGCAAGGGTGGACACATTTGTAATTGCACATCTTCTCCTATTCATTTACAGCTCACCTGGCTCCTGTGCTCTATGGAGTTTGATTCTTTGCCAGTTTTTAGTTCTAGCGGCATCGTTTTAACAACTTTTGATTTCTGGTGTATTTTCACTTTGGCCGTTACATCGATTTTTCCTTTTAGGCCAAACCTAGGAGACCAAACATTTTCCTCAATGTCCAGAAACTCAGACACTTGAATGGCTCTTGTATCTGCAATGTTTCTATCAGATGATCTAGTAAAGTAAAACAAAATCAATATATGTTGAGATAAACATACCCACACAACTCATTCAAATTTCCACCGGCCCGCAGCCTCTCTCACAAAATCAATAATATGCGGCCTTCTAGCACTGTTGATCACAGCAGGCTCGGACTGGGCCACCAAGGTACCGGTGAATACCATGATATTCATACCTTTAGGGGGCCTTACCAGACCCCCACAGCTTTTTTAATAGGCAGTGGCCCCTATTAACTTTCCCATCATCACTCCTGCTTGGGGCCTCCTCTTCAGCCTCCAGGGGGCACATTACGTCATCGCAACAGGGCCCATTGAAGGCTGAAGGAGGAAGAGGAGGCCGCAAACAGGAATGGGGAGCGGTAAGTGAATGCAGCCAGGTTCTCCCCTGGTTCTGATACTGGTAGAGCAAGAAGACACGCGAAAGGTCCTCTTTAATGGTTAAAAGAATGTGACATTTTCACCTCACCAAATCTAACCCTCTTTGCAAAAAGTCTGGACACCCCTGCCATGCACAGTGTAAATCTCTTCCATCGAGAAAGTGATCCCAGAGTAAGGCTGTTTACACCACAGTCACAAATCCAAAATTGCAGACATAATAGCTCAGCATGCTGTGCTATTTTATCTGGTAAAATTACAAACGTCGTGACAAAAAAAAAACAAAAACCCACACATACGGACCCCACTGTCCCACTGTACATTGGGTGCCATAGGCATTTATCACAAAACAGAACTGGCACTGCCGTTAATTTAGACTTTCTGTTCCTATAATGGAACAGAAAAAGAGAAACAACGCCACATATAACAAGTTTGCCATAGTCCAATAAAAGTTCCATAATCTAGAAAATCCTTTCCCCTAGTAACATGCTGGCAAGAATATCTATTAATATCAGATTTGTAAAGGAAGAGTCAAGATGACTGTCAGGTTGGGAGATCAGGTTCCCCCCTTAGACATTTATTTTACAGTTTACATAAAGAACTTACTGATACAGTTATAAAACTTTCCAAATGTATTATTTTCCTTAAAAGATTCTGGGTTTGTTGGTCCAATTTCTACACAGACCTCATTGGAAATTTGCAGTCTGAGAAGCGCAGTCTTTACACCAGAAACTATCTGTTCTATTGCATTACAGGAGCTCAACAGTTCAAGATAAGTAATACAATGTATTAAAACAGAAATTCATTCAATTCGAAATATTAAATAGATTAATCTTCATTTCTTAAAGGGCTATTTCCATCTCAAGTGATGACATCTTGCCAGAATATGCCATCAATTTATGATCAGTGGGGGTCCAACTTTTAATATCCACACCAGTTTTGAGTAAGAAAAGAGCTGTGAGACAGTTCTCCTGACCACAGTGAGGCTTGTGCGTAGCTAGGCAGGGAAAGACAATAGAGTTTCAACAGGGAAGGTGGAGTCAGTAGACCAGTAGGCTATTTTTCTACAGCCCGAATCCAACTCCTTCATAAATGACTGACAGCCATGGTCAGACAGAAGCAGTGAAGCTCTTCTAATTCATGAAACAGTGATTGAATTCCTATGAAAGTAAATATGTAACAAACTACTCTTCAAATTGTTCGACACCAATAAATTTAAAATAAAATCAGAATATTTTTAAAGCCAGTGTTTACAAGTTTTTCCAACTCGGACTCCGAAGCCCTGGGGCAACAACGCTGATTCAGCAATGTGGGTATTTCATTTTTGGGGTCAGTCGGGGCCCCAAAGATCTGACCCCCCAATAGAACACTTTATAAAAAAGGTAATATCCCTTAAGATTAAAAAAAAAAAATGCTGTTTAGTTTACTTGTGCATTTTGAACTTCCTCCATGGTTTCTGTGGCTTTTGATAAGTCTTTGCTGAAACCTCAAGTCACCCCACTATGCAGTCAGTCAATCACCATTTGAATGCATTGCACAACAGATTAGCCACATCATCATAGATTTCAAATGGTTATAAAAGGAAGCCATGATGCAAGTGTGAACAGTCATACAACTGCTTGTAAGAAGATTTCATTTGGGCTTACAGTGTCTTCTTTGTTTGGGCCTCCGGTGTCATATAGTCACTTGTCCATTTTTGAAATGATGGAAGATATTCCTCAATTTCTTGTAACACATCAGCTTGATTTAAATTCAACTGACACCTGGAATTTAATTGTAAAAAATAAAATATATCAAAAGAAACACATTCGTTTACAAATAAAATCAACCATAACAAATTTGCTGCAAAGTTTAAAGCAGAAACAGAATTGTCACCATACCAGAATCTGGATGTCAATACTTTGATAGTGTAATATCACAATTATCACCAAAAATGAGATTTTTTTTTGTACTCACCATAAAATCCTTTTCCCGTTGTATTCACTGGGGGACACAGTACCATGGGTATAGACCTGGCCACTAGGAGGCTGACACTAGAAGAAGGCAAAGTTGTTGGCTCCGCCTCTGGGCTATACCCTTCTCACAGACACTGTGCTAGTCAGTTTGAACCATAGCAGTAGGAGAAAGGCACCAAAGAGCACGGAACCAACAAACACCAACATGTCCTGCATCCGAAAAAGAATCAAAACAGCTCAGGCAGGAACAACAGGAAAAAAGCAAGGGTGGGATCTGTGTCCCCCAGTGAATACAACGAGAAAAGGATTTTACAGCGAGTACAAAAAAATCTCATTTTCTCTCTTATTTCACTGGGGGACACAGCACCATGGGATGTCCAAAAGCAGTCCCAGAGGGCGGAAATCATGCGAACAACCCAGCGCACAGCCGCCTGCAGAACCTCACGTTCAAACCATGCGTCGGCAGAGGTCACAGAATGGACCTGGGAAAGCAGAGAAAGTATGAATGAAGCCCAGGTGGCAGCCTGCTGACTTGGACAGCAGAAAACTGATGCAGATCAGCACAGGAGGCCCCAACGGTTCTCAGAGAGAGCCGACACACGGAAGGGCAGAGCCCAACCCCTAAATCGATAAGCCTCCTAGATCACAGACCGGAGTCATCGGGAAATGGAAACCCAGGAAGCAGGCAGGTCTTAGTGAGGGCCCCCCAGGGATGACAACAAAGCGTCAGAATGACAGAAAGAGTCAGGGAGAGCCAAATAGACTCAAATGGCCTGGACGACAACCAGGCAGGGAAGAGAAAACGCCAGCATGGATGCTCGAGGACCGGGTAGAACGATGGCAAGCTACGCCCTGTAGATGCCAAAGGAGGAAACCACCTTAGGAAGAAGGGCGGAGGTGGACGAAGGACAACCTTGTCCATGTAGAGAACCTGAAGGGGAGGCTGCCGGCACGGAAACCCTGCGGGTGGAGGCAATGGCCACCAGGAAAGCGACCTTCCAGGCCAGAAGGCAAAAGGGGGGAACCCTGCAAAGGGTGGAAGGGGGAGCCTGATGCACTGCGAGGGGAGAGCACGCCACTCCCTGTAGGAAAATCTTCACCTGAGGCCGGAAGGCCAGGGTCTCCAGAAAAGGAACTGAGAGGGCAGAGACCTGTCCTTCAAGAGAAGAAGACCAAGACCGTGATCCAGACCAGACTGGAGAAAAACCAGGAACCTAGGAAAAGAAAAGGAGAGCGAATGACAAACAGTACTCTCATCGCAGCAGGCCTAAGACTTCCACGAGCAAAGGTAAAACCTGGCTGACTGTGGTTTACAAGCCTAATGCATGGTCTGGACAACAGGTTCCGAAAACCCATGGCATTGCAGAAGCTCGGCTACACCAGCCACACAGTTAAATGCAGCTGAGGCAAGGCATAGTGGAAAAGCGGTCCTTGAGAAAGAAGGTCGATCTGCAGAGGAAGAGGCCAAGGAGCGCCCGCCAGCAGGAACATGACATCCGCATACCAGGCCCGGTGGGGCCAAGTCGGATGCACCAGGAAGGCCGGAACTCCTTTGGACTCAAGCTTCTTGAAATCCTAAGAAGAAGAGGAGGGAAAAGGTGCGAAGGAAGTCCGACCCGGTAATCACAAGAACGACAGCGGCAATGGCCGAAGGCCCAGGGACCTGGCCACGAGGCAGGGGAACCTGTGAGTCAGGAGGGAGATGAAGAGGTCGACACGCCCCACCGGGAGCACAGCCAGAGGACGACCTACGGAAGAAGCGACACTCGCCCGGGAACTTTTCCTTGGCTAGGTCGTGAGACGCTCCGCCCACCGAAGAGGGCGGGAGGCTTCTTAGAAATGCCGCATGACACCAGGGACACCCCGGAAGACCCAAGTAAGCGTCCGCGGTGGAGTTGTCGGCCTGGACTCTGACCGGACGCCCTAGAAGGAGAGAGATCCAATGAGACAAGGTTAGGAAGATGGCCCCCCCGTTCCAGAGTTAGATCTGGAGGAGGACTCCACTTGGACCACAGGCCCTAAACTGTCAAGGCCCCGAAGACTGCTCCCCAGCCGGAAGACTGGCGTCAGTGGGACAACCTGCGAAAGGATTTGGATGAATTTGGTCCTCCTGCCTACACTCCTGATACCCTTGGGTGCCTGCTGGTTTCTGCTGCTGCTGTACACCCAGAGAGGAACCCTCTGTGAAACGGTTCCAGTGCACGATATGGAAGTTATGGTCTAGCGCACAACTCCCCAAGGTGAGAGTCCTACCTTATTAAGACCTACCATTACTTTTAGTGTCAAACAGTAATACACTATGCACTGCTCGGTGCAGTTTCCTTGTTTTATTTAAGCTAACCTGCGAAAGGAGGGGGAGGAAAATTCCCTGAGAGAGACCAGGAGAGGCGAGGCGAGCCAACAGGTGAACCCGCAAAGACAGGAGAAATAGGCAGACGAGCTGGACACAGACTAGTCCCAGCAGCCCAGAAACACCATTGCAAGGGTCCGGGAGGAACTCAGCCAAAGGGAGAACCTCAAAGGCCAAGACCATCATGCCTATGACTCGCAGGCAGAAGTGAAGAGAGCACAAAGGGAACCTCCGAAGTCATGGCACAAAAAAACCTTGACCAGGAGCGTATCGAGCATCATTCCCCAGAATTCCAGGCACTGAGAAGGCACGAGTCAGGACTTTTACCTGCTAATGAGCCAGCGAAGGGGCCCAAGGTGATTTACAAGCTGGTCATAATGTCCATCCTAGAGGAGGTTTGAACCCGGAGGACATCCAAGTACATAATCACAACAACTCCCCTGCCATGGAGGAAGACCAGAAGGGAAACCATCACCTGGGAAAAACTCAAGGAGGAGAGCGTTGCGGAAAACAATGGGCAACAGGAAGTCGCCAGTATCCCGGCATGCCCCCACCGACAGCAGGGTTACATGAGGAACCTGCAGATATAGACAAACCTGTTGAGCCTCTTCAGGTTCAGGATAGGAAGGAGCTGTCTTTTCTGAAACGGGAAAAAATGCCTTGCCACAGCAGAGTGGGGGCGGCCTGGAGAAAAAAAAAACTTTCAATTAGAATGGCAGAAAACTCAATGGAGTAGCCGGAATACAGCACCTCTCGGACCGAGGAGAGGGAGGCACTGACAAGCCAGGACTCCAGGAAGGAGAGCAACTGTACCCTCACTCGAGAGGGCCAAGATCTCAAGCAGAGAAGGGCTTGGAAGAGGAAAAAACCAGGGAGGCTTGGAACAAGATTGCCAAGAGACCTGGACTAAAATAGAGGGCTACTCGGAGTGTGAGTCACAGGAAGACTGACCTCTGCAACGAGGAGGAGGAGCTGGCGCCCCTCGTGGAGGAAAGAGCCACTTCTTCCCATAGCCACAGAGGTGAACAGGCAGAGCCGAAACAAAAAAACAGTCCTGCTATTCCCAAGGGAAGGGACAGGACACAACCACCTTCCAGAGGCTACAGCATGCCTTGAACGGAACCAAAGGAACAGTGCAATGCAACAGCATAGGCGGCCGCCTAGGCAGAACGGCTAGCTACTTCAGGAAAGCATCGTCCAAAAACTGGAGGCATATAGGATTTGAGAGTCAGGTCACTGACTAGAGAGTCAGGTCTAGCCCAGGAAAAGTAGATCTTGATGCCAGAAGGTACAAAAGAAGGCCAAAGGAGGAGCCAGCCACTACGAAAGGCCGCCCTAGCGGTTTCAGCAGAGTGAGAGTCCACCCTCATGAAAGTAGGTGAACTCGGCGGGCTGACCTCGTCAACCCTCGCTGGAGGGCGTCACAACAGAGGTTATGTTGTGCATCTCATCGCCTCAGAGGATTACAGAGGGAGGCGGAGTCCTCTACCGAAGGCAGGATAGTAGCCTGGGAGGGCTGAACTATCGCCCACTGCAGGGGGCATCGACCACATAGAGACACAGTTTGCTGGAGACAGTTCGAGTGAATCCATTGTTCCATCAAGATATGGTCCACACCCCAAGATTGGGGGAAGTCAGGGGACGGCTGGCAGGAGATGTCTTCTGGAGAAGTAGGATCCGGGTCCTCCGAGATCTGTAGAGTCTCTCTAACCACATGGTAGAGCTCCTACGTAGCAGCGGATATATATGTGCCTAGCTGATACTCCGGGTCGGAGTCAGAGGCGTCCCCAGTAGAAACAGACCATCCAGGTTGAGGCAGGGTTCCGCCTGTCGGAGTGGATCCGTGAGCTGTGGCCCTATCCGGGGAGTGCCCAGAGGAAGGGAAGGAGGACCATGGCCTGTAGGATGATTTCCTGGTCCTTATGCGAGGATGGCTTCCAGAAGTGGCCGACAGAGCAGCGATCTGGGAAGGCAGCTGTTCCAAAGTTTCCACCTCAGACTGGTTAAGTCTGGCAAGGGTGCCATGGCCCGGGTAAAGGAGGCCGCTCCAATCCGGGAGGGTAAAATTGCCGGAGAGGGGCCGGGAGGATGATGCACGGCAGAGCTAGGCTTTAATGCTGCATGCGTGAATTCTGCACAGTGGCCTCCTAATCTTCTCTGTATTGTTCCAAGTATATGTGCTGCGAAGCGAGCACTGGAAGGCAGAGAGGACTGATGGGCTCAGGCTGGCAGCATAAAAAAAAATATTTGATACAGCGGGTGCACGTGTAAATGTGGTGGGACCAAGGGCCGAGGTGGCTCTATATGGAAGAGAGCAGAGGCCGTAGACTAAAGTACAATCACAGCCGGCGGTGGGCACTGCCAGCCAAAGGCTCCGGAAGGCCCTGCCGAGGCCTAAAAAAAAGGTACCGGGGTCCAGGAGAGGGGCCCCAACTAAACGAAAAGGCACCCCCCCCCCCCCCAATGGGAACTGCTCGGGGAGCAGAATGAAAAGCCCCAAGCGGCAGATTAAAAGAGTGGCTTATTCACTAAAGGGTCCCCCCCGGAAAGGAAGCCCACCATGACCCCAGGAGGAGGGAGGCTGAGGGAAAGGAGCCCTATAGGAGACCCAGAAGAGGAGGGGGGGGGGGGGGAATAGAAATTCTCATACTCACCCATCTTCCAATACTCACCTGTCTGGCGTCTTCAAGCGCCGCAGGGTCACCCCTTGGTAGGACCTCGCACGTGGAAGTGGGGCCAACGGTACTCCAGCCGCCGGTGCGGCGAGTGGGGACTGGGTGACCGGCGAGGCGCTCTTTTGCAGAGCACTGCGCCTGCAGGAGGGTACATCTAATGGGGCGTACACGCTGACGACCCCCTGCACTTGAAAGAAAAGGAAAAATAAAAACGATGTAAGACAGAAAGACCTGAGTCAGATCGTGTCTGCCTCCTACAGACACTAGGTTTAAAACTGACTAGCAGAGTGTCTGTGAGAAGGGTATAGCCCAGAGGCGGAGTCGACAGCTTTTCATTTCCTAGTGTCAGCCTCCTAGTGGCCAGGTTTATACCCATGGTGCTGTGTCCCCCAGTGAAATAAGCGAGAAATAATACTTTGCAAAAAAGAAAACAAGAAACAATGCTGTGTTTAACCCCTTCCCCACTGAAGCAATTTTTTTTGATTTTTGTTTTTTACTCCCATTCTTCCAAAAGCCATAACCTTTTTATTTTTCTGTTCACAGAGCCATAAGAGGGCTTAATTTTTGTGGGACAAATTGTACTTCGTAATGGTGCCATTTAATATTCCATACGATAAACTGGGGAACTGGAAAAAAATTCGGAATGGAGTGGAATTACAGAAAAACTGCGCTTGCACCCCTTTCTTACAGGCTTCATTTTATAAAAGGGATTTTATCATTAGAAAATCAATTTTTCACTAGCAGCACGTCGGAATAGCCTTTAGAAAGGCTATTCTTCTTCTCCTACCTTTAATTTTTCTGGTCCGTGCCGCCATTTTTGAGTTTTATCTAATTTCCTCTTTATGCTAATTAGTCTTCAGAAAGCACACGGGGCGTTCCCCCTGTGCTCGAAGCCCCACCTCTCTCCTTGTGCTGATGCATCTCTGCAACACAGCACCCGCTGATCGTGTCTTCGGGATCCAAATCCCGCTCATGCTCAGCTGGCTCTGCCACTTTGCATTGGACAGAGCCAACTGCGCCCCCTGTGCTTTCTGAAGACTAATTAGCATAAAGAAGAAACAAGATAAAACTCAAAAACGGCGCAGACCAGAAAAATAAAGGTAGGAGAAGAATAGCCTTTCTAAAGGCTATTCCGACGTGCTGTTAGTGAAAAATCGATTTTCTAATGACAGAGTCCCTTTAATTCTGTTGATTGGAACACAGATGTACATTTTATTTACCGTATTTTTCGGACGCACCAAGGTTTTAGAGGAGGAAAATAGGGAAAAAAATTTTGAAGCAAAAAATGGTAAAATATTTAATATATGGGAGTTGTAGTTTTGCAACAGCTGCAAAACTGCATTGACATATGGCCCAGGAGCTGTACCGGGATGCATAGGGCGTCTTTTTTTTGTACTTTTTAGTTATACCTTTTTGGGGAATGTCTATTGCTTACATCACTTTTTATTCAAATTAGGCGAAGCAGCGAAAAAAAACGATGGTTTGGCACTTTTGATTTTTTTTCCCGCTACAACATTCACCCTACAGGAAAAATATTTTCATGAGTTTGTAGACCGGGCGTTTTGGGACACAGAGATACCTAATGTGTATGTGTTTCACAGTAATATTCTACTTTTATATGTATTCTAGGGAAACTTCTAAGGAACTTTTCGTTTTTTATTTAATAAATATATATATATATATATATATATATATATATATATATATATATATTTTTTTTTTTTTTACTATTTTATTAGCCCTCCTAGGGGGCTTGAACCTGCAATCATTTGATTGCATGTCCCATAGACTGCAATAAAACTGTATTGCAGTCTATGGGAGATTCTGTACATTACTACTGAGGCTGGTCATAGACCAAGCCCAGGGCCCGCACACTGACCTACTCCTCCCGCTGCAGGAAGCCCCGCTACAGGAAGCCGTCGTACTGCATGCGCTGTATGTAATAGGCTGCAGGAAAATGGCCGAATGGACATGCACACTTGGCGCATGTCTCCCGAATGAAGGATGATGTCAAGAAGAGGCGTATGCTAATGAAGAAGAGAGGTGGTTCGTTAAGTTCAAAAATGCATCTGAGGAGAGCATAGGGGACTCCCCCTGTGCAGTTTCAGCACTGGGGGGGGGGTAACACCCCCTGTGCATTCTGAAGATGCATTAGCATAAAGATAAAAATAAAGATAAAAATCAACATTTCTTCTAAACGGCGGGGAGGAGCGAAACAACAAAGGTAGAAGAAAAATAGCCTTTATAAAGGCTATTATGACGTGGTCTTAATAAATTGGCCTTTCTGAATAATAGGATCCCTTTAAACACCTTCTATCTTATTATATTCTGGTGTTATTGTAGTCATCCTTCAATCATCAAAATCAACCAACTACAACAGTGTACGGAGTCTGGTTCCATACAGTGCAGAAATCAGCTGTTGCCAGGTGTCGGACCCCACAAATTTCCTACTGATGACCTTTCCTAAAGGTCTTATATATGTCACATAGGTCATATATAGTATATAATATAGTCTTGGAGAACCCACTTAATATTGGGTCAGTCATCAAATAGATTAGCTACTTACATTTCTTTCAGATACTTTGGTCCGTATACTGTCTGGAAAGAAAGCTTTTGCAAAACATCTTGGCTAAACCCACATGTTGTTGCTTTTTGGAAAATATCATGTAACATTGTCCCGATCAACATTTGCCTTGATCCTTTCTCACAAACCTAAAAGCAAGCAGCATAGTAACATTATGTTTTACAAACTCTTCTGAACTCTCCTAGAATATTTAATATCTTCTTCCCCTAACAATGTCACAATCTACTTAAACAGAACAACCTGCACTTACAACATTTATTAGGCTAAGGCAGGGTTCACACTACCGTTGATGTCTGTTCTGATAGTGTCCGTTAAAAAAACAAAAAAAAACGGACACCTATCATAACAGACATTAACGGATACTAACTGATGTTAATGTGTCCGTTTTTTTAAATGATCCAATTAATGGATTAGTTAAAAAAAACGGACACATTAGCATCAGTTAGTGTCTGTTTTTTAACACTGTCCGTTTTTTTTTTTCCTGCTTTCTGAGCATGCGCATAAAAAAAAAACCAGACATAAAATAACAGACTATAACTGATGGCTATCAGTTACTGTTCGTTATAAGTCCGTTACCCATAGATTTCAATGTTAAAAAAATAACGGACACTTGCTGTCCGTCAAGAATCCGTTATTTCAAAAGTCCTGCATGTCGCATTTTTTGTCGGCGAAAAAAAAACGGACATCTGACGGACTGGGTGTAAATGGAAACAATATAAAAACCCATTGAAATTAATTTTAACGGATTTACGACGGTTCAGCTAGTGTCCGATGCTAAAATCTTGTAACGGACAATAGCAATGGACACTACTGACGGTCACCAACAGTAGTGTGAACGCCCCTAACCTAACAAAGACAAAAATAGTTGTCATTAAGCTTCCAGGACATGCCAAAAACTGCATGTGTTCATGTAGCAGATACTGGTACTTGAGTGATTAACATTTAACATACGCACACACATACATTTAATATACAGTATGTCACAAAAGTGAGTACACCCCTCACATTTTTGTAATTATTTCATTATATATTTTCATGGGTTAACAAGATATGACACTGTGATACAATGTAAAGTAGTCAGTGTACAGCTTGTATAACCGTGTAAATTTGGTGTGTCATCAAAATCACTCAACACACAGCCCTTAATGTCAAATCCCCTGGCAAGAAAAGTTAGTACTTTTAGTACCTTAAATGAAAATAGTCAAATTGTGCCCAATTAGACATTTTCCCTCCCCGGTGTCATGAGACTTATTAGTGTTACAAGGATTTAGGTGTGAATGGGGAGCTGATATCTTAAATTTGGTGTTATTGCTCTCACACTGGTCACTGGAAGTTCAACATGGCACCTCATGGCAAAGAACTTTCTGAGGATATGAAAAAAAAAGAACTGTTGCGCCACATAAAGATGGCCTAGGCTATAAGAAGACTGTCAACACCCTGAAACTGAGCTGCAGCACGTGGCCAAGACCACAGCGGTTTAACAAGACAGGTTCCACTCTGAACAGGCCTCGCCATGGTCGACCAAAGAAGTTGAGTGCCCATGCTCAGAGTCATATCCAGAGCATGTCTTTGCAAAATAGACGTACGGGTGCTGCCAGCATTAATGCAGAGGTTAAAGGGGGGCGGGTGCGGGGAAATCAGCCTGTCAGTGCTGCTGAACACTACATCAAATTGGTCTGCATGGCTGTCATCTCAGAAGGAAGCCTCTTCTAAAGATGATGGACAAAAAAGCCCACAGTTTGCAAAAGACAAGCAGACTAAGGACATGAATTACTGGAACAATGTCCTGTGATCTCATGAGACCAAGATAAATTTATTTGGTTCAAATGGTGTCAATCGTGTATGGCAGCAACCAGGTGAGGGGTACAAAGACAAGTGTGTTTTGCTTACAGTCAAGCATGGTGGTGGGGGTGTCATGGTTTGGGGCTGCATGAGTGCTGCCAGCTGTGGGGAGCTATAGTTCACTGAGGGTACCATGAAGGTTAACATGTACTGTAACATAGTGAAGCAGAGCATGATACCCTCCCTTTGGAAACTGGGCCGCAGGGCAGTATTACAACATGATAACGACCTCAAACACACCTCCAAGACAACCACTGCCTTGCTAAAGAAACTGAGGGTAAAGGTGCTGGGCTGACCTAGCATGTCTCCAGACCTAAACCCTATTGCGCATCTGTGGGGCATCCTAAAATGGAAGGTGGAAGAGCGCAAGGTCTCTAAAATCCACCAGCTCCGTAATATTGACACGAAGGAGCATAAGAGGATTCCAGAGGCAACTTGTGATGCTCTAGTGAACTCCATGCCCAAGAGGGTTAAGGCAGTACTGGAAAATAATGGTGGCCACACAAAATATTGACACAACTTGTCCATTTTCACTTAGGTGTGTACTCACTTATGTTGCCAGGGTATTTGACATTAATGGCTTTGTGTTGAGTGATTTTGATGGCACACCAAATTTACACTGTTATACAAGCTGTACACTGACTACTTTATATTGCATCAAAGTGTCATGCCATGAAAATATATATATATATATATATATATATATATATATATGTAATGAAATAATTACAAAAATCTAAGGGTGTAGGGTTTGTAAGATTATATATATACAGTCATATGAAAAAGTTTGGGCACCCCTATTAATCTTAATCATTTTTAGTTCTAAATATTTGGGTGTTTGCAACAGCCATTTCAATTTGATATATCTAATAACTGATGGACACAGTAATATTTCAGGATTGAAATGAGGTTTATTGTACTAACAGAAAATGTGCAATATGCATTAAACCAAAATTTGACCGGTGCAAAAGTATGGGCACCTCAACAGAAAAGTGACATTAATATTTAGTAGATCCTCCTTTTGCAAAAATAACAGCCTCTAGTCGCTTCCTGTAGCTTTTAATCAGTTCCTGGATCCTGGATGAAGGTATTTTTGACCATTCCTCTTTACAAAACAATTCCAGTTCAGTTAAGTTTGATGGTCGCCGAGCATGGACAGCCAGCTTCAAATGATCCCACAGATGTTCAATGATATTCAGGTCTGGGGACTGGGATGGCCATTCCAGAACATTGTAATTGTTCCTCTGCATGAATGCCTGAGTAGATTTGGAGCTGTGTTTTGGATCATTGTCTTGCTGAAATATCCATCCCCGGCGTAACTTCAAATTCGTTACTGATTCTTGTACATTATTCTCAAGAATCTGCTGATACTGAGTTGAATCCATGCGACCCTCAACTTTAACAAGATTCCCGGTGCCGGCATTGGCCACACAGCCCCAAAGCATGATGGAACCTCCACCAAATTTTACAGTGGGTAGCAAGTGTTTTTCTTGGAATGCTGTGTTTTTTGACGCCATGCATAACGCCTTTTTGTATGACCAAACAACTCAATCTTTGTTTCATCAGTCCACAGGACCTTCTTCCAAAATGAAGCTGGCTTGTCCAAATGTGCTTTTGCATACCTCAGGCGACTGTTTGTGGCGTGCTTTCAGAAACGGCTTCTTTCGCATCACTCTCCCATACAGCTTCTCCTTGTGCAAAGTGTGCTGTATTGTTGACCGATGCACAGTGACACCATCTGCAGCAAGATGATGCTGCAGCTCTTTGGGGTGGTCTGTGGATTGTCCTTGACTGTTCTCGCCATTCTTCTTCTCTGCCTTTCTGATATTTTTCTTGGCCTGCCACTTCTGGGCTTAACAAGAACTGTCCCTGTGGTCTTCCATTTCCTTACTATGTTCCTCACAGTGGAAACTGACAGGTTAAATCTGAGACAACTTTTTGTATCCTTCCCCTGAACAACTATGTTGAACAATCTTTGTTTTCAGATCATTTGAGAGTTGTTTTGAGGAGCCCATGATGCCACTCTTCAGAGGAGATTCAAATAGGAGAACAACTTGCAATTGGCCACCTTAAATACCTTTTCTCATGATTGGATACACCTGGCTATGGGGGTTCGATAGCTCAGTGAGGTTACAAAACCAATTTTGTGCTTCACTGAGTCAGTAAAAAGTAGTTAGGAGTATTCAAATCAATAAAATGATAAGGGTACCCAAATTTTTGCACCGGTCAAATTTTGGTTTAATGCATATTGCACATTTTCTGTTAGTACAATAAACCTCATTTCAATCCTGAAATATTACTGTGTCCATCAGTTATTAGATATATCAAATTGAAATGGCTGTTGCAAACACCCAAATATTTAGAACTAAAAATGATTAAGATTAATAGGGGTGCCCAAACTTTTTCATATGACTGTATATATATATATATATATATATATATATACACACACACACACATACATACATACACACACACAGTATATACACACGGTACATACAAAAGAAACAAACCTTGAATTTTTCACTCAGCACAGATCTTCGTAAGCATCGAATTCCATTTGCTATGCTGGTACCAGAAATGAGGAGATCAGGGAATGAAATAATATATCCAGAATCCCTGTCTATAGTCCATGTATTTGGCAAAGTGACGTTACCCTCCAAGTGAATGATATCTCCCGGTTTCACTTGAAATCCAACCCTGTATGGAAGTAGCAGCATTTATTATTTGCATCACAAACCAAACATTCACAAGATGGCCGTGCATTGTATATAACAGAGCCAACTAATCTATATCTAACAGATACACATTTGACTCAGTTGCATTCAGGCAAAAGCCAACTCCCTTGACCGGCCCATAAACATGCACACTCAGTCAAGCATGCACAATTATTTCAATGGTGAGACAAACTACTACAAGACATCTCTAGTAGTGGGTTACTGTCCAGCATAGACAGATAGCTCAGTGGAGTAGCTGCTGCATTTATGAAGAGATGTGAGTTGTGTCATAAATGAGGTTGCTTTTCTATTAGCTTAGGGGATATAAAGACTAGCGTTCAATACACCAGTCTTCATAAATATGCCCAAAGAATGCCATTTAAAAAAATAAACAATACAAATATAAATAACTAACTCATTCTGATTTATTTCCAGCTTCCCAGTATATTCTACAGAATATCAAATAGTGCCATTAGAAAGTATATGGAAATTTTGAGCACAATTTTTGGGTAAACAAAGACTGCTGTTTTATATTGCATGTAGTATAAGTGATTAGGATCATGTTCACTGCTTGATTTTGTGCGACAGAGTTGCAATCATAGTAACCCTGGAGTCTGCAATCACTTACATTACTTGTAATGTCGCAGGACAACGCCGCAAATTTTGGTTATGCTATGTGTGTTTCCTAAGGCTAGGGCCACATGGAGATTTTGGTGATGACTCTTGTCGAGCAACCAAAGATCGCTGTCACCCTGCAACGCCTTCACTAATGTATGTGGATGGAGTCGCATCGTGACCACATCTTCTAGTCGCAAAAAAAAATCATCACTTAATCTCCACTTAAATAAATGATGGAGTCACAGGGCAACACAGTTCGTACAATTTATGGACACCCTTAGGCTGAGGCCAAAATGGCTAATTTCCGGGCTGCACACATACTTGATAAGCAGCAAGCTTAAACTTAGTAAGCAGAAAATAAGTGTGGCAGAACTGCAATGTTTTACAGGAGCCCGGACTCTTTATTTTATTATAATCCACATATGCATTTGAATTTGGCAACTACAAAAATTTATGTGGCTCCTAAATTTTTAAATAAATAAAGCCAATGGCTCCTAGGTTATTTTTTTTAGTCTAGAGCAATGTGCAAGACAGGTGTCAGGGACCTCTCAGTATAAGTTCAGCTCCCAAAGATGGAACTCGCATCTATAGCACATTTATGGAATACCCTGTTGATATTCTATAACCTCTTTAAATACAGAACTGGATCAGAAATGAGTAAAGGGCTACAAAATCCGTATTTTAAAGTTACATGCACACAAATGTGTGCATGTACAGGTCTGTGAGAAAACAGCACAGACGACACACGGATGACGCCGGACCTCAAGGCAGACAGTAATAGGACCTGACCTATCCTGAGTTTTGCCTCTGGGCTTACACCTTTACCTCCAGGGACCATGAGAATACACGCTTCTGTATATGAGTCCAATGAAAAGAATGGGTCAGTGTGCTATCTTCTGTTAAAATATAACTAGCACAACGTCATATGCATGTAGCCTGAGGGTATTTTTTTATTTATTTTTTTTTATTTACCAGTCATCCTTAAGAATGCAGACTTCTGTGTCTTCTCCATCCTGGTCAGCAGTAACAGTGAGGTGTTTCTCCTCTCTATGTGCATACACCTCCTTCACATCTAAAACACAGTATCTGTTGTACAGACCTCGGCATAGTTTAGTCCAGGGGATTATTTTCTTAGGAGGCCTATTTAAAAAAAAAAAAAAAAAAAAAAAAGGAGCAAAAATTTATCATTAATCAAGAAATATCCAACGTAATTAACATTCTGATGGTGGTCTATTTGTAGAATAAAACTTAAAGGGGTGTATTTTATATTGGTGGGCCAATAAACAGGAAAAAAACAAAACCGTACTCACTAAACCCCACTAATATCAGGGAATTTAGAAGAGGAGGTCATAAAAGCTCCTGTAGGTGCAATGTGTAGGTGTCCCAAAATACAGATCCATATAGATCCATATCTATATATGATATCTATATATGATACATATAGATCCATATCTATATATGATATCTATATATGATACATATAGATCCATATCTATATATGATATCTATATATGATACATATAGATCCATATCTATATATGATATCTATATATGATACATATAGATCCATATCTATATATATCTATATATGATACATATAGATCCATATCTATATCTGATAGATAGATGTCATATAGACGCACACACTGCACAACACCTGAAGAAAGAGGTTCCTCTCACGATCATGAGAGCCTCCCGCTACAATATGGAGGACACACTGCCGCTACCTGTCCTGAGGCTTCTCTTCTAAGTCCGTAAAACTTCTCTCCATCATCAGCTCCAGCAAGTCGTCCTCAGTGGGCGCAGAGCACTCATCGCTAGGGGTATCCATGTCACAGTGCACAGAGGACAGAAGACGCAGGGTGCCTGCAGTCTATACTATTAGCAGCTATTGGGACTCTGATACCCGACGACCGCCCAATCATACAACCCGCGCTGTGAGGTGGGGACGGCAGCCCGCACTGTACAAAACTAGAACGCGAAAGCAGATCTCAGCTCGAAGTACCAAATGTTTGCGCGCGCATGTGGCAATGGGATAGTGAGGCTTCGTACACTTGCGGTCTACTGCATAAGTACCGTCACATAAGTTTCTGACAGAAAAACTTAATCGTAAATACCCATAGTAAGCTGAGGATGGATTTACACATATGGTGGATGAAATGCAGCCATTTTGTGGAGAAAAAAAAAAAAAAAGGCAACAGAAAAAAACAGGTTTTTACCACAAAGTGTGGCAATTTTGTGGAAATTGGTTACACTGTTTATACAGCTGACGCTATGGTCACATCTGCGCCGATATGACCGTCAGGAGCCCAGACAAGGGACACAGGCTGTGCCCCACAGACCGCGCTCACTATACTGGGACCCTTTGGGTGCCCGCTCTTTTAAACTGAGACTGCCTGATAAGAAACTTTTCAAAAATTTTCAACACATATTGCAACGGAGACTCCGACGCAGATGTGACATAAGCCTGAGACAAGTAAAACTAAGTTTGGGGCTACACAGCCCTGACTCTTATTTTTCCACCAAAGATTGTTGTGTCACCCTGTGACTCCCTCACAAATGTAAGTGAATGGAGAATTGCGAATCCCAGGATTCACCAGTGCTTGATCTTTTTGTGACTAGAAGTCGCAGTACTATCTGGGTCACAGTGCAGTTCCAATTCACTTACATTGGTGAGGTAGTCACAGGGCCATACAGTGATCTTTGGTGTAGCAGCCAAAATCATTGTGTAGCCCCATCCTAAGGGTGGGTTCACACTTGCGCCTTCACTCCGTCCGCCGTGAATCCAACCTAAATGTCGGAAAACTGGATAGGGAAAGGTTTGCGACGCTTTGCTTAGAAACCCATTCACTTGAATGGGTGTCTAAAGCAATGTGTGGGTGTGCACTTACACCCTCTGCACCGCGAAGCGGTTTTTTTTCGTCAGAAACAAAGTCGGACATGCAGGACTTTGTGTCCGACGAAAAAAACGGCTTTGCGGCGCAGAGGGTGTAAGCGCACACCCGCACATTTCTTTAAAAACCAATTCAAGTGAATGGGATTTTAAGCAAAGCATCGCAAACCTTTCCCTATCCAGTCCCAATCCAGTTTTCCGACATTTAGGTCAGATTCGCAGCGGACGGAGTGCCGCCATACAACATAGGTCGCATTGTAGAGCTTGCCTTTATGTATTTCACCTATGAAACAACAAGGCTGAGTATCACACCACAAATTCAGCAAAAAACAATGTTCACAGTTTTCCATTGAAGACTAAAACATTTTTCCCTTTCCCAGCTTTTACCTGTCATTAACTGCCTGACAGTACAGAACCTAAATAGCATATCAGGCACCAAAACTAACTGCATTGACTGCTCAGGAATGGTGGGAGTTAGAGAAAAAATTCTAACTGAATTCTAACCTATTAACAGATGCTAAGAACTGGAATTGGTGGAACTGGCAGAAGGTCAACGTTAAGAGACGCGTTGGAGACAATAGAGCACAGTGTTTCTCCTTCCCCCAGATGCTCCGGTGCCTCCCAGCACAATCCTGTCCTGCTGCTCTGCTGTCTTGTTTTGTCGGAAGTCTACACCAGCTGTGACGTCCTGTGTCCCTTTCCTTAGGTCATGTGACCACTGAGGCCAATATACTAATTGGCGGTCACGTGTGACAGAGACTTCCACTGGAAAAAAAACAGCGGAGCAGCGGGACCGGACCACAATGGAAGTCACCAGAGCATCCGGGAACAGGTGAGTATGTTTTTTTTTCACCTTCCCTGGTCTAAAATAATAAAAAAAAAAAATATCCTAGACAAGCCCTTTAACCACTGCTCCATTGAAAATGCTGGACTAAATTCCCCTATTCTCCTGATTGATGGAGGTGTCAGCAGTCAGACCCCACCAATATGCAATGGATGGGGATAACTTCTTAAGATGATAATACATAGCATTATTCACGCTATCCATAGTGCTACTGTGGAAGAGGCAGAGGGCGCCTTGAAATGTGTTTAAAAGAGGACATCAAAAAGGAATACTATATATTGCATTGTATCACTGTGGTGGACTAGATATACTTTCCAGTTGTCTGACAATATCCATATTATTCCTGCAGTTCTACCAGTAATTCACAATTATATCAATGGAATAAACAAAAAATATCCCTAGAACTACTAGTCTCAGCAGCCACAATCCAAATGTGCCAGTAGGAAGAGAAGGACCAGTCAGCAGCGGGCATGTGCTCAACTGAGAGGCCAGAGTAGAAGATGCTCATACAGCAGGCATTCGGATTCCTTGCTTCCTAGGTGCCATGCCGATTGTTTTCTACTTTCTCCTGAACTGTGAGTACTGTGCAGCAGGCATACAATATTGTTACACTATAGCAGTATTATTGATGGTGGTGATTTGTACATATTTACAGTGTCCATATTAGGACATCCTCAGATATCAGAGTCAAACATCAGATTAATAGTAGTTTACAACAGTGATACCTGACTTTGATACCTTACTCTAATACCTGACTTTGATACCGACACCTGACTTTGATTCCGACACCTGACTTTGATACCGACACCTGACTTTGATACCTGACTTTGATTCTGATACCTGACTTTGACTCTGACACCTGATTTTGATACCTGACTTTGATTCTGACACCTGACTTTGATTCTGACACCTGACTTTGATTCCGACACCTGACTTTGATTCCGACACCTGACTTTGATTCTGATACCTGACTTTGATTCTGATACCTGACTTTGATTCCGACACCTGACTTTGATTCTGACACCTGACTTTGATACCTGACTTTGACTCTGACACCTGACTTTGCTACCTGACACCTGACTTTGATACTGACATCTGACTTTGATACTGACATCTGACTTTGATTCTGACACCTGACTTTGATTCTGACAACTGGCCGATACTGAAGTGGTTAAAGCAGCTACTCTGTTAAAAACTGCAGTACTGGAATTAAAAAGACACTTCATGAATTATAATTACTGGGTAAATGTAAAATCATCAAATACTGCAAAAAAAGAATGCCATCGCCGCTTAACTCTTTAGAGCAAAGGCAACACCCTTGTTACTCCAAATAGCTCATCTGCATATTTACATATACAATGCTATTGATAGATGTGCTAAGTTCTGCTAACAGACTCCCTTTCAAAGAAAATTGCAAGTAAAATATCAATAAACTTTATGAAAACATTTTGTAAGGCGCACATCTAAAAAAAAGAAAAGAAATATAAACCTAGTTGGTATTGCTTTGTCCAGAAGTGTCCACATGAATAAACTATGTCTTTATTTATTCTGCATGGTGAACCCTGTAAAAAAAAAAAAAAAATAATATCTGAAAATGTCAGAATTGGTGTTTATTGAGGTGAGCTGCTATCTATTATGTATATGTATGTCACCAAGGTGGGATTTGCAGCCACGCTAATGTGTTATCCTTCCAAAGTGTATAATAAAAAAAGCAAAATGTTGGGAAGGGACACATGGCTAGCTGGTGCCCCACATTCCTACACAGGCTGGCTGGCTAGATTGTACATGAAAGTGCTGCCATTGCTCTCCCTGGCTGGCTATGTGTATCCAGCATTGCTGCCAGGCTCGGCTGGATGGATGGATGCATTTGCATGCTCCCTTTGCTGATCCCCCTGGTAGTCGACATGAGACCTGGCTGGCGACACGTGTCATAGCTTGGAATTGCTGTCCCTGAGCTGTCCTTCCCATGTCTAGTGGTAAACCTCGGCGCTATTTTTGCGCCACTGATAGGAGGCGCTGTAAGCTTAGGGAGAGGTTACTTGGGTGAAGAGAAGAAAATGATGCGCCCCTGCTGAAAACCCTGCTATGTGTTTTTAGAAAGACCCAACTCGACAGAATATTAGGAAAATTGGAGGGTAAAGCGCTTGCTTGTGCTTCTTTTGCCTCCAGCTCATCTGCATATAGGACTGAGCGGGCATTCTGATTGGCTGGCGCTGTAGGAGGCTTCAGCCATTCATGTCTTTAGCCATGTACTGGCTGCTACAATGTGATAGACTTGTAGATGGTAAAAGTCAGGGAAAAATCCCTTTCCTTCTGACTCCTAAGACATAAGATTGTAATCAAAGTGTCAAGTGAATGGTCAGCCTGGCCATAGACATTGTGCTAGTGACTCCAGCTTTGTGTCACAGGCAGGCGCCCTAATGACTACAGCAGCCATTGGGTGCAAAGTCCCAGCAGCACAGATCTCCCCATACCGCTTCCCTGAAAACATGACTTAGTAAGGTTGGCTAGAGAAAGCCGTCATGTGGCACCTTTCAATGTCCGTACCATGGCCTCTAGAGCCAGGATCTCAGAGCCAAGATTTGGACCCTATGGCGATCTAAGCTTGCTTGGGGTGAGAATAGGGGTAGCTTGGGCTCCGGGTCATGCGGCCGTACGCTGGCGTGTACATGAGCAATAACACTATTTTGGTTAAATCTCTCTGCAGGTTTCCGAGTCTAATTGACTGATCGGTTCTCCCTAAGACCAGCTTCAGGAGGTTCAGGGGCATGTGTGTCTTTTTTACCACGTTTTAGACAAACAAAATTTGGGGATGGGGGGGGAGGAAAGTGAGTAAAACAAGAAAGTAATTCTGGTATTGTGCTTCCCCCTCACACATCTATGGAGTTTTAAGCACACCCCAAATGCTACATGTGAATATAACCTTTCTGAACAATATTGCTGATAATTGCACCCTTGAGACAGTTACCAAGAAAGCCACAGGCAGGGCCCAACAGAGCCCATTAACTTGGAATGGTGTCAATCACCTTGACAGAAAAAATAGGATTCAACCGGTGACAGATACTCTGAACTGAGCCTCTGACAGAAATGTACACAGAGCCCAAGGGCCGTCCCTTTCAGATGTCACCGTGTTTGGGCTGGGAGAAACACTCCATGTAAAGGCCGTATTTACCAGCCTGACCGCAGCTGAACTGGCCTGTCACGCTGAGTTCAGTTGAGCCAAGCTGCCTTTTGGCCGATAAAGGGAACATTTTTCCCGCTCGGAACTTGGCCATCTGAACCGGTCAAGAAAGAAAGCTCCGGACGTAGCGACTAAACGTGTCCGCATGGCTGTACTGGCCTGGCCATACAATGGCACCCAGTAAAATCAAGTGTATGATTTTTTGCAGTGGGATGCAAGGGGTGACAGATGTTACTGTATGCCAACCGTCAGAGGTAGCTGCTGAATATATACCTCTCAGTGTATAGGTCTTAGGAAAGGCCATCAGTTGAGCTTTGGGAAAGGTTTCCCTCATTATCTTCTGACGTGAGCACATACATTATAGCATTATCACGTAGATCGAATACCGCCATATTACAGCGCTGTAGGTGTTATACACCAGGTAGCGACAGTTTTTCTGAAAAGTTCCCCATGATGTGTCTGGTTACTCACGTGGCCGCTGCAGCCGATGGCTGGCCTCAGCAGTGGCATCTGGGTGGTCGGGTATGTTGTCACTGCAGGGGAGCCAGAACTTCATGGTCTGTTCTCCTGCAAGCCCCACCCCTCAGATAGAACATCTGTTGTGACATAAGCGTTTGTGGGTGGGATCTGGCGTGTCTACTTCGATCCCATTGTAATGGACTCCGCTTTCACTGAGCCCGAGAATTGCAGTGCATTGTACAAATGATCTCATATTCAAATCCCAACTGGGACGGGACTTGAAAGGGAAAATGTCACCAGGCCCCAGCATATCAAGCCAGCCCTGCAGATAGATAGGTTAGGGTCCCCTGAATCAAATGGTGGTGTTTTCTCCTTGTCAATTGGTGCCTCCGTTGCCAATCTATGGTCGCTTTTGTCAAGATGAGCTGTTTGGAGCAAGAAGGGTGTTGCCGCTTAACTCTTTGGAGCAAAGGCAACACCCTCGTCGCTCCAAAGACCTCATCTGCATATTGACATAAACAAGGCTCTCTTGGCAGTGGAGGCCTCGAGTCACAAAGGGAAAACACCATTTGATGCAGGCGACCTTAAGCTGTCTACCTGTGGGGCTGGGTTGATATGCTGAGTTCTGCTGACAGACTCCCTTTCAAAGAAAATTGCAAGTAAAACATCAATAAACTTTATGAAAACATTTTGTAAGGCGCACATGTAATAAGACACACCCCTCTTTTCCCATTTATTGTCTGAAAAAAAAAAAAGATATAAACCTAGTTGGTATTGCTTTGTCCACATGAATAAACTATGGCTTTATTTATTCTGCATGGTGAACCCTGTTCAAAAGTCACACATATCTTTAGCCATTTTTGTCCTGAAATTGTAAGACATAGTAATTTTCAGTCATCTATGCATTTTGTCTCAGATGTTGGGCATATTCTCATTTTCTGGAGGCAATTTTTAAGGTCACATATTTTACTTGAGATGCCATTATTAGCATTTTGGTTGGTTCTAAAGACTCTCCTCTAGCACCATTCTTAGTTAATAAGATCTTGTGCTTCTAACACTGGGAGAGCTAGAAATAAGACCCAAAACAAAATGCTCATCATCACTTAATTGTTTATTAGAGAAAGTCTGGCATATACATTTCTATTGATTTTTTTTTCCCAGATTTATCTGAAACCTTATAGACAATCTTTTGTATGATCATTCTTGTAGACAATTCTAGTAGTGCAGGTTTTTTTGTCTTCCAAGACTTCACAATCATCTCTTCCGAAGACAAATGACGGATTAATTCTGTGTATAAAGAGTATATTGGGTATTAGAAAGTCATCATGAATAATATTAGCTGCCACTTCAGACATACGGAAGCAGCAGCAATTGGCAAACAAATTATGTGTATAAAGAACATACTGGGTATTAGAAATTAGTCAAACAGTGTTAGCCGTCATTATCAATACCAGGTTGGCATCAGACATTTTGAATGTAAGTTAGTCTTAGATATATTATCAGAACTGCAGAACTTCCTTAGAGCACTTATGTAGAAACATTCTCCTAAAGCTGGTTGCACACAACTGTTTGCTAACTGGCTGCTGTGAATGAATGGCACATGGGGGACACGGATTTCATCAGTGTGCCGCCCGTTTTTTGACATGAATAGAATCTGTTCCATATTTTGCAGCCCGAAAATGTGACAGTATAATTCACATTCATGTGTATGGGCCCATAGTAATGAATGCGTCAGTATGTTATCTGGGAAAGACCTGGATAGAACACTGACCATTCATTCGATCATGTGCAAGGGGGCTAAACATGTTTCTCTACAGATCACAGTCCCCTCAATATATTACATGATATACTGCTTTAGTCTCAATGAGGAAGATACCATCACTACAGGTGTTTCTTGGACCATTAACATTTATGGTGCATCATAAATAGCCAAAATATGATTGTTGTATTCTACTTCTCCCTGACATATATGCTGCTGTATTATAGTCTGACTCTCAGCTAACATGGTCCTACAGCTCACTGAACTATGAATACAGGCAGATTTCTGTCCAAGGAGCAGTTAGCACTGTTGCCTTGGGTCTGAATTTGACCTATGGCAATATCTGCCTGGGATTTATATTTTGGGCCAAGGGTTTCTTCCTCTGTACATTAAAAGAAACTCACACAAACATTTGACTGTGTTCCCCCCCCTTCCTTGTTTTTTTAAAATGTACAACTTACAAGTCACAACAGCTCACAGATCCATCACCATGGCATTGGCATGATATGCAATGCTTTGTTATCCAGGTACTAGAAAATGCATGGATCTTACCATCGTACAGACAGCCTTAAAATAAATAGATATAATTTAGACAGCATGCAGTTCTCAGTTATAGGCTAATGTCTATGGCAAACGCTGGAACTAACACAAATGGCTACCAATATTACTGTACTAAAGTAAAAAAAAAAAATAATTATATCTATATACACATACATACATACACACACACCCCCCTCTTCTGAATCAAAGTATTTGGTTGTGGCAAATGTACTCCTAGTTGAAGACACACACAAATTTATCTTCGGTTACAGACGTAAACATACATGATGGAAGCTAGGGTCTGTCAGGCTTACATTAGCACCATTTGGAATGGACACAGAATCAGTCTGTGACAACTAAAGTCCGTTGCTGTCATCCTATGATGAGACACAGCAAAGGACTTTAGTAACAGTAGTGCGAACTCCCTTTTATAGATTTCCTAAAAATTGAGCTGAACGTTTTATTAAGGAGATTTTAAACACCAGGCACATGTGCATTGATGCAGAAAGCAGTGCCATAACTGTAAGCCTCCAAGTCACAGGCCAGTGACATGTTCTTTACTCACATGTGCAGTCCCAGTCAAGCACATAGATTGAGCTGTGATACAAAGCACAACAAATATACGATGTATGGCATGGTGCATCATATTCACTGAAGAGGCTGCTGCAATCACCTGAATGCTACAGTCTCCTCCAGATAATGATCTATTCCAAGAATAGTTATTCTGTATGCAAGTCCTGCAGAAACCCCTATAAGGCTATGGCCCCACAAAGCAATAATGCACCTTCATTGAGTTTTGCCTCTGCTGTTAAAAACATAAACACTTGTGATTCTACAGCTAAAGTTAATATACTATTCCACTGATCTTCCGTGAGCACCAAATCATACACGGTTACTTACCTTTTATAGGCCTTCCATAAAATTTAGGTTCAGAAACAAAACAAGCTGCATTGCAAACAGTCAAGAAAATCCCTTCACCAAACACGATCACAAAGAGGAGTTTCTGAAAAATATAAAGTTATGGGGTATTCCCATGAGCATAATCATATCTATATTTGTAGATAATTCAAAGCTAAATGTTTTTTGCAAATATAATTAGTTAAAAGTTCTGCAGAGTTTTAAAGATTTTCTCTGACTATCTTAGTGGTGACAGTCTGTTGTCTTGATCGGTTGTCAATGGATACAACCACAAACTTTCTGTGGTCTGGTAATTGTCAGGTACCTAGCCATGATTTTCTTATTGTAGCTGGGTTATCAGGCAGGGACACTACATGTATCAGAAGATATCCCAGCCACAATAAGGACATCATGGCTGATTTTCTGACCTTAGAAAGATCCTGCATTCATGGTCATATCCACTGGCAAGTGATCAAGACAACAACTCATAACCACAAGATACTTAGAGAGTCTTTAAAACTCTGCAAAATGTTTAACTTAGATGTTATCTACAAATTTAGAAGTGGTTATGTTCATGGGAATACCCCTTTAAGTATGGTGAACAAAAAAGAAAAAACCCACACACCTCACCTATTACACTGTTAATGACTAGCACTATAATGAAACTGTGCTTGACACTTATGATCAAGTATATTTCACATGCATATGGAGCTCATATGCCAACAGTTTCTGCAGAGTTATAACATGAAGCTTCCATAAAAAATATGAATGATGTACTAAGCATAACCTTACCATCTTCTACAGCTGATTATCAACTTCTTGCACTTCTATTGGGGTGTTTCTACTGGTTTCAGCTTTTCTGGAACTCTGTAACATCAGTTCCTTTTGAGTCTGGGTTTATATAGCCATTTTGTTTCCCCCCTGAAGCGCTGCATGTGGTTTGGCAGTAATGACTAGCACATGTTACTATGCATTTCAGCTGGGTTGAATCTTTCTACTAAGCTGGTAACCAGAGATATTCAATATAATAGCCGTTATATACAGGTGACATATATAGTAACATGTTCTACTCAGTACTGCGATTATAAACTACATGCAGTTCTTCAGTAAAAAGTAAACCAAGCCTGAATATGGATTATCTAAAATATTCTCAAATTATTATCCTTAGGCTAGGTTCACACAGTGCATTTTTGCTGAAAACGCACATGCAGTTAAAAAAAAAAAAAACATGCACCATATGGTCTCTACAATAACACCCAATTTATAACTAAGCTAATCTGAAATAGTTTTTAACAAACTAGTCAACATAACCGTGCAGGTAAAACAGCATTTCTATAATGCTTTGAGTCTTTGTGGTAATTTATCATCTGCCCTTTTTTGGCCATATTTTTTGCAGGTGTGCCTTTTTTTAGACTAGTTTTACTGTGGTGCTTATTTATGATGTCGGCGCACCTCCTTGTTAAATGTTGTGCACGTGTTAGTTTAGATGCGTCTTTTAAGACATGTGCAATTGCCCCTTTTTAATGCTTTCTGTCCTGATGGTGCATTTGCGCCTTTTTTTTGCCCCTTTTTAAGTCATAAATACAGTGGGGCACATTTATCAACGTGGTTGCTCCTCATTTTGGTGTGAGCTGCGCATTTTCTGCCAGATTTACGAATCGCGCTTTTATTCTACGTGAGAATTCCCTATCTGCCACTTTGTGATTTTGGCGAGATAAGTAGGCATGGTTGCCTAGGACGACATGTGTTTGCCGGATTTATTATTTGCGCCTTATTAAAAAAATAATAAGTGCAAAATCACTTCACTCAAGGAGTCACGTAAAAAACAATGCAGACTACAGGAAACAATTGCAGAAGCTTAAGACACACACAAAGCTATGCAAAGTTGGCAGACATAGACTTGAGCCTATTGAGGGATCCTCGAAAATGTACAAAAGTAGAACACACTGTCAAAAAAACCAGAAATCTAAATAAACACTTTATAATCAAGTTATTTTAAAACACATTAACAACAATGGGAAGAATTCATCATTCCCTCTACGCCAGCTTTCTGGCATAGAGGGATGATATTGAGGTACACGTTTGGCGCAAGACCTTTTCTCATGCCCCGATTCCCGACTCATCCACCATATTTTGCAAATGCAATTGATTTATTATAACTAACGCCAGTGAGTTAGTCAGTTCCAATCACAGACATCTGTGTGACATGATAGGCTTTCTTACGCTGCCTTTATATTGGAGGGCAATTGCACCTTTTTTTTTTTTTTTTTTTTAAATAACCGCAAGTTATAAATATGAAAAAAACCTACACTTTGGCCACACCCACTTTCCTTGTCAAAAAGCAAAAATAGTGAGGGAAGAAAAACATCTGAAAAACCCCCACAAATACGTCATAAATAAAACACAATGAGCAAGCAAGGCCACAAAAAGACGCAATTTACACCAAATAAAGGTGTAAGTTACATGATAAATGTGCCCCAAAAAGTTATCAAAATGACTGTGTGACAGATGTTGCAAAACCAGCCATCACACACCCATTTCTGGTGGTCATGTGAATAAGCCCATAGAAAAATAGACATTTAGAAAATAAATGAATAATTAACTTAATAATAAATGAATAAACAAATCCCACACCAGCCATATGAGAAACCCTGATGCAGTGACCTTATAGATCAGGGATACATGTTCTGTATTTATGGTATTTTTTGGACAAAAAGACGTATTTGACTATAAGGCCAGTTGCAGACGACCGTGCTGCAACCGGCCTGCTGCAAATTAAAACCACGGGGGACGCGGAGAATGAATAGGAGCCTCGGAAGCACGGGCCGCAAAATAGGACAGGAATAGGACCTGTTCTATCTGATGCGGCCCGAACTGTCGGCCTGCATATGGGACCATGAAATTCTTGTTCGTGTGTACGGGCCCATAGAGACTGCATGGATGTACAGTCATGGCCAAAAGTTTTGAGAATGATACAAATATTAATTTTTACAAAGTCTACTGCTTCAGTTTTTCTAATGGCAATTTGCATATACTCCAGAATGTTATAAAGAGTGATCAGCTTAACAGCAATTACTTGCAAAGTCAATATTTGCCTAGAAAATGAACTTTATCCCCCAAAACACATTTCAACATCATTGCAGCCCTGCCTTAAAAGGACCACCTAACATCGTTTCAGTGATTGCTCCATTAACACAGGTGTGGGTGTTGATGAGGACAGGGCTGGAGATCAATCTGTCATGATTAAGTAAGAATGACACCACTGGACACTTTAAAAGGAGGCTGGTGCTTGCCATCATTGTTTCTCTTCTATTAACCATGGTTATCTCTAAAGAAACACGTGCAGTCATCATTGCACTGCACAAAAATGGCCTAACTGGGAAGAGTATTGCAGCTAGAAAGATTGCACCTCAGTCAACAATCTATCGCATCATCAAGAACTTCAAGGAGAGAGGTTCCATTGGTGCCAAAAAGGCTCCAGGGCGCCCAAGAAAGACCAGCAAGCGGCAGGACCGTCTCTTAAAAGTGTTTCAGCTGCGGGATCGGGCTACCAGCAGTGCAGAGCTTGCTGAGGAATGGCAGCAGGCAGGTGTGAGTGCATCTGCACGCACTGTGAGGCGGAGACTCTTGGAGCAAGGCCTGGTCTCAAGGAGGGCAGCAAAGAAGCCACTTCTCTCCAGAAAAAACATCAGGGACAGACTGATATTCTGCAAAAGGTACAGGGAGTGGACTGCTGAGGACTGGGGTAAAGTCATTTTCTCTGATGAATCCCCTTTTGCGATTGTTTGGAACATCTGGAAAACAGCTTATTCGGAGAAGAAGAGGTGAGCGCTACCACCAGTCTTGTCTCATGCCAACTGTAAAACATCCTGAAACCATTCATGTGTGGGGTTGCTTCTCAGCCAAGGGAATCGGCTCTCTCACAGTCTTGCCTAAAAACACAGCCATGAATAAAGAATGGTACCAGAATGTCCTCCAAGAGCAACTTCTCCCAACCGTCCAAGAGCAGTTTGGCGCTCAACAATGCCTTTTCCAGCATGATGGAGCACCTTGCCATAAAGCAAAGGTGATAACTAAATGGATCAGGGAACAAAACATAGAGATTTTGGGTCCATGGCCTGGAAACTCCCCAGATCTTAATCCCATTGAGAACTTGTGGTCAATCATCAAGAGACGGGTGGACAAACAAAAACCAACAAATTCAGACAAAATGAAAGCATTGATTCTGCAAGAATGGACTGCTATCAGTCAGGATTTGGTCCAGAAGTTGATTGAGAGCATGCCAGGGAGAATTGCAGAGGTCCTGAAGAAGAAGGGTCAACACTGCAAATATTGACTTGCTGCATTAACTCATTCTAACTGTCAATATAAGCTTCTGTTACTCATAATATGAATGCAATTATATTTCTGTATGTGATAAAAACATCTGACAAACACACATAAAAACCAGAGGGCAGCAGATCATTTGAAAATATAATATTTGTGTCATTCTCAAAACTTTTGGCCATGACTGTATATCAAACCTCACCAACTTTCCCCCCATTAGAAATAAATACCAGGACACATATATAACTTTTTTGTGGGCAGGAGGTCGGCCACATCTTTTAATTAACTTTCTTTGTCTCAACACTTAAACCATAACCAATAACATGCACAGAAGGGGTAAGCCCAGCCCCGGAAATCCGGAGGGCCCGTCCGACTTCCCCGTCCGCCCCATCATCTTCTCTGCACCACCACACACCAGCTGTGACTTGCCAGTAAATATCGAGGATTCGCTATAAGAAAGAACCACAAGGTGACATAAATGACATACAAAATACAGCACCGTCATCCACCAAAAAAAAACATTTTCTTCACATACCGATAAAATGTATTTATTTATTTATTTATTTTTTAAAGAAGGGGTGGGTGGGCAGGAACTCTTGTGAAGGAGGCAGCCAGAAAGAGAAATGGCTGCCCCCTTCAAAACCATATAATAGCCTGGACTGTACCATACCTGGGAATGCCCCTATTACCGGGGGGGGGAGGAGGAATAGAATATGCTAAATCTGGACCGTACCACCTTCCTTCGAACCCAGCCATACCACAGATACAGGAGTGAACCCAGAAAGAAAGAAAGGAGTGGGGGGGGGAGGAATATAACCCTTTCAGTACCCCATTACCCACCATGCAGTCCCTGGCATACTCCAAACTTATGTCCGTTGCCTGCAAGAAGAATGGGTCAGTGTGCGATCCGTGAAATTCACAGATAGCAGACTGACTCACACCATGGTCATCTGAAAGGGGCCTAAGACACACAAGAAAAGTTAGGAAAAAATATTCCTAATCTGACATTATACTGTGTGGGGGGCACTAAGGAGCATTATACTGTGGGTGGGGCCACTATGGAGCTTCATACTGTGGGTGGGACACCAACGAGCATTATACTGTGTGTGGGGCACTAAGGAGCATTGTATGGTGGGTGGAGGCATTAAGGAGCATTATAGTGTACACAGTATAATGTCCCATTATTGTGCCTCCTCACAGTATACATCTCCTTAGTACCCCCCTCACAGCTTAATTGCCCATTAGTAACCCCCCCCAAAGTATACTTGCCCAATAGTTCGCCACACATAATTACAGCTGCCGGGAGAAACCTCATCTGCCGCCCTCTGATCCCTTACACGAAGCTGCAGCAGGGATCGGCAGT
Organism: Leptodactylus fallax; assembly: GCA_947044405.1. NCBI lineage: Eukaryota > Metazoa > Chordata > Amphibia > Anura > Leptodactylidae > Leptodactylus > Leptodactylus fallax. The sequence continues at coordinate 2,784,318 of CAMRHE010000005.1, read as the reverse complement.
TGTCTCTGCAGCCTGCGCAGTATGATGATTACCATTCCCTACTGCCGCTAGTGCAAGGGATCAAAGCTGTCATAATGAAAGTGGCGGGAGGCAGGGGTCCAGGACAGCTGACAGCCATGGTCTGCCAGTTGAGATTCCCTGTTATAGATGGATTTAATAAAGTCACAAACTCTTTATGCCTTGTAAGTTGTTTAATTTTTGCGACCATGTGGAATCATTTTTGCAAATTTAGATCTGGAATTAGATCCCTGAACTACATTAAAATGAAGTTTAAGCTTAAAAGGCGTCTACCCCTTTCCAATGTCACCACCTCATTACAGCGCATATTACAGTGTTAAACACCATACCTTTGTCATTTATGTCACTTTTGCAAATGAGGTAGTTGGTGCACTGGGGTGGGCCTTCAGCTCCCTGGGGCACTAGTTTTGCTACTCAGACCCTTATCATTTCCTGTCTGCACCACCTCCTGTAGTGAGAGTAGAATATTGTTGGGGGAGGTGTACACTCCGTTTAACCATAGTAGCCTTATTTTAGTTATGAACATACTCCAAAAGTGAATTGTTTTCCTGGTGAGGTCCAGCATTAAAGGGGCCACTTAAGACATAACCAATTAAAAATAGCCTTTTTAAAGAGGTTACCCTCACCAGCATTGTGTCTAGTTTGGTCCAGCACCCCCTGGAGAATCAGACCAACATATCTTGATAAGCTCCGGGATAGCAGTGAATTAGTATACCCTGAAGACATGAACTCCTATACCTCCAGTTTAGATTGACTGAACCAGTATGTGTTTAGCCACCGTTTCCTCATTAAGCCCCAGATTAATCTAAAAATCAAACCTTGTAATTGTTTAAAGAGGTCTTAAATTTTCCAGGTCCTATGTTTAGGAAAGGTCATAAATATCAGACTGGTGGTGGTCTGACACCCGGCACCCACACCGATCAAGTGTTTAATGAGGCTGCATCATTTGGACAAGCACTGTACTCAGCACAATTCTTTATATTGTTAGGGATGTTATTATTAAAGGGGTTGTCAAAGGCTGGATAGTGATGATGTTTCCTTAGAATACAGTAGAATTGAAAAAACACAGCACACCATAAGATAGTATGTTACAGAAAGAGGGCCTTTAGTTATAGCTACTCAGCTGACCGAGTTGTGCTGGTATTTGCTGGTAGTTGTGTGACCATTAATTTCTCTTCATTGCTGTAGCATATCAGGAATGTCGCCCATCACTAAAGGAAAATTGTCTATCTGGCTGTTTTCTGGAGAATTAACAGCAATTGTGTTTTTACAGCCATTATTCATTGAAGTTGTATAGATATAGTTTGCTGTTATGTAGGTTGACAAGAACCCTTACGCAGTTTTTGTACAGGGGCTTTCAGTTGCACAGTGAGCATTGTGACCACAGGGTCAAAATAATTAAAATAACATTGCAGCAAACAATTTTCTAGTGATGAATGCCTGGCCGATGCTGAAAAGGGAGTATGTAAGGTGCGCGGAGTACACCACATTATTTTTCCATTAAAGCCTAGGATGTGAAGACATTGGGGGAGGGGGGGGTGTTTACATTTCTGGTGTCTTTCCGCTCTTCCTAGCGAGTACCCTGATGTACGCTTGCATAGCTTATACATTTCCCTTTTTGCCCTAAAGGAAGTGGCAATTTTTGTGTTTTTTATTGTTGCATTGTACAAGCTAAAATATATATATTTTTTCTGTTGCTGTAGCCATTTAAGAGCTTATTTTCTGCAGGAGGTGAGGTACTTTTCAATGACACCATTTTGGGGTGCCTATAATCTAATGCAGAGTATGTACAGTCATGGCCAAAAGTTTTGAGAATGACACAAATATTCTATTTTCACATGATCTGCTGCCCTCTGGTTTTTATGTGTGTTTGTCATATGTTTTTATCACATACAGAAATAGAATTGCATTCATATTATGAGTAACAGAAGCTTATATTGACAGTTAGAATGAGTTAATGCAGCAAGTCAATATTTGCAGTGTTGACCCTTCTTCTTCAGGACCTCTGCAATTCTCCCTGGCATGCTCTCAATCAACTTCTGGAGCAAATCCTGACTGATAGCAGTCCATTCTTGCAGAATCAATGCTTTAATTTTGTCTGAATTTGTTGGTTTTTGTTTGTCCACCCGTCTCTTGATGATTGACCACAAGTTCTCAATGGGATTAAGATCTGGGGAGTTTCCAGGCCATGGACACAAAATCTCTATGTTTTGTTCCCTGAGCCATTTAGTTATCACCTTTGCTTTATGGCAAGGTGCTCCATCATGCTGGAAAAGGCATTGTTGAGCGCCAAACTGCTCTTGGACGGTTGGGAGAAGTTGCTCTTGGAGGACATTCTGGTACCATTCTTTATTCATGGCTGTGTTTTTAGGCAAGACTGTGAGAGAGCCGATTCCCTTGGCTGAGAAGCAACCCCACACATGAATGGTTTCAGGATGCTTTACAGTTGGCATGAGACAAGACTGGTGGTAGCGCTCACCTCTTCTTCTCCGAATAAGCTGTTTTCCAGATGTTCCAAACAATCGAAAAGGGGATTCATCAGAGAAAATGATTTTACCCCAGTCCTCAGCAGTCCACTCCCTGTACCTTTTGCAGAATATCAGTCTGTCCCTGATGTTTTTTCTGGAGAGAAGTGGCTTCTTTGCTGCCCTCCTTGAGACCAGGCCTTGCTCCAAGAGTCTCCGCCTCACAGTGCGTGCAGATGCACTCACACCTGCCTGCTGCCATTCCTCAGCAAGCTCTGCACTGCTGGTAGCCCGATCCCGCAGCTGAAACACTTTTAAGAGATGGTCCTGCCGCTTGCTGGTCTTTCTTGGGTGCCCTGGAGCCTTTTTGGCACCAATGGAACCTCTCTCCTTGAAGTTCTTGATGATGCGATAGATTGTTGACTGAGGTGCAATCTTTCTAGCTGCAATACTCTTCCCAGTTAGGCCATTTTTGTGCAGTGCAATGATGACTGCACGTGTTTCTTTAGAGATAACCATGGTTAACAGAAGAGAAACAATGATGGCAAGCACCAGCCTCCTTTTAAAGTGTCCAGTGGTGTCATTCTTACTTAATCATGACAGATTGATCTCCAGCCCTGTCCTCATCAACACCCACACCTGTGTTAATGGAGCAATCACTGAAACAATGTTAGGTGGTCCTTTTAAGGCAGGGCTGCAATGATGTTGAAATGTGTTTTGGGGGATAAAGTTCATTTTCTAGGCAACTATTGACTTTGCAAGTAATTGCTGTTAAGCTGATCACTCTTTATAACATTCTGGAGTATATGCAAATTGCCATTAGAAAAACTGAAGCAGTAGACTTTGTAAAAATTAATATTTGTATCATTCTCAAAACTTTTGGCCATGACTGTATGTACAGGCATGTCCTTTGTGTAGGATTTTGTGTTCCCTGCCATTGTGTGGTCCCGTGTCCAACACTAATTGTTGGATGAGTACCACTACTAAGAAGACATTCCCTGAAGTTCAGGTACAGTAATAAAATTCTGAATATCTCTCTAATGATTCTTAATCTTTTCATGTTCCAATAAATAATGAAGCATCTGCAGGGAATTCTGAGAGTGGTAGTGGTCACCCCTTAATAAATGCAAGGTCTTTGTGAATTAGGAGTTATATGTATACTCTTTGGGTCTCATTTGTTTTTGACAGAAGATAAAATAATGTGTGCATGGGCGTCAATTTATGAAGATTGTCTTAATATTTGAGGTGCATTCTCTGGTAGAACTATGCGCTTGGACTTACATCCATACCACCTAGGAATGCCCCAAAATATCCAGTTTTATGTGTGGTTTGTGGTCCAGTTTACAGGATTGTCTCAAAGTCAGGACTTTTGGCAAGTGTGAATGTACTGTAGGATGAGAATTGTCAGGGACTGAGCGAGAGAGTGAGTGCGAGAATGAGCTGACTTGACTGGGACTCCCAGAAGAACTTGATAGGTGTAACTAATTATGTACAAGCAGTAATATGGTGGGGAAAAACAAAAACAAAAACCACACACAAAGCAAGGCAAAAACCACATCATTTTATAGTACCTGCAAAGTGGATGGGATTCTGGCTATTCCCATCCACACATTTTAGAAAAATACCCGCAGCGGACATGCTGTGATTTCAAACACCGTTGCCTTTTTGTAAATTGCTGCATGTCAATTATACCAACGCTGGCATTTTCCTTATAGGTATAGTTGAAGCAGAAAGTTCAGAGGAAAACTCTGCTGACTTTTTGTGAAGAGCGCTGCAGGAAAACCCATGATGCACTTGCGCTGCGCTTTTTGGATGTTACTAGAACAAACACATTCTAATATTCTCCAGCATTCTCCTTGTGTTTCAAGGATTGGGAAATCTAGAAATAAAACCCAAAACAAAATCATTATTATCACTTTTAATCATTTATTAAAGCTGAAGTTTGGTATAAACATTTCTATTTCTTCTGCAGTTTTTTTTTTTCCTTCAGATTTGTCCAAAACCGAGCAGGCCTTATTCACAATCTTTTGTATGATCATTCTTGTAGACAATTCTGGAAGTGCAGGTTTCTTTGTCTATTAAGATTTCACAATCATCTCTTCCAAGGGCAAATGGCGGAATAGCTCTGTGTATAAAGAGTATATTGGGTATTAGAAATTAGTCATGAACAATATTAGCTGCCACTTCAGACATAAGGAAGCAGCAGGTTGATATCAGACATTCTGTATCTCAGCTACCCTTAGTAATCAGATTGTCTATAAATCCATATCTTCCATAAAGAACTGTGGTAGGAACATGTTTTTTTCTCTGAATCATTACTCTAGTAAACATGTAATCTATTAAGTGAATTGTATCCATCAGAGAACCACTTTCAAGATATACAGCTTTAGTCACAATGACGCTAGGTTCACATCTGTGTTTGGGGGTCCTCTTGGGGACCCCCCAAACGGAAACCTAATCAATTTAAAAAAGTTATTACCCACGGACCCATAGACTATAATGGGGTTTGCTGGGTTTCTGCCCAAAGAGGGTGGAAAACTGCAGATACAGACAAGTCTTGCTTGCAGGACTTTTCTCTCCACATTTTTAAAGCAGAATGAGGAATGGAATCTACAAGTGGAGACCAGGCACAGGTGTGAACCTAGCCTTAGGAGTACTCTACTACCTATAAAGGGGTCTTCTGACCACTGACATTTATCATAAATATCTAACATGTTGCGCTCGTACCTATTGGTATTCTTTTTCCAAATAACATGGCCATTGGTAGCCAAGATAAGAAGTAGAAGGCAGTAGGTCTAGTATATCTGCTCTTCTACTGTTAAAAATCTGTGTAAATTTCAGAACTAGATAACACTACTCTATATCTCACTGATATGTAAATACAGGATGGCAGATTGCCACACACTGACTTGGTGACCTATGGCAACAGATGCTGGAAATTTGTTTGTTCCTCCCCCCGCTTAAAATGTAAAGGGATAGTGTGCCTGAAATCATGATATTAGACTGTGAGCCAGATTGGGGATAGTCAGATGATTCTGTACAGCTCTGTGCATATGTTATATAGGCAACAAACTAAAACCACTAGACTGTGCAACTTACAAAGTACAACAGCTCACGGCTCCATTATTATAGCAATGGCAATTCAGACACTCCTTTGTTACCCAGGAACTAGAAAATGTGTGTAGTTCACCCTCGAACAGACATCCTGAAAATAAATTTTAAAAAGATTTACCTTAAGACCACATGCCGTTAATATATTTAGGTTGATGTCACATATTGCAGTAAAGCTGCTTTTCTGGTTACAGATTTGTAATTGTATTGCATTAAGGATCAGACCCCCTGGGGTCCAAGACCAGGAAAAAAAAAAAAAAAAATTATAAATTATATATATGTCACCGACAGGTAGGTGTTAAGGGTGAGACACCCCCCCCCCCCACAACCAAATATTAGTGACCTACTGTGCAGATGTTTCATTTGCATGTAGACTTGAAAACCCCCTATAAGTCAGTGAAGGGTAGCCTCACGTTCCTCACACTAAAAAAAACTAATATAGGCAAAGTACAGGTTTATGTGTCTCAATAATATTGTCCATTATCCTTTTGACCAGATATTCAGTCGCTGTTGATCAAACCATGTACTGTCATTTACTTACCATTCATAGGTTTTTGAAAAAAAAACAAGCTGCATTGCAAACAGTCAAGAATATCCCAGCTCCAAAGACTATCACAAAGAGGTATTTCTGAAAAGTACAAAGTTACCTTAATTCCAGTGAATACTGTCAGATTCCTATAATGCTAGGTTCACACAAGCGCGGCCTCTCCATTGGAGAACCAGAACAACAGAGAGGCCACCTGCTAAATAGAGCTTACACTCAGAGCCAGGCAGATCCCATTGACTATAACAGGGTCCATCAGGTAGATGTCCCTTTAAAATTGAAACTGGCAGAGAAAACAAGTTCCCTCCCCATGGAGGATTTTCTCCTTCACAGATTTTTGGCACACACTGGCCAACGCAGATGTGAATGTAGCCTTATACGGTTAATGACTGACACCATAGAACTGGGCTTAATCCTAATGCGCATGAAGTGCAACTACAGTATTTAGAGGCATAGGGGGTTATTTATCATCTGCCCCTTGGTTGGCCATACTTTTCGCAGGTGTGCCATTTTTTAGACTAGTTTTACTGTGGTGCTCATTTATGATGTCGGCGCTCCTTGTTACATGTTGTGCACATGTTATTGTAGATACGCCTTTTTGGCCCTGTGTACTTTGCGCCTTTTTGAACAAAAAAAAGGGGCAAAGGAGGAACAATTGCCTTTTTTTATGGTTTCTAACCTGACGGGCTCTTTTACACTGCCCATGGACTGGAGGGCATTTGCGTCTTTTTAAAGAGGCGCAAGTCATAAATACAGCGTGAAAAGGATCTCAATTTAGACCACGCCCCCTTTTCTCGCCAAAAAGCTAAAAAGTGTTGAGAGCACCATAACATCTGGGGAAAAAAAAGGCGCAAATGCTTCATAAATAAAGCTTAGTGTAGAGAGCTCAAAAAGGAGCAGTTTACATAGAGGCACAAGTAGCTTGATAAGTTATAGTCTATTGTTTATAGTAAGTTTCCTCACCCACAAATCTATGCCAGTCCCTGAATGAATTAAAATTGGCATAAGAATCAAGATCAAAACTCATGGGTACAGCTTTTCTTCTTCATATTCTAAATGAGACTCTACACCACACATTGGGGTATGTTCACATTTTACAAATATTTAGTAGTTTCAAGAACAACCAGCCTCTGAAGTGGTTTTATTTTTTAGCAGCAGCAGTGAATAGTCACATTATTATACATGTCACCTGTACACTAACAGCCATTGGATTGAAGACCTCTGGTTACTGGCATAGTAGAAATTTGCTACTCATTACTGCAATTAAAAACTGCACTGTATAAACACTGCCTATTGCACACAACCGTGTGCTGGCCATGATTGAACGGCACAGATGGTGTTTCCGCAGCCACATTCATTCAATGTATAGGACCTGTGGAAGCACAGCCGCAAAACTGGACAGGAATAGGACTTGTCCTGAGTTTTGCGGCCCACACACTGATCCGTGTAATTATCATGTGCTTGGGCCAATAGCACACTGACTCACTCCTTTATATCTGGGAAAAACCCAGATAACACACTGGCCTAGCCTACAGTTGTCTCCAAGGGGCCATCTTCTAAAATATTTCAAAGTCAGTGAAACATGACTTCATAGATGTATGAATCATGTGAACAATGATGTGCATTTTCCATTGAAATCAACAGGGAGATGTTTCCAGGTTTAGTACAATTTTTATGCACCAAATATGAAAATACCCATCCATGAATTGCTAGAGTACTACGTATATACTTACCATCTTCTGCTGCAGTTAGGGATAGGTTCCTTGCACTTGTATTGGGTTACAGTATTTTCTTTTGATTTTAACTCGCTTTGTTTAGAACACTCTTGTGAAAGATCCTCAGTGCGCCAACACCGTTTTGGCCACCCGAGTCCTCTTTCATATAAAAACCACACTCACCGCCAGTGAGTGCCGGGTTCACAAGATAAATACAAGACAAGCCTTCTAAATTTTATATATTTATTAACCCCTAAATGGGTCGGTATTAAAATCTAACATATACAGTTCAGAACAGATATGCAGATATATGCAAGCATTAACAGTTACTAGTTACAAGATACAGTACAAATAAAATAAAAGGGATAAAGGTGAAATAATTACTTTACCACACATGTCCTTGATGTGGTTCTGTAGTCCAACACTCACACATGCTCTGTCAGGTGTGAATAACCAGTGGAGGCCGTTTAGCATGTGGCATTAAAACAATAATCCAGCCTGCATGCTTTTCACAGGCTCTCAGCATTAGTCTCTCTGTAATATCTCTCAGTCTCTTGTAGGCACATCATCGTTCAGCAGCAGCATTCCAACCTGCCTGCTCATAGTAGCATCTCAGTGATAGTCTGTCTCAACTCCATAGCATAATCTCCTCATGGTCTGTCTGTAACAACTCTGTAGTCTGTGATGGTCTCAGCCCAATCTCCATAGCATAATCTCCTCATGGTCTGTCTGTAACAACTCTGTAGTCTGTGATGGTCTCAGCCCAATCTCCATAGCATAATCTCCATAGCATCAACTCCTTAGCATCATCTCTATAGCATAATCTCCTCCCACTGACTCTTACCTCATCTTTCATACCCTTTATGCCACCTCCCAGAATGAGGTCACCGGCAGCAGCTGGTCTCATAGAATAATCCGCTCAAGTCCAGATCTTTTGTATGTAGACGAGACCAAATGACCTGATACAATGTTATCAGCCATATCTGGTCTAACAGCCCAGGCTGGAACAATGCCCTATTATTTGATCACTCGGCTGTGTAGGAGTACAATGGAGCCCTATTGTTCCAGTGTTGCCACTACTGCCAATATACACCTATGCTTATAGCTGCGCACAGTATGAATTAATGGAACTAGAGAGAAATACGCTACCCAGAGACCAAAATATAGCTTTGAGTTTTAGCCATATTTAAGCAGAATCATCACACTCTAATATCAGATCCTTTTGTGGCTGGGCTGGGTTTATATGGTTTCTACTAGGCCAATAACCAGAGGTTTTCAATTTATTGGTCATTATCATACAGGTGAAGTGTATAGGAACATGTGCTAGGCATTACCACAACTATAGACTTCATGCAGTTCATCAGTAAGAAAGTGCCGTGTGTACTCAGCCTAAATGTAGATTAAGGCTAAGACCCCACGTTGCGGAAACACAGCAGAAAAAAATGCTACGTTTTACCGTACCAGCAAAGTGAATGAGAGTCTGGCTAATGCCATCCACACATTACTTGGGGAAAAAACGCTGCAGAAAAGCATTTTTAGAAACGCAAAATCTCAATTTTACCGGTGGAAACGCTCACAAAAATGCAAAGATAAACGCAGCAAAAATGCAATGAAAAACGCTGCAGAAAAAAACCAATGCTTTCTGCTGCATTTTTTAGCTGCGTTCTCCAACATGGGGCCTTAGTGTAAATGAAATATTCTGGGACAATTCTTTTTACGGATGAGGTTTCACATTGTGGTAATACAACTTTTTTTGTTGCAGATTTGGCTTTGGTGTTTTTTGAGCCAAAGGCAGGAGTGGTTACGAAAGGAATGGGAAATATATAGTTTTAGTAAAAAAAAAAAAAAAAAAAAAGCAGCAAAATCTGCAACAAAAAAAGCTGCATTTCTGCAATGTGGGGCCTCAGCCTAGGCTGGGTTGACACAGTGGGGTTTATTTATCATCTGCCACTTTTTTGGCCATATTTTTCGCAGGTGCGCCTTTTTTTTTTTTTTTGACTATTTATTATTATTTATGCTTACTTGTATAGCGTCATCATATTATGCAGCGCTTTACAGACTAGTTGTACTGTGATGCCTATTTCTGATGTAGGCGCCCCGCCTTGTCAAATGTTGTGCACGTGTTAGTTAGTTTAGATGCACCTTTATAAACTATATGCACTTTGCCCGTTTTTGTTTAAAAAGGATCAATTGCCCCTTTATTGCTAAAAAAAAAAAAAATTTGCGGAATTTCCCCTTTTTAATACAATCTGACCTGACAGGCTTTTTTTAAGCTGCCCATGTACTGCAGTGCTGTGATTTCCAAAAACTCGACGGTTTTGGAAGTCACAGCATTTTCGCTGAGCGTATTTTTCTGCAATGTGTGGATGGGATTTGCTAGAATCCCATCCACTTTGCAGTGACTGTAAAACGCAGTGGTTTTTGCCGCAGTGTTTACACCATGTGGCAACAACCAGTACACCAGAGGTTTTCAGTTTAGTGATGTCATATAGGTGACATGTATAGTAACATATGTTAGGCATTACCTACTAATTAAATACCGGCCCATACTATAATCACTACAGGACAGTATGTTACTACTGTAGGGAGCCGGGGTAACTATAAATCTAGGAGTCCCTCACCCAATATACTGTTTAGGCCAGTAAATCCCGACACCCACACAGATCGAGTTTTATGTGAATCTAAGTTAGTGCCCCCCCAGCACCGCATAATGCCATGTTAGTTGCTCCTGGTCTAATCCTTATTTTTCTTGTTTAAACCTTGGGTGTGCGTCTTATGGTCAGACATGTCTTTTTGTCCGAAAAATACTGTAAATACTGGACGTGTTCAGCTTGGACCTTTACTTGTCCAATAGTCTTACTCTATTGGCCTTGGCAGCCCATCATGCCTCGCTCGTGGATGTTCATGGTAAAAACTGATGACAATTTACGGTTTTGGAGTAGAAATTTGTAAAAAAGCCTGATGTCAACTAATGCATTTCTGCTTCAGTTATAATGACTAAGGGAAAATGACTGATAGTGATGCAGCTGATAGAACCTACTGAAAGATGCCCCGAGTAACTATTATGTGCAAACTCTACTGTTCCACCCCATATGGGTGAGGGGGTTAGTAGCTAAAAGTCAAGTCCTGTCAAACTTAGTGTGTCTTTTGATCTGCCATTTTTGTAAATGATTTTAAGTTATTTTTTGCTCTACGATATTATGTGCACACAGTTCTTTAATACACACATTATGCACATCTTTACTACACAGCACACACAGTTCAACTATACCCAGCGTACCTACACACCCTGCAGATTACATTTCCACACACAGCTCTGCTATACACAGCTAATAATCTACAAACACAACTCTGCTATATATATGTTAGACTACTTTTACACACAACCCTGCTATACAGCACACATAGCATTGCTACACCGCACATGCACATGATGCAGACTACGTTTACACACAACTCTGCTATACAGCACACATAGCACTGCTACACCGCACATGCACGATGCAGACTACATTTACACACAACTCTGCTATACAGCACACATAGCACTGCTACACCGCACATGCACATGATGCAGACTACATTTACACACAACTCTGCTATACACGTTAAACTGCATTTACACACAACTCTGCTTTTTGACACAAACAAAGGCAGCAGAGAGCTGACAGAAGCCTTCCATTTTTATTTTAACATTAATGTCGATGATGATGCATCAGAACGCCAAATAATAAAACGCAGTGTGAATTCATCCCTATAAGCCTGCAGGAGGCACACGAGTGAGCCAGCAGTGTGCGCTGCTCTCTATCCAGCCGCAGCCTGCCCTGCACAGCCCCTCTGACGTCCCAGCAGGCGCTGTCAGGCGGGTCACGTGCTCACAGTGTCACATGACGCTAGTCACCTGAGCTTTGCTGCAATATGGCGGCCTCGGCAGACTAGATACTCAGACTAGTAATGTAATACCTCGCTGTGCTTCTTCTTCACAACCTGTACAGACTGAGCGACTATACCCCAAGTCGTGTGCTCCACTGTAGCGGCCGGGAGACGGACAACGAGAAGTCATGAACGGCCCTGTGAGCGCTGGCACGGATGAGCCAGTGTGGGAGCGACCATGGTCCCTGGAGGAGATCGGGAGGAGCAGCCAGAACTGGTCCCTTGCGGCGGATGCTGGGGTGAGGGAGATGTCGCTAGGTATCTGCGGTGCCGCTCCTTGTGTACTGGCGCACATCATCTTCTCTGATATTATGGCACGCACAAGGCCTGAGCTAAAAAACAAAACACAAGACGTAGCGCAGTTGTCAGAGGCAACCACTGCCATTATACAGTTCAGTCTCCATAGGCAGAGTGCAAAAATCATGTGACTGTCTGCTAGGACAACTGCGCCACCTGTTGTCTGCTTTATTCTTTATGTATTGGCTAAATCTATATATGTATAACTTATAGATGTATAGTCCCCAACTGAAGTAAGTCCTGATCCACGGCTGAAATCTCTATAGTAGTCCCCATACCGGCGCCTCTTTGTAGGGTATCTCCTTTTAGCTGACAGTAGGACGATCTTGAATGGTAGAGGGGTTCTTAATGTGAAAAGTGTATTCTGGGCTCAGAGTATTGTTGGCCTATCCTTAGCATATGCCGACATCACATCGCTGGGGGTCCGAACACTTGCTGACTGCTGCAATCACTTGAGCCTATACTATCTTGCACTGCTGTTACTAAGTAGACGGTATGCAGGTAGACGGACCGATATAAACAATGGAAAGGCCGCAGTGGTCGCATGAGAGCTGGTCAGAGCAGGTGCCAAGAGTCAGACCCACACTGATCTGGTATTGATGGCCTATCCTGAGTATAGGCCACCGATATTCTAAACTTGAGAAACTCATTTAAGGCTATGGCCCCATTTTGTGGAAACTCAATATTTTTTGCTGCTGGGGAAATACCCTAAAATGGATCTTTTTTTACACTGTATGTTCACACAGAGGAATTTGACGCTGATTTTGAGGCATTTCAACATCAGCTCCAACTTCTGCCTCCAGCCTCCAATCATTTCAATGGGAGTCAGGTGCTGATTTTTCCTATAGCAGATTTTTTTTAGGCTACTGGGAAAATAAGCATCATTCCGCCTGATAAATCCCATTGAAGTGAATGTGAAGCAGAAAATACAGGCGCTGATTCTGACGCAGAATTTGGACAAGTGGAAAATTCAGCTTCAAATTCCTGAAGCAGAATTTTTCAGCTAGGAACATTTTCCTCCATTTTAACTGCCCCTCACCTTACCAGCAAAAGGAATGAGATTTCATTTCACCTCAACCACATATTGTGGGACAAAAAGCTGTGTTTTCAAAAATGTACACAAAGAAAAAAACACGGCAAAAACTTAATGAAAAATGCTGTGAGATAAACACGTTTACGCAGCTTTTTTTTTAACCCCCGCAGCTTTTTTTTTTTTTTTTTTTTTTTTTTAAACTAGCGTTTCATTACATGAGGCCTTAGCCTAACTTGGACTTTGTTAGTAAGGCACCTGAGTAGAGATAATATAAGCTTTTATGTCATGGGCCACCTGAAGTTCTTCAGTTTCATGCAAATCTTTTTCTGGGCAAGTTTTGCTAAAGTTCTAATGTTTGGAAGTTCCAATCTTAGGCTGGGGCCCCATTTAGCATAAACGTCGCAATTTGGATGGGATTCTGGCTAATCCCATCCACACATTGCAGAAAAAAATCCGAAGCAGAAATCCTGCGATTTCAAAAACCATCAAAACATGTTAATCATACCTATGGAAATGCTTGCGTTTTCCATATAGGTATAATTGAAGCAGAGTTTTACTCTGTGGACTATCTGTGAAAAGTGCTGCAGGAAAAATCGTGATGCATTTCTGCTGCAGACTTTTCCGCATCACTTTTTGGCTGCAGCTCACTACATGCGCCTTAGCCTTAAAGGGGTTTTCTAGCCCCAGGAAGCTTTTCTTATTGTAACATGCCTCTTTTTGGCACAATTACACTTAGTTTTCCAGGGCTGAAAAACACCTTAGGATAGTCCATCAGTGTTTGATCTGTGATGGGTTCAACCACTGGGACACCCAGATATCTACAGTAAAAGGGATAAACTGTGCCTGTGTATGGTTATGTTCATATTGCCGTTTTGCAAGTCCATTGTTCTGACCTGTCATAGGATCAGAGCAAAGGACTGAAAAGCCAACAGAATGAATGTCTGTCTTTCACTGTAATTAGAAATGGAACAAGATGTAGGGAAGCTTTCATCTTTTTTTTAACATTATATTGAATGGAGACAGATGCGCACAGATGTTGCTCTGGCTGCATTAGTCATTTTGTCTGTTGGAGGATTATGAATGAAGGGACTCCACTGAACAGGTGTGAAATTTTCGACTTGTGGGGTTTTTTGACCACCAGGATCCCCACAGTTTTGCCATATCGCCATTTCCTCCCAGGAGGATGAGTACAGAGGAGTTTAAATGCAGCAGTGGTTGAGTGCTGCATTTGTTTTTTTCTGTCAGTGCCATAGACTTTGTGCAGTGCTCCACTGAAGCCAAGAATAGCACTCCTCGTTTAACTGTGTATGTGCATCTAAGCTAGGAGTACAATCCCTGGCTTGAGCTGTGCATTGCACATTTGTTGAGAGGTGCTGGTTGGCAGATGCTGCTAAATGGTGCCACAGACTGGACTGAAATCACCAGACTTGGAGACCTCAATGCTGCTGGTGCAGGTTCCCTTTAACTCTTTATGAGACAATCCCTTTTACTCCTCCCTACCATTCAAGTAATGTGTCCACTAGTGCCCAGATAAATGCAATAGAATTAGTGTTAGATTTAGTCTGTTCTTACAGCAGCGCTATTTCCTCCAGCGTACACATGAATGCATGCTTGGCTCATCTAATATGTATGGGCATTTTTAGTCCTCAGACAGGGTCTTTGCGCTGACATACTTTGTATGATTATTGATTTGGTTCCCTTATATACAAGTGAATCTTCCCTTGTACAGTAATTCTGTGACTTTTAGTCTCTGATTCTTTGCTGGAGAATGACCAAATCTCATTGATCTCCTTATTTGTGCTTTATTGCTTTTAGCTCCTGAATTTTCTCCAGGAATTCTCCCACCAGACCATCTCTAGGACTCATGAGATTGAGAAGCAACTGGATGGGCTTGTTCGTGAAGCAAAGACCACAGAGTGCCGTCTGCACAATATCTTCAACGACTTCCTCATGTTATCTAATACTCAGTTTATAGAGAATGTGGGTGACTTTTTTTTTTGCTTGGTTTACGTGTATTATTTTATTTTCTGCTGTTAATATGGTGTTTAATTGGAATTGTAACTTTCTTTTCTCAGAGGGTGTACGATGAAGAAGTTGAAGAACATGTTGTAAAGTCTGATGCAGGAGAGAAACCAGAACAGGTAGGTCTCATATATTATCAGTACTTTATTTTTTCCTTTTTACCTTAATTTTAAAGGTAACATTTTAGCTTCATTTCACCCCCCCCCCCCACACCTTGCTTAAAGGGAGTCTATCATTGGGGAAGCGTGTTTTTAACTGACTCAATGTTGGAATAGCCTTTATAACTTTATAACCGGGGGCGTTCCCTTTGTGCTCCGAGCTCTCCGCGTCATCACCGCAACCTGCCTCCAATGCTGCTTTTTCATGCCCCCTACATCTTCTTCTGTTCATCTTTCTGAAGTACACTGGTGTAAGAAAATAAACAAAAATGGCGTATGCTCCCTGAGTATAATTTACATATAAGAATAAAATGTTTTTTTGGACTAACGGCGGCGAGGAGAAGAAAAGTAAAGGTAGGAGTAGAATGTGTACTTTAATGCCATCCTTCAAGCATAAAGGTGTCTATGGAATGTGCACGCAGACACTGTGAATAGAGCCTTACTTTGTTTATATGCTTTTATTGAAGACTGTACAGGCTGTAATTCAACCATGGACAAAAATTTTTTGATCATAGCCTGTTGCTATACTTTATTTTAGGCACAATTTAAAGGAAATGTATCATCAAAAATGGCCTATTTTTTAAACCAAATTTTTATGTTACAGCATGATATATGCTGATTTTATTTTTAATTTTCCATCTATATTTTAGCCACTAAGTCTAATAATAGGCTGACACTTGCCAGTTCTGTAGGATTTTTAATTACAGCATTTACATCATATACAAGACAAATAGCATTACAACAAGAGATCACTCAATTGCATCTACTACTGACAATAGCTGATGTAACAGCTTACATACTCCTCCTCCCTGTACAGAGCATGTCTAGAAAACATTCCTATAGACCTTGTGTTGTCTCCAGTCTGTTGCTGCCTTTGGCCATGACTGTGCTGCAATAAATATTGTTTACAGAGGAGAGAAGAAGCTCTGCCAAGATGGCAGCCCCCATAAAGATGTACTGAAAATAAAATAAAAAAAATCTACAATAAGAAAATAATACAGATTAGAAGAAAAACAAAGTAATATATTTCACAATATGGTTTGAATGAATGAATAAATAAATAAATAAGAAGTGATACATTCCTTTTATGAGGTGAGATTAACTGTCTTTTTAGTGGATAAATGAAGCATTTCCTGTGAAAAGCAGAACGTTGACTCTGTATGTCCTGTAACAGACCACTTACTCATGTAGCAAGTTACATTACAGCTATTACAACATGAATCTTTACTATACAGTGCTCAGCACACAAGAGAGTGCGGCATGACCAGATGTACAAGAAGAAAACCACTGTTAATAGAATAGCCTACAATTGCAAAACAGATTGACAGGGGTAAGGCGATCTTGTTAGGTAGATCTTGTGGTCACTGTTTACATGACTTTTTTTTTTTGTTATGCGGCTTGCACAATTTTTGTCATTTTTGATTTCTTATTATGCTTGTTTTTTTTTTTACTTTGTTATATTAATTTAAATTGATAACTTTTCATATTTTTTAAGGAGAAAACCAGAGAACAGAAAGAAGTAGAACTGATCCCAAAAATCCAGGAAGCTGTAAATTATGGATTACAAGTTCTGGAAACGGCATTTGAACAACTTGATATTAAGGCAGGAAACTCAGATTCCGAAGATGAGGAAGTCAATGAAAGAGTTGATCTTATTCTGGAGCCAAAGGTAAAGTATCATGTGACCAGAGAAAAATAATGTATATGTCCCTGAAGTTATGTATTATAAAGTCATTTCTTATAGGTGGGATATCCAGTGGAATCACAGATAAATCACTGATAGGTGTTATATATGTTTAATGGGATAATATGGAGAGGATACTTATATATCCTTACTTATATAGAGGAGGGTCTACCAGTTCTCTAGTTATTATATTTGCAGAGCGCAGCAAGGACCTGAAAGTCCCATTCCCCTGCCAGCGCTCAGTCACATGGCTATCTTTGCTGTACTCCGAGTAAAAGCAACTGGAGCAGAGTGGAGTTGATGATGTAACAGAGAATACACAGACTTCCAGCCCCCTGCTGCACTCTGCAAAACTAATAATTGGGACGCTAGGAGAGCCTCATTTATACAGTGACAATGTTTATCCAATTCATTAAATGCACTGTGAACACCATATAGTGTATACAGCACAATAGAAGTAGAATTATAAGTCAGTGGTGTAGAAACCTGTGGACAAGTACCCAGCATCTCATCCCTCACAAAATTGTGTGTTTCATTCCTCATGTGGAATTGGGGACAAGGGTAATAAGCAGGGCAGCATAGGTCTCAGCGTTGGGACCCCTACTGATCATGAGAATGCGGCTTCCATTCCGCTATCCGAATGGAGCAGCAGGTTGTAAATGGCGATTGTAACGTTCATATTACTAACTAGTGGTTCCATAAGTTACAATAGTAATTGGTTTCAGGATGGCCACTGTAAGTAACAATATAAACATTGTACCCTGAGACCATAATTCTATGGAAAAGTAGTAATTGGTTCTGAAGCCATCAAAAAATAAAGATGAAGATATATGTAAAAGTCAGGAATTGCTGCTGGAAGCCGCAAACCATTGTCTGTATAGCGTATACTGTCATTAACATAATCTCTCTGTGGTCCTTCACAGTTTGTAGCCTGTGCTCCATACATACGGACTGTAAACCAGTAGAAGCAGCAGTCTGCATTATGCTGATGGGTATTTGATTATCCCGGCCGCTGTCACTGAAACGTTGTACGGCTCCAGCTCCTGGAGCTGCATTTCTTCTACACCACTATTCTAAGCAATGGCAGATGGTGCATATTGGGCAAACCATGTGTACTATTTAATGTATATTTGTATACTAATAATGGGCATTATATACAGAAGAGAAAACCGTGTCTATGTAGTGATTCAGCTGACGAGAATTATTGACTTTTGTTCTTTCTAGAATCTGTATGTCTATACGAAGTTCACTAGCTTACTATTGTGTTTCATAAATAGCTGAATTAGAATTTTTTTATTCAGTGACTATTGAAAGTAGTTTATCTAAGTAACCTGTTTATGTGTCTTTTCTTTCAGGATCTATACATAGATCGCCCATTACCATATTTAATTGGTTCACAGTTATTCATGCAGCAGGAAGATGTAGGTCTTGGGGACATTTCAAGTGAAGGTAACTCTTTTTGTGTAATTTTTTTTTTTTACCTATGCAGGTGCAGATTATGGGGTAGTTGAAAGCTTGCTTTCTGAATGCTCCTTATTTGGTACTTTGGCACTGCAAGTGATTGAGTAGGTGTTTTGTATAGTATTAAAGGGGTTATTCCATGAAGCATATTTATCTCTATCTATTTGGGGGGTCTGAATGCTGAGACCTCCTCCGATCCTGAGAATGGGGATGTTTTACCCCTGTTGCGAATGCAGCTGGGCGGAATGTAGGCATGCCCCTAGCTTGACTGGACGTATCCACACTGCCATTCACTTCAGTACGAGCGCCACAGATAGCTGAAGTACAGCAATTAACTATACAGAAAACAGCTTGGACAGTAGATGGATGATATCATGTGTTGCCTGTTCCTCCATAGACCCACTGATTTCCTTCAGGGAGCCCAGGCTGCAAAACAAACAGGTATAGGACCTGTCCTGAAGTTTGTCCTGGGCTGGTGGCCCCATACACTAACCTGTGATAATATAAGGGTTTGTGTATATGGCCATAGAGAATAATATTTCCTAGCTGTGAAAAATACTTGCTGGGGCAGATAGACAGTGCAAAGTTAGAAAAGACAGTCTTAAACTACAACAGATTTTCCAAAGTGTCTGAGGCTGTTTGATAATCTGTCGCAATTTTAGATTGTCTAGACTAACTTTACACCACTTATTAGTTGGCTTAGTTTCCGATCACATTTTGGCGCTGAAATTTGACGTAGTGTCAAATCTATGTCATTTAAGTCATGTGGCTCAGTGAACATATCATTTATGTACAGTACTTGTAAGGACAATATTCACACTGTGTTTGAAGTTACTGCTTGACAGATGTGCTAGTAAAGCTCCCAGCACATACGTCAAACATATCTATAGGATGCTACTTACCCAGAGCCGTCCAAAAAAGTGTGCTTCGGTATATATTTTTTTTTTCTGTTGTATGCAATAGTACAGTCTTCTGTGGTATATCATACAGAGGTATCCTGTAAGGACGGCATTTGCCATTCTATTACTCTTCATTGGGAAATCTCTTTGACTTCTACCTCTGACATAGGCTGCAAGTGCAGAGTGAATTGACCCTGAGTGCTCATAGATGCTTTTATATTTCCACAGAAGGGTCTGTGGATAATGATCGTGGGAGCGTAATTGACAGTGAAGAGGAAGACAACAAAGATAATGATGAGGTAATTTTATTTTCTTTATCCTTTACAATGTGGTCAACCTGTCTCCTTTGGTGATATTTGCAGAAAACTCAGAGTGTTACTGGGCAGAATTTTATTTTATAGGACCATCTACACTGGATAAGTATCATTATAATTCACTTATTTTGACCAATAATAATAAAATTGGCCACGGTGAATACTGGACAAAGGTCTACCTTAATGCGATTGTCCAGGATAACATGTTTTTTTTTCACCTCCCCGGCCTAATTTTAAAAAAAAAAGGGGGACATGAACATAAACATGTAGGGGACAGCTTCTGAGGAATAGAGTAGCAAAGATCGCTTAGGATAAGAAATGTTAGTGTAGTGTGCGGAGGTGTAGTACAATGTGATCAGGTCATGTGATAAGCCGCCTAAACAGATGTCATTTTAGGGCACTTTTGAAGCTGCTGTAGTTGGGTTAATCTGATTGTCTTAGGTATAGATTTCCAGAGCACTAGTGCAGCTCCTGAAAAATCCTGGAAACGGGAGTGGGATGCAAGTCTAAGGTCATTGGCAGAACAGAGAGGACGGTTAGGGTGGTAGGCAATGACGAGGGAGGAGATGTAGGGGGGCGCAGCGCTATGGATGGATTTGTGGGTGAATTTGATAATTTTATATTGTATTCTGTGATGGATGAGCAACCAGTACACCGACTGACACAAGGTAGATGCGTCTGTGTACCAGTTTGACAGAAAGATGAATCTGTCGGCCTCATTCAGGACAGATTGTAGTGGGGAGAGTTTAGTCAAAGGAAGTCCAATTAGAAGAGAATTTCAATAGTCAAGACGAGAGAGAATCAGAGCGACAATGAGGGTTTTTGATGTTTCCACAGTGAGAAAAGGGCGAATTCTAGAGACGTTTTTGAGGCGCAGGTGGCAAGAGCGTGCAAGTGTCTGATTATGTGGGGTGAAGGTGAGATCCGAGTCAAATACAACCCCCAGACAGCGGGCATGCCGCCTCGGGGTAATAGTAAGGCCACAGACAGAAATGGAGATATCAGGGTTAGGTCGGTTAGTAGATGGAGGGAACACAAGAAGTTCAGTTTTTGAAATATTCAGTTTAAGATAAAGAGAAGACATGATGTTAGTTACAGCAGAGAGATAGTCACTGGTGTTCTGTAGTAGTGCAGGGGTGTTGTCATGGGATGAGATATAGAGCTGGGTGTCATCAGCATAAAGATGGTACTGAAAGCCAAATCTGCTGATGGTTTGTTCAATAGGGACTGTGTAGAGAGAGAACAAGAGGGGGCCTAGGACTGAGCCCTGAGGAACCCCAACAGCAAAGGGAAGAGGATAAGAAATGATACACTATATGAGCGATCAGAAAGATAGGAAGAAAACCAAGACAGAGTGGTATCCCTGAGGCCAATAGAGTGGAGCATAGTGAGGAGGAGTTGGTGGTCTGCAGTGTCAAATACTGCTGAGAGATCCAGAATAATAAGTAGTGAATGGTTCCCTTTAGATTTAGCCGTCAGGAGATCGTTGGAGACTTTTTTTGTTAGGGCCGTTTCTATAGAGTGTAATGCACGAAAACCTGATTGTAATGGGTCCAGAAGAGAGTTAGCAGAGAGATAGCGGATTAGGTGGGAAAAGACCAAGCGTTCCAGGAGTTTAGATAGTTAGTAGCACAGGATGGGTCTAGGGAGGGTTTTTTTCAGTAATGGAGTTATGACAGGATGTTTGAAGTAGGAGGGAAAGGATCCAAAAGAGAGAGGTTAAAATTTTAGTAAGGTGAGTTGCAACAGCAGGAGACAGAGATCCGATGAGGTGTGACAGCATAGGTTCACTTGTGCAAGTAGTAGGGTGAGAAGAAGAAAGGAGCTGGGAGACTTCTGCTTCTGTTACTGGGTCAAAGAAAAAGAGTTCACAGTGAGGAGCAAAGAAGGGAAGGGGACCGATACAGCTTGGAGATCTCCTGACTGAGGTTGTCAATTTTGTCTTTATAAAGTACATGGCCATGTCTTGAGCAATGAGGTCTGTGACAGGTATTTGTACCTTTTGCATAAGGAAGGAGTGAAAGGTGTCAAAGAGTTGTTTAGGGTTATTGGATAGAGAAGAGATGAGAGCAGTAGACAAGGCTTGTTTGACGAGGTGAAAGGCTTTGCGCATAAACTTGAAGTGACTAAAATCTGCAGATGAGTTAGATTTTATCCACAGATATTCAGCACATCTTGAGCACCGCTGAAGAAAACATGTTTGAGGAGTGTGCCAAGGTTGCCAGTGTCTGTGTCTGGAGTTTCAGACAGTTAAGGGAGCTACTTTATCTAGGGTGATTTTGAGAATCGTGTAGTGTTTGGTGGCCAGTTCAGGACAGTAGAGAGAAGTTATCTCCTGTTGATTGGTTCCATTTGCAGTTGGTGTATGGCGGAGAAGGGTAGGAGTCATGAAACATAGTCAAGGGGCATGGCTTCTACTGCCATAAGCATCTGACTCTTTCTGCAGGCAGGACAGTGATGAGAAGGAGGGGGGCATGGCTGGTCACACACAAGAGATTGTGAGATAACATAGGCGCAAAGGAGAGGAGGAAATCAAAGATATATATTTTATTGTTATATTTTTTTTTTTCTTTTGTGCAATAGGGGAGAAGTGGTTTCCCCCACTCTTCTAGTGTAATGTCTCCTGTAATTATGTTGTCTTTATTATTGGTCATATTGTTTATTGTAATCATTTGGAAAAAATGTTCAATGTATCAATTGTTTCCAACAACAGGAGTCAGAAGAGGATTTTGGCAACAATTCAGAAGAAGAAAAGAAACCAGTAAGATATTCTGTTTCTATTCAATACTCTTGAACATAAAGACACGGTTTAGTTAAGTTTTACTTGATTGAAACTGATCACATAAGGATACGTTCACATTGACTCTGTTGCAATGTCCTACAACAGACAAGCGACACCAGTGTGAACATCTCTTACCACAAAATTTATGTATTGGTCCCTTTCTTATTTTACATCACTGTATAAAGAGGGTTACAAGATTAGAAAAACATGGCTGCTTTCTTCCAGATATAGTGCCACATCTGTCCACGGGTTGTGTCTGATATTGCAGCTTAGCTCAGCTGAAGTGAATTAGAATAAAGTGCAATACCACATGCAACACCACATGCAACCTGTAGACAGCTGTTAGGACTACCTGATATTTTTTTTTATTTGGATTATTTTTTCACAATATGTCTGGTTATGTAAATTTTGAGAGAGGGACAAAGCAGCAACATAAAATGCAGTTTGTTACTTTACTCCCCATTTTGGTGGGGTCCAACCAATGGACATTTATGGCATGTTCTGTGGTTGGTGTACCCCTTTTAGGTCACAGGTTTTCATTCCATTCTGTAAACTTGTTTTTTGGGTAAAACCCCTTACCTTTCTATAGAATAGGGGATAACTTGCAGATCATTGGGGGTCTGACCACTACATTTAGGCTATGTCCAGTTCTCTCATTGAACTGAATGGAGTTGTGCATGCGTTGCCTGACCGCTGCTCTTTTCATAACGTGGGATAAAATTCACCCTTCTGCTGATAAGTGGGGTCTGAGTGGTTGGACCACTGCTGATCTGCAAGTTATATCTTAGGGATAGTGGATAACTTATTTTGTGGGGAAAACCCCATTAAAGGGGTTCTTTCTTCCTTTTCTTAAGCTTTGCTTTTATATATATATATATATATATATATATATATATATATATATATATATATATTCAAAAGTTAAGAGGAAAGATAGCAATTCTACTCAATATAATGGATGACTTGGGAAAATACATTTTTCTTGATGTAATGCTTTATATTCCCACACTGTATAGCACCATCCAGCTCTGAGTGATGAGGATGAAGATAATGGTTCAGACCTGTTTGGGGATTCAGAAAAGGAAGATGAAGAGGACAATGATAAATCTGTAAGATGTGATATTTATCTCTCAGTATTAATTTTTTTTATTCACTTGTATTCCTTCAGCAAGCACTACATCATCTTTATTGTTTAGCAAGAACAATGTTGGCGATGCATATTACATCAGGATTGCCTTTGAGATAAGATGTTTACTGGGTCACTTTGGATAAGCTTTGCATACAGGCAAATAAAATAAACTATGTATAATAAAATGATTGCAGAGATTTATTTATTTATTTATTTTTACATTTATTTTCAGATGAAGACCAGAACAAAATCCTTTGCTGATGAATTAGCAGCGCGTATACAGTCAGAAGTTCCAAAACGGCAGGAGACAGATCAGTCATGTATGTTAGCAGAAGTCTTCTAACACTGTGTTATAGGATACCTATCATTTTAATAACCTTCTGACCTGTCATAGTAACATATGAGAAGTTTTGATCAGGTTGCAGGTGCTGAGGCTCTCACCAATTCCTAAAGCATTATTGGGCTTTCTGAGCGGCCAGTTTGTAGATTTATAGAAAGTCTATAGAATTTCTGTGGAACTGTGAACCGCATGCTCTGTTTTCCAAGGAGAGGCAAGCACAGCTTGTCAACAAAGTGACACATTGCTCCTGTGAGTACTTATTTTAGTGATTGATGGGAGTCTCAGCACCCACATCCCCACTGATCAAAACATGTCATAGCGACAGAAGTTTCATTTAGAAATCTGTTCTCTGATATGTGTTTTTTCTCTTCAGCTATATCATCGGTGGAAGTCAAAAACAAAAAAGACAAGCATTCAAGAGAAACCCGGAAACTTCCCTCTGATGGTAATATAATCTTTAAAGGGGTATTCCAGTAACAAGGAACTACCTCCTGTCCACAGAATAGGGGCTAACTTGCTGATCAGTGGCGATCTGACCACCTATCACAAGAGCTGGGGTGTTTTGCAAAGGGGCTAACTTCTTGTGACTAGAATACCTTTTAGTAGCTTTGAGTACAAAACATTCATTGTATTATTATATGATACATCTTTAGAGTATACCTAAATGTGATTTATATTTTCCTTTTTGAAGATGAGGACGATGATATTTTTAAGCCACCCAAACTTACAGATGAAGATTTCTTTGGCAACAAAGGAGGCCTTTTCAGTGGAGGAAAGGGGCTTTTTGACGACTATGACGATGATGATGATGATGGAGGAGAGGTTGGTAAACATGTATTCAAAAGTTATTATAAAATGTCTAGGGTGCCTTTACACAGGGCAGGTTTGTAACAGAAAATCAGTTTATCTGGATGTTTCTGCATTATGTGCATGGGTTTCTGCAGTCACAGAAATTTCTGCACCAGATCTGCCACGTGTAAATATACTTATTTCATTTAATCTTTTTGGTCAGCAAACTGTTTTTTTTTATTGTGTATAAACTGCAAAAACTATAGTATTCAGCAACTTCCAGTAAGTAGGGATAGATGTGGTTTTTGAGTTGCATGCTGAATGTGCCCTTTATGCAGCACTGTTGAACATGGCAGGATGAGCTGGCAGATTCTAGGCTAACCCAATATATCACAAAAAGATAAAATTTCTTATGCCAGTGATCACTGGGGATAAAAATCATATGACCTGTTTAAGACCCTGGGTGGTCCTGTAGATGTATAGCATTCTAAGAAAAGCAAATCAGGGTTTTAGCTTCTCTTTTGCAACCTGCTTAATAAGGACTGTGAATTGCATATAGGAAGCAGCTAAGGAACCAGCAATCTCAATCACAATACCCCCCACCTCCATTCCCCAACCTGTCTTAGAAGACCCATATTGATTCTGCCAGTGACTAGAAACAGAAATAACCTGAAGTTTATAAAAAAAAAAAAAAAAAAAAACATACCGTGTTTCTCCTAAAGTAAGAAAGGGTCTTATTTCTTGCTCCAAAAGATGGGTTAGGGCTTATTTTCAGGGGATGTCTTATTTTTTTCAATGAACAACAATCCACTCACCAGACCCCCTTACACCCAAAACCATTAGAGTCGGTAAGTGCTAATGGTGGATGGGCTCCCACACACAGATCTGTGTCACTCCTGTCTCAGGCCCCTTGCCATTGCAGTAGCGTTCCACTACAGCCAAGTGTAGCAGTTGGCTCCCCCTGGTGACCGAAGGCAGCCACAATGCAGTCATGCCAGTGGGACTACCCGATCTGAGTGTGAGAAACCAGCACAGCCAGTAGTCAACCCTTATTGTTGTGGAGAACTATCTCACTAGTGCCATCTTGTGCAGATAGCTCCCTTAAAGTCAATGTGCTATTCTTTTGGGGGTGCAATTCTTTTTGGGGTGTCTGCTTTCCTTGATGAGGGGTTTACTGTATCTGTTCTGCTGTATTCTATTTACTTTTTTACATGTATAGCTTTCTGGACACTTTTTTTTTTTTTTTTTTTTTAATGAGCTTTAGGGCTTATATTTCAAGCATACTCCAAAAATCCTGAAAAATCATGCTAGGTCTTATTTTCGGAGAAACACAGTATCACCCACACCAAAAGAAACTATGAGACTCTAAATAATATTTATCCTAATAACCTTAACCAAATAGTGGAGTCACCTAATGCTTTATTTTAGTGTGAATTAGCAAATATAAACAATTAAATATTTTTACTTTTTGCACACGCAACTCCAAATAACATTTAAAAAGAGAATAAAATAGAAAATATTTCATGTGTTAATTAATAATTATATTATTATTATATAAAACAAAAGGTTTTAAAACAGCCCTATGCGTTAAAAATTGTTTGATAGCCCTAAAAAAAAAATAATAAAAAAAAAGCTAGGGCTGTTAAATCAAAACACCTGGCTCAGAAAACATTAGGCAGGTTAGACTAGAGTCTATTGCTGGTAATTTTAACACGTCCATTGAATATGCTGTATTCTTCTAACTGATGTGTAAACCGTCTATTTCTTTTTGGCGGCAGGGTGACCTTTTCTCTGATGTACAGAAGAAGGAGCACAAGATAACAGAACCAGCTCCTGTAGCAAGGCCAGGTACAACAGTCTGCTGATAATGTGCATATGCTGTATATGCTCTCACATTGCAGTGCGTATAATGTTTTGTTTAATACATCCGTCTACCCTGCAGATACTCTACCATCAGATACGAAAAAGAAACCACCCTATGGAGGTGTTTCTCTTTTCCCAGGTATAAATTTATATATATTTCATACATGATCAGAATTAGATAAAGTAGATTACAATGGAACTGGAGGCTTGTGCACAGTTAACTCAGAGACCACACCTGGGTTAAACAGAAACTTGAGGATTTAGGCTAGGTCTAACTTTTATGCTGAAGGTGTCGCCCTACTTCCTGCCGCTCCTTTGTTCCCATGTCCTCATGACACCAGTCACAATACACACCAGTATCTTCATCCTGTTTCCCTTGAATAGTGAAGTGTGTGTGTGTGTGTGTGTGTGAACATTTGTGTGGATAGTAATTTGAATGCACATAAGTCTTTATGGTACAGACCTATGTTGTGGGTCACACGTTGATGCCCTGCTCACCCATGGTGGTCAGTGGGTGCACAATTTTGAAGGTAATCGTGTCAAACACACATGTATCCTATAAAAAGCCAGTAAATGTCTTTTACTTTGTCACCTCTAGCCTCGTAGTTTGTAAGTGTAGATTGGTAGATGTCTCCTGAACCGGAAACAGAAGTTGCTTTGTGCAAAGGAACCATGGACATAAGTAAATTTTCATAGATGTTGATTACTTACAGAGAAGCAGGCAGGATATTAAAAGGATATAGCAGAAAACAATGCACAACTGTTAGCTAGTACAGACGTAATAGAAACATGTAGAAACCATTCTGTGTCCCATCCATAAAGGGATTGTCTAGTGAAGATAAATAGACATGTGGAAAGTGAGTGGAACGTCATTAGTCAAAGAGGGGGTAGGCGCTAAAGCTAGCATTTATGGCATCATGGTTTACTAATAATGATCAGCAGTGATTTGTCTGTAGTAACCTTTTCCTATGCTACAGGTGGGGAGAATGTGATCAACTCATCAATGTTAACAGAGAAGGATAAAAGAAAGCAACCCACACCTACAAGTGTCACTCCAAAACCTTCTGCCAGTGCAGGTCTGTTTGACGAGGACGATGTTCTCTTTGGAGCAGCTCCAACGCAACCTTCAGGTATTGAGCATCTCAGTGTACTCATAAAGATAAAGACATAAAATATACATGTTACTTCCATTTGAACAAGCTCTTATTAAGATATTTTAATCTAATATGTAAAGGGACATATCCCTGTGGGTGAATCTGATCAAATGCCCCTGCAGAGGCATCAGACATTAACAGGTTCCTTCCCCCAGTGGCCCATCATACAGTAACATGTCCCATCCCGGTGGCCTCTCAGACATTATATTATAATGTCCCTTTTTCAGGTTGCCCCCAACAGTATAATGTTCTTTTTCCAAATAAATAGAGAGCAACAGGCGTGATGTAAGTGACGGCTCCCTGCATCACCATTGTAATCCACTCATCTGCGCCCCGGAGCAAATGAGTTGGAGTTGTGACGTATAGGGGCAGCCTCGAACAGCGGGACAGAACTCTAAATGCAGGATTGTCCCGATGTCCCAAGGGGGCCCCCCACTATTATAGGGCCTGATGCAAGTGCACGTTTGGCCCTATGGTCAAAGCAGCCTTGTATGGGCATATGAAGATTTAAGTTTTAGGACGAAGTGCAGTACTTCAGTGTGTATACACGCTTATCTACTGTATTTCTACAGCTGTTTCTGCTCTTAGCCTCTGGCATAGGATCCATGCACTTACCTTTTTAAATCTTCTAAAAAGTAGAATTGGCAATCTGAACACTTGACTTTTATTCTCTTTCTTACAGGAAAAGTCAAACAAGCCTCAGATCTGTTTGCTGATGAAGACGACTTATTTAATGACCGCAGTTCTGTCAATTCTGCAAGTGTCAAATCAAAAGAGACTGAGGCAGCGACACAAAAAACACTGGATAAAAAGGTAAGGCTGCGGATATTTCCACTGCATCCCCTTTTTATGGTGGGTACTAACAAAAAGATACAAGGGTATTAAAATACTTTAGTGTATGTTAATTTTACTCTTTACCTTTTGTTTACAGCAAACCTATGAAGTAGTTTTGTGTTCTATATTGTTTAGTGACATAACCTGTGAGGCTCAAAAACATACATAGGTACCCTTCCTGGGCTTAGATTTCTGTATTGACCTGTGATATATTTATATATGGCTATTACTTTCACTCCTGTGCCTTCTTTTTTATTAAATGTAATACTCCTAATTTTTATCATCTTTCTGGGTACTATAGTTCATCAAATACATTTATTGGTTTCCTTCCTTTGAAACTGCTCAAGCTGTTCCACGTCTTTATTGTGCACTGTTGAAAAAATCTGTATACAATATTCAGGGGGGGGCCTAACAAGTGATTTGTAAAATGACAGAATGATATTCTTATTGTGTTCGTCCATGCCCCTTTTGATGCATCCCATGATCTTATTTGCCTTTGCAGCAGGTCCCTGACACTGATTGTTACAGTTTAGAATTATGTCCACTTATACTCCTAATTTCTTGTGCATGTCTGCTTTATTCAGCATTTAGTAAGTAATCTTGGCATGTATTTTCTCGTCTACTTCACTGGGGGACACAGCACCATGGGTATAGACCTGGTCACTAGGAGACAAGACACTAGGAAAAAGCAAAAGCTGTTGGCTCCGCCTCCAGGCTATACCCTGCCACAACCACTGTGCATGAACCAGTTTGAAACCTAGTGTCATAGGAGGCAGACACGACCTGACTCAGGTCTTCTGTCTTACATCGTTTTTATTTTTACCTTTCTTTCAGGTGCAGGGGGTAGTCAGCGTGTACGCCACACTAGTCATACCCTCCTGCGGGCGCAGCGCTCTGCAAAAGAGCAGCCTCGCTGGTCACCCAGTCCCCACTCACCATTCGCCGCACCCCGAAAGCGGCCGGAGTACCGGTGACCCCACTCCCACGTGCGAGGTCCTACCGAGGGGGTGACCCTGCGGCGCCTGAAGACGCCAGACTGGTGAGTATGAGAAGAATAGAAGGCAGGTGAGTATGAAAGTTACCTCAGCCCCTCTCCATCTCCCCTTCAGGCCCTCTCCACCTCCCCTCAGCCCCTTAGTGCCATTTCCCAGGGGGACAATAGCATGGGTCCTGTTTAGGGGGGGCATCACAGGGTTCCCCTTAACTGGGTTAAATCTTAGTAAATAAGCCCCTTTTTTCTGGGGCAGTTTTGGGCCTTCTGGTCGCTCCTACCGAGTGGCCCCCGTCAGGGGGGGGGCACCCGATTCCCCCCCCCCCCCTCGTGTGGGGACCCCCCTTTCCTGGCCCCCCGGTACCTTTTCCCAGGCCTCCGCGGAACCTCCGGACTTCGCGGTCATGCCGCGCTGCCAACGGTGCCTCGTGGTCGGCCGCGTTCTACGCGAGTCCGAGGCCTGGCCAGGAACTAGGCCGCAACAGGCCCATCCCTTTCCCGGGCTTTTCTGGTACCCAGACTCCGCCTAGGGCCTTTCATTGGCCAGGGGGCTGTCCTGGCAAGCCATCCAGCCTGCCCAGTAGCTACTGAGCCTGTTTTTACCAGGGGAAGAGCTTTGCTCTCCTCATATTCTCAATTTATTTATTTATTGGTTTATTTATTTATTTTTTGGCTTGCTGGGACAGCAGGGATTCTTACTCTCCTCCCAGTTCCCTGGGAGACATTGCACCTGCGGAACCCTTGCTACAGCAGTTTGTGAGCGGCCATCTTTTGCAGTCTGGTAGGCTAACCCCCTGGGTTACCCCTAATTTCCTTGGGCTCCCTCTCTCACCCTCCAGCCCCTCTGGTTGCGTCACGTTTTTATATGTGCACCCGCTGTATCAAAAACAGTTGCCATGCGGACAGCCCGAGCCGATGTGCTCTCTCTGCCTTCCGCCTCCTGGCCCCTCTCCGGTTCTTCCATCCCCCGGATTGGGCGGCCTCCCTAACCTTGGCCATGGTGTCCTTACCAGACTTAACTAGTCAGTGCTGGAAACTTGGAATGGCTGCTTTCCCCAGATCGCCGCTCAGTCGGCTGCTTCTTGGGATCTCCCTGGACACCCTCATAGTTCCCTTCGCAGCTCCAGGAGCCTCAAAAGGACCAGGAAGTCTTCCTACGGTTCACGGTCCGCCACCCCTTCCTCTGGGTACTTCCCAGATAGGAACTCAGCTTACGGCTCCACTCCGACAGGCGGATACCTCCCTCCCTCTGCTCGGTCTACTTAACTGGGGACGCCTCTGACTCCGACTCAGAGCTTCAGCTAGGCTCATCTATATCTGCTGCTACGTGGGAGTCATCTATGCGATAGAGACCCTACAGATCTCTGAGGACCCGGACTCATCCTCTGAAGTGGACATCTCTTTCTGCACACTGGATGTTTGATATCATCTTGAGGGCACAGTGACTTCTCCCTGGACCATCCTCTGTCTTCGACTAGGAAATCGGACATCCCTTCCCTTGACCTGTGTGTCTCCAAGTGGAAGGTGACCTCGGGCAGTTCTGCCAGGCTATGCTGTGACACACGTCTCTAGCTCTCCCTGGCTGGCAATGATGAGCATCCGAGGTAAGGGAAGCAGGTTGCTCCAGTGGTGCAATCGGTTAGCACACGGTACTTAGATATCAGTAACTAGTGAGCGCAAGCTGGCCTGTCTTGACATTTTGTCAGCGAGCCGCCCCATGTGTCCCTTCCTATCACTAAGAGCCTCCCACGGTTGATCCCATGATAGCTAGGCTCTCCAAGGCTTCTAGTCTGCCTTCAGCGGACTTTGCCTACCTCAGTGATCCCTCGGAGTGAGATCGGATCGCATCTGTTGTATTGTTTGCAATTCAGAACTGATACACTGCATTGTCCAAAATGCTGGCTATTGTATTACTGCAAGAAGGTGGCTTCCCTCACCAGGATGGCCTTCGTAGTGGCTGGTTTCTCCCTGCGGCTCTCCTTCGCTGCCTCTTGGGTCATCAAGGCCTTCTTTTCCTGGGCCAGACAGCTTCAGTCAAACCTCCCTGATGCAGTTTCCCTCCAGCCGCTCGTCTCTGAGATCCTGAACGCTTCCCAATAACTAGAGATGCCTCCCAAATCTGCTAAGGCGGCCGCCAATGCAGTGATTATCTGCCATACCGTTGGGATCCGTTGTGGAATACTGGGTCCGCCTCCAAGAAGGCGAACGCAGCCCTTCTCCCTTTCCAGGTCGTCCTGGGCCAAATTTTTTGTTAAGGGCGTCGAGAAGCTTATCCCTCAGGCCACGGGGGAATAGATTCTTCCTCCCTCAGAGGCGTCCTATGTGTCAGCCGTTCTCCTGCTCCAGAAAGCTTCTTTCAAGTCCAGGCCTCCCTGGCGATTCTGCAGCAGGTCGTCCAGGTCTTCCTCTTCCTAGCCTCCTCGGCATGAAGTTTTTTCCCCTCTCTGGGCATCTCAAATGGCGGGACGTCTGGAGCCTGGGCCTGAGAGGCGGTGTCGTCCGGCTACTCCAGTTTTCGCTGGAGTCTCTTTGCCTTCGCTATGTCGGACAATCCAGGCTGTCTCCAATCTCCAGCGGCAGGGAGTCAGCGTCCCTGTTCCCGTTGCAGAGTGTATCCAGGGTTACTATTCCTACCTGATCTCCATTCGCCTAGAAGGACGGATTCCTCTGTCCCATCATGGACCTGAAAGGGCTCCACAGGTTCTTCCATGCCTGCAGGCTCCGTTGTAGTCAATGCAGTCTGTGGTGGCTTCCCTGGAGATGGGCGAATTCTTCGTCCATCTACATCATCGCGCTGTGCTGTCAGCGGTTTCTTCGTTTTGCTGTGGATCCTTGACCTTTCCAGTTGTGTCTCTCCCCTTCAGGCTGGCTTCTGCCACCGGGGGTTTTTTCCCTCAGTGATGGCGTCTCTCATGGCCATCCTCTGCGCCAGAGGTGCTGCCGTGTTTTCAGACTTTGACGACCTCCTGGTGAAGCCCCTCCAGGTCAGACAATCTGACCAGCCTGTGGTTCACCTTGGTTGTTCTTCGCCGGTTCTGCTTGCTCATCAATGAGGATGTCTCGTGTCCTCTAAGCACATGGAATCCGGGACATGATCCTCTGCTCGCTCCAGGGTGTGATTCTCCCTCCGGAGGCCAAGATCCTGAGTGTCCCACCTTCGGAGGTACTCTCCTTGCTGTCTTTGAATCAGCATGTGGGTCCTGCGCACGATCGCCTCAACCTTCTAGGCTGTACCTTTCATTCACTCTGTTGTTCTCTCCTCTTGAAGATTACGGCCTGCTGGGACAAATCTCCGGACAGCCTCATCTGCTTGGTTCTCTTTCCACCTTGGTTCACTGAGAGATTCTTTAGTGTATATTCCTCCCCAGGAATTTCTCAGGGGAAGTCCTTCTTCCCCTCTGTTAGTAACTGATTCCCACTGCCGCCAATTTCCCTGGCTGGGGAGTGGTCCTCGATGCTTTGATTGTTAAGGGCCTGTGGTCCAGGGCCGATTCCTCCCTCTGGTTCAACCTGCTGGATCCCAGGGCTATCTTATTTGCCCTTATTCCTTGGACCTCTCTTCTCCAAGGACATCTGTCACAGTCCAGACTGACCTCTCCTCCATGGTCGCCTACTTGAACCCTCAGCGGGGCACCAGGAGCCGTGCGGCCTTACTAGAAGCCTCACAATTTCTTCCTTGGGTGGAGCGCCTTGTTCCAGCTCTTTCGGTGGTCAACCTTTTTTCTGCGTGGACCACTGGGTGGCAGACTACTTGAGTCGAGAAAATATTGCTCCGGGCGAGGGTCGCTTTATCTGCAGATCTTCCATCCACTGTGCTCCCGCTGTGGTGTGACAAACGTCGACCTTTTTAGCCTCCGCCGGAACCACAAGGTCCCCGGCTAAATTGCCAGGTCTCTGGATCCTCGAGCCATCACCGCTGGCGCTCTTGTGAGTTCAGTTTTTCACTTCCTCTTCTCCCTTGGGTCCTCCAGAATCTCAAGACCAAGGGGGTTCAAGCTATCCTGGTGGCACCAGATTGGCCCTGCCGGGTCTGGTATGTGGATCTCATTTTCCTGTTGGCGGATGCTCCTGGCCTCTTCCTCTGCTGGTCGACCTTCTGTCTCAAGGACTGCTGTTCCACCCCACCTTGACTCAGCTGCGTTCACGGCGTGGCTGTTGAATCCGAGGTTTGAGGCGTCGTGGTTTTTTTCGGAGTTTGTTATTCTAACATACTCAAGGCCCGGAAATTCCAGATAGCTTAGATCTGCCATCAAACGTGGAAGGCTTACGTCCACCGTTGGAAGAGTAACGATTCTCATCGGATCTTCTCCAGTCTGGATCAAGGTCTTAGTCTTCTTTCTTTTTAAAAGACTTTCCTACAGGAGTGCCACTCTGTGCTCCTTTGGAACCCTTGGATCCGTGGGATCTTAACCTCATCTTTAAGGTGCTTCAGGTTCTCCCCTTCGAGCCTATGATATCCCTTTTTTTGCCTTCTGTCCTGGTAGAATGAGTTTCTGGTGACCATTACCTCCATCCGCAGGGGTTCCTAATTGGCTGCCCCTTTTTTTCGGCAGCCTCCCTTTCTGGTCCTCCACAAGGATAAGGTTTTCCTCTGTTTGCCACAGTCTTTTTTTTTTCTTAGGGTGTTTTTCCTGCTTCCACTTCGAGGACTTGGTCTTGCCCTCTTTCTGCTCGGTCCCCAGGCGTCCATGTGAGTGCTTGCTCTTCCCTGCCCGGTTGTTGCCCGGGCAATTTGCGTGTATACTGTTCCTCACGGATCCTTTCTCTTGTTCGGACGCTTTGCTCATTCTCCCTGAGTGCCCTTGCCAGAGCCTGCCTGCTTCCAGAGCTCCCATCTTCCGATGGCTTTGGTCTGAGATTAGGGAGACCTATCGGTTTAAGAGTAAGGCTCTGCCTTCCCATGTGACGGCTCTCTCCTCTAGAGCTGTTGGAGTTCCCGGGGCCTCCGGCATCAGGCTTTTGCTTCCCAGTTCTGTAAGTATCCCACTGGGCCTCCATCCTCTTTCTCTAAGTTTCTCCAGATCCATTCTGTGGCCTCTGCTGATGCCAATTTGGGTTGTAAGTTTCTGGAAGCAGTTGAGTATTACAGGTTTGCATGGCCGTGTTATTCCCACCCTCTGGGACTGCTTTAGGACATCCCATGGTGCTGTGTCCCCCAGTGAAGTAGACGAGAAAGTGGGATTTTTGTGTACTCACCGTAAAATCCTTTTCTCGTTTTATTCACTGGGGGACACAGATCCCTCCCTTGTTTTTTTCAGTGTTCCTGCCCGAACTGTGTTGGTTCCTTTTTGGGTTCGAGCATTGTTGGTGGTTGTTGGTTCTTTGTGTCTCTCTCTCCTACTGCTATGGTACAAACTGATTCATGCACAGTGGTTGTGGCAGGGTATAGCCTGGAGGCGGAGCCAACAGCTTTTGCTTTTTCTTAGTGTCTTGTCTCCTAGTGACCAGGTCTATACCCATGGTGCTGTGTCCCCCAGTGAATACAACGAGAAAAGGATTTTACGGTGAGTACACAAAAATCCCACTTTTCTTTCTCATGTGCAGAACCTTACAGTTATCAGTATTATACCTCATTTATCACTTATCTGCCTTACTTGTATTGCTTGCAGAACGTACAGATACCTACAGAGAAGGCTCCATCTGAACCATTCATCAAAAAGCATACCAAAGGTCTCTTCTCTGATGAGGAAGATTCTGAGGTACAGTAATACGGAGTTTTCCAGGGGCTAAAAAATGTACAGCTCAGAATGGGTTAAATGTGACACATTACTCATCTAGATGTCTTATGTCCAGAGGCAGGGCGATGAGAAAGAGGATGGTGACATAGCACATAGAAAAGATTTCTTTATACACCGTATTTTTAATTTTTTAACTGGGATTTGTTTGAGTTTTTGTTCTCTGGGGGACTCTGAATGACCATCCTATTCATTTGAATGAGTGTCATGTAACACAGTATTTTACATGGGGCATACAATGATGACAGGAGGTATTTTAGCAACCAGCTGATCTGCAGAGTGGACCATCTTTTTAAGTCCACACTGCAAAGATGAGCAAACAGCCTACATCTCTTGTCAGCTAAGTACAGGAAGAAATGTTATTCTTTTTCTGTTTCCATCACTGCATATCATTTGTGTTAAAGCGTGCCTACATTTATACAACCACTTTTCATAAATGAATACTAAAGGTCAATATAACAAACTTAATACATCTTACTAAAGCTGGATTCACACTTGCACTCGTCCCATCCATCATTCCGCTTAAAAAATGTGGAGAGAAAGGTCCTGCTTGCTCCGCCTTTTTCTATGGGGTCTGTGGGTTTCCGCGGGTAACCACTTTTTTTAAGTGGACTAGGTTTCCGTTTGTGGGGTCCCCAAGTGGACCCCACAAACGGAAACCAGAACGCAGGTGTGAATCTAGCGTAAGGAGATCTGTTTCCTTCTCCACTTATTAGGCTGCTCTCCTCCTTATCTTCACTCAGACTGTGCTTGTTTTTACATACTGCTCTCACATAGAACACTATGGAGAGGGGAGGGGGGTAGGAAGCTGTTAATTGGTTCATTACATCATTCTGTGAACTGGTGGACTTATCTGAAAACGTGGTAGTGATAAAAGAGTTCACAGACTCACACTGTGGCAAACTATTGCAGCTGCAGTTATTTGTATGTGTTTTCCAGCAGCGCCTCCTCCTCCTCCTTCATTCTTCATAGACTAATATGTAAAAAGTAACTCAGCTTGATATGTCAAGAAGTAAACAGTGGGATTTTTGTGTACTCACCATAAAATCCTTTTCTCGTTGTATTCACTGGGGGACACAGCACCATGGGTATAGACCTGGTCACTAGGAGACAAGACACTAGGAAAAAGCAAAAGCTGTTGGCTCCGCCTCCAGGCTATACCCTGCCACAGCCACTGTGCATGAATCAGTTTGTACCATAGCAGTAGGAGAGAGAGACACAAAGGAACATGGAACCAACAACCCCCAACAATGCCTGAACCCAAAAAGGAACCAACACAGTTCGGGCAGGAACACTGAAAAAAACAAGGGAGGGATCTGTGTCCCCCAGTGAATACAACGAGAAAAGGATTTTACGGTGAGTACACAAAAATCCCACTTTCTCGTCTACTTCACTGGGGGACACAGCACCATGGGATGTCCTAAAGCAGTCCCAGAGGGTGGGAATAACACGGCCATGCAAACCTGTAATATTCAACCGCTTCCAGAAACTTACAACCCAAATTGGCATCAGCAGAGGCCACAGAATGAATCTGGAGAAACTTAGAGAAAAAGGATGGAGGCCCAGTGGGATACTTACAGACCTGGGAAGCATAAACCTGATGCCGGAGGCCCCGGGAACTCCAACAGCTCTAGAGGAGAGGGCCGTCACACGGGAGGCAGAGCCGTACTCTTAAATCGATAGGTCTCCCTAATCTCAGACCAAAGCCATCGGAAGATGGGAGCTCTGGAAGCAGGCAGGCCCTGGCAAGGGCACTCAAGGAGAATGAGCAAAGCGTCCGAACAAGAGAAAGGATCCGTGAGGAACAGTATACACGCAAATTGCCCGGGCAACAACCGGGCAGAGAAGAGCAAGCACTCACGTGGACGCCTGGGGACCGAGCAGAAAGAGGGCAAGACCAAGTCCGCGAAGTGGAAGCAGGAAAAACACCCTAAGAAAAAAAGACTGTGGCAGACAGAGGAAAACCTTATCCTTGTGGAGGACCAGAAAGGGAGGCTGCCGAAAAAAAAAAGGCAGCCAATTAGGGACCCCTGCGGATGGAGGTAATGGCCACCAGAAACTCATTCTACCAGGACAGAAGGCAAAAAAAAAAAAAAAAAAAAGAATATCATAGGCTCGAAGGGGAGAACCTGAAGCACCTTAAAGATGAGGTTAAGATCCCACGGATCCAAGGGTTCCAAAGGAGCACAGAGTGGCACTCCTGTAGGAAAGTCTTTTAAAAAGAAAGAAGACTAAGACCTTGATCCAGACCAGACTGGAGAAGATCCGATGAGAAACGTTACTCTTCCAACGGTGGACGTAAGCCTTCCACGTTTGATGGCAGATTTAAGCTATCTGGAATTTCCGGGCCTTGAGTATGTTAGAATAACAAACTCCGAAAAAACCACGATGCCTCAAACCTCGGATTGAACAGCCACGCCGTGAACGCAGCTGAATCAAGGTGGGGAGGAACAGCAGTCCTTGAGACAGCAGGTCGACCAGCAGAGGAAGAGGCCAGGAGCATCCGCCAACAGGAAAATGAGATCCACATACCAGACCCGGCAGGGCCAATCTGGTGCCACCAGGATAGCTTGAACCCCCTTGGTCTTGAAATTCTGGAGGACCCAAGGGAGAAGAGGAAGTGAAAAAACGAACTTACAAGAGCGCCAGCGGTGATGGCTCGAGGATCCAGAGACCTGGCAATTTAGCCAGGGACCTTGTGGTTCCGGCGGAGGCTAAAAAGGTCGACGTTTGTCACACCACAGCGGGAGCACAGTGGATGGAAGATCTGCAGATAAAGCGACCCTCGCCCGGAGCAATATTTTCTCGACTCAAGTAGTCTGCCACCCAGAAAAAGGTTGACCACCGAAAGAGCTGGAACAAGGCGCTCCACCCAAGGAAGAAATTGTGAGGCTTCTAGTAAGGCCGCACGGCTCCTGGTGCCACGCTGAGGGTTCAAGTAGGCGACCATGGAGGAGAGGTCAGTCTGGACTGTGACAGATGTCCTTGGAGAAGAAAGGTCCATGGAGTAAGGGCAAATAAGATAGCCCTGGGATCCAGCAGGTTGAACCAGAGGGAGGAATCGGCCCTGGACCACAGGCCCTGAACAATCAAAGCATCGAGGACCACTCCCCAGCCGGGGAAATTGGCGGCAGTGGGAATCACTTACCAACAGAGGGGAAGAAGGACTTCCCTTGAGAAATTCCTGGGGAGGAATATACACTAAAGAATCTCTCAGTGAACCAAGGTGGAAAGAGAACCAAGCAGATGAGGCTGTCCGGAGATTTGTCCCAGCAGGCCGTAATCTTCAAGAGGAGAGAACGACAGAGTGAATGAAAGGTACAGCCTAGATGGTTGAGGCGATCGTGCGCAGGACCCACATGCTGATTCAAAGACAGCAAGGAGAGTACCTCCAAAGGTGGGACACTCAGGATCTTGGCCTCCGGAGGGAGAATCACACCCTGGAGCGAGCAGAGGATCATGTCCCGGATTCCATGTGCTTAGAGGACACGAGACATCCTCATAGATGAGCCAGCAGAACCGGCGAAGAACATCCACGGTGAACCACAAGCTGGTCAGATTGTCTGACCTGGAGGGGCTTCACCAGGAGGTCGTCAAAGTCTGAAAACACGGCAGCACCTCTGGCGCAGAGGATGGCCATGAGAGACGCCATCACTGAGGGAAAAAACCCCCGGTGGCAGAGGCCAGCCTGAAGGGGAGAGAGACAACTGGAAAGGTCAAGGATCCACAGCAAAAACGAAGAAACCGCTGACGGCACAGCGAGATGATGTAGATGGACGAAGAATTCGCCCATCTCCAGGGATGCCACCACAGACTGCATAGACTACAACGGAGCCTGCAGGCATGGAAGAACCTGTGGAGCCCTTTCAGGTCCATGATGGGACAGAGGAAGCCGTCCTTCTAGGCGAATGGAGAACAGGTAAGAATAGTAACCCCAGATACACTCTGCAACGGGAACAGGGACGCTGACTCCCTGCCGCTGGAGATTGGAGACAGCCTGGATTGTCCGACATAGCGAAGGCAAAGAGACTCCAGCGAAAACTGGAGTAGCCGGACGACACCGCCTCTCAGGCCCAGGCTCCAGACGTCCCGCCATTTGAGATGCCCAGAGAGGGGAAAAAACTTCATGCCGAGGAGGCTAGGAAGAGGAAGACCTGGACGACCTAGTGCAGAACCGCCAGGGAGGCCTGGACTTGAAAGAAGCTTTCTGTAGCAGGAGAATGGCTGACACATAGGACGCCTCTGAGGGAGGAAGAATCTATTCCCCCGTGGCCTCAGGGATAAGCTTCTCGACGCCCTTAACAAAAAATTTGGCCCAGGACGACCTGGAAAGGGAGAAGGGCTGCGTTCGCCTTCTTGGAGGCGGACCCAGTATTCCACAACGGATCCCAACGGTATGGCAGATAATCACTGCATTGGCGGCCGCCTAGCAGATTTGGGAGGCATCTCCAGTTATTGGGAAGCGTTCAGGATCTCAGAGACGAGTGGCTGGAGGGAAACTGCATCAGGGAGGTTTGACTGAAGCTGTTTGGCCCAGGAAAAGAAGGCCTTGATGACCCAAGAGGCAGCGAATGAGAGCCGCAGGGAGAAACCAGCCACTACGAAGGCCACCCTGGTGAGGGAAGCCACCTTTTTGCAGCAATGCAATAGCCAGCATTTAGGGCAATGCAATGTATCAGTTCTGCATTGCAAACAATACAACAGATGCGATCCGATCTCACTCCGAGGGATCACTGAGGTAGGCAAAATCTGCTGAAGGCAGACTAGAAGCCTTGGAGAGCCTAGCTATCATGGGATCCACCGTGGGAGGCTCTTAGTGATAGGAAGCGACACATGGGGCGGCTCGCTGACAAAATGTCAAGACAGGCCAGCTTGCGCTCACTAGTTACTGATATCTAAGTACCGTGCGCTAACCGATTGCACCACTGGAGCAACCTGCTTCCCTTGCCTCGGATGTTCATCATTGCCAGCCAGGGAGAGCTAGAGACGTGTGTCACAGCATAGCCTGGCAGAACTGCCCGAGCTCACCTTCCACTTGGAGACACACAGGTCAAGGGAAGGGATGTCCGATTTCCTAGTCGAAGACAGAGGATGGTCCAGGGAGAAGTCACTGTGCCCTCAAGATGATATCAAACATCCAGTGGCAGAAAGAGATGTCCACTTGAGGGGATGAGTCCGGGTCCTCAGAGATCTGTAGGGTCTCTATCGCATAGATGACTCCCGCGTAGCAGCAGATATAGATGAGCCTAGCTGAAGCTCCGAGTCGGAGTCAGAGGCGTCCCCAGTTAAATAGACCGAGCAGAGGTAGGGAGGTATCCGCCTGTCGGAGTGGAGCCGTGAGCTGAGTTCCTATCTGGGGAGTACCCAGAGGAAGGGGTGGCGGACTGTGAACCGTAGGAAGACTTCCTGGTCCTTTTGAAGCTCCTGGAGCTGCGACGGGAACTATGAGGGTGTCCAGGGAGATCCCTAGAAGCAGCCGACTGAGCGGCGATCTGGGAAAGCAGCCATTCCAAGTTTCCAGCACTGACTAGTTAAGTCTGGTAAGGACACCATGGCCAAGGTTAGGGAGGCCGCCCAATCCGGGGGATGGAAGAACCGGAGAGGGGCCAGGAGGTTACTGACTGGCTGAGGCGGAAGGCAGAGAGAGCACATGGGTTCGGGCTGTCCGCATGGCAACTGTTTTTGATACAGCGGGTGCACGTATAAAAACGTGACGCAACCAGAGGGGCCGGAGGGGGAGCCCAAGAAAATTAGGGTAACCCAGGGGGTTAGCCTACCAGACTGCAAAAGATGGCCGCTCACAAACTGCTGCAGCAAGGGTTCCGCAGGTGCAATGTCTCCCAGGGAACTGGGAAGAATCCCTGCTGTCCCAGCAAGCCAAAAAATAAATAAATAAGCCAATAAATAAATAAATTGAGAATATGAGGAGAGCAAAGCTCTTCCCCTGGTAAAAACAGGCTCAGTAGCTACTGGGCAGGCTGGATGGCTTGCCAGGACAGCCCCCTGGCCAATGGAAAGCCCTAGGCGGAGTCTGGGTACCAGAAAAGCCCGGGAAAGGGACGGGCCCGTTGCGGCCTAGTTCCCGGCCAGGCCTCGGACTCGCGTACAACGCGGCCGACCGCGAGGCACCGTCGGCGGCGCGACCGTGAACTCCGGAGGTTCCGCGGAGGCCTGGGAAAAGGTAGCGGGGGGCCAGGAAAGGGGGTCCCCACACGAGCGGGGGGGGAACCGGGTGCCCCCCCGACGGGGGCCGCTCGGTAGGAGCAACCAGAAAGCCCAAAAACGCCCCAGAAAAAAGGGGCTTATTTACTAAGATTTAAGGCCCAGTTCAGGGGAACCCTGTGATGCCCCCCCTAAACAGGACCCATACTATTGTCCCCCTGGGAAATGGCACTAAGGGGCTGACAGGGCCTCAAGGGGAGGTGGAGAGGGCCTGAAGGGGAGATGGAGAGGGGCTGAGGTAACTTACTCACCAGCCTTCTATTCTTCTCATACTCACCAGTCTGGCGACTTCAGGCGCCGCAGGGTCACCCCCTCGGTAGGACCTCGCACGTGGGAGTGGGGTCACCGGTACTCCGGCCGCTTTCGGGGTGCGGCGAATGGTGAGTGGGGACTGGGTGACCGGCGAGGCTGCTCTTTTGCAGAGCGCTGCGCCCGCAGGAGGGTATGACTAGTGTGGCGTACACGCTGACTACCCCCTGCACCTGAAAGAAAGGTAAAAATAAAAACAATGCAAGACAGAAGACCTGAGTCAGGTCGTGTCTGCCTCCTATGACACTAGGTTTCAAACTGATTCATGCACAGTGGCTGTGGCAGGGTATAGCCTGGAGGCGGAGCCAACAGCTTTTGCTTTTTCCTAGTGTCTTGTCTCCTAGTGACCAGGTCTATACCCATGGTGCTGTGTCCCCCAGTGAAGTAGACGAGAAATATATGTTTTAAACATATAATTTCACCTGAATTATTACTTTATGCAATGTTATTTTATAATTGGAGATACACTTTTTAGAGTTATTAATATATGTGTACAATCCTTATTACTTCTATGATATAATAATCATTATAACACATATGAAGATGTGCCATATTCTCCATACACACTCGCTTTGTCTTGAATTTTGGGGAACCAATAGGTTTTACCAAATACGTATTTACGTGTATAAATTTATTCCGTTTTTATATCTTTTCTTTGTAGTCAGATTTGTTTTCACCAAGTCAAGCTGCCAGCAAACCTAACACAGCAAGTGTACCAGCAACGAAGACTAGCACATCCTTGTCTCTGTTCGATGATGATGATGATGTAAGTGATTTTAAAATATAAAGCACACCTACTGTCAGCCTAGGCCTGTGTTGTTCACTTAGTTTGTGCTAACTTTTGTCCTTTTATTATGTATATTATAGTTTTACACAAGCTAAATAAAATAAGGTATGACCCATTTACAGTGTTACAGAAGCTGCGACTGGTCATTTGTGTCATACTACATATAATAACGGTGCCAGATGGACATTATTTACTTGGCATCAGGTTCAACTAAGGCTAGTGCTACATGGCAACAGTTGCGTGACTTAAAATCACACTAAAGTCACGCAACAGAAAAGGCAATTTTTCTGTACAGTGTCACATGTGACATATTGCGACATTACAGTCGCACAAAATCCACCCTTGCTTGACCTTATGTCGCATGTCAAAGTTGCATGCGACATCGCTTCCATAGAGATCTATTGTGTCACGTGACAGCAAGTCATGCACGACTACAATGCTTTTGTAATCTTTGCTTATTTTTTTGGTTATTGTCCATGTTGCATTTTTTTTTAATTCATGTTTATTTGTGCAGCTGTATAACGCTCGTTTCTATATTTAAATTTCGACATTGCATCCCATTAAAGTTGTGCAACTAATGTCAACATGTAGTCCTAGCCTAAAGGACAGCAAAAATAGTGCTGGATAGAGTGGTGCTTTACCATCAAATATAACAGAATCTACAGAATCCAGAATTTTTATTTTATTTGTCAGCGCTTCCTAAAATGTTAAAAGTAGTATACTTGGTTCAGTGGTTAGCTAACTGCAGGGGCCTAATAGTTGGACTGGTTTTCCCATAACCACCATGTTTCACCTGTCCACAGAGTAGGTTATAAATATAGGATCACTGGAGTCCAGAGATTGGAATCCCAACCGATCATGAGAACAGAGGTCCTCAAGTCCCCTCTACAGTATGTACAGAGCTGTACTGTGCAGTCTGAAAATGGATAATTGTGCAGTTGCCACTCAGACTTTGGTGAAAAATGGCTTCTGTTCCTCAGACTATACCTTATCTAGTTTCAGCTTGTCAGTAGACAGCAACTTTTAATGGAATACTAAATAGATTTATATTTCTTCAAAAACTATTGACTTTGTTTTTTTAGATATATTATTTATTTATTTTTTTGTTTTTTAGGATTTTTTTGGTTCAGTGCCAGAAAAAAAGGTATCAAGTGCTGCCCCAAAGCCAGTGGAAAAGCCTGCCATGCCTGCAGAGGTGAAGACTCAAAAATCAGGCTTCTTTAGTAGTGATGAGGAGGTAAAAACATTTCTTAAAGGGGTTATCCACCTTTTCAAAATTGATGGCTTATCCTTAAAGAG
This sequence comes from Leptodactylus fallax, assembly GCA_947044405.1. Lineage (NCBI taxonomy): Eukaryota > Metazoa > Chordata > Amphibia > Anura > Leptodactylidae > Leptodactylus > Leptodactylus fallax. The sequence continues at coordinate 2,740,430 of CAMRHE010000005.1, read as the reverse complement.
GTTGTGCAGGCTTAAATTTTATTTTTTAATTAGGCTGGGGGAGGTGAAAAAAATACCTTACTCACCTGTCCCCGGTGCTCTGGTGTCCTCCCATTGCGGTCCGGTCCTGTTGCTAGGTTGTCTTCTTGCAGTGGAATTCCTCGCCGGCAGTGACATCTTGGGTCTCTGCTGCTGATTGGCCTCGGCGGCTTAAGGAAGGGACCCAGGGAAGTCACAGGTAGTGATGTCTTGTGTCCTTCGCTGAGTCCGCTGATTGGCTTCTGTGGTCACGTCCAGTGGGGACTTATGTCGGAAACAAACAATGGAGCTGCAGGACCGGACGGCGCTTGGAGGCACAGGGGACAGGTGAGTGTGTTTTTTTTGTTTTGTTTTTTTCCACCTCCCCCATCCTAATTAAAAATTAAATTATAGCCTGGACAACCCCTTTAAGATAGATCGGGGTCTGGCTGTGGAGAACACTTGCAGATCAGCTGTTTGCCTGGCTCCGCTATTCTTAGCATTGTTTACTTGTTAAGCGCTGCTCACTTGCCATATTCTTGATAGCAGCGGTTGCAGGTACTGCAGTGTTGCACCATAGATTTAAATGGAACCATTGTTTTAAGTGATCACTGCCATTTTAACAAACTTTGCATATATCAATAGCACAGTTAAATACAGGAAACTTTGTAATGTATCATACCGGAGAGAAATTCATCCTAATCCTCTTCCTCCTCCTTCCTGCTACTATAAGGTTGCTTTCCCTGCTACAGTGACTTTCACAGTATCCTTCTTGAGATGGACTTCAGGTCACACATGTCAAATTAGACTGTCTATAGAAGTCTATGGGGAAGAGAGGGAGGAGTGAGAGGAGTGAGCAGGATCTGAGGGAGAAAGAACTTAGGTTAATATTGGAGCATAGGAAGGTTCATTCACAGCGTAAGTTCATTATTCAGCAGCATGCAAGTCAGTACTTCTCTATATATGCCCTGCATGATCCTATGACTGTTTCTGAATGAGTGAGATAGAGAAGGTTAGGGTGCAAATTCCCTTCTAATTCCCTTCTAATTGTTTGCAGTGTATGGCAGCTAGTCTCCAACTACCAGCTTAGGGAGAGCTGCAAATTACAGATAGATCCTGAAGAAGGGAAAATTGCTCAAAATGCAGGATGCAAGTCCTATAATTTCCAGACATAGTGTAACTTTTTACGTACACACGGTTGCTTATCTTGAAATAACATATACGCTTTACGGTTTTACATTTCTTCAAAAACTCAGTGACAATTTTGCACAGTTAAGGTGCATAGGTAGTTTACAAAGCATGGACAATGGATAGATGTATAGATAATGAATCCAGTGAAAGTTATTAGATAAGGGCAATCTGCAGTCAAAAATGACAAGCAGTTCAAAATGTCTTCCATTTGGCAAGGAGACTTATTAAGTTACTAGTAAGTCAGTACACCAACTTTGTTTCCTGCAGGATCTTGTCACTCAGTCTGCCAAAATAAAACCGATTGAGAAAAGCAAACCTAGTGGAGATGTACCACCAAAGCCTAAGAAGGAAGAGCAGAATGAGAAGAAGTCTAGCCTTTTTGATGATGATGAGGACGAAGATCTTTTTGCAATTACTAAAGAGAGGTAGGTTTTGTTTTGTTATAGTGTGTTTGGTTTAGTTTATTGGCTACAGAAATAAAAACTTATTTGTGGTAGTTCACGCTCTCTCTCAACAAAAATATTGAAGGTCCCTTTGAAGTTTGTTGGAATTTGGACACATTTAGTTATTCCATGTTATGGAACCCAGTTGGTTTTGCTTGAAGTGGTTTTCCAGGCAAACTGGTAAACAATTGGGTGGGGTTAAAAAAAAAAAAAAAAATAAATAGTGACTTGCAAAAATATTCATACCCCTTGAACTTTTTCATATTCTGTCACCTTACAACCACAAATGATACATGGTTTTTAAAATTTTAATCTAATAAAAATCTGAAAAGTGTGACGTGCAAAAGTATTCAGCCCCCTATATCAATACTTTGTAGAGGCACCTATTGCTGCAATTACAGCTGCAAGTCTTTTGGGGTATGTCTCTATCAGCTTTGCGCATCTAGAGACTGAGATTTTTGCCCATTCTTCTTGCTTGAGCTGTCAGTTTAGGTCGATGGCCATGTCTTGGTAGGTTTGCAGTTTTAGAATACTTTTTCCATTTTTGGATGATTGAACAGTGCTCCTTGGGATGCTCAATTCTTGGGATATGTTTTTGTAACCTAACCCTGCTTTAAACTTCTCCACAACTTTATATCTGACCTGTCTGGTAAGTTCCTTGGTCTTCATGATGCTGTTTGTTCATTATTGCTCTCTAACAAACCATTGAGGCCTTCACAGAACAGGTGTATTTATACTGAGACTAAATTACAAACAGCTGGACTCTTAACTAATTAAGTGACTTCTGAAGACAATTGATTGCACTGGATTTTATTTAGGGATATCAGAGTACAGGAGGCTGAATAATTTTGCACTTCACACTTTTCAGATTTTTATTTGATTCAAATTTTGAAATCCATGTATTATTTTCATTCCACTTCACAATTATCTGCAACTTTTTTGTGTTGGTCTATCACTTAAAATCTCAATAAAATACATTTAAATTTATGGTTGTTAGGTGACAAAATGTGAAAAAGTTCAAGGTGTATGAATACTTTTGAAAGCCACTGTGTGTGTGTGTGTGTGTGTGTGTGTGTGTGTGTGTGTATACACACATGGACAAAATTGTTGGTACCCCTCGTTTAATGAAAGAAAAACCCACAATGGTCACAGAAATAACTTGAATCTGACGAAAGTAGTTTGCCAAATTACATGTTGACAAGCCACAAAGCTTCTGGGAGAATGTCCTATGGACAGATGAGACAAAAATCGAAATTTTTGGCAAGGCACATCAGCTCTATGTTCACAGATGGAAAAATGAAGCATATCCTGAAAAGAACACTGTCTCTACTGTGAAACATGGAGGAGGCTATGTTATGTTCTGGGGCTGCTTTGCTGCATCTGGCACAGAGTGTCTTGAATCTGTGCAGGGTACAATGAAATCTCAAGACTATCAAGGGATTCTAGAGAGAAATGTGCTGCCCAGTGTCAGAAAGCTTGGTCTCAGTCACAGGTCATGGGTCTTGCAACAGGATAATGACCCAAAACACACAGCTAAAAACACCCAAGAATGGCTAAGAGGAAAACATTGGACTATTCTGAAGTGGCCTTCTATGAGCCCTGACCTAAATCCTATTGAGCATCTTTGGAAGGAGCTGAAAAATGCCGTTTGGAAAAGGCACCTTTCAAACCAAAGACAACTGGAGCAGTTTGCTCATGAGGAGTGGCCAAAATACCTGTTGAGAGGTGCAGAAGTCTCATTGACAGTTGCAGGAATCGTTTGATTGCAGTGATTGCCTCAAAAGGTTGTGCAACAAAATATTAAGTTAAGGGAACCATCATTTCTGTCCAGGCCTGTTTCATGAGTTTTCTTTTTTAAAAAATTCTGTTGAAGCATGGTTGAAAAGCAATGTCTGACTTTCATTTGTTCATTTTCATAGAATTTTTATATATTATTACTTTTGTCAGATTCAAGTTTCTGTGACCATTGTGGGTTTTTCTTTCATTAAACGAGGAGTACCAACAATTTTGTCCACGTGTGTGTGTGTGTGTGTGTATGTACAGTACAGACCAAAAGTTTGGACACACCTTCTCATTCCAAGAGTTTTCTGTATTTTCATGACTATAAAAATTGTAGATTCACACTGAAGGCATCAAAACTATGAATTACCACATGTGGAATTATATACTTAGTAAAAAAGTGTGAAACAACTGAAAATATGTCTTATATTCTAGGTTCTTCAAAGTAGCCACCTTTTGCTTTGATTACTGCTTTGCACACTCTTGGCATTCTCTTGATGAGCTTCAAGAGGTAGTCACCTGAAATGGTTTTCACTTCACAGGTGTGCCCTGTCAGGTTTAATAAGTGGGATTTCTTGCCTTATAAATGGGGTTGGGACCATCAGTTGTGTTGTTCAGAAGTCAGGTGGATACACAGCTGATAGTCCTACTGAATGGAGTGTTAGAATTTGTATTATGGCAAGAAAAAAAGCAGCTAAGTAAAGAAAAACGAGTGGCCATCATTACTTTAAGAAATGAAGGTCAGTCAGTCCGAAAAATTGGGAAAACTTTGAAAGTGTCCCCAAGTGCAGTGGCCAAAACCATCAAGCGCTACAAAGAAACTGGCTCACATGAGGATCGCCCCAGGAAAGGAAGACCAAGAGTCACCTCTGCTGCGGAGGATAAGCTCATCCGAGTCACCTGCCTCAGAAATCGCAGGTTAACAGCAGCTCAGATTAGAGACCAGGTCAATGCCACACAGAGTTCTAGCAGCAGACACATCTCTACAACAACTGTTAAGAGGAGACTGTGTGCAGCAGGCCTTCATGGTAAAATAGCTGCTAGGAAACCACTGCTAAGGACAGGCAACAAGCACAAGAAGAACACAAGGAATGGACATTAGACCTGTGGAAATCTGGGCTTTGGTCTGATGAGTCCAAATTGGAGATCTTTGGTTCTAACCACCGTGTCTTTGTGCGACGCAGAAAAGGTGAAGGAATGGAGTCTACATGCCTGGTTCCCACCGTGAAGCATGGAGGAGGAGGTGTGATGGTGTGGGGGGGCTTTGCTGGTGACACTGTTGGGGATTTATTCTGAACCAGCATGGTTACCACAGCATCTTGCAGCGGCATGCTATTCCATCCGGTTTGCGTTTAGTTGGACCAACAGGACAATGACCCCAAACACCTCCAGACTGTGTAAGGGCTATCTGACCAAGAAGGAGAGTGATGGGGTGCTACGCCAGATGACCTGGCCTCCACAGTCACCAGACCTGAACCCAATCCAGATGGTTTGGGGTGAGCTGGACCGCAGAGTGAAGGCAAAAGGGCCAACAAGTGCTAAGCATCTCTGGGAACTCCTTCAAGACTGTTGGAAGACCATTTCAGGTGACTACCTCTTGAAGCTCATCAAGAGAATGCCAAGAGTGTGCAAAGCAGTAATCAAAGCAAAAGGTGGCTACTTTGAAGAACCTAGAATATAAGACATATTTTCAGTTGTTTCACACTTTTTTGTTAAGTATATAATTCCACATGTGTTAATTCATAGTTTTGATGCCTTCAGTGTGAATCTACAATTTCTCGTCTACTTCACTGGGGGACACAGCACCATGGGTATAGACCTGGTCACTAGGAGACAAGACACTAGGAAAAAGCAAAAGCTGTTGGCTCCGCCTCCAGGCTATACCCTGCCACAGCCACTGTGCATGAATCAGTTTGAAACCTAGTGTCATAGGAGGCAGACACGACCTGACTCAGGTCTACTGTCTTGCATCGTTTTTATTTTTACCTTTCTTTCAGGTGCAGGGGGTAGTCAGCGTGTACGCCACACTAGTCATACCCTCCTGCGGGCGCAGCGCTCTGCAAAAGAGCAGCCTCGCCGGTCACCCAGTCCCCACTCACCATTCGCCGCACCCCGAAAGTGGCCGGAGTACCGGTGACCCCACTCCCACGTGCGAGGTCCTACCGAGGGGGTGACCCTGCGGTGCCTGAAGTCGCCAGACTGGTTAGTATGAGAAGAATAGAGGGCAGGTGAGTATGAAAGTTACCTCAGCCCCTCTCCATCTCCCCTTCAGGCCCTCTCCACCTCCCCTCAGCCCCTTAGTGCCATTTCCCAGGGGGACAATAGTATGGGTCCTGTTTAGGGGGGGGCATCACAGGGTTCCCCTGAACTGGGCCTTAAATCTTAGTAAATAAGCCCCTTTTTTCTGGGGCGTTTTTGGGTTTTCTGGTCGCTCGTACTGAGCGGTCCCCGTCGGGGGGGGGCACCCGGTTCCCCCCCCCGCTCGTGTGGGGACCCCCTTTCCTGGCCCCCCGATACCTTTTCCCAGGCCTCCGCGGAACCTCCGGAGTTCGCGGTCGCGCCGCGCCGCCGACGGTGCCTCGCGGTCGGCCGCGTTGTACGCGAGTCCGAGGCCTGGCCGGGAACTAGGCCGCAACGGGCCCGTCCCTTTCCCGGGCTTTTCTGGTACCCAGACTCGCCTAGGGCCTTCCATTGGCCAGGGGGCTGTCCTGGCAAGCCATCCAGCCTGCCCAGTAGCTACTGAGCCTGTTTTTACCAGGGGAAGAGCTTTGCTCTCCTCATATTCTCAATTTATTTATTTATTGGCTTATTTATTTATTTTTTGGCTTGCTGGGACAGCAGGGATTCTTCCCAGTTCCCTGGGAGACATTGCACCTGCGGAACCCTTGCTGCAGCAGTTTGTGAGCGGCCATCTTTTGCAGTCTGGTAGGCTAACCCCCTGGGTTACCCTAATTTTCTTGGGCTCCCCCTCCGGCCCCTCTGGTTGCGTCACGTTTTTATACGTGCACCCGCTGTATCAAAAACAGTTGCCATGCGGACAGCCCGAGCCCATGTGCTCTCTCTGCCTTCCGCCTCAGCCAGTCAGTAACCTCCTGGCCCCTCTCCGGTTCTTCCATCCCCCGGATTGGGCGGCCTCCCCTAACCTTGGCCATGGTGTCCTTACCAGACTTAACTAGTCAGTGCTGGAAACTTGGAATGGCTGCTTTCCCAGATCGCCGCTCAGTCGGCTGCTTCTAGGGATCTCCCTGGACACCCTCATAGTTCCCGTCGCAGCTCCAGGAGCTTCAAAAGGACCAGGAAGTCTTCCTACTGTTCACGGTCCGCCACCCCTTCCTCTGGGTACTCCCCAGATAGGAACTCAGCTCACGGCTCCACTCCGACAGGCGGATACCTCCCTACCTCTGCTCGGTCTATTTAACTGGGGACGCCTCTGACTCCGACTCGGAGCTTCAGCTAGGCTCATCTATATCTGCTGCTACGCGGGAGTCATCTATGCGATAGAGACCCTACAGATCTCTGAGGACCCGGACTCATCCTCTCAAGTGGACATCTCTTTCTGCCACTGGATGTTTGATATCATCTTGAGAGCACAGTGACTTCTCCCTGGACCATCCTCTGTCTTCGACTAGGAAATCGGACATCCCTTCCCTTGACCTGTGTGTCTCTAAGTGGAAGGTGAGCTCGGGCAGTTCTGCCAGGCTATGCTGTGACACACGTCTCTAGCTCTCCCTGGCTGGCAATGATGAGCATCCGAGGTAAGGGAAGCAGGTTGCTCCAGTGGTGCAATCGGTTAGCGCACTGTACTTAGATATCAGTAACTAGTGAGCGCAAGCTGGCCTGTCTTGACATTTTGTCAGCGAGCCGCCCCATGTGTCCCTTCCTATCACTAAGAGCCTCCCACGGTGGATCCCATGATAGCTAGGCTCTCCAAGGCTTCTAGTCTGCCTTCAGCAGATTTTGCCTACCTCAGTGATCCCTCGGAGTGAGATCGGATCGCATCTGTTGTATTGTTTGCAATGCAGAACTGATACATTGCATTGCCCTAAATGCTGGCTATTGTATTGCTGCAAGAAGGTGGCTTCCCTCACCAGGGTGGCCTTCGTAGTGGCTGGTTTCTCCCTGCGGCTCTCCTTCGCTGCCTCTTGGGTCATCAAGGCCTTCTTTTCCTGGGCCAAACAGCTTCAGTCAAACCTCCCTGATGCAGTTTCCCTCCAGCCGCTCGTCTCTGAGATCCTGAACGCTTCCCAATAACTAGAGATGCCTCCCAAATCTGCTAAGGCGGCCGCCAATGCAGTGATTATCTGCCATACCGTTGGGATCCGTTGTGGAATACTGGGTCCGCCTCCAAGAAGGCGAACGCAGCCCTTCTCCCTTTCCAGGTCGTCCTGGGCCAAATTTTTTGTTAAGGGCGTCGAGAAGCTTATCCCTGAGGCCACGGGGGAATAGATTCTTCCTCCCTCAGAGGCGTCCTATGTGTCAGCCGTTCTCCTGCTCCAGAAAGCTTCTTTCAAGTCCAGGCCTCCCTGGCGGTTCTGCACTAGGTCGTCCAGGTCTTCCTCTTCCTAGCCTCCTCGGCATGAAGTTTTTTCCCCTCTCTGGGCATCTCAAATGGCGGGACGTCTGGAGCCTGGGCCTGAGAGGCGGTGTCGTCCGGCTACTCCAGTTTTCGCTGGAGTCTCTTTGCCTTCGCTATGTCGGACAATCCAGGCTGTCTCCAATCTCCAGCGGCAGGGAGTCAGCGTCCCTGTTCCCGTTGCAGAGTGTTTCTGGGGTTACTATTCCTACCTGTTCTCCATTCGCCTAGAAGGACGGCTTCCTCTGTCCCATCATGGACCTGAAAGGGCTCCACAGGTTCTTCCATGCCTGCAGGCTCCGTTGTAGTCTATGCAGTCTGTGGTGGCATCCCTGGAGATGGGCGAATTCTTCGTCCATCTACATCATCTCGCTGTGCCGTCAGCGGTTTCTTCATTTTGCTGTGGATCCTTGACCTTTCCAGTTGTCTCTCTCCCCTTCAGGCTGGCCTCTGCCACCGGGGGTTTTTTCCCTCAGTGATGGCGTCTCTCATGGCCATCCTCTGCGCCAGAGGTGCTGCCGTGTTTTCAGACTTTGACGACCTCCTGGTGAAGCCCCTCCAGGTCAGACAATCTGACCAGCTTGTGGTTCACCTTGGATGTTCTTCGCCGGTTCTGCTGGCTCATCTATGAGGATGTCTCGTGTCCTCTAAGCACATGGAATCCGGGACATGATCCTCTGCTCGCTCCAGGGTGTGATTCTCCCTCCGGAGGCCAAGATCCTGAGTGTCCCACCTTTGGAGGTACTCTCCTTGCTGTTTTTGAATCGGCATGTGGGTCCTGCGCACGATCGCCTCAACTTTCTAGGCTGTACCTTTCATTCACTCTGTCGTTCTCTCCTCTTGAAGATTACGGCCTGCTGGGACAAATCTCCGGACAGCCTCATCTGCTTGGTTCTCTCTCCACCTTGGTTCACTGAGAGATTCTTTAGTGTATATTCCTCCCCAGGAATTTCTCAAGGGAAGTCCTTCTTCCCCTCTGTTGGTAAGTGATTCCCACTGCCGCCAATTTTCCCGGCTGGGGAGTGGTCCTCGATGCTTTGATTGTTCAGGGCCTGTGGTCCAGGGCCGATTCCTCCCTCTGGTTCAACCTGCTGGATCCCAGGGCTATCTTATTTGCCCTTACTCCTTGGACCTCTCTTCTCCAAGGACATCTGTCACAGTCCAGACTGACCTCTCCTCCATGGTCGCCTACTTGAACCCTCAGCGTGGCACCAGAAGCCGTGCGGCCTTATTAGAAGCCTCACAATTTCTTCCTTGGGTGGAGCGCCTTGTTCCAGCTCTTTCGGTGGTCAACCTTTTTCTGGGTGGCAGACTACTTGAGTCGAGAAAATAATGCTCCGGGCGAGGGTCGCTTTATCTGCAGATCTTCCATCCACTGTGCTCCCGCTGTGGTGTGACAAACGTCGACCTTTTTAGCCTCCGCCGGAACCACAAGGTCCCTGGCTAAATTTCCAGGTCTCTGGATCCTCGAGCCATCACCGCTGGCGCTCTTGTAAGTTCGGTTTTTCACTTCCTCTTCTCCCTTGGGTCCTCCAGAATCTCAAGACCAAGGGGGTTCAAGCTATCCTGGTGGCACCAGATTGGCCCTGCCGGGTCTGGTATGTGGATCTCATGTACCTGTTGGCGGATGCTCCTGGCCTCTTCCTCTGCTGGTCGACCTTCTGTCTCAAGGACTGCTGTTCCTCCCCACCTTGACTCAGCTGCGTTCACGGCGTGGCTGTTCAATCCGAGGTTTGAGGCATCGTGGTTTTTTCGGAGTTTGTTATTCTAACATACTCAAGGCCCGGAAATTCCAGATAGCTTAGATCTGCCATCAAACGTGGAAGGCTTACGTCCACCGTTGGAAGAGTAACGATTCTCATCGGATCTTCTCCAGTCTGGTCTGGATCAAGGTCTTAGTCTTCTTTCTTTTTAAAAGACTTTCCTACAGGAGTGCCACTCTGTGCTCCTTTGGAACCCTTGGATCCGTAGGATCTTAACCTCATCTTTAAGGTGCTTCAGGTTCTCCCCTTCGAGCCTATGATATCCCTTTTTTTGCCTTCTGTCCTGGTAGAATGAGTTTCTGGTGGCCATTACCTCCATCCGCAGGGGTCCCTAATTGGCTGCCCCTTTTTTTCGGCAGCCTCCCTTTCTGGTCCTCCACAAGGATAAGGTTTTCCTCTTTCTGCCACAGTCTTTTTTTCTTAGGGTGTTTTTTCCTGCTTCCACTTCGAGGACTTGGTCTTGCCCTCTTTCTGCTCGGTCCCCAGGCGTCCATGTGAGTGCTTGCTCTTCCCTGCCCGGTTGTTGCCCGGGCAATTTGCGTGTATACTGTTCCTCACGGATCCTTTCTCTTGTTCGGACGCTTTGCTCATTCTCCCTGAGTGCCCTTGCCAGGGCCTGCCTGCTTCCAGAGCTCCCATCTTCCGATGGCTTTGGTCTGAGATTAGGGAGACCTATCGATTTAAGAGTACGGCTCTGCCTTCCCGTGTGACGGCTCTCTCCTCTAGAGCTGTTGGAGTTCCCGGGGCCTCCGGCATCAGGCTTATGCTTCCCAGGTCTGTAAGTATCCCACTGGGCCTCCATCCTTTTTCTCTAAGTTTCTCCAGATTCATTCTGTGGCCTCTGCTGATGCCAATTTGGGTTGTAAGTTTCTGGAATCGGTTGAGTATTATGGGTTTGCATGGCCGTGTTATTCCCACCCTCTGGGACTGCTTTAGAACATCCCATGGTGCTGTGTCCCCCATTGAAGTAGACGAGAAAGTGGGATTTTTGTGTACTCACCGTAAAATCCTTTTCTCGTTGTATTCACTGGGGGACACAGATCCCTCCCTTGTTTTTTTCAGTGTTCCTGCCCGAACTGTGTTGGTTCCTTTTTGGGTTCGGGCATTGTTGGGGGTTGTTGGTTCCTTGTTCCTTTGTGTCTCTTTCCTACTGCTACGGTACAAACTGATTCATGCACAGTGGCTGTGGCAGGGTATAGCCTGGAGGCAGAGCCAACAGCTTTTGCTTTTTCCTAGTGTCTTGTCTCCTAGTGACCAGGTCTATACCCATGGTGCTGTGTCCCCCAGTGAATACAACGAGAAAAGGATTTTACGGTGAGTACACAAAAATCCCACTTTTTATAGTCATGAAAATACAGAAAACTCTTGGAATGAGAAGGTGTGTCCAAACTTTTGGTCTGTACTGTATGTATGTGTGTGTGTGTGTGTATATACAGTGTATATATATATATATATATATATATATATATATATATATTATTACTGATACTGATCTACCAAGGGCCAGAAGTGAAGCAGCTTAGTTATCCGCTGCTGCCAACCACTGGCCTCATCCATCACATGTTGAGTACCAGTGACATATTATCAGTTTCTACTACTGTACAGCTTCACAGTGAGTAGGAAGCTGTAGTAGACAGTCATTCTCTCAGTTACCTGCCATCCTTAGACAGTAGACTGAAGAGAGATGAAAGATTTACTTTCCTCTGATGTGAATATGATATGTTCAAAACTAATAGAAGGATGTTATATGCAAATGGATGCTAGCAGATTCTTTTTACCTTTCACCAAAATGTATCTTCATGTATTAAAGTCAGAGTGGTGTTTCATCTTCTTGTGATATTTCTGTTTATAGTCAGAAGAAAACTCATCGTGTTTCCCTGTTGTTTGAAGATGATGTCAGCAGTGAAGAGCCTTTGTTTTCATCTGGAGTCACAAAGTCTTCAGTAAGTTGTAAATGGTGGTAAAAAAATGGTGCCAATCTTTTGCTCAGAAAAACTGTCATCACTCAGTTGTTACACTGTGTTCTTCAACAGTCTGTGCACCAGATTAATGTATATAGCCCACAATGCAGGGAAATGAATACTGGTGCACCTCTAAACATTAGTAAAAAGGCCTCAGTGCCTAGCCTTACATGCTAATTATGGTTCCTCTTTTCTCATTACGAGCCGCCTAATAGTGTAAATTACATACATTACTGTCCCCTCCACAGTACATCAAACAAGCCATCCCCTTTCATTAATGATCAAAGCAGGCTCCCCCCCTTTCTCTAGCAGACAGTGACATCAGGAGTCCACCCCAGTAGTCACAACAAGTTCTTACCTCGGACCCAAGTCCAGAAATGTGCCCTCTTCTGGCAGCAGCTGTATGTAACTTTCTACATTGACTTCCTGTGTGTAATGCTTTCTGCATTGGCGGTGACTGGCATTGTGGAGCTGGAGGCTGTCAGTTTCCAGCTCCGTTCTTACAGCACAGGATGGGTGCCACCTACCATGGATTGCATTAAAGACCGGATGAAAAACCCAGAGCCAGGGACAGCTTTCATCCAGTCAAACTGTATCTTGAGTTAAAACAAGTCAAGTATTTTGTTCTTAAAGCATTTCTTATGACAGGAACAGCCAAAGACGTCTGTTTCTGTAAAAGAGGAAAATGAGAAGGAACCCTTAGTTGATGATAGAGATAAGAAAGCTGAACCTCAAGTAAAAGTCCAAGCTGTGGAGGATACGTTGCCTACACTACCACAAAGTAATAAGGTAGGTTCATTGAAATGTATAGTAAACAATAGTAACACTAGCAACTTTACACCTTCCATCCTTTGCCAAAATGTTTTCACCATTTGACAACCACTTGAACCACACTCTAGTGGCAACCAGGGGGTTGAATGATGAAACAGGATATGGAGCTCTGAACACTTGAAACCTTAAAGGGGTTTGCCAGCCTGATGATTTTGATGACCTATCTTATACAATTATCAGAACAAGGGGGTCTTTCACTCAACACCCCCACTGATCAGTCAGAACTATACAGTGTATGGAGCCGGAAGTGGACAACACTGTACACTTTGTAGTGGCTTTTGAGCTTAACTCCTATTCACATGAATGAGATTTTTGCTGTTGGCACTGGAGGCTGCTAAGCACAGATCAGGGCAGGTGAGGTATGGCAGACCCCCACTGATCTGGTATCATAAGGCTGAAAATTTCCTTTAACAAAATCTGTTAAAAATACGTGTCTTTACACATTTTAATTTACTGCTCAATTTCATCATTTGTTTTTTTTTTTAATCTTTTTTAAGGTAAAACCAGTATCTCTTGAGGAATCAGATGGCGAGGATTTGTTTGCATCATCACCACAACCTGCCAAGCAAGTAGGCAAGGTGAAAAGTAAGAATGTACTGAGTCTTTTTGGGAATGAAGACGATGATATGGAAGATCATTTTGCAACTAATATTATACCGCAGGGTCCAGGAAAGGTAAGCATGGATATTATGCATGATACTTTTTGGAAAGCTATTCCTTGATCAGTGGTGGTAGTGCTATGCAGACGATCTATGCTATCATGATCCTGTATCTTAAACTGAAAACTTATTTCTTATATCCTATAAGGGAATTTTGGGTTCGTAGTGAGGGTTCCTCTGTTCAGGATCCTTACACCAGAGCAGTTACATAGATTGTCTCGTTCTGAACCACAGTCATCATTACACTTGTACCCGATTGATGTGAATGTAATGTAATGTAATGCTTAGATCAGAACCCCTTAAATATATCTCAGGAAATAAATAAAATGAATGACAGAAACATGATAATGTACTGTGTGAGTGATGGACTGTGCAAAAAATCTTCTGAGTAGACCAGAAACTTAGTGACAAAAATGAAAGTTGTTCTGTATTTAACTATTTTAGGATTCTGTGGAAAAGAGCACTCAGGGGAAGAGCACAGGAGTATTTCAAGATGAGGAACTTCTCTTCAGTCAAGAACTACAAAAGGACAATGACCCAGATGTAGATTTATTTGCCAGCTCCAATAAAAAATCAGTAAGTGGTTTATATGATGACCAGTTTGTGTGGAGTTTCCGTATAAAAAGCATATGCACTCAGGCGTGAAGATTCTCATACATATAAGATTTGTCCGCTGAACTCACCTATTCCAACTAATGTGTATGGGGGTATCCCAGCTCTCCATCGAATGTTGGGAATCAGCTGAGAAGATTTAGATATAGGTGGATATATATGAAGACTAGTGTCCCCTGCTCCTGCAGAAAATTGCCTCATTTATGACAAGACACGCCTATTAATAAATGAGGTGGCTCCTCTGCGGGGTTGTGCGCCTGTACTGAAATCTTACACCAATTTCTAGCTGACATAGATTTCAGTGATCATTTGCATCGAGAACTGGCGTAAGTTATATTAAATGTAGCGCAACTCCTTCGCCAATTTCGTGAAACTGGTGTGGGAGGCGCCAAAATGACAGTTGCGACAATTATTGTTACAACTGGCATTTAAAAAGCTTCAAACCCAAGGTGTGCGAGCTTTTGTGCCAGACATCTGGCGTAAATTAAAGGAGTTGTCCACTTTCAGACCAATATTGAGAGACAAATGTTATTGTTTGTTTAATGCAAAAGTAGTACAATTTTCCAATATACTTTTTGAATCAATTCCTTAGTTTTCTAGATCTCTGCTTGCTGTCATTCTTTATTTACTTCCATTGGATAAAAATCAGTCCATGGTCATGTGACGTACACACAGGTGCACAGCTCATTACCAGGCAGATGTCTGATTACTGTGCTGTGACTATAATGAGCTGTGCACCTGTGTTTTCATCACATGACCATGGACTGTATATCACATGACCATGGACTGTATATCACATGACCATGGACTGTATATCACATGACCATGGACTGTATATCACATGACCATGGACTGTATATCACATGACCATGGACTGTATATCACATGACCATGGACTGATTTTTATCTACTGGCAGTAAGCGGAGTGAATGAAGTGTATGAACTCATATGGGAAGGCTGTCAATCACTGAGTGGACCGCCCACTGGACTCCTAAGCCCAGAATAAGTAGAGATTTAAAGAGGTTTTCCCAACAGTGATAAGGAAAGGGGGAATTTCATTTTGCTATTTCTAGTGACATATAGTGGGATTTTTGTGTACTCACCGTAAAATCCTTTTCTCGTTGTATTCACTGGGGGACACAGCACCATGGGAATAGACCCCGGCCACTAGGAGGCTGACACTAGGAAAAAGCAAAAGCTGTCGGCTCCGCCCTATAGTCTATACCTTCTCACACACAGAGTGCTGAGCCAGTTTGTACCGCAGCAGTAGGAGAGAGACACCAAAGAAAAAAATGAAAACGGAACCAACAACCGCCAACATGTCCTGAACCCGAAAAGAACCAAAAACAGCTCAGGCAGAAACAAAAAAACAAGGGTGGGATCTGTGTCCCCCAGTGAATACAACGAGAAAAGGATTTTACGGTGAGTACACAAAAATCCCACTTTCTCGTCTACTTCACTGGGGGACACAGCACCATGGGATGTCCTAAAGCAGTCCCAGAGGGCGGGAAATAAACAGCCATGTGAACAACCTAGCGCACAGCCACTTGCAGAACCTTACGACCCAAGCTGGCATCGGCAGAGGCCAAAGAATGAATCTGGTAAAACTTTGTGAAAGTGTGGATGGAAGCCCAGGTGGCGGCCTTGCAGACCTGGGCGGCAGAAGCCTGATGCCGAACAGCCCAGGAGGCTCCAACAGCCCTCGTGGAGTGAGCCGTCACGCGGAAGGGCAGGTCCCTACCCTTAAGCCGATAGGCCTCCCTGATCGCAGACCGAATCCAGGAGGAAATGGAAGCCTTGGAAGCAGGAAGGCCCTTGCGAGGACCCTCGGGGAGGACGAACAAGGCGTCCGATCGGCGGAAAGGGTCTGTAAGAGACAAATAGATCTTAACCGCCCGGACAACATCCAGGCAGTGAAGAGAACGTTCACGAGGATGTTTAGGGTCCGGACAAAAGGACGGCAAGACAATGTCCTCGTTGATGTGGAAAGAGGAAACCATCTTTGGCAGGAAAGACGGAGGTGGACGAAGGACAACCTTGTCCCTATGGAGAACCAGAAAGGGAGACTGCCGAGTCAGGGCAGCGAGCTCAAAGGCCCTGCGAATGGAAGTAATGGCCACCAAAAAAGCGACCTTCCAGGACAGGAGCCGAAGTGGGATATCCCGCAAAGGCTCAAAGGGGGGGGGGCTGAAGCACCTCAAGGACAAGATTGAGATCCCACGGATCTGTGGGTGGACGATAAGGGGGGGCACAGTGTGCCACGCCCTGCAAGAAGGTCTTCACCTGAGGGCGGAAGGCCAGGGTCTTCTGAAAAAGGATAGAGAGAGCAGAAACCTGCCCCTTAAGAGAAGAAAGACCAAGACCCTGATCCAGACCGGACTGGAGAAAAGCCAGGATCCTGGGAAGCGAGAAGAAGAGCGGATGATAAGCATTACCCTCACACCAGCGGACGTAGGACCTCCACGTGTGGTGGTAGATCTTGGCCGACTGAGGCTTCCGGGCCTTGAGCATGGTCTGGATAACAGGCTCCGAAAAACCACGTCGCCTCAGAACCTCGGCTTCAACAGCTATGCCGTTAAACGCAGCAGATGTAAGGCAGTGTGGAGCAGCGGGCCTTGAGACAGGAGGTCTGCCTGCAGGGGAAGAGGCCAAGGAGCATCCGCCAGTAGGAAGATAAGATCCGCGTACCAGGCCCTGCGGGGCCAATCTGGAGCCACCAAGATGGCGGGAACCCTCTCGGTCTTGAGCTTCTTGAGAACCCGAGGGAGAAGCGGAAGAGGAGGGAACAGGTACAGAAGACGGAAGTCCGACCAGGGAATCACGAGAGCGTCGACTGCAACAGCTTGAGGGTCCAAGGACCTGGCCACGTACCGGGGTAGCTTGTGGTTCAGGCGGGAGGCGAAGAGATCGACGTCGGGAGTGCCCCACCGGGAACACAACTCGAGGAATATCTCCAGATGAAGAGACCACTCGCCTGGGTCGAGTCTTTCTCGGCTTAGGTAATCCGCCGCCCAATTGTCCACGCCCGGAATGTGGACCGCAGAAAGAGCTGGAACATGCCGCTCTGCCCACAGGAGGGAGCGAGAGGCTTCCAGAAGAGCCGCCTGGCTCCTGGTGCCCCCTTGATGGTTTAGGTAGGCGACTGCGGTGGAGTTGTCGGTCTGGACTCTGACTGGACGCCCCTGGAGGAGAGAGGTCCAATGAGACAGGGCCAAGAAGATGGCCCTCAGTTCCAGCACGTTGATCTGGAGAGAGGACTCCGCCCCGGACCACAGTCCCTGAACGGTCAAGGCCCCGAAGACCGCCCCCCAGCCTGTCAGACTCGCATCGGTGGAGATCACCTGCCAATGGAGAGGAAGGAAGGACTTCCCCTGAGAGATTCCCGGAGAGGAGAGCCACCAAAGAAGCTCTCGACGAACTCGAAGAGGGAGGCGAATCATGCGGCCAAGGCTGGATGGAGACCTGTCCCAGCGTGCCAGAATCGCCAACTGCAGAGGGCGCGAGTGAAACTGGGCAAAGGGGATGGCCTCGAAGGTCGAGACCATCATGCCCAGGATCCGCATGCAGAACCGAAGAGAGCAAGGCGAGGCCTTCCGTAGGTGGGAGACCCCGGACCGAAGGGCCAGAATTTTGGACTCTGGAAGGAGAACCCTGCCCTGGAGCGTGTCGAGGGTCATGCCCAGGAAATCCATGCGCTGAGAAGGCGCGAGACAGGACTTTTCCTCGTTGATGAGCCAGCCGAACCGGCGAAGGAGGTCTAAAGTGATCCGCAAGCTGGAAAGATTGTCCACCCTGGAAGGAGCTTTGACCAGGAGGTCGTCCAAGTAGGGGATAATGGCAACTCCTCCTGAGCGGAGAATGGCCATGAGAGGCGCCATCACCTTGGTGAAGACCCGAGGGGCAGAGGCCAGCCCGAAGGGAAGAGCAACGAACTGGAAATGATGCAAACCCACCGCAAAACGAAGAAAACGCTGATGGCCCAGCGCAATGGGAATGTGAAGGTAAGCGTCGCGTATGTCTATGGACGAAAGAAACTCGCCCGGCTCCAGGGAAGCCACCACAGATCTCAGGGACTCCATGCGGAACCTGCGGACACGGACGAACCTGTTGAGCCCCTTCAGATCCAGGATAGGGCGAAGAGAGCCGTCCTTTTTGGGGACAGTGAACAGGTTGGAGTAGTAACCCTGGAAACGCTCTGAAGCGGGCACGGGGACGATGACTCCTTGCTGCTGGAGAATGGAGACAGCCAGAAGGAATGCAGTCGCTCGAGCGGGGGAAGAAGGCAAAGTGGACGGAAAAAATCTCCCGGCTGGGAGGGAGGAGAACTCTATGGAGTATCCGTTTGACACGACCTCTCGAACCCAGGCGTTGTCGACGCTGGCAAGCCAGGTCTCCCGGAAGGAGAGCAAACGTCCCCCCACCTGAGAACCCCCGAGTGGGGGAAGACCTTCATGCCGAGGTGGGCTTGGTACCAGAAGGCCTGGAGGGCCTGGAGCGGGGCTGCCAAGCAGGTCTGGTCTTGAAAGGGGGCTTCTTGGAGCGAGAGCCCCGAGGGGAGCGACCTCCGAAGCGAGAGGAGAAGCCACGAAAGGAGCGAAGGTGCTGAGTACTCCTGGCAGAAGATAGCTGGCGCTTAGAACGCCTCTGGGGGAGGAGAGAACTTTTGCCCCCAGTGGCCTCAGAAATAAGCTTCTCAAGACCCTTACCAAAAAGCCGGCCCTGTTCTTCCCGGGGGAAAAGGGAGGGCCACAACCGCTTTCTTGGAGGCGGCCTCAGCGCTCCACGAACGAGTCCAAACCGTACGGCGGATAGCCACGGCATTGGCGGCCGCCTTGGCAGAGCGGCGAGCTGCTTCCAATGAGGCATCGCACAGGTACTGGGAAGCGTTCAGGATTTGAGCTACAAGCAGTTGGTTGTCCTGGAGGAAAGCTTCATCAGAGAGGCTAGCCTGGAGCTGTTTGGCCCAGGATATGCAGGCCTTGCTGACCCAAGAGGCAGCGAAGGATGGCCGCAGAGAAGAGCCGGCCGCTGTGAAGGCCGCTTTAGCGAGAGCTGCCACCTTCTTGTCCGAGAAATCACTGAGAGAGGTGGAGTCCGCCAAAGGCAAAATGGTAGCACTGGAGAGCCTAGCAACAGCGGGGTCCACCGCGGGAGATTCTGACCACTTAGAGACACACTGGTTCGGGAAGGGAAAGAGGACGTCCGACTTCCTAGTCGAGGACAGAGGACGGTCCGGGTGAAGCCATTGTTCCTTCAAGATGTGGTCAAACGCCCCATGGTTAGGAAAGACCAGAGGAGGGCGCCGATTGTGGCGGAAGGAGGTGTCCTCTTGAGAGGCAGGGTCCGGGTCCTCTGAGATTTGTAGAGTATCTCTGACCACGCGGATGAGGTCCCGCGTAGCAGCGGATATAGCTGTGCCTTGCTGATGCTCCGAGTCGGAGTCAGAGGCGTCCCCAGGAGAAACAGATCGAGCAGGGGGAGACAGAGTTCCGCCTGTCAGAGTGGATCCGCGGGAAGAGGCCCTGCCTGGGGAGTGCCCAGGGGTAGGGGAGGATGACCGTGACCTGTAGGAAGACTTCCTGGTCCTCTTGCGAGGACAGCTCCTGGATCTGGAACGGGAGCCATGTGAGCGCCCGGAAGGTTCCGTGGAGGCAGCCGACTGAGCGGCGATCTGGGAAGGCAGCCGTTCCAAGGTCTCCACCACAGACTGGTTAAGTCTGGCCAGGTTACCAATGGCCTGGGTGAGAGCAACCGCCCAATCCGGAGAAGGATGACCTGGAGAGGGGCCAGAAGGCTCTTGGGCTGGTTGAGACGGAAGGCAAAGCGCGCAGATGGGCTCAGGCTGTCCACATGGTAGCTTCTTGTTACAGCGGGCACACGTATAAAACGTGGCGGCACTGGAGGGGGCTGAGGGCCGAGATGACTCTTCACGAGAGGACATGACAGTGAAGGCCCAGGGAAAAAAAGGGGGGAACCCAGGAGGAAACCTACCAGACTGCTGAGAAAGGTGTCTGCTAGCCGACTGCTGCAGAAAAGCTGCACAGAGAGAGATCCCCAGGTGCTGTGTCTCGCAGGCTGAGAGAGAAACACGCTGTCTGGAGAACAAGGCCCTCCCCCTGGAGTTCCCGCGCTTAGGGGCTAGAAGAAAGGCTGGACGACAGTCCAGGACAGCCCCCCGGCCAATAGAAGGGATAGGAGGCGCCCGGAGGCCATGAGCGCCCGAAGGAGAGCACGGGGAGGGGGGGGGCCTAAGTGCGGCCTAGTCCGAGGAGAAGCCTGGGGCTAAGGTAAACGCCGCGGCCGGAGCGCCCTGAAGCCAGCGACGCGACACCGCCGGCGATAAAGGCCCCCGCGGGAGCCATAGAAGTCCTCGGTGGACAGAAAAAAGGGGGTACGAGGAGACCCCCCGAAAACGGATGCCGCGCGCGCCGCTCAGGAGCGCCATAGAAAGGGGCTCATTCACATAGGGGGACCCATGGAGAAACTAACCCCTTAGATCCAGATGGCCATCCTAACCCCTGAGAGAAGAGCTGAGGAAAGGGAGTTGGAGAGGGGAAGGGGAAATACTCTTTTCACACTCACCTGCCTTCTATTCTTCTCATACTCACCTGTCTGGCGTTTTCAGGAGCCGCAGGGTCTCCCCCTCGGTAGGACCTCGCACGTGGGAGTGGGGTCACCGGTACTCCGGCCGCTTTCGGGGTGCGGCGAATGGTGAGTGGGGACTGGGTGACCGGCGAGGCTGCTCTTTTGCAGAGCGCTGCGCCCGCAGGAGGGTATGACTAGTGTGGCGTACACGCTGACTACCCCCTGCACCTGAAAGAAAGGTAAAAATAAAAACGATGCAAGACAGAAGACCTGAGTCAGGTCGTGTCTGCCTCCTATGACACTAGGTTAAAACTGGCTCAGCACTCTGTGTGTGAGAGGGTATAGACTATAGGGCGGAGCCGACAGCTTTTGCTTTTTCCTAGTGTCAGCCTCCTAGTGGCCGGGGTCTATACCCATGGTGTTGTGTCCCCCAGTGAAGTAGACGAGAAATATATTTTTGTTGTTTGCTTTCAATGGGTGACAGTGATATTTTGACAAGTCATACTGAATCTTTTCCCACATTTTGTGTATCAATCTGTTCAGCTCCTCTGCTCTATAACATGCTTCATCTTTTTATGACAATGACAAACATTTTAATGCCCTTTTTCTCATGGATATTCAGAGCGCACAGAGTATTGTAGAGTAGGGGAGTTAGCGGCTCCCTGTGCTCATCCCCAACACCCACAAGGGTAATTAGTAAATAAAGTAAATTGAAGAAATTTTTTTTTTTTATTGTTTCAGTCTGAGAAATCCAAAACCACCAAACCGTCTGCAGGAGCGGGGTTATTTTGTGATGATGACAATGATGACCTCTTCGCCTCGTCAAAGCCTAAAAAGCCCCCAGTAAGTATTTCTATAGGTAGATTCTCATGTTGTTAGATATGTGCTTTTTACTATATTTATATATCAAAATGGCAGCTAGCTTTTCTGGCATTTTAACCTTTTATACATCCATAGCATCACTAATACCTACAGTGGACCAACATGCATATATGGCCAAACAAACATATTAATAGGAGTATCGTGATGTGATATCTGAGAGCTGGGCAGGTCAAGTGCTGCTAGTTACTTGGTGCTGTAAATTCTGGTCATTAGATATGCAGTCTGGACTTGATTTGCAGATGTAATACAGACCAAAAATGATGGCTGCAGGACTGAAGTCTGAAGGAAGCCTTACTAAACCACACTGCAGTCTTCACCCAGCTGAAATGGCCACTGGCACAAAGCATACTGTTGCACTTGGATTGAGAATAAGTAGACATACAAATGAGTGAGTGTTGGGATGCTCTCAACTTGTCAATAGAGTCCATCCCAGTACAGTCTGGTACTGTCAGCTGAGCTATAATACAGGTTATTACTTGCAATAAGTTACGTATAGTTTTTCAGCAAGGAGACCTGACAAATCTACATGTTAGTAGGGCTTTGTTTTTTAGAGGGGGTATATAGGCTACTATAGTGAAGATTAGACTCCAAGTACTGGACATGGAGAATACTGTATATCATTGATGGATGTGTCATTTATTTTCCTACTTTAGAAGGTTCAAGAGAAGAAAACCGTCATCAAAAAAGAATCTGGTCGACCAATGGATGTTAATGAGGTGACGAAGACTGAAGAGGCAGAGGTTCGTATATATATTTCAATGGAAAACAATTGCAACTAACAAGTGTAAGGCGATGTACCATCTTATGATCTAGCCACAGGAGAGGTGAAAATTGTCTGATTGGTAGAGGTCTTACCCTATGATCTTGAAACCGGGTGTCCTCCCATGTGATTGCATGGTACTATTCCTTTTAAATGTATAGGATAGCCAAGTGCTGTACTTGTTTTCTCTTTATCAGTCCTATAGAGCCAAGTAAAGCAGCATTATACATGCTCGACTACCTTTGCATTCATACCAGGGGATCCCATTTTTGTGATTGATAGCGATTTCAGCGGTTGGACTCACACCGATTTAAATGCTTTTTATTGATGTGCCTGTTAGGCATTATAGGAGTAATAGAAGTAGCCCTTAAAGTGGCTGTCCAGGCAAATTTTTTTTTATTTTAAATAGGCAAGGGGAGGTGAAAAAACTTGTGACGTCCCAGGGTCACTTCCTGATGCCGCTGAGGCCAATCAGCAGCATCAGCAGAAAGGATCCGGGATGTCACAATTGGTGAGGTGTTTCACTTCTAGAAGACACCAGAGCAGCAGGACCAGACCAACCTTTTTAATCTTGAATAACAGCAAGGAGACACATTATATACAGTGTTGTGCAAAGATTTTAGGCAGGCGTGAGAAAATTTCTGCAAAGTGATAATGCTGTCATAAATAGAAGTGTTTAATAGTTTATTTTTGTCAATTAACAAAATGAAGTGAATGAAGAAAAGAGAAATCTAAATCCCTTCAATATTTGGTGTGACCGCCCTTTGGAGGAGGAGTCCTGGAAGTGATGATATGGCCCGCACAGCGCTCTAATCTCAACATCATCCATTCTGTCTGGGATTACATGAAGAGACAGAAGGATTTGAGCAAGCCTACATCTACAGAAGATCTGTGTTCTCCAAGATGTTTGGAACAACCTCCCTGCTGAGTTCCTTCAAAAGTGTCTGTAAGTGTACCTAGAAGAAGTGATGGAAGGAAAAGCGTGGTCACACCAAATCTTGATGGGATTTAGATTTTTTCTTTTGTTTATTCATTTCATTTTCTTAAGTGACATAAATAAACTATTAACACTTGTATTAGTAATCATTCTTACTGTGCAGCATTTTCCCCACACCTGCCTATAACTTTTCCACAGTATTGTAGATGTCTATTGATTTCATGCAGTACCCACTTCGTGCATCATAACCTCCATGAACACTTACTATAGATGTTTACACTGAAATGCCGAAGTACAAAAAAAGCAGTCCATAAGTCATGTGCAGTATAGCAATGCTTTCCTTTTTGTGTTAACTGCTGGGTTCACGCATGGTATGTTTCTTGCAGAAATTTGGTTGTGGAATCCAGATTATCAAGTCTGCAACATGACTGTTTTTTTGGGGATTTATGCTGTGTGTTTCACCCACTACAATTCATTTAGATTTCCCACAGCTTTTCAGGCTATAGTTTTGCACACATGTAGATATATCTAATAATAAATTCTGGCCCATTTGGAGACCAGTGCTGGACTCATTAAAGGGGTTTCCATCCGGAACATGTATACAATATCCACATAAGTCTGATAGATGCGGGTCCAACCCCTGCCTGCTCAGCTATTCTTAAAAACTCCCATGGAAGTAAATGAAGAGAGTTTTAAAAGTATTGCCACCTCTGCACTCACAGCAGCCGTGAAGTGAGCGTTCAGGACCCCCATTCTTAAAATAGTTATGGGTCCCAGAGATAGGAGTTGCATATATATCGGACATACCCCTTTAACAGACTTGATGTTTATACAAAGAACTGATGTACAGTCATGGCCAAAAGTTTTGAGAATGATACAAATATTAATTTTTACAAAGTCTACTGCTTCAGTTTTTCTAATGGCAATTTGCATATACTCCAGAATGTTATAAAGAGTGATCAGCTTAACAGCAATTACTTGCAAAGTCAATATTTGCCTAGAAAATGAACTTTATCCCCCAAAACACATTTCAACATCATTGCAGCCCTGCCTTAAAAGGACCACCTAACATCGTTTCAGTGATTGCTCCATTAACACAGGTGTGGGTGTTGATGAGGACAGGGCTGGAGACCAATCTGTCATGATTAAGTAAGAATGACACCACTGGACACTTTAAAAGGAGGCTGGTGCTTGCCATCATTGTTTCTCTTCTGTTAACCATGGTTATCTCTAAAGAAACACGTGCAGTCATCATTGCACTGCACAAAAATGGCCTAACTGGGAAGAGTATTGCAGCTAGAAAGATTGCACCTCAGTCAACAATCTATTGCATCATCAAGAACTTCAAGGAGAGAGGTTCCATTGGTGCCAAAAAGGCTCCAGGGCGCCCAAGAAAGACCAGCAAGCGGCAGGACCGTCTCTTAAAAGTGTTTCAGCTGCGGGATCGGGCTACCAGCAGTGCAGAGCTTGCTGAGGAATGGCAGCAGGCAGGTGTGAGTGCATCTGCACGCACTGTGAGGCGGAGACTCTTGGAGCAAGGCCTGGTCTCAAGGAGGGCAGCAAAGAAGCCACTTCTCTCCAGAAAAAACATCAGGGACAGACTGATATTCTGCAAAAGGTACAGGGAGTGGACTGCTGAGGACTGGGGTAAAGTCATTTTCTCTGATGAATCCCCTTTTCGATTGCTTGGAACATCTGGAAAACAGCTTATTCGGAGAAGAAGAGGTGAGCGCTACCACCAGTCTTGTCTCATGCCAACTGTAAAGCATCCTGAAACCATTCATGTGTGGGGTTGCTTCTCAGCCAAGGGAATCGGCTCTCTCACAGTCTTGCCTAAAAACACAGCCATGAATAAAGAATGGTACCAGAATGTCCTCCAAGAGCAACTTCTCCCAACCGTCCAAGAGCAGTTTGGCGCTCAACAATGCCTTTTCCAGCATGATGGAGCACCTTGCCATAAAGCAAAGGTGATAACTAAATGGCTCAGGGAACAAAACATAGAGATTTTGGGTCCATGGCCTGGAAACTCCCCAGATCTTAATCCCATTGAGAACTTGTGGTCAATCATCAAGAGACGGGTGGACAAACAAAAACCAACAAATTCAGACAAAATTAAAGCATTGATTCTGCAAGAATGGACTGCTATCAGTCAGGATTTGGTCCAGAAGTTGATTGAGAGCATGCCAGGGAGAATTGCAGAGGTCCTGAAGAAGAAGGGTCAACACTGCAAATATTGACTTGCTGCATTAACTCATTCTAACTGTCAATATAAGCTTCTGTTACTCATAATATGAATGCAATTATATTTCTGTATGTGATAAAAACATCTGACAAACACACATAAAAACCAGAGGGCAGCAGATCATGTGAAAATATAATATTTGTGTCATTCTCAAAACTTTTGGCCATGACTGTAGAGTGGAAGTAGATCTCTATAGAGATATATCTAAATGGATTTAATAGTTGTGTGGTTCCTTCAGCTAATGTGTTTATTACGATTTATCATCTGAATGCAGGACTGTATCTGCATATACTGAAAGACAACCTGCCACCATGTCTGAAATGCCCAAAGACCTACATCATCTGATAGGTGCTGTCACCCTCAACATATTGGTGTTTTGTTTATCCAAAGCTGTTCAGCCTTTCCAAAGATACAAGCCCTTTTAGTGTTGATGCAAATTAGGGTTTACTAGCCAAGTGGACGGTAACACTGCATGAGATACAGCACACAGACCCCCAGAAATCACAATGTTGCCGCCCACTTGGTTAATATAATGTAATATACATATACGTATATCTTTGTAATGACTGGATAGGTTTAGATAAAGAAAATACCAAAATGCTCAGGGTGACAGCGCCTGTTAGATGAGGTATGTCATTGGGATTTTCAGACCTGGTGACAGATCCTCTTTAAAGGGGTTTACACATTTTACAAGTTTGCATTCTGGTCTTGGGGCCCATGTCCCGGGACATGTATAGATCTTTGTGTTCCAGGCTCCATTCTGATTTGCCCAGAAAAATAGCACAGCATGCAGCGCTATTCTTGTCGTCAAAATTACTGACACCAAACCAAATCCTAAAGGACTCTATTGTGGGCCAAGGAGGTCTGTCGGCTGCTGGAGGTAGCCATCATTTTCCTATAGGTAGCCTGTTAACACTTGACTTCCTTCTGGAGGACCATTATTTGGCATACTTTTCCTCCAGGAGCATTGACTTAAAAGACTTCTTATTTTTTTAGTGGCTATCTGCACCCATAGTGAGAGTGTCTGCATAAATTACCATAGATTAATATTTTATAGTAATTTATTATTGATTTTGTATTTTTTCTCCTTTTGGTTGTAAAATCATTGTGCACAGAAAACCACTGACCCCGCACCAGTTAAAACAAAAAGTACTTCCTCTCGGATTGGAAAACTCCAAGTAACTATTGAACTATTCTACTTTTCTTCCACTGATTTTTCCAATCATTTGATGCTATCTTTTGACAACTAAGTTTTCCTTTTTCTCCAACTAGCAGTGCTTGGACCTGGGCTGCCCTTTCCTTTGCATAGTGCATGCACCTTATTCTCTTACCAATGCTGCACCTTTTCTTATATCTATAATCACTACTACAGGAGCTTACAGTCTATACACAAAATTTCTTTAGACTTGATAACAACTACATAAAAAGATATATTGTATACACTTTGTTTTCTAGGCAGATTTGCTTATTAATCCAGCCGCGTTGTTACCTGGTGCTATTCCAAAACTGTCAGCAGCTAGAACTGTCATAATGGAGGCAGAAGCCCCAACATCGTCAGCTGCAAGGGATAACTTGGCTTATAAATCTGTCGGCAAAAATATGGATGGTGCAAGCTTTGACACCCCAGCGCAAGTTGATACACTTCATAATGCCAATAAGGTATTCAGATTCTTCTTTGTACAAAAACAATTCATAATGCAGTGTATGGGGTTTTAAAACATCAATCCACACACAGCAGATATGACCATGGTGGAAATATGAGAATGCTGATTATTTTCTTAACTGATTTTATCCTTTGCAAAACTTTGCATATAGTCTTAAAATTTACCATTATTGTCTATGGTTGATTTGCAATGGTATGTGTCTCTGTGGTTACAGACTACAAACAAACCATATGTAGTCAGGTCCTGCCAAGAAGCAGGGGACAAATGAAAATGTGACTGCAGGATACACTAGGTGTTTGTGTAGGAGCTGTAGAAATAAAAAGTTAGGAGACTTTTTTTTAGATTTTGGATGGATTTAGACAAAATAAAAGGTGGATACACCAAATAGACACAACATTGAATCCACCAACCAACATTGAAAATACACCTAACTAATATTGTGTAGGTTTCCCTTGTGCTGCTAGAGCAGTTCTGACTTATCAGAAGGTGTGGTATCCAACAAGAGGTTCATTGGTGAGCCTTTAAAGAGGATCTTTCATGTCCTCGCAGATCAGCAGTATTATATACCACTAGAAAGCTGACAGTGTGCTGAATTCATTGCAAGGGTAGCTTGGCCGGTAGTTTTGGCACCGATATCCCTCCTCTTTCAGAAGGGTGGGCTTCATAGCCTAGCGTCTTTGCTTGGCTGTGAGGAATGCCCCCCCCTGACAGCACTCTTCCATAGTCAAGGGGGGGGGCGATGACGCTGAGCTGTAAGGCGCGCCCTTCTAACAGTGGAGGGATATTAGTGTCAATACTAACGGCACTGACAGCATACTGGCAATGCTGACAGTGCACTGAATTTAGTTGGCTTTCTAGCAGTATTTACTGGTAATACCACCCATCTCTGAGGATATAAAAGGTCCTCTTTAAGTCATGCTTGTTCCAAGATGGAACCATAGTGTATGGACCCAAAAGTAAATGTATAGTAGTTGCAGCTTGGCTCTCATTCGAGTAAATGGAAGCTGAGCTGCAGTAGCCTGACATAGCCACCACATAGTGGACAGAGCTGTCTGCTTCCAGCTTCCATACACTGTGTAATTCCAATGCTGCAGCTGCTAATTTCAGCTCATACCCCCACCTATCTGATATACAATAGATAATATATCTGAAGGGTATCTCATCAATTTCTTTTGCCTAAAAAAACCCTTTAAGGTATGAAGCAAACATAATAATATTATTATTATTATTGTTTATTTATATAGCACGATTAATTCCATGGTGCTGTACATGATATTAATTCCATGGTGCTTTACATTTGAGGGTTTACATACGGTACACAAAATATACAAGACAAATATAATACTAACAGTGACCAACTGGCACAGTGGGATACAGAGCCCTGCCCGCAAGGGCTTACAATCTATAAGTCTGCAAGATACTGAACCTTGTATGTAGATGAATTCTATGTAAACTGCAAAAACTGTTCAAATGAGAAAATTCATCTTAACAATCATTGCTTTTGTAACTTTGTATTCTTCAGACACGTGTGAAAGTTGGTGGTAGAAGACGACCTCCAACACGAATGGGCAGGAAGCTTGCATCCCAAGATTCTGGGGAAAATGATGATCTGTCATCACCAATATCACCTACGTCAGCTGCAAACAATGACACTGGACTAGCAGAGTCAAACTGGAGAACGGACAGAGATGAAATTTCTACCATGAAGTTATCCTTCTCAGAAAACGACATACAGCCTAGAACGCATACAAAAGCGGCTGTAAATCCTCTGACGCCTGATGTCAATGATTTATTTGGGTCCGACCTCTTTTCAGGTAGCTCATTGCTGAACCCAGGGGCATCCCCACAACAGAAAGAAGAATCACGAGGGAGTGAGTTTTCTAAAAAGCCTTTCTTGGATCAGGGAAAGAAATCTTCATCTGTCTTGTTTGATGGTGATGGCAGCGATGATGACTTATTTAAGTCCATAAAAGACAAACCCAAAAAGACACCTGAGTCCAGCTCTCTGATAGACAAGGAGCCTGAAGATGACCTGTTTGGATTTCAGAAACCTCAGAAGAAAGTAGATGCTCAGCCTGTTGTTCCAAAAGATAAGTCCACAACCAGTGACATGTTTGAAGTAAGTGATGGGATTGTGTTTCTTTCTTTTTTGTATGTGTGTGTGTACTGCAAGAAGCTTCAGCACTTGAGAAAGATTCTTCCACAGATAACAGCTCATGACTAGTGGTCTTAGCAGCAGGAAAAGGGATTGTCCAGCATGGACAACTCCTTTAAGTCTGATGAGATGCAATATTGTCATATAGCAATCTGGTTTTACTACTTTTGAAACTAAGGTTTGTTAAAGAGAACCTGTCATCAGGGTCTCTAAACTACTGGCATGTTCTTATGCATTTCCTCAGCTTTTGATGCTTGTTCATTGTGCAGATGAAACCAGGGACAGAACATGTCAACTCACTTTGCATGGAGTGCCCATCTGGAACACATTGTAATGTCACAGCCTGTTGTAATGTCCTTGGCTTCATCTGTGCATGTGTTGAGATTTGTGCTAGATGTAGCACTTACAAGTTGAATAACAAATT
Source organism: Leptodactylus fallax (assembly GCA_947044405.1). NCBI lineage: Eukaryota > Metazoa > Chordata > Amphibia > Anura > Leptodactylidae > Leptodactylus > Leptodactylus fallax. Next base: position 2,710,972 of record CAMRHE010000005.1, on the reverse strand, counting down.
TGCTCAAGTTGGACTCCTGCTGGTGATTTAGTGGCCCTAAACCTGGTAACAGATTCCCTTTTTAAAGGGTAGCTGAGTTTTCATGAAAAGTTGAAATATGTGGAGGGTGTTGCTGGGCGGTCTGCTCTATGACTTTGTTTTTTTTTTTTGTTTTGTTTTTTACAGAAGACAATTGTGTTTTATTTGCTGCAAAGTCCTCTCATAGCTGTTGTAGAAAAATTGTAATTAAGTCTGTTACAGTTATTTTCATTGCTAACCAAAATTATGCTGAGCACAGAGAGTCTTCAACTAATCTGTTAAACTCTTCAGAATATTTTAGATGAAGATTATGCTTGCCCTCTGGCATAAGGTGCAACCTTGAATTTTTTATTTGTTTATGTAGAAACTGTGGGTGAAACATTGGGACCATAGGATTCTTCATATCATGAATTATCAATGTTGGGCAACTAATGAGTGGTAGTAAATGTCAACAGATATTACCGTCAGATTTGCTGGTAATATTGGTCATGGCATCCACCCAGGCTGAAAATGTATTGGCAAAATAATCCTTTCCATAAATATCCTCCTTAAGCTTCCTCATCTTTGGACTCCAGTTTGATACATCTTTTACAGCATTATAAAGAGCTAGATCCTCTTCAGTGACATAAGCATTGGCCCCCCAGACCACAAGCTTACTGATGAGTGATGGATAAGACCCAGCTGCAATAAGTGCGGTTATACCACCATCACTCCATCCTACCAAGGAAAATCTCTTGAAATTCAAAGCCTGCATCAAATCTATGGCATCTTTTGCATCCCTTGAAAAAAAGTCATCCAGGTAGTCTCGTGCTGGCGGGATGGAAAGTCCATATCCCAGAGGGTCCCACCCAATGATAGTGAAGACTTCTTTATTAAGAAATTTGAGTTGCGGTCCAAAATCAGTTTGACTGCATCCTAAAGCACCAGGAAGTAATAGAACCACATGTTCTCCACAACCCGTGCGCTGATAATGTAGACTGGACCCATTAACTTGCACTCTTCTAGATGTGATCTCTGTGCAGTACCACAGTGCTGAACTCCCGGGCTGCGATGCCCTTAGTACACGGTGCAGGAGCATTGCAGGCCTGACAAGTGTAGCGCCTGCACAGTACAGCGACATATCGGCCTAGAAGCGGCCTTCGCTAGCTTCCCGTTGGCTGTATCTAGTCAGATTCGGCCGCTCTATGACTGTTTAACCCTTCACACATAGTGTCCTATCAGTTTTTCTGCTGCTAATAATTACAATATGGCACATTTTATATTTGTCTTTGAGGCTGTAGGCGTGTACAATAAGTCTGTCTGCCCCCCTACCCTTCCTTTACTGATATTGTTCTGCAATTCTGCCATGAGTACCTATACAAAAGCAAACAAATAGCTGAGAAAAGCCCAAGTGACCATAATATAGGAGATCCAGGAACAGTGACCTGTTAATACATGCAGCTACAACACAAGAAAAAAACAATATATGAGCACAGTCGGTAAAGCTGCTTGGTATCTGAGAATAATAACCCCATCTCTAACCACACAAGCAGCCAAAATGATACAAGCACCTAGAAGACTTTTCCATTGTAAAATCTTCAGTCGAGTGCACTGAACAAGAATTTGTGGACATGTGTATGGAGGCTGTGAGGAGAATCAACTCCTCCCCTCTCCATTCACTCCACCTCCACCTCCACTCACTGTCTTTCCATCTTGCATCTATGGATGATCTTCCCTGGTAACAAATGAGTCAACTGCAAATTAGCTAGAAGGGAGATGCCTGTGGGCAGGAATTTTAAGAGAGGTGTTTTTTTTTTTTTTCCCCGACAGAAAGCAGCCACATTTTTAAAGTGCATTACATTTTGGTTCAGAGTCACGTGATCTAAGAAATGAGAATAAGTTGTCTGAAAAGTTAGTGACCATTTAAATGCAGACTTCACAGCAGGCATTTTCTCTTTGGATGTCTATCCAAACACACTTGCATGTATGTTCTGGCTCAGAGTAGAGGCTACAGACCTGCATGTAGTCTGTGACGGATATCTGACTGAGTGAGACTTCACTGAGGTTGTACCAATAAACACTACCAGATAGCTCAACTCCTCTGTAAGACATGTGGAAGATGTTCAGATGAAGATTTATTCAAATAGAACTCTTGATAGATGAAATACAGGGTGTAAAAAAGATGGTAGTTTTCCAGGCTGAGAGAAGTAGGAAATAAACAACTTGCAGAGCCAGGATAATATCACAGACAGGGTAGGGGGGAGTAGAGAGTAAGGGAGCAGAGATAGGACAAGATTAGATGAAAAGCACAAGTAAAACAAAGCATGACAATAAACAGTGAAGCACTGTATGCATGACCCAAGGTGGGACATGACAGTGTATGAGAAAATCAATGAATGAACCCAACGTTCAATGTGACTAATTTTGGTGTCCTTTGTTTTTCAGGATGATATATTTGCGGCAGAAGCTATTAAACCAATAAAGAAACCAAAAGAGAAAAAAGGGGCATCAGAAGCCAATATTTTTGATGATAATATGGATATTTTTGCTGATTTCACACAAAAACCTAAAGAGAAAAAGTCCAAAAAGAAGATGGAGCCTAAATCCATATTTGATGATGACATGGGTATGTATGAGGGGCATCATTGTTATCTTGCTAACATGTATAGAATACCTTCGATGTATAGATAATGGATTGGTAGGAGAATCTCCCAAAAAATGAGGTGTGGGGACCGCGCTTCACCAAAGATGCTTTATTATACTCAAATAACACAACGCGTTTCGGGGAAATCAGATCCCCTTTATCAAGTGTACAAGAGACAGCCTGAGGAGGTAGGCTGTGAGATCTGAAGTGAGTGAGTTGTAGAAGCAACTACTTCTCTTAGTTCTCCCATAAACATGCATGCTTGGATCAGCATAGCTTGGTTTGTTTTAGTGGGGAGAGGGTAGTAGCCCTCTGCCAGGCTGTTTTTAATGGCTAATTTCCAAGTTTAACTTTAATAGGATCCTCCTTTCTTCAAACAGCAATGTTTGGAATGGGAGAGTCAGTCTAACAGCCACCATATGAGTTAGATCATCACATGATGCCGCTGAAATTGCATTGTTGTCCAGAATTCTTCCATAGTTAGCACCACGCCTGTCCACAGGTTGAGTTCAGTGTTCGCTGTAAGCTTTTATAGCTAGTGAACAGGGTAGTAGGGACCTGGGCGCTGTATCTTCTAATCAGTCTCTCGCAGAATGATCTCCCCCTCAATATATACTGATCTCCCCCTGCATTTGAGTCGCTCCTTATGCCATCTCTCACAGACTGATTTACCTTCCTTAACACAGGCTGATTTCCCTCTCCACACAGCTCATTGGTCCTTTGCAGGAAGCTGTACGCTCATTCTTCAGCTTCCCGTTTCCTCTCTGCACTGAATATAGAGCTTAGTACAGAAAAGGATAGAGAGGACTGTGCAGCTACTGTACGACTGCATAGTTCTCTATGATCGTGCAAGTAATGACTGCCTGATTATTAAAGGGAGAGATCAGGCAGTCTTAAAGGGATCAGTAGTTTTGTGTAGTCTTTTAGATCAGCCACTTTAATTTAAATGGAACTGACCGGCAATACCAGATACAAACCATGGACAGATATGTTGCTGTAACTAGAAGAAAGCAGCCATGTTTTTCTAACCATGTAATTCCTTTTGATCTAATAGAATGTTTTGTGTGTACGGAGTATCTTGGTGTGATGAAAACTGTGTTTTTCTCTTTTTTTTTTTTTTTTTTTTTTTTTTTTTAAATATATAGATGATATATTTTCAGCATCTGTGTCCAACGTAAAGAAAACAAAGTCAAAATCCAAGTCCACTCAGCAGGGGTCAGAAACCAAGCCAGACACCAAAGTGTCCACAGCATTTGATGATCCCCTAAACGTTCTTGGTCAATAAGAGGGAACGGCCATCTTCAAGACTGAGAATATTTGCACAATTTCATTGCTTCATGTTCAAGGTGTATTATCAGTAGTCATATATTTTACTTACTCATTGTAGGCTAAGGAAGAAAAGTTTTAGCTTTTTTTTTTTAAGCACTTAAATGTCTGTGCCAAACTTTCTTACCTGGAAGACCCGATCATCTCATGTTGTGTGTACATATTACAAGGGCTGGTCTATAGAGCAGGATAGTCTCGTCCTGACCATTTCAGGAGACATTCCATTACACTTATGCTCTTCAGTGCGGTTTAGTTACACTGGAGCTGGGTGCCTATTTCTGATGTAGTCTCAGAGTAGGAGATCAGGGCTCTATCCTTGAGCAAGCTACTATTGTCTGTAAATTGTATGGAAAGTAGAAATATCTTTATTTACATACAATGTGAATCAAGATGCAATGTGAACAGTGTCAATACCAGACCGAAATCCCAGCAAATGAAACCATACACACTCTCTTACATAGAATTTCAGCAATTGTCCGCTCCCTGTTCATTTTACTTCCCAACATTTGCAAACTGGGATAACAAAGTATCAGTCATCTTCGTCTTACTATATAATATAAAAAAAAAATTTTTTTATTTATATGGCGCCAATATATGCCACGGCACTTTACAAATCTTTATTATTATATCCAAATCTGCATCATGAAGGATAGAACACGGTGTTGGCATTGTGTACAGTTCCAACTTGTATCCATAGTGCAGTACATTTATAAAATACTGTACAATCCTCGTCCAAATACGATAATTCTATTCAGAAGTCTAACAAATAAAACCTAATTCTATAGGAGGGGGTCACAAATATTTTGTACGCCAAATACACCTCATAAGAGAATGACTCTGTTGGTACTCTGATAATGTATTTTATCTGAATGCATTTCCAGCATTCCCAATTGTATGTTGTTATTCACACAGTGCAATATTTTGATTACACTAAACCAATATGAATATCATAGGAAATCTGAACAAGTTTGTAGAACTTAGCTAATACAAATCCATTAGCTGCAAACCAGTTTTACACGAGCATGTTATAGCCTTGTGTCCCAGTCCAGCATTGGTTTTAGTGGCCCTAACTGGCAGCATCATAGAGATCTATGATGCTATGAGTTCTGGTGGGAAGACATGTGTTTAGGGATGGACACTCAGCTGTAATACTGCAGAAATAAGCCGGTAATATGCTTGTTTGAAACTGACCGTATACAGAATTGAGTGAATGGCAGCCTGTATTGCAACCTTGGGAGCACAGTCACTGAAGCCAGTAACCTTAAAGGGAGTCTATCATTGGGGAAATGTGTTTTTAACTGAAGCAATGTTGGAATAGCCTTTATAAAGGCTATTCTACTCCTCCCTTTTTTTACTTTTCTTCTCCTCGCCACCATTTGTCCAAAAAAACATTTTATTCTCATATATAAATTATGCTCAGGGAGCACCGGGGGTGTTCCCCCTGTGCTCCGAGCATTCCGCGTCATCACCGCAACCCGCCTCCAGCGCTGCTTTTTCACGCCCCCTGCATCTTCTTCTGTACAGCTTGCATCTGCTTTCTCCATCTGCCATTTTTCTGAAGTACACTGGTGTAAGAAACTAAACAAAAATGGCCGACGGAGTATGCTCCGTCGGCTCTCCCTGAACTCAGTGGCTCCTGCTTCAGTTAAAAACACGTTTTCCCAATGATAGAATCCCTTTAAGGGTTTATTCATACAGAGGAATATGGAGCTGATTTTGGGGCTCCAAATTCTGCCTTAAAACCTGCCTCTGATTCAGATTTTTTTTTTTTTTTTTCTGGTAGCTGATTCTGCATGAAATAAATGGGATTTAGAGTGTTTTTTCAGAAAACACATGAAAATCAGCTTCCAAAATCTGCTTCAAAGTCCGGGTGCAGATTTTTTCTACCTGACCCGATTCCTTCTTGTGAACATAACTACCATCATGCATGCAGTTTTGTAGCCTTTTATGAGCCAAAGCTGGAAGTGGATCCGAACAGCAAGAAATGTATAAAGTAAAGACTGATGCTTCTTAGTAACTACTCTTGTACTCTTGTTATAGGCACAAAAAACTACATGTGTGATTCTAGCCTTATAGAAATTTAATATGTGAAGGAAGAGCCAAGTAGCCTCCTGGCAGACCATCTTTATTATATAGCACCCATAATAGACCCTTAAAGTGGTTACAACACACGTCTTCAGGACTTCTTCTCAGTAGCCAGAAAATGCTGTCTACTTGAAATGAGACCAAACAATCCCATTAGTTGATGGTTGTCGACGACCTCCTTAGGCCATATAATAAATAATAATATAATGTTCTCTTTATATTTAACAGCAAGAACAGAATCCCTTTCTTCCTAAACACAAGCTTTGGGAATGATTTCCCTGATCTGATCCATTCTTGGAAGTAACAATATGGCTCCTGTATGGATAAATAGAATGTAGATAATAAAGGATTTACGGTGGCAGATATGGCAGATTTTGCCTATTTCTGCTGAAGATCGGCCATGTGAATGTTCGTTTGCGATGTCTGATAGCAGTCTACCAAAAGATCATGGTCAACCAAATGGTGCAGAATGTAAGTTTTTTTTTTTCCCCCTTGGTAAACAACTAAACTGTCCCTGTGATTGGGCTGTTGAGGGTGGGATTGTTTGTATGAACAGTTCTGTCATCAGTTGGACGGTCGGATAATGTCTATCCAAAATCTAGTGGGTATACGTGCCTAAGTGTCACAAGCCTTTCAGAAGAGGATGAGGAGGATGTTACCCTGCCATGTGACATCATAGTGTGTTTATTAGGGAACAGACACCAGGAATTAACTCTATAGGCTCTCAACTTCAAGAATGGAATACCTAATCCTACATACAGGGACATGTAGAGGCAGCCATTCATACTTGCTATGGCAAGTATGGGGGCCAAAATCTAATGGGCATATTAGCCATATTACAGTTGTCTGAAGTCAACCTGTGGAAGAATTAAAATAGTAATTTCCTGTGGTCTCAGGATACGTGTACTGCGTCTTCACTGTGACACCAGTGCTAAGTGTTTATATAGTGTGCATGCATCCACCTTTAGGGCTTATTTACATGAACGTTTTGACAACACATTGAATCCAATGTGTATATTCACATGGCTGTTTTTTTGACAGGCTGTTTTTCACAGCCATCAAAAAAACAAAGCAAAAAAGAAAAAAAAACTAGCATGCACTATGTTTGTCCATCACTAGTGGCATGTGAATAGACCCATTGAACTTCATGGCTTCTATGACAGCCCTCACATGGCCATTAATCACTGCCATGGGAATAAGTGCTGTCTGTGGACTTGCACAGACAGACATGGCTGTTCATCATGGACATCAGGTACGCAATAAATGGCAAAGCCATGTGCATAAAGCCTTAGGCTAGGACTACACACCAACTTTGGCTGCGATACGCCTGTCACGCGACCAATCACAGTGTTGCCCTTTGACCCCTTCACTAATGTGAGTGAATGAAGTCAAATTGTGACCCCAAGTGTACTGTGAATTCAACATCGCAAAAAAGTCCAGCAGTGCTGAACTAGCTAGCAGCTGCAGCACGCTGGAGATCAGTGTGGATCAATTGACTTACATTTGTTTAGGAGTTGCACAATGGGAGTCGCCATGTAGCCTTATCCTTATGGACAAATGTGCTTACCTATACATAAGGACGGATCTGACACTTTCGAGATCTGCTTAAAGGGAGTCTGTCAGATGTGAAACATATTAAACCAGCAACACAGTTAGATAGGTCAGACTCACCTGAATGTAACGCCTTTTACCCCATGAAAATGTGTGCCTCCTTTGCTGAGATATGCAAATTAGCAGTCTGGAGCACTGAGGACGGGCCCATTGCCCTAAATGGCTGCGCCTCCCAATGCTCTAATGTGATTGTGGGATTTCAGCACTACTCCTTGGCCCTGTCACTCAAAGAAGCGAGGGAGCAAGAAGGGCATATTAGCACAGGGTGGGGTGTAACATTGAGGCGAGCCTGACCTATCTGCTTTACAGGTGTAATATTCTTCCCCCAGGTGCCAGACTCCCTTTACTGTACATTACACAGTCAGTTCTGCAGTATTTAGTCTGCATGCATGTGACACAGACACATACAGTTCTACTACATGACATCAAACGCCCTCTAGCCCACCCCAGAACACAGCCTGACTCTTCCTAAACGGCAATGACATCATCAATCGGTAGGCTCTATCGTCCCCGCCCATTCTTAGTGTTCTCTGATCACATGACCCAGCATTAGCCTATGCTTCCTGCCTAGATGAGTCACGTGACACCCGTTGTTAAGGACAGGGGTTAACGTCCGGGTATCTCTGTAACAACAACAAGAGGTGATGACCCCGCCCCCTTACTCTCCTCCCAGTGGCTGCCTCCCTCTACTGTCTTTATGGTCACGCCCACTCTTCTTATTGGCTGACGGTACGCCATAGAGTCGCCCTCGTTCAAGCCCGTTGCTTATTGGTCGGAGTGTCTGTCTGTTGTTCTGACGTCACAAAGGAGAGGCGTGGCTTGGAGGCGAATTCGGGTTAGTCGCTTGGAAGGTGTTGGAGGAGAGTCCGGGGTGGGGGTTCTAGCTAACCCCGTTGGTAATAGCTGGAGGGTCGGGGGAATGTGCGGGTGTATTCGCCCTGGCTAGAAGGACCAGCAGAATTTTGGTGGGGGGAGGGGTAAGGGGCAGTAGTACTGGTGAGTGTCACCCAGTGTACCCCTACCATTCAGTGCCAACTCTCATGGGTATCCCCACCGATGAGTGATCTGCAGACTGACATGCTGAGGTAGGTCATGACCTCTCTAAGGCATATGGAATAAAGTGTAAGCTCCTGTGGTCAGGTGTGTGGCAGGCATTGTCTGCAGGTGACATCATGTTACATCATACCTGGGGGTAGGCAGGGAAGGGTTAATGGACACCTGTGCATGAATCTACCTGCACTCCTCACCATGGTGTAATATTTATCTTCTCCTATGCTGATCTGTCCCAGTGAACTAGCCTGCTCTGTACAGGGGGTCCTGCTAGTTACAGAGCTGTATCGCCCTCCCAGCTTCTCATATCACTGGATCAGTCCGTATTCTATATACAGATGACTGGTCGTAAGCTAGTGGGCGATAATGATCCATAAGAAGCATGGGAGGAGAATCCTAGTGTAGGGCTCTGTTCACATGTGTTTGAAGCTTACATCAGCAGTTCTTTCAGAGTGGGTGGTATTGCATAGAGCACAATTCCTGGTTTTTAAATTGCCAGAAACCACTTCAGGCCTCCATTAGGGTTAGTGAGGGACCATGATACAGCAGATCCTTTTATAACAGATGTGACCTGTGTATTGGGAGACCTCAGACTAGGTCAGTGATACCCAATAGGTGTGCTTTGCTCACCCCCCCAGGGTGCCATGATACTCCAGTTGGAAAGATGATTGTATGTTTTCTTGCAACACTATCTTAACACGCACATATTTTGTCTTGGTAAAAATGAGTTGGTAGGTGAGTCCCAAGCAATTTTTTTTCCAGGGGTGCCCGGAGTCTGTAAAGGTTGGAACACATTGGTTAGGTGCAATGAAACCTCTGTGTGGTGTTATTTGTTATCATCCAACCAGCCACAAATGGATTTTTTCATACTGATGACCTATGCACAGGATTTGTAGGTGTCTGACACCTGGATCCTGCACAGATCAGCTGTTCTGGCAGCCTCTAGATGCCAGAAGGTGCTGTACTGGACGTAATAGGAGCATATTTGAATAGGAGCAGCCTACATACACTCCCCCTACAGCACCAGCTTCCGACACCTAGAGGCTGCTGAAAAAGCTGTTCTGGGCGGGATCCTGGTGTTGCACCCCCACAGATCACTTATTGTGTATGTGTCGTGTGCATGAGGCCTTATTCATTTCATTGTAATGTCTGTAGACACCTGTTTTACTGAATGTGCCCTCTGTCTGACGGCTGAGCATGCACGCTGCACCTCCCTTTGAAGTATATGGGACTGATGAAGATGACCATGCACTGCGCTCGGCCATCAGTGAGGTCCCCAGTGGTGGGATCTTCAGTAATCAGACACTTATCACCTATGCTTAGGTTGTGATCATGTGACAACCCTTTTAAGACAGAATGGTGTATAAAAAAAAAAAAAAAAGTAAGTTTTGGGCAAATTACTATTGCATTTATGACTAGTCTGTGGTGTATCTAGTTTGAGCTAAAACTGTTCTAATTTGCTAGACGTATGGGTGTGGCTTCTCAGAAAAGGGGTCATGGCTTAAATTTAACACATTGTGCCACTGTAATAGGAGGTATAAACGTAGACTGGACAGTATAAAGATACACCATATGTATCATCAGACACCATGGAAAATTTTATCGATTTATCTATAGGTAGTGTTTGCCTCTGGACTGTGGAGTTGGTACGCCAAATCTCTATTTTTCCACAGACCGACTCTGACTTCGCCTCTAATTCATTAAAATGCTAGTGAATTAATGAATTATTATGAAATGAAATATGTAAAAAATATTCATGTAATTGTACAATATTAAAAATAATTTTATTTTGAGAGTCCTGGTTAGCCTGTCTTTCAGTATTTGTTGCCTGGGTACTTGACACTAGGTTCACAATAGTGCCAGGCTGTCCATTGTTCAGGTCCGCTAGGAGACCTGAATGACGGAGAGCCAGATCGCTAATATAGCGGTTCCTGGCGGACCCCATTGACTATAATGCATACTGAATGCGGTGTCAAGAAAGTCTTTCGTGCAGGACTTTTGTCTCCACCGATTTTTGACGCTTTCTCCGGTGCAGATCTGAACCTAGCCTTAGGTTGTTGCTCTTCATTGCAGTTTTGCTTGCTTAGATTGGCTGCTAGGTATAAATTCAAGATCCCCAAGTCTATGCATGCATTTCACTTACAGAAAGGTTACAGTAACTCAAAAGTAACTAAGCAATGGATGTGTTTAAGTCCAACTGGTCACTCTGGGACACTTATTGTATATTGCATGGAATCTAAATATAAGTATCCTAATCCCCCCCCCCCTCCTTCGTGTTCATCTTCTTTGTCCCCCCCCTCCTTTTTTTTTTTTTTTTTTTTTTTGGGCACTACATGTTTAGTGTCTTTCATTGCTGGAATTTGATCTTGACACTATTTCGGCTCTGTGACCTGTATGGTCAATCTTTCACTGTTTACATATTTTGTGCTTTGAAAAATGTCTAATAAAAAATAAATAAATCACAAGTGGTAAAATAAGAGAATTTGCCCATAAAAGTGCTTTTATAAAAGGGTTATGCACAAAACACTCTAACACATTTAATAATACAATTTTTTTTATATGGCATTAACATATACCATGACCCTTTAGGGAGTAACAATACAAAAAGTAATGAGAATGAGTGAAAAAACTTGATATAAGAGGAGAGAGCTTATAACCTAAGTACTCCAAAGACATATTGTGAGCCCTATATGAGAGAGTGACTGACTATGTCTGTAAAGCGCTGCAGAATATGTTGGCGTTACACAAGTAAGAGAAATAATAAATAAGTAATAAACCTAGGAATAGCTTTATCAGCATTATTCACTTCCCTCGGCTAGCACTGTTCACTCGAGTGAGAATTTCTATCTAACTCAAGAACAAGAGACCTACAGGACTTGGGAAACTGTTTTAGGCCAAGTTCACAGCTGCGTTGGCATCTCTGGTTTTTTGTTCTGTTATGGGCAAAAAATATTGAAAATGACAGGACACCGGAGATGTTTACTTTAAAATAAATGAATAATGGATTTGTCATGTGATGGGCAACAAAAGTAATTGTGCATTGCAATATAAAGGAATCTGCGAAGCCTCTGAATGAAGATCTGAACACAGCTTTAGAGGCGACATAATCAATACATCAGGTGGCAGTATCAAAATATTACAAATATTAGGCTCTGTTCACAACTGTATCATCTTCCGTTTCTTGAAGCGTCATAGAACTGACTCATTTCTGTTGAGTAATGTCCCAGTCTTTGTTATGCCTTCCAAAGATAATAGAAAGCTAACTAAACAGTTGTATGTAGTTTCCATTCTGTCACAGAATTGGCATACAGTCCTTTGCCTACAGTAGGTGCTTTTCTATTGCCTATTGCATCTTTCATGGTTTGTCTCTCCCCCTCTTATGTGCCCCTTCTCTCTTCATAGAGGAACTCCCACAATAACAGCCTTGACTGATTACAATGGTTGCCATTGTAGATAAGCGATTGTAGATGAGCAAGTATTTCTAGTCAGGGACTTTAACGCCAACCTGGCGGGTGCTGCTCTATCTGCAGCATGTGATGGAGAGAAGCTAAACTCTGGTATATAAGTATGATTTAGAGAAGAACTAAAGCGGAGTAAATTCTGAAAGGACTCCTAGGAGAGACCAATAGAGTCCTGATCCACTCCCCCTTCCCACACAGAGTGATTGACAGCTCTCCCTGTATGAGAGTGTACACAGAAGGCTGTCCATAACTGTGTGTGGGCGGGGGAATCGGGACTTTTTGTCTCTTGTAGGAGTCCTGTCATGTTTTACCCTGCTTTTACTCAGAAAACCTATGTACTGTATCATAGAGCTCAGATCCTCTCCCTTTGTCTTCTCCTGCTCTCAGATAGGGCAGCAGAAATCATCTGACAGAATCGCTATAAAGTCTGAGGCACATCTCCCTGTAGAACACGTACATATACTATCATGATGTTAGCTGTGAATTCCCTTTATCTCTAACCTTTTTCTTTTAATGCGTCTGCAGGTTGCCATATTTAAAGATGGAGAAAGATCATATGCCATATGTGTGTAGTCCAGAGGAGTCCTCATTTTAGTTCTTCTCTTCACTAGTTTTACCCCCTATGCAATGTCAAACAAAAAGGAACCTCCTTTTTTTAACGAAGATAACTTTGGATCCTTCCATTACAAGCTACCTTTCTATGATACCATGGAGCTCTTCATTGAAACTCTCACAGGGACTTGCTTTGAGCTTCGGGTGTCACCATTTGAAACAGTCGTCTGCGTAAAAGCCAAAATTCAGAGGTTGGAAGGTATGTATTTTACAGAACTGTTACCAGAATTGTAATGTGGTGTTTGTGTTCAAGATTGGATTCACACCATGCCCCATAAGTGTCAGGGCTGCCCATAGAAGCCAGTTAGATTTTGGCTTTCATAGGTAGCAATAGGCTAGATTCACCTGACGCACATCGGCCCTCCTACACAATGGTCTCAGTAGAGTGCCACTGCAATTGGATGACATTGGCATCCGTAAAGAAATCCTCTTGGAGGGCTTTGTGGGTATTGAGCACTCAAAATAATGCCCACTTTTGGACTGCACCCTACTAATTTTGATGTACCTGTCCTTGTTAGATTATGGGAATTAGGCCAGTGGCAGAGTGACCACCTGACTAGGAAGCCTGTGTGCTGTATAAAGGAATCATACACTTTTAATTGCTCAACAGCTATTCCTCCTCCTGCTCCCCCATATACATGCACACTTGCCTTGGATAAGAGTGAATGCGTTTTCATTGGGGAGATGAGTATACTGCTACCTAAGACCTCTGATGGCAAGTTCAGAGGTCTTAGGTAACATCTTAGGTAAATAATCGGGCATGTAAAAACCAGCATGCCTGATCCTTCCTTCCCCCAACATCATGTGTCAGGGCAGAGTCAGGTGGCTTCCATGCATAAGAGGTTCAGCTGACTAGTAGGATATGAGGCCTGAGAACCTTAGGCATGGCTGAAGAAGCCTTTTTGGTTGTCCAGGCTATTGCTGGCTTTTTCTTACGTTTTGTTCATTGGTTTTCGGCAGATGTTAATTATTGTATTGTCACTAGGGGACATAGCGTAAACAGTCACTCCAGTCCTTCAAGTCCACTCTACTCCCCTGCTAAGCTCTAACAATTGACAAACCTCCACTCTGAAAATGATGTTTGCAAAAGACCTTTTTTTTTTTTACTGTTTCATTGTATTTGTATAGTAAGAAATCAGTGTTTATAAGTAATAAAGTACATGAACCATTCTGCAAAAATGTTAAGTATTTTCAGACAAACTTAAGTGTCTGAGGTCATGAAAGTTGTTGCTTTTGTTATGTTCTGACTCCATGTATGTATGAACTTATTGTAAGGCTATTAGGGAAGGTACGTTTTCTCGTCCACATGAAAAATGTCTGAACCTGCGCAATAACCCTAATTTACTTAAATGACGCCTTAGGTACTTCGCCAGTAACCGCTCTTAGACAAGATTGGTGGTTTTGTCTCTAATCCCATGCAAGCATTTGAACTTTGTGGTTGCTAAGTGTTCAGGTCATGTCGTGTGTGTTGGGGGGGGGGGGGTTGTTTTTTTTTAATTTAATGTGCTATTATCAGGGCGGGGCAACTGCCTAGAACACCACCTTATGGCAAGAAGGAAGAAGCACACTCAAGGGCTCATCATCCATTATGGTAGCCTCAGACTGTGCCCTACCAAGACTGCAGGGAGTGTCGATATAGTCTCCAGGGGCTCCTGGGGCATTCACGTGGAGGAATTTGAGACTGTTTACCGCTTCATATTCTTTTAAAAAATTCTGGCCCTGTGGAGTGGAGAAGAGCTTACAATCTGAGGAAATAGGGTAACACCAGAGGGAGGTAAGAGGGCTTGTTTGGTACAATGGGCCAGCCATCTCTTAATAAATAAGGTCCTCTAATTGAAGCTGAATGAGCCGTCACCAGCCGGTATACTAAGTGCATGGAGTGGAAGAGTGAAGAAATCAGGCGATACCTTTTAGTGCATGGAGTGCACTGAACTATACATGAGCCTGTCTACCTGTACTACAGTTATAAGCAGCGTACAGATTATAGCTAGCAATAAACAGGGAAACAAAATGGTTTTCTGCACAAGATTTTCACAGAAAGGATACAAAATTTATTGAAGAACTTTACAATATTTATTAAAGTCACAAATGTTGCCAGAAAATCAAAAGTTGCTTGAAAGTTTAGTTACACTATAGTGTGTCAGTTTCCAATAATATCTACACAAGTAAACCTAATAATGATCTGTAACCGATATTACATCTATGCTGATCTTTATATATCATTTCAGGCATTCCCATTGCACAGCAACATTTAATTTGGAATAACAAGGAACTAGAGGACGAGTTTAGCCTGAATGACTATAAGTAAGTATTTGGCTCTAAATTTTAAATTTTGTGTGTGTGTGTATACAGTGGGGAAAAAAAAAGTATTTAGTCAGCCACCAATTGTGCAAGTTCTCCCACTTAAAAAGATGAGGCCGGCCTGTAATTGACATCATAGGTAGACCTCAACTATGAGAGACAAAATGAGAAAACATATCTAGAAAACCACATTGTCTGATTTTTTTTTTTTTTAAGAATTTATTTGCAAATTATGGTGGCAAATAAGTGTTTGGTCAATAACAAAAGTTCATCTCAATACTTTGTTATATATCCTTTGTTGGCAATGACAGAGGTCAGACGTTTTCTGTAAGTCTTCACAAGGTTGGCACACACTGTTGCTGGTATGTTGGCCCATTCCTCCATGCAGATCTCCTCTAGAGCAGGGATGTTTTGGGGCTGTCGCTGGGCAACACGGACTTTCAACTCCCTCTAAAGGTTTTCTATGGGGTTGAGATCTGGAGACTGGCTAGGCCACTCCAGGACCTTGAAATGCTTCTTACGAAGCCACTCCTTCATTGCCCTGGCAGTGTGCTTGGGATCATTGTCATGCTGAAAGACCCAGCCACGTTTCATCTTCAATGCCCTTGCTGATGGAAGGAGGTTTGCACTCAAAATCTCACGATACATGGCCCCATTCATTCTTTCATGTACACAGATCAGTCATCCTGGTCTCTTTGCAGAGAAACAGCCCCAAAACATGATGCTGCCACCCCCATGCTTCACAGTAGGTATGGTGTTCTTTGGATGCAACTCAGCATTCACTCTCCTCCAAACATGACGAGTTGTGTTTCTACCAAACAGTTCTACTTTGGTTACATCTGACCATATGACATTCTCCCAATACTCTTCTGGAACATCCAAATGCTCTCTAGCAAACTTCAGACGGGCCCGGATATGTTCTGGCTTAAGCAGGGGGACACGTCTGGCACTGCAGGATCTGAGTCCCTGGCGGCGTAGTGTGTTACTGACGGTAGCCTTTGTTACGTTAGTCCCAGCTTTCTGCAGGTCATTCACTAGGTCCCCCCTTGTGGTTCTGGGATTTTTGCTCACCGTTCTTGTGATTATTTTGACCCCACGGGGTGAGATCTTGCATGGAGCCCCTGATCGAGGGAGATCATCAGTGGTCTTGTATGTCTTCCATTTTCTAATTATTGCTCCCACAGTTGATTTCTTCACACCAAGCTGCTTGCCTATTGCAGATTCAGTCTTCCCAGCCTGGTGCAGGTCTACAATTTTGTTTCTGGTGTCCTTCCTCAGCTCTTTGGTCTTCACCATAGTGGAGTTTGGAGTGTGACTGTTATGAGGTGGGGGACAGGTGTCTTTTATACTGATAACAATGTCAAACAGGAGCCATTACTACAGGTAATGAGTGGAGGACAGAGGAGCCTCTTAAAGAAGAAGTTACAGGTCTGTTAGAGCCAGAAATCTTGCTTGTTTGTAGGTGACCAAATACTTATTTTCCACCATAATTTGCAAATAAATTCTTAAAAAATCAGACAATGTGATTTTCTAGATATGTCTTCTCATTTTGTCTCTCATAGTTGAGGTCTACCTATGATGACAATTACAGGCCTCTCTCATCTCTTTAAGTGGGAGAACTTGCACAATTGGTGGCTGACTAAATACTTTTTTTTTTATATATATATCTCAATTTTTTTTTTTTTTTATGTTCCCCCCCCCCCCTCAAGTATCTCTGAAGGTTGCACACTGAAACTGGTGCTGGCTATGAGAGGAGGTCCAATTAACACTCGGAGAGGTATGTACTGCTTAAATAGTCCATCCACTTGCAACTTCCTGAAGGCTGCTACAACAGATGATCTGTGCGGGGTCTGGTTGTTGAACCCCAACAGATCATATATTGATGACCTATCCTGTGAATAGGTCATCAGTATAAGAAAAATGCATTTTGGGCAGGAAATCCCTTTCAATGATGAACTATTAAGAGTTAGCGGGCTAGTAGGACTGGAGAGTCCTCAGCGTCCGTTGTTTCAGCATAATGGAAAAAGCCCTTAATTTTACAATATAGACTGAATCGTGTATTTACTTGAAATATATTTAAGAGTTCTTAAAAGAAAGTTGGCACTGTCTGGTAGTTACTTCCAGTGTGATATGGAGGATAAGAAATCAAGCATTGACATCTTATTTAGAAGGAGGTATTCCTAGAGAGGAAGTTCTTAGGAGTCAGACAGGGAATATCCTGCCCCCTTTCCCACTTAAATAAATCTTTTTTAGGTCTATCAGTGGGGACATTTCTTGCAGTGCATGAAAAGATGCTTCTCTGCAAATGCTCACAGTGTTTGTAGAATTTGCCCATTATGAAACAAACACATGCTTGGCACTTTGTCACCAGTCTACTATTGGTGTTGTACAGGTGAGGCTGCTATCCCTTGCAGCATCCTAGTTTAAATACTGGCAAAATGTACATTTCATTCAGATATACTGCGCAGGACTGTTCTTAGGTTTTGTGTATGCTCATTTGTTTGCTATGCTCAGTGCCACTGGATGACACAGTCAGAGAGATAGCAGAGTACATGGACCCTGTACGAGATGAGATGTCGGAAAAGGCCACTGCAAATAAGCAGGTTACATTTCTGGTATACCGTGAAGGAGATCAGCTGAATTTCTTCCGTGTAGTGGACAGAGGGGATGGTACCCTGACACCATTATCAGAATCTCTCAGGTAAACACCATTTTCTTTACATTAATTTACAGTACATGATCCAGTTTTTGCAGCTGAAGCATTTCTGATAGTATCTTTTAAATGGAATTTCTAGATAAAACCGCTTGCACATCGCTCGAGGCTTCAGCATTGCCTTGGTCATAACTTCTAGATAATGAAGATAAATGCAGAGAGAGTATAGAGAGGACTCTGCAACTGTAACAGCATAGCTTCACAGTTCTCTTTATGATCAGGCAGAGTGATCCTGTAGTGCTGTCTGCTCATTAAGGGGACAGACCGCATGTGCTGAAGGGGTCTGTAGGCACTTGTCAATCATAGGTCTTGCTCATGCATCTTCCCTAAAGCTACATGCACATGTTGCGAATTATATGTGGATTTTCATGTAATACACTAGCTTTTAAGTCTATGAGGTGTTTTTTAAAGGTCATTAATTATGTAGCCTTAAAACCCCTTTAATGTGTAGGTCTTATGTAACATAAGTGATGGTATTAAATATTACTTCTTGTCCCACAAAAAACAAGCCCTCATACAGTGATGTCAATAGAATAGTAACAATTATGGCTCTTTAGAAGGCATAAAAAAATTAAAATTGGCAACAGTAGAAGGGGTTGTGTTTTATAAAGCAGATTCTGCTATACAAATGACTATATATGACATCAGTAGTTGCAGGGCAGAGTTATTTCATAGATCTAGAGTGATGCAAAGAGATCCTGCTATTTACTAAGGGATCTGTTAAACATGTGGTGGCCATACCCTCGGATACAGTACCTGTCAGCTTGGTGTTTGTTCAGCGAATAACTATTCCTGCCAGCTCCACCATACACATGCATGCTTGTGTCCTGTTCTACACATTAGATGGTCAGGTTCAGATGATCTTCAAATGTGTATGTCTCAGAAGGAAGAATTAATATCCTGTCTGAGTCCTTTTCCATTTTCTTCTGAGCAGAAATTTACCACCTTCAAAGAAATTAATATAGTCCAAAATGTGACAAACTATTTCAGATTTAAGGAGTTACCATCTACCTGTAAGTTTTAGTGTGACTTGTATCTATAAGAGAGGAACAGAGTATATAAATAACAAGTCATAAGTGCCTGTACCTCTAGTTACCTGTACCTACCAACATTCTTGAATTAAAATTGACAAAATAGTCCACTTTATCTGCCAACATCTCCTTCATGTTATCATCCAGAAAAATATGCCACATCACAGCGAAACCTATTCATTAGTTATTATATGTATACATGATGTGTTTCTGTCTTCTCCATAGTGGAAGTTCGGTCTATAACTTGTATGCTGAAGATGAGGATGACATTGAGGCTTCTCCATCTGGCCAACAGATTATAGAAAATTCAATCACTATGAACAAAATGAAGTTGTTGAAATCAAAGATGGAGAACATGAACCTCAATAAAAAGGTCTTTAATGCAACACAGTAAATGCTCTTAACTAGTATGGCTGTCTCCTAAAACTTACATGCTCTGTATAACATACCCTTTTATAGTAGGCAGGTTTTAGTACTTACATTGTTGTAGTTTAGAGTCCTGTACCCATCAGGTAAGCGGTTGTATATGAATATAGCTGTGAACTACCTGATCGCTAGACCCCAAAACTGCAACCAACCTGTTATCTAGGGCAGTCACAGGGTCCCATATGGATGCCTTTCTACTTTCTTGCAGGTTTGAGATCATGCAGAAAAAGAACATTGAATGCTGTGTTCCCTTGCCTGTATAGAGTTATGGGGTGAAACCCCTCTCTCAAAGTCATGCTGACTGGTTCCCCCTCTTGGATTGATTGACATTACATAGGCCTGGTATGTACACAATGAATTAAGGAGTTCTGGCTTCTGCTTTATTGGCTTGTGCTCTGGATGCAGCTGAAGGTGTTTTGTGTAGGCCAGGTACATCATCCCAATGTCGATCAAGCCAGAAGGAGGACCTGCCAGCATCACTTTACCCTCGACTCCTTAAAGACATGGAAATGCATGTGTATATTGTATTTATTCTGCATGATGTCGAAATGGCAAGAAAGTAGAAGATCATTGGTCCTGCATATTAGGTTGGTGGCAACTTGGTGGGTCTATTTGAAGCTTGTTGTTGATACATTCATCAAGAAGATTAAAAGTAGATACTTGTGTTTTAAGATGGGAATGAAGTTTCTTATAAAATCTATGCCCTTCCCGTTTTCTCCTGGCGTATGACTTGATGATGTCCCTTATGACACTTTTTATTGAAGCATATCTTGATGTGTATGCTGTTGTGCATTACATTACATGGTTCTGGATGCTGTCGCTTGGCACTCTCATGACTCCCTTCAATTATTTTATTTTTATTTATTTTTTTTTGTGTAGCCGAAGAAGTCTTCTAAGTTGAAACCACGGCCCCCTAATGCTCCACGACCTACAAGTGGCTCGATGGCTTCTGCCCGTCACAGACTTCTAAGAGTTCTCCCTCACATTGGACAAACTTGCCTACCTCCTGGGAACCCGTACAGCTCCGTGTCTTCCCACAATGCACTTTCTACCCTAACTGCTGCTACTAGGACAATACCTTCTATCACTAGTGACTTTCTTAAAGAAGAGGAGACTTGGGAAAGCTCAACATTAATTCCATCTCTAACTAGTATTAATTTACCTCCCAAGGTTTCAAGTGTAGAACTTGAAAGTCCAAGTCATTCAACAAATACAGTTCTCTCGCCTGTTACCCCCACAAAAGATGTCCTGACAAAAGACAGCGACCCCATCTTGCATCAG
This sequence comes from Leptodactylus fallax, assembly GCA_947044405.1. NCBI lineage: Eukaryota > Metazoa > Chordata > Amphibia > Anura > Leptodactylidae > Leptodactylus > Leptodactylus fallax. Next base: position 2,690,434 of record CAMRHE010000005.1, on the reverse strand, counting down.
AACCTAAACATTTTCTCCTCTGAAGATGCATCTAGGTCAATTTCAGAGTCCTTTGCATTGCTAGCTGAGACAGGGACTTCAGAGCAGTATGGAGAACTCTGCAGCTTGAGTAAAATGAAGTCTGATTTTCAGTTGACAGAGGGAAACAAAGAGGCCTCCGCTATTGAGACACATCAGACAGCACTCTCCAAATCCTTGAACTCTGACTTGATGGAGACCTCTCTTATTAATACTGCTGAACTAAGCCCACCAAGAAGCAAGTTTCTGTCACCCATTCACTTTTCTCCACAGCTGAATGATGCCACCTTCTCCAAGACACGACAGCCTAAGTGTTTTGATTTGGGAGGCCTGAGGCCACCTGCCTCACACAGTCATTTCCATTCTCTGCAACTCCGAAACATGACCGATCCTACTTTTTCTAGGACAACTAGATTCAGAGGCGTGAAAGTGGAATCTCCAGGGAAACGATCAGATGTAATTTCCAAAATGGAGGCAAGAGACATGACAGAGTTGGTTAATAAAGCATCTAAAGAACCCATGGGGTCACTTAATAACTTAGGATTTCTTGCTTCGCTGGCTCGAAGCACAAGTAGAGACAACTTAAGCAGTTCTAGCAATCCTGTACGACTACGAAATCTTGTTGCTCCACCAACCACTCTTCAGGAAGAGAGAATCTCTGTACATGACACTTTGAACATATTTAGTGTAAGTTTCCACAAGCAATAAAGTGCTTTTCTGTTACTTTAATGGTTAATACTTCATTGATATCAGATCAGTGTGGATCTGACCCCCAGCTGTTTGAAGGGACACTGGCACAAGGGTTTTACAGTCCCCAATGGATGTTTCATGCTGATAATATATCCGCAGGATTGGTCACCAGTATCTGATCTATTTGGGTCTGACACCCAGACCCTGCACAAATCAGCCTCCAGGCACCAGAAGCTGCAGCAGTGGATGGGGAGCAGATGCAGTCTGCTCATATTTAAGTAATAGCAACGGAGCTCTATCCCGGTCCACTTTGTAGTGGTGGCCCTGGGGAACTGCAGCTCTGTTACTATTACTTTACTTTAATAGGAGAAGCTGCTTTCACTCCCTATCCACTGTATCAGCCAGTACAGCTGATCTGTGTGTCTGGCTGTCTGACCCCCCTTAGATCAGATACTGCTGATCTATCCTGATGGCCATAAAAACCCTTTTGAGTGTCATGGCCTCTTTGTAACCAAACACATCACTGTACATTGTGTGTCTGCTATTATATGTAGTTCTATCCCAGTAAGCGACACTACCACATACAGCCACTACAAAATGTCCAGAGCTGTGCCTGGTAAACCATGATGAGGCTGCAGCTGACTGGTAGGAGTTAGTACTGCTATCAGATAGTACTGCTCGCCTTACCTCTCCCTGTGGGATAGGTCCCTAAGAAATGGAATTGGGAACTGGAGTGAGAGAGAGTATTAGTTTTACTATTCATTACTTTGAATTAGAAATTGCTTTGTTATACAAAGTACTATGTGTTATGTAACAAACTGTTAACTGAAAGAATAACAGGGAGAGGTCAGAGTTTCTCTTTAAATGAGTCCTTTGCCTTATACAACCTTTTGACCTGTTAAAACATGCAGTTAAGGGGGCCCCCACTGCCCCCTTTCTAGTAGCTAAGGCAGACAACCATATGGGTGCCATATAAAACTTTATTTCTCCTGCAACAAGTTTGTTTGGCAAATGGAAAGATACAAAGTAAGCTGTAAAACTATTTGTTCGCAGTGTAATACTGTAAATGCATGTTAAAGAAATATTTATATATCTATATATATTATTAAACTGTATTGAAACTGTTTGTATTTTCTTTCATGTTTTTACAGACACCCCATGGACTTGGACAAAGTGTGGTCAATACAAGCTGTGGGAAAAGTACAGGTAAAACTATTGTTGTTTAAAGGGGTCGTCTGACCATAACTTGTGAATGATGTACCTTAATGAACTCCAGAAATGCTTCATGTACTTGTAGTAATCTGGTTTATTACCACTGGACTGGGTGTTTCTTATGCTTTTGATCAGAGCTGCAGTAGGGATATTTCTAAGCAGAGTGGCCAAGACCACTATAGTTCCATCCACCGCAAGGATATGAAGCTAAATTTTTCTGCTTGACTTTTCTTTTTCGGCTGCCTTCCCAGGCAATACTTTTCCTCCTCTTTATTGACTTCTATAGGAGTTATCAGGCAGAATCCACCTGAAGATTGTGCATGACTCTTATTTTTTCTGATAGCTAAAAAAAATCAGTGTCTGCCTCCTGCTGAAATCAATGGAGGGTGGTTTCAGGAACAATTTGGAGCAGATTTTGTGGTGTTATCCACACTCTGCATTGTGAACATACCCTAAGCTGCTTGGCATTGCAAACAATGGGCCATGTCAACGGTTACTAGTACAGAATAGGAAAGACTGTGTTTGATACCGCTCATAGAATATGGCTAAATCATGTCCAGCTATTCTAAATGTATTCCTTTTCTTTCCTGTTCAGTTGAAGCCACACATCTCTTTCCTCCTGTTAAGGCTGCTGTTCGAAGTAAGAAGGCAACAAAGCACTGCTTTCTCTGTGGGAAGAAAACTGGCTTGGCAACTAGCTATGAATGCAGGTAACTGTGTGGATTGTCTGAACGCCTGCTTGGCATGTCATACAAATGTAACCAAATTCTTGCCGCCCATTGATAAATGTCTGTGCGGTCGGCATCTGACTCTGCAAGGACATACATCTTGGCATGGTTAAGCAGCTGCAGGAGATCATGCAGAAGCAGGGAATCAACTGTTAACATCCAGCTGTGCTAGAGAGAAGGCATGGATGGTGTATACACAGTGCTCAGTATAGCTGTGGGAGCTGCCATAATGTCGGCAACTCTTCAGTTCATATTAAAATGACCAAAAAAATAAAGTGAAATTTAAAAAAATAAATAAATAAAAATCGCTGCCACACCAACATCACAGGTTCTAGCCCTGCCCCCAGTGTCATAAAAATGCAAAAAAAAAATTACCCTGAGAAGAAGCTATATAAGACTAAATGTTACAATACAGATACATTTCTCCTCCTTTTGTTGTTTACATTTCCTGGATATTAAAAAAAAAAAACAAAAAAAAAAAACTAAGAGAACTTGCAAAAATAAAGACCTATTTATCATCCAAAAAATACAAAAATTATTTGAATAACTTGAATGAAAAAAAAAAGTTAACACTGAAAACCGCATTTATGAAAAAAATGATAATGCTGTGATAGAGGAAAGTGGTTTAACATACAATAAAAGCTAGAAGACCTTAATCACCCAGTGCAATGTCTAAGGCATGTTACGCTAAGTTTACACTAGCATCGTGGTCTCCCCATTGACTGTAATGGGGTCCGTCGGGTTTCCGCTATTTCAAAACTGAAAGTGGAGGAATAAAAAGTCCTCCGTGCAGGACTTTTCTCTCTGCTGATTTTCTTTGGCACAGATGTGAACCCAGCCTTAGCTCAAAAGTCCTTTAGGGGCATCTCTTTTTCTGCTGAGGCTTTGCTGTCCGCTCTAGATAACCATCCCTAACTGCAGACAAGGTGGTAAATGTCACTCTAGCAACTGCAGGTAGAGCTGGGCGCAGTCAGAGCTGCTTATCTAGCGAAGAGAGTAAAGCAGGAGAGGAAATGCCACTAACGTCCTTTTCAGCTAATTTGCATAAGAATAATCACTGACTTATATGGAAATGGAGCTGCAATGCAGAATAAGAAAGACCTTTTTGGAAAGTGTAGAAGCAGCCATACAAGGTACTCTCATTAGTTTGATAACAATTTTCCTGCTGACAGACTCCCTTTAAGATATCAGGATATTTCGAGTCAAGAACTGTTTAGCAGTTCTCTTTTCTTTACATTAATATTAGATGTATGTAAATATTTTTTTTTTTCTTCTAGGTGTGGGAACAATTTTTGTGCCACTCATCGTTATGCAGAAACTCACAGCTGTACGTATGACTACAAGACAGCGGGTAGAAGGTATCTGCAAGACACCAACCCTATTATAACTGCGCCAAAACTCCCTAAAATCTGATTGTTCGCACTGTATATGCCATCACTCCAAGAAACCTTCTTTTTTTTTTTTTTATTTTAATGAGTTTATTTTTGCTGTTCTCCAAGTTAAACCTTTGCCAAGTTACAAATATTTATTCCGGTTTATAAAGTAATGTGAAAGCCGTTGAAAAGAAAAATCTCACATTGACATCTCTCTCCTTAACTCACGCTTTGTGTTCTGTTTTAGATTGGCAAAAAATGTTGTTTCACTAGACAAATCTTACAGAAGATGCACTTTACTGAAAAAATACTATTTACTGTATAAGTGGGGGATGCAATGATGGAAGGAGTCTTGGAATTATCTGTTTGTCTTGTCTGTTGTATAGTTAAATTATTTCTTCAATATGCAAAGTAGGTAAGGAGCGGGCTAGGAACCCGTCAGGGAATCTCTATCAAACAAAAGTTTTGGAAAAAGATTCCCTTCCATGTCTTGATCGGAATTGATCCCGATCCTGTATGGAGCCGTTTAACAGCCGTCTGAATGCAGCCTTCATTGGCTTGTATAGGTCAGATATATAAATATACTATCAGGCACACAGTTCAGTTTGCAATGAAGTGTTTCCTGTTACAATGCCTCCAAATTAGGCGTTTTTATTCTTTTGTAATCGGTAATTCTTAAACTTCAGGGGTTTTTTTCCTTCTAAAATACAGATTGCTGTCATAAAAAATTAAATAAATATTGTCTTTTAATGGGTGTGTGTCGGTTGCATTCCTCATCGACTCTGCATATGTAAATGAGTCCAAATTGCATCGGGGCATGGCCAAGCAGTGTTGTGCACCACAAGCAGGACTCCCTCTACTACCGTCTCAATATCCTGTCCAGACTCTCTCGGAGCTATCTGTGGTGTGGCGTGCTGTATGGCACATGCATGGCAGACATCATCCTACAACTGGAAAAACCCATTGCAAAGCCAGTCTTTTCTTCTAGGTGTAGAATGACATTGGCCACGCATGCGCAGTACAGCGCGCCACAGAACAGATAACTCAGAGGGAGTCTGGACAGCTGCGATTACATCACTATTGTTGGGCAGGATATTGAGGTGAGGGGCAGAGGCAGTCGTGCTTAGGATGCACAACAGCACTTGAACGTGTTATAGTGAACTTTTGGGCTCATCATTCTGTACATATGCACAAAATAATCTTTTTTTTTTTTTTTTTTTTTTTTCTGGAAAATGAAGCCACCATTCTCAAAGATGAATGTGGGGCTGTGATCATCACATTGGGCCGGGCTGCAGGGCAGTTTTTATATTTACTGAGACTCCCTTTACAGTGTACCTTAACTTTCAATCACCTTTTTAGTTTTCTGGCAGCCTTTGTGACATTAATAATTATTCTACTATATTAATGGTTATTGGCTCCTTGTGGTGAAATCCATTTCCTGTCCCTTCTGTATTCTTTCCCTGTTTTCTATTGCCAGCAGAAATCCTCACTGCCTCTCATTGTGTATGGGTGAGCAGCAGGCCTGTATTAGAGCTCATTCACACTAGCAATTTTTCCAACTGCTGTTTAGGGGGGGGGGTGGAATGGATAGCTCATCAACCTATTATAGTGAATGTAGCTATATTAATGGACTTGTGCTGTTTGATTTTTACTTAAATTATTTTTTTTTTTTTTTTTTTTTTTTTAAGTCGGATAGAAAAATCATTAGGCTTTGTGTACTACTGAGTGTGCAGGCAGAGGCTCTTCTAATGGAGGGTCCGATGCTCAGTTCTGATAAATATGGAGCAGGTCCTATCCTGCTCCATGACATTGGAACAGAATTGAAATCAATGGGGACGGAAGGCACTCTAGGTGTCACCAAGTCTCACCTAAGTGCATTCCACTAAAAATTCTGCACTAACTTGGCCTGCACACTTGGTTGTGTGAAGGAGGCCTTACTGTTTAAAGGGTCTTTATACAGGATATGGTCCACCTGTATCCCTTTTGAGAAACAGTGAGAGGATTTTTGCTGGCTAAGCAAGGGAAAGTTTAAATAAGCGGACGGTAAGTGGATTTCACAGAAAGGAGCCAAAATGCATTAATAAAGTATAATACAAAATTTATTAAAGTGGTTTTCCCACAAAAGCAAGTTATTCCCTTTCCCTAAGATGGGGGATAACTTTCAGATTAGTAGGAGGCCAACTACCCTTTCGATTGGGGCTTTTCTGTATGGATACATGTCCCTGGAGTGTGGCATAAAGTTGTTTGTGGATCTCTTTCAATGTGAATCCACAGTAGAATGAGAAAACAGCATTGTCTGTGCTAGAAAACAAGGGGCCAGCCGTGGGGGATTACTCATGCAATGGTGTCAAGAGTCTACCAGGAATGGTGGGATCAAGAGAAACATCCAGCAAAATTTAGATGCTGTAGTAGTAAACAACTTATCAAGTACATGTGTAAGAGGAAGGAAGATGAAGAAGCAGTGCCCAGTCAGAGCACACAACTCGTCTGGTAAGATGAATCCAGATTCCTGTTGTATCATGCAGATGTTTTCTGTTGCAGCACTGAATTTGTTGCCCATAAGACAATGGTAAGTGAACGTGGAGACAAAACTTCTGCCTGCCTTTATTCTCATTTATGTAGCCTACTTGTCTCCGACATTAAGTTGATGTTTGATATTAGAGGGACATGTCTGCTTATTTTCAGGGGACAGCACCACCCTTCCCCAGACTATAAATACAGTCTGTGGAATGGGGATGTGTGTGTGTGTGTGTGTGTGTGTGTGTGTGTTTGTTTGTTTGTTTGTTTGGTTTTTTTTGGGGGGGGGGGCTACAAAAAGAAAAAAAAATAGCAGATTTTTCTAATCCTGGGAAACCCTTTCAATAAAACCAGGCCAGATTCTGAATGGGGCCATAATTTTAAGACTAGCAAATCAGTTTTATTAAGACCCCCTTGAGGCTAAGGCCACACTTTGTGGAAAAGCTGTATTTTTGGCTATTATAGAAATGCAAAAGAAAAAGACACTTCATCTTACAGTACTAGCTAAGGAAGCATGATTATGTGTAATAATCTCGACCACTCATTGTAGGAAAAAACCCTATGGAAACTCTGCATTAAATGCAGCATGTTAATTTTACCTGTAGAAACACTCTTTTTCCTATAGCCTTGTTAAAAAAAAAAAAAAAAAAAGTGTTTTTCTGCTGCATTATTTTTCCCCAGCTCGCCTTTTAGCTGTGTTTCGCCATGTGTGGCCTTAACCTTATATGGTCAGGTACACTTTCAAAACCACGGAAAACTGGAAAATGTATATCTTTTTTTTGACAGTATACTTGGATTGACTTTATGCACCTCTTAGAAGTGGGTATGGCTGAAATGTGGGTTCATGTGACTTAGGCCCCAGTAGCTATTTGTACATACAGCACTAGAGCCATGTATAACCTCTATATATGACTTCTGCATGTAACATTACAGTGGATTACATAAAACCTACATTGTTTTAATGTAGCTGGTTAAGTTTTAAAGGGAGTCTGTCACCAGAGTGAAGCATATTAAACCAGTAACACAGTTAGATAGGTCAGGTCCACCTGAATGTAATGCCTTTTTCTCCATGAAAATTCTTGCCTCCATTGCATAGAGATTAATCTATTTCACTATATTTAAATAAGCAGTGTATAGCACTGAGGACGACTCCATTGCTCCAAACTGCTACACCCCACACTGCAGTAATATGTGGTGTATAATACTTCAGTATAGCCCTGTCACTCAAATAAGTGAAGGGGGAAATGGGGCTTATTAGAGTTCTGGGGAGCATATCAGTCTGGAGCAATGGAGCCGCCCTTGGTGCTCCAGATGGATCATTTGCATATTGTGAAATGAATAGTTCTGCAATGGAGGCATGAATCTTAATGGGGTACAAGGTGTTACATTCAGGTGAGCTTGACCTATCTAACTGTATTGCTGGCTTAATATGCTTTACCTAGGTGACTTTACCTTTTAAGCACAAGGCCAGCCTTGCAAAAGTTTTTGGAAAGTTCTACTACTGAGTTGCCATGTTGCAAGTAAATGTGTTTTTGTTTTTTGTTTTTTAACAAGAAAAATCTGGAAAGCCTCTTTAGTTTAGTGACAATGTAACAGTGGGCAGCAATACAAGGAAAGCACTTAATTGTCTGTAAACACTGTAATTTCCAGTTTGATGTTCCAAGTATCCACTTCACCAAATTCACTCAGAGGAAATCGCCATGCTTTAAGCGCATATTGCTTACACTGCCATGTGAGATAAGGATTGTTGCCTTGTCAGGAACTAATTTCAGTACAGCAGAAGCTCTTTACGTATTGTCATAAATGTCATATCTGGTTCCTGAAATAATGGACCCAGTGATTGACAGCTACAAATGGACTTTCTGTATGAATGGAAATATGGCCACTCCAGCTACTGTGCTTTTCATAGTCAGAATAATGTGCACAAATTTGATATCTAGTACATGTTACTTATTACACAGAGACTAGGCACATGTCTAGGGAAGCGCGGCTTAGTGGACTTGTATTTGAGTAAGGGGTTCTCTAATATCTACCTATAATTTAGGATTAGAAACAGAATCTGATTAATAAATCAGGTCGTGGCAAAGCAACTTTTTCCCTCTCTGTACGTTGTCAATTCAGCTGTGATTTGACAACTGGAGCATTTGAGACTGGTTGCTTTAGATATCTTGCCTAGGCTGCACATCCCTAGCGATCATCTCTTTACTCCCGACTTATAAGGGCATCTGTCACCAGAACCTAGCATGTCAATCCAGCCCTGCAGATAGATCGGTTATCTCCTGCCTCTTAGCTATGAACCATAGTCAGTGTGACAAGAAGAGGAGACGTTGGAATATCAACTGTTCCCTTTCTAACCTACTACCTTTGCTAGAGGTCTGTAACCATGCTATGCAATGCCTACAACTCTTAACACATGCTCGCTGACTTGAAACCTTATGGCCCTTACTGCTCATTTTGATGAATTGCCCGCCATCTAGGCCATTCTGTTACATACAACATGTAGCAGTGTACAATAGCACAAATGAGAACAAGGGTTCATAATTTCTCATGGATCAAAAATTCATAATGCAAGCAAAGATCCACAATTATAAGACCAATAAAACTTAACATTTAATAATCTAAAATATAACTAACTCCAATGATTGGATGGTATAAAAATCGGAAAATAATTGGAATGCTGTTACCTTTCATCTGGAATGAGTATCATACCCCACCTTTAGGGCCACAATTTATCCAAACGCAAGGATGGGTGCAGGAGATTGACCCTGTCACCCTTAACTCCCGCCCTTATAAGGGCGGTCCCAATGCTGACCCTAAAATTGCAGGGCAATTGTGGCCCTAAAGGTGGGGTATGACACCCTTCATTTGGAACGGGTAAGAGCATTCCAAATATCTTCCTATTTTTATACCATCCAATCATTGGGGTTAATTATATTAGATGATTATTAAATGTTAAGTTATATTTGTCATATAATTGTGGATCTTTGCTTGCTTGTGTTATGTTGGTAGCAGTGGTTTATTAAAAAATATATATCCGTGTTGGACTATGGCAACTAGGGCCCACAGTTCATTATTGCGGTTAGTCTGAATAAGTAAACTGAAGTACTGGTCGACCATGAGATCCCTGACCAGAATAGGGATCTATGGTGCTGTTTGGATCACTGTACCCATGTATAGACTAGATTTTGTAATTCCATTGTGCTGAGGTTTTAGATCAGGGGGTCTCAAACTCAGCCAGGCAAATGGGCCACAAATTGAAGTTGATGGTCTGCATTCTTTTCAAATTCTATACAATACAATTCAATGCTAATTCAGCTTGATCAACAGAACTGGGGAGAAGTCTGCGGATCGCAGATGACGCCTCAAGGGTCACATGTTTGAGACCCCTGTTTTAGATTATATATGACAGCATTTTTATGGCACATTTGTTTGCCCCCTAATGTGTATAGACAATTTTGTTTTTTTTGATTGTTTTTTTTTTTTTCCCTTTTTTTTGGTTAGGTTGTTTGGGAGGGTTTAAAAGGTTAAAAACTGGGGGCGTGGCTAGCGCGCGACATGGACGGTCGCATGTGAGCGGAGCTCCGGCTAGAGCCGCTCATCCATCCTGAAATCCATCCTTGCTTACCGGTGCCCGGGTTCGCTGTCCGCTGGAACGCACTTCTGAGGCCCTCCTCCTGGTTCCAGAGCTCCCGTTCTGCCGGTGTCCTTCTCCGTTGGGTAGTAGTCGGTGATCGCTACACGTGGCCGGCGGCCATACACTCCCACCGCCGCTGCCGGAGCCGCTCTGTCCCGCGCTGCTGTGGCCTGGAGCTGGGGTGGAGCTGCCGTTCTGGGGCTGCGCTCGTGGGCCGGCCTGGGCTGTGCAGGCACCGCTGGGGCCGCTGGTCCTGCTGGCACCCGGACGGCGGTCTCCCCTTTCTCCACGTGGCGGGCGGCCATTTTAACCCTGACCGGTTTGGCCATCTGCTGATGAGGGGGCGCTGAGTCTGGCGTTCCTGGCGAGCTGAGCCTATCTCTGACGGTTCCTTCTATCCCTGCCTGGAAGTTTGGGAGCCGGCATTCCTCTCTCCTGCTTGCTGCTGGGCACGATAGGACCATCCCCTGGCTCCTCTGGGCAGTAGTGCAAGGCAATATCTGTGGCAGCCATCAACTGTCTCTGACCCATTGAAGGTGTGCGCCTCTGTACGATTTATCGTCCTGCTGACTGCTTCTCTGGAAGGCTTTACTTATAATCCAATGACGGTTGCTGTATGTGCTACTGGACTGTTGAGTTACCATCTGTCCTCCTCTAGTTCCTCCTGGCAATCTATCTACTCCATCACTTCGCTACTGGCCTTCTTGGAGGCCTTACTTATAATCCAGTGACTGTTGCTATCGGCACTATTGGATCGCTGAGTTGTCATCCGTTCCCTCTTAGTTCCTCCTGGCAATCTATTTATTTCATTACTCTGCTGACGGCTCTCTCTTGGAGACATCGCTCATAATCCAGAGTCTGTTGCCATCGATACTATTGGACTGTTGAGTTACTGTCTGTCCTCGGCTGGCTTATTGGCCCTTGTGGCCTGACATAGAGGCTCCTACTGTGCAACTGCTATTAGCCAGAGACCTTGTCTATAATCCTCTGGGGCCGGCCCGGTCTTGCTACCATCACACCTCCTCCTCTGCCAACATATCCACCCGTACGGAACGCAGGAAGAGCGGCCGCCGACTCTCTAAAATGAGTCGCCCGCAATCAACCTCTGTCTCTGATCGCCTGAGGGGGTTCTCCAGGGCAGCATCCTCTTCTACATCACCATCGCTTGAGGCAGCCTCTCCTGCCCTTCCAGAGGAGGACCCCGAGCCCACTTTAAAGCAAGTTACTGGACAGCTACTGGAGGCGATCCATGCCGGCACTTCCTCGCTGACCGGGAAAATTGAGGAGGTAAAAATCGACCTGGGCCTGCTCCGTCAGGACTTTCAGACCTTGCGAGGCAGGGTGTGTGGGGTGGAGGATCGGGTCTCTCAGGTAGAGGACACTGTTAACCCACTTCCTGCCAAACTCCAGGAGCTGGAGAGAGCTGCAAGTTTGTGGACCCAGCGTGCGGATGACTTGGAGAATAGATTGCGACGAAACAACCTCCGTATCCTGGGCCTGCCGGAGCGGGCGGAGGGTGAAGATCCTCGGGCCTTTGTGGAGGGGTGGCTGAAAAATGTCCTGCCGGAGGCTCACTTCTCACCAATATTTGCAGTGGAACGGGCCCATAGGGTTCCGGCTAAACCGCCGCCTCAGGGCGCACCTCCTCGACCCTTGTTGGCCCGTCTGATTAACAGCACGGATCGGGATACGGCGTTGCGGGCTGCGCGCCAGGCCGGCGAGCTTAAGTACAACGGAGCAGCAGTGGCCATGTTTCCAGATTTCTCGGCGGCTCTCCAGAAGACCCGAGCATCCTTCGTGGCCGTTAAGAGGCGGTTGAGAGAAAAGGCTATACAATACTCCATGATTTACCCAGCACGTCTTCGGGTCGTCCATGACGGCAGGTCCCTTTTCTTTACTTCACCGAGGGATGTGGAGGACTGGCTATCTCTTCTTCCTCGATCTCCGAGACGATGATCCTGACGGCGTGTGGTGAGAGGTCCGATCGGACCATACATAAGGACTTATGTATTACGGGATGCTCTTGTTTATTGCATAAGTAGTTTTATGAAAAGTGCGGTTCTGTTATTATAGTATCCTGTAGTCTTATAGTTACCTGGGCTGGCGACCCCCGGGGCGCCGGTGTATCTCATTTACTCATGTGAACCTGGCTCTGTTGAATAGTATATCTCCTAGCCTAGTGATTATCCATACCTTTAAGACAGTGCCCCGTATACCAACCACTTTGGGTGCACTTCTTCCCCCGTTAATTGTAGCCACGGTTAATTTAACAAATATTGTTTGTTTATGCCAGTAGTATGTCTCACACCCTTTAGGGGTGTAATGGTTCATTTCGTTTGTATATTGTTCTTAGGTTGCTGCACACCACTTTGTGTCTCACTCAGCCACGCACTACACACTCATAGGCGGGTCACTTTTGGGGTCCTGAATTGCCATGATTACATTACACTCTTAGACGACCATGGCGTCCTTTAGTGTACTATCTTGGAATGTGAGGGGCCTGGGTAGCCCACGAAAGAGGTCGTTGGTTTTCTCTCAGATTAGGAGGGCTGACCCACACCTCATATGCCTTCAGGAAACTCATTTGGTTCCAGATAATTCCAGGCGACTTCAGAAGCCATGGGTTCAGTGGGCGGCTCACTCTACACACACTTCCTATTCCAGGGGGGTGTCCATCTTGGTGCATCGTAGACTCAGGTGGGAGCCAGGCCTCATTGTAAGGGACCCCGAGGGACGATACGTTTTTGTCCAGGCCTGGGTTGACTCTGTCCTGTATGTTATCCTGGGTGTGTACTTGCCACCGGCGTCTGATCTTGCTGTGCTCCAGCAGGCTGCGCAGTTTGCGACCCGATTCCCTGGGGCTATTGCATTATGTTTGGGTGACTTTAACAAAGTTATGGATATTGCATTGGATCGGTTCTCCGCGGAGCCAGGTTCCCCCTCTCTGCCTCGCCCTACTACAATGGCCGGAGTGATCCGTGAATTGGGGTGGTTGGATTTGTGGCGGGTCCGGTTTCCGGAGGCCCGCACCTTTTCCTGTCACTCTGCCAACAGACATACTCTGTCCAGGATTGACCATGCTTTTGGAAATACTAAAGCATATTCTTTGTTGCAGACCATATCCTATTTACCCAGGGCAGTGTCTGATCATTCCCCGTTGTTGGTCCAATTAAATAGTAGTACGGCTGCTAAGCCACGACAGGGTTGGCGAATCCACCCATTTTGGTTGAAACTATTTGTACCACATGATCGAATACCTGATCAACTTCAGACGTTTTTGACCATTAATTCCCCAAACACTTCTCCGCTCCTCTTATGGGAAACTATGAAGGCATATCTTAGGGGTTGTATTAAGTCCTCCATTTCCTTTGTAAAGAGGGAATCCTCGCTGTTGGAGACCACCTTGGCGACCCAGTGTGCCTCGCTCGAAGCCGCATACGTGGCTAATCCAACTGATGAGGCTAGGTCTCAATGGTTGCAGACGGGTAGACAATATCTGCATATACTGCATGACAAGGCACGTAGGTCTCTGTTTTTTAGCAAACAGAAGTTTTACGAACTCGGCAACCAGTCGAGCAGCTTTCTAGCTCAACTAATACATCAAAACACAGCCTCACCTGCCATACTACGAGTGCATTCAGAGACGGGGGAGGTACTGTCCAATAGCTTGGCCATTAGTGACAGATTTTATAGGTATTACAGTGAGTTATACCTCTCCAAGCTTAGAGTCACTGACGGAGAGCTTGCCACCTATTTGGGCTTGATCCCCCTTCCTACATTGTCAGAAGACCAACGTGTATTTTTAGATTCCCCTTTTACGCTAGAGGAGCTATCGGGGGCCCTGGCAGATATGGCAAGGGGCAAATCGCCGGGTCCGGACGGCATCCCGGTGGAGGTTTATGCCCAGTATGGGGGCCTGCTTCTCCCGGTGTTGCTTGACTGTTATAACGCTGCCTTTGTGGGTCCCAGTCTCCCGGAGTCCTTTTATGACGCCACCATTATCCTGTTACTTAAGCCCGACAAGGATCCGCTGGACTGTGGCTCATATAGGCCTATATCACTGCTTAATATAGATTATAAACTCCTTACTAAAATGTTGGCGAAAAGGCTAAATTCTGTTGTTCTCGACCTTGTCCATCCGGATCAGACAGGCTTTATGCCTGGAAAATCCACATCGGATAATCTTAGAAGGGCTCAGGTGATAACTCAGATTGGGGCATCATCCTCACATGACTGGGCGATGGCTTCTTTAGATGCAACAAAGGCGTTCGACTCTGTCGAGTGGCCTTTTCTATTGCAGGTGTTGCGAGGATACGGATTTGGAGAGGGGTTTGTTACCTGGATTTCCCTTCTATACTGTTCCCCTAGAGCGGCACTGTCCATTAATGGCGCGTTGTCTTCCTACTTTCCTTTGGGTAGGGGTACAAGACAAGGATGTCCATTGTCACCGCTACTGTTTGCTCTGGCGGTGGAACCCTTGGCAATACTGCTTCGGAATGACCCCATATATAAAGGCATAGTGATAGGCACCCGGGAGGAGAGAACAGCACTATATGCCGATGACTTACTCCTGTTTATGAGCGACCCCTCCCGGTCTCTGCCCAGAGCCATGGCTATAATTGATGAATTTGGTAATTATTCTGGCCTACGGACCAATTGGGCTAAGTCCTCATACATGCATATTGGCCGTGCGTCAAGTGTAGCTGAGGGGAATGTGGTATGTGGATTGACTACAGTCTCAACCTGCAAATATCTGGGCATCTTTATATCTAGGGACCATAGGTGTTTTTTGGAACAGAACATCTTTCCGCTCATCTCGCACTTTAGGGTTAAGTTTAATCTTTGGGCTACACTGCCTTTGTCGGTGGCTGGTAGAATCAACCTAGTTAAAATGATAGTACTACCCAAATGTCTATATGCTATAAGCCATTCTGCTGTGTCCGTGCCCCTTAGATTTTTTTAAACAAATGGACTCCCTCATTATCTCCTTTATATGGGGAAACTCTAGATCTAAGCTTAGGTTGTCATCTCTACAACGACCGAAGCAGCTCGGGGGCACATCACTCCCTGATCTGTTTCTTTACTACCTAGCAGGACAGCTCCGTTTTATTAGGAAGTGGCTCTCATCTGATTCCCTACCGGGGTCCGAGGCACATCTGGCTCACCACCTGGGTCTGCATAATCTGTGGCCGGTGTTGGAACACCCGGCCTTGTTTAGGGGGAAATTGTTGCCCATCCATGCCCTGGCGGGACAGGTCTGGCGTCAGGCGAAAAAGGTGTCCACTTATTCTGATATACCTGCGGAGACCCCGCTTTGGCACAACCCTGGTCTGCCGACGTTATTTGCCCTGCCTGGCGCCCGGGCCTGGTCGCAGTATGGCGTGTCCTCTCTTAGTGACCTGTACATACAAGGGGTTTTTAAAACGTTTGACTCGCTAAGCTCCTCCTATGGCATCCCTAGAACGCAGTTCTTTAGATATCTACAGATTAGACATGCACTTTCTTCTCAGTTCCCGGATCGATTGGACAATATATCTGAGTATCCGCTTATCGGCATACTTCGCTCACAGGGCCCTGGGGGTTTGATATCTACTTTATATGCACATCTGATACAGGCCAAGGTGTCCACTTTGGACGCCCCGGCCTTGACGCGATGGAGCATAAATATCCCAACTCTCACAGATGAGATGTTTCAAGATATCCTTGAATCTCCTCAACATGTGTCACCTTCAGCTAACAACAAACTGATTCAAACGTATATTCTACACCAATGTTACTTGACACCTTCCCGTCTATACAAAATGGGACGTCTGCCCAACCCCGGATGCCTTAGGTGTCTTTGTCCACAGGCAGACTTTTGGCATATGATTTGGGAATGTCCGATCATACAATGTTTTTGGAAAGGGGTCGTGGATCTCCTGGCGGAAGTTCTGGCTAAACCTATACCATTAACCCCAGAGATATGCCTTTTCGGCGTATTAGATGAAGAAATATGGCAACACCATGTTAGAATCCTTTTGAGGGAGTCTTTATTTTATGCTAGGAAAGCTATCGCACTGCGATGGATGGCTCCGAAACCCCCATCAGTATCTCAGTGGAAGAAACTTGTTAATACTGTTCTTCCT
Organism: Leptodactylus fallax; assembly: GCA_947044405.1. NCBI lineage: Eukaryota > Metazoa > Chordata > Amphibia > Anura > Leptodactylidae > Leptodactylus > Leptodactylus fallax. The sequence continues at coordinate 2,674,137 of CAMRHE010000005.1, read as the reverse complement.
TATAACCAGATTGTGTATAAAGGGAGAGGGTGCCCTCAGAAATTCCATAAGGTGTGGGGAACATGGTGCAATTCTCCGGTAACCCAATATACGGCTCCCTCATTGCGCTCTGCCATTAATTTACTCATGCCGTGAGGGGCGTGAGACACCGGGAGTATCCACGACCTCTCATTTTGGAGTGTATCCTTGTTGTTACCCTTGACTTATTGACTGCATGTTTTGTACATGATAACTGATGTATACAGTATTACGCATGTCCTGATTATATTCTTTCTGTACCGAGTCTATGTTATATGGTCCGGATGGGACGAGGACCTGGCGAGGTGGGATGTGGTGCGTTGAGTGAATTTACATTGAAATTCTCGTTTTTTGGTGCGCAACATGTTATGTATTTGTTTTGATTTCTTTTCCTTTGTCTGATACGCAATTTTCAATAAAACGAGTTTAAAAAAAGGGGGGGGGGGGAAGGTTCCCCCCCCCCCCCCGGTGCTTGGTTTGGCAGCATAATCTGAGACTTGAGAAGAGGTCGGCTCTTCACAGTATTAATTGCTGTGTCAGATAGGGGTGTATGCAGGAATTTAAGGGGATGTTGGGGACATGGACACAGCCACCTAATAACCAGTTCCCTTGTGAAAAAACTGTATAATTAAAATTCCTGTAAAACTGTACTTTCCAGCAGAACTGTGCACCCATACTGTTCTCCTAAACCATACTGCCATATTTTACACCTAAACTATTCTGCTATCCTGTACATCTTAACCATGCTGCCATACTCCCTCCCTTGACAAGGTCCCCATAATGTACCCCTAAACAATAGGGAAGACTTATGAAAACAGATATTTTTTTTCATGCCTTGTACACCAGAAAATTGGCATACAAAGCATGATCAATGTGCCCCAATATTTTTATACTGCATGCCTAGACAAAGGTGCCCCTGGGGGAAATTTCTGGCAGCCTTTGTATCATAAATCTCAGTGCAGAGAGCAGGGAAGAAGGATTTAGGGTACATATAGTGGTAACAGGAGATTGAAGAAGCAGTCACTGTGGTGAGGGGCATTTGTGGGCCCTCCTGGTTTATAGGCCAGGTTATAACTACAACCTCTGTGACCCCAATAACTGCATCACTGGCACACTGAGTACTTTACACTCACATCAAATCTTAAAAAGGAGTCTACTACCTAAATCCAGCATATCAACTTTGCAGACAGATTCATTCAGGTGACTGTAAACTGTTTTCCCCTTGTGAATCAGTTGCTGAGATACTACTAATGCTTTTTTTTGTTAATATTCAAATGAGCTATTTGGTGCAATAAGGGTGTTGCTGCTTACCTCTTTTGAGCAATGGTAACTCCCTCAATGCTCCAAATTGCTCATTTACATATTGACAAAAAACCGCAATATCTCGGCAGTGGACGCACTGATTCTCCCTTTAAAATCAATCCAAGGTCAGTCGCAGCATCTGCAGCCAGATTGACTTGCTCCTTTTAAAGACAAAACCAGCTAACTGCACTGTACACTTACCATATTAGGCCCCCATTTTACCAACAAAAATGAAAAAGTGTTCTTTTGACCTCCATTTGTCACTACCCTCCTGGTAGTTACACATTTCCATTTTTAGATGCATGGAATAGGGCAGCAAACTCTAGTCTATACCAAGACAACTATTAAACTATATACTATGCATACTTGGTCTATACTATATACTTGGTCTCTGAATGTGGAAAAACAGCCTGAGGCTAAAACCGCACATTGCGGAAACGCAGCTTATTTTGTTGCTTTTTTTTGAGCCAAAGCCAGGAGTGGATTGAGCAGAAGGTAGAAGTATAAGAGCTTCCTATATATTTGCCATTCCTTTTGTAGACATTCTTGGCTTTGGCTCAAAAAACCGCAACAAAATCTGCAACAAAAAAAGCTGCATTTCCGCAACGTGGGGCCTCAGCCTAAAGGCTAACTGCACACACAACCGTGTGCGGGCTGCTGGCTGTGATTGAATGGCACAGCCAGTGCACGGGTGGCCCACGTTGTCTTCCCTGTGCCGCCTGTGCTTCAGCTGCCCCATTAATTCATTGAATGGGGGCAGCGGAAGAACGGCTGCATAACCGGACAGGAATAGGACCTGTCCTGAGTTTTGCGGTCCAGACTTTCGGCCCATACACTGATCCGTGTAATACACGTTTTTTTTCCTGCAGCGCTTTTTTGCTGCGGCCCACTACGTGCGGCCTTAGCCTTAATGTCTGTTGCTCTCATCTGTTACAGGATAAGAGCAACGAACATTAAATGACAAATGTAGATGGATCCGCTGGGTGTCCGTCTGTATTCAACCCAATTACAGTCTATGGGCTGCGGGTAACCGGTTTTTAAGCAGATAGGGTTTCAGTTTTACAGGTCCAAGCGGACCCAAAGGATGGAAACCTAAACACTAGTGTGAACCTAGCATTAGTGGCATTTCTGAACCATGTACAAAGTGTATATTGTGAAAATATTCCTGGTTCTTGATGTTTCTCATTATTTGTTTATTTGCAGTGTTTATTGCTCATGTATCTGATTTATACATATCTATCAGCTGAATATCTTCTATGTATGTGTATGATGAGGGACAGAGAAGGCTACGCGCACACAGGAATGGATTTGATGAAAATTCTCCACCAGATTTCACTGCATGTATTAAACACAGATGTTGCAGATTTTGTTATATTTCTGTATTGCAAAGGATGAAATCCGCTGATAGAATTGACATGAGGTGGAGTCTAACATGTGCAATTTATGTGCGGAAGATCTCCACAATGTGTAGGTGAGACTTAGCATGTCCTTATCTTACACTGCAGGGTTGCTGCATGGAAAATCCTCAGCTAGTATGCAATGTGTGCATTTATGCTAAGAGTAGACCACACCTGACTAGCCTGGGGGAAGGGGGTGTAATAGTTATTGTGCCTGTATACTATAATACAAAGTGTTTATGCTGTGTGATGGGCTGTAGTAGTTCAGGGGTCTGTGTTAATTTTTGTGTCTCGTGAAGGCCTCATATACACGATTTGTGTTCCATATACCTATGGAATACCCTATATACAAATGGATGATGCATCATGACAGAAAATATGCCCCATTGATGCCACTTGTTAGATTCTACATGTTCAGTATTGGCATGTATGGTAGTGCAGCACTCTAGATGTTATATGTGGGCCGTGGTCAGATTATGGAGCTAAGGTTGCATTCACACAGTGCAGCTAAAACACCATTGAAAAAACTGCAAGCAATTTCGATGCGGTTTTTGAAGAATGTGTTATTTTACACGTCAAAGGGATTAAATGTGTGTTTGTTTAGTTGTATAATTAGCAAACTGCACCAAAGACCGCATCAAAACTGCAGTCTCAAGCCTTGGTTATGTCGTTACGTCAAACTATTAAAAGTAGGCGCCTTATTCCGCCCCAAACCCCGCCCTTCTATAACTTCAGCGCACACTTCTGCATACCTGGACAACAGCGACGCCTAGCGCTCTCTCTCATTGGTGTGACGTAAAAGCGCTGCTATTGGCTGCCGCCGCTTGTCAACAGATTGTGCACTTCCCTGTTCAGTCCGCAGCTGATCGGGCAGGAGAGCGGGTCGTTCCGCGTGTGGACGGTGTGTGTACGCCCTGTGGCAAGCTCCGTGTGACCTGCTGACAGCACTGCAGCCTGCTCCCTCCTGAGTGGGGGATGACAGCACCTGGGCGGGTTTTATTATAACAGGTCAGTGTTCACTCTGTGTGCCTATACTGCACTGCAGGGTATGGTAACCTGCAGCCTCAGCTGTAGCAGGACTACAAGTCCCAGCATAGACCCCCTAGTTGTGTTTTTATTGAATGCATGAAGTATTATAGGACAGTCCTTGTATTTGTGAGGGCCCAGAGGAGTGCAAGTTTTGCTGGTGCCAGTTGTTGCTATGGCATCAGTGGATGGCACTGTGGCATCACTGGGTGGTCATGTGATGGGTGCTGCACCCTAAGCACTGCAAATAAAACCGAGCCTCATCGCACCCTCGCCCAGAGAGCTGTTGTGCCCACCTTAACACATGTACCCTGTGTATGTTTGTAAATGCCTTATCAGTAGACTTCATGCCGTAAATACTATATTAAATACTATATGCAGGAATGTCCTTGGTCCATGTTCCATGTTGGGTTATATCTACCTGTCTATAGAGTTTAGCACCAATATGTATTAACCTGAACATGCAAAGGGCATTTCCTAGAGCACCTACCCATTGCCCAGTGGGTGCACAGCTGGAAGCTGCAATCTTACAGAGCCCATGTTATCGGTACTAATATCCAGATACACAATATTGTATTATTATGTGATGCATGTGGCTGGTCGATGAGTTCTATATTCTGGTTATAGATTATTTGTGCTACTCAGATGATTCCCCAATATTCACTTCTGTCTGCTTGTGAGCATTACATATGGCCGTGAACAACAACAACTGCAGCAGAGCTGGGTTGGTATGATTTTTCTGAAAACTTCTGGCACTTGTACATGTTTTCTGTATTTTAGCCAGATGTGCCAATTGCTTAAAGGGGTATTCCCATGAACATAATTATATGTATATTTGTAGATAATTAAAAGTTAAACATTTTAGCAAATATAAGTAGTTAAAAATTCTGCAGAGTTTTAAAGATTTTCTCTAACCATCTTAGTGGTGACATCTGTTGTCTTGATCGGTTGCCTATGGATATGACCAGGATTACAGAAACTTTTTATGGTCTAGAACGCAGCCATGTTTTTTCTATTGTAGCTGGGTTATCAGGCAGGGACACTACATGTATCAGAAGCCTCTGATAACAGATATACACTGATATCTGATACACTACATGTATCAGATATCCTAGCCTCTGTAAGGAAATCATGGCTGATTTTCTGACCTTTAGGAAGGTCCTGCATTCATGGCTGTATCCACTGGCAACTGATGAAGACGACAACTTGTGACCATAAGATATTTAGAGAAAATCTTTAAAACTCTGCAAAATGTTTATCTTTTAATTATCAACAAATTTAAAAATGGTTATGTTGTTGGAATACCCCTTTAAATTCCATCTGCACAATGCTGGGCATGGGGTGACAAACCTTACTTCACATTGATATGGTGGGAACAGTATGTACTGCTAAATAGTAAAGTTGACACTGACTGATAAGGAACCTTGTGTTATCGACTTTGTCACTAGTGTTAAAATTGCATCAGTTTTGCCAGTCCCTAGAGTCGCATAGCATCAATTATGCCAGTCTCTAGTGTAGTATGGCATCACGTCTGCCAGTCTTTATCATAGTCTGTCAGTTATGCCAGTCATTAGCATCATATGGTGTCAGTTATGTCACTCATTAGCCTAGTATGGTATCACTTATAGTAGTCATTAGCACAGTATGACATCAATTATGCTAGAAACTAGGGCTGACTGGCATAAGTAGTACACTAAAAGATTTTGTTTTGGTGAAAGAGCCTGCTTATTCAGTGGTCCACTGCCTGTTCAAGCCAATGCCTGGGGTATCTCCAGGGTCACTCACTCCCTGTATTGTAAGAAATACAGAGAGTAGGGCCCTTTGCATGCTTTCAGGGACCTGCTTCTGGGACCACTGGAAGTGACACCTGGCCAGTGAATGCCCCTGCTGGTAGATTTCTGGAACTCCAGGGCTGGGCAAAGCTGTTATAGTCAGTCTATCTTTATCCAGTCTTTCTCAGATGCTATGTAATATTCTATAGGAAATGCATTACATGCAGGAGACAAGACTGATAAATGTGAGACAGTGTGTAAATGAAGTTCTCTGCAGCAGTGTATGGTTCTCTTATTTATTTATATGATCCCTTTTTACAGGAACTATGTCTCTGTGCACACTGTTTGTATTCAGGTTACGTGACCATAACAGAGATTCATTTCACTTCCTTTATACGCTCCTATAGCATCCCCTTTTGTCCTGGACATGAGCCAGAATCAATATACTTATTACTTGCGAGAAATATTTCCTGTTCGAACTGGAATCAGTTATCATTTGTGATTTCTGTGGGAGAAAAATTGTTAGTCATAAATTTGCATGCCGCCATATTGTTGTTCACAGAGGCAGGTGTTTCCTGGAACCCCTGTCAGTAATGATGGATGTATTAGCCAAAGTGTGGCTGTAAAGTATGTGTGTCCATGGGTGATGAAGGTAAATACTGCTTAAAGGGAGTCTGTCACCAAAACCCAGCATATCAACCCAGCCCCGCCGATAGGTTAAAGGTCTCAGAAATCAAACACTGTTTTCCCCTGCAACACCCTCATTGTGCCAAAGATCTTAGTGGCATATTGATAAATCAGGAACAGAGGAACCGATTCCCAAGAGGAAAACACTGATTTAGGCGACCCTAACCTATCTGTCTGCGGGGCTGGGTTGATATGCCAGATTCTGCTGAAAGACTTTCTTTAAGGCTAAGGCTACACAGGTCAGGGCTGCTGCGGGTCAGCTGGATTTTGCTGCAGCTTTCAGCTGCAATTCCAGGGCAATAGGCTCATCTTTCAGCCTTTGCATTGCAGAGGTTGAAAACAACGGCCTAAAGCCCAGCAGTATTTGACATGCCGTGTGTTCAAAACCCGCAGCACAAGACACTTTGTGGGATTTGTGCATCGACTACACTGCTACTGTATTTAGCAGTGGCTAACTTACTGTGAGTACGCCATGTGTGGTCCTGGCCTAATACACATCTTATGCAAGTTTGCTTAGTCCTGACAGTGTTACGCTAGGTTCACACCTGCGTTCGGGTTTCCGTTCTTCGGGTCCACTTGGGTACTCGAAAAATGGAATCAAAATCCACTTAAAGGGAGTCTGTCATTCGCAAAAGCACATTTAAGCTAATGGCATATTGGAATGGCCTTTAAAAAGGCCATTCTTCTCCTACCTTTCCTTGTTTTCTTCTCCCAGCCGATTGCAAGATAATTAGTTTCTTCATGTATGTAAATGAGCACCATGGAGCATCCGGCGAGAACCCATTGCGTCATCGCTTCTCACCGCCCCTTCGGCCGTTGCGGTGACTCCCCTCTTGGCCTTCTTTCTTCTTACTTCTTGCTGGCAGCAGAGTGAGAGTAAGAAGAAAGAAGGCCAAGAGGGGAATCACCACAGTGGCCAAAGGGGCGGTGAGAAGAGATGACGCAATGGGTGCTCGCCGAAGAAAAGATACGCCCAGGGTGCTCCGTGGTGCTCATTTACATACATGAAGAAAATAATTATTTTGCAATCAGCTTGGAGAAGAAAACAAGGAAAGGTAGGAGAAGAATGGCCTTTTTAAAGGCCATTCCAACGTGCCATTAGCTTTAAAAGTGGTTTTGCGAATGATAGACTCCCTTCAAAAAGCAGTTACCCACGGAAACCTGCAGACCCCATAGACTATAATGGAGTCTGCCGGGTTTCCACCCGAAAAATAAGGAGACACAAATCCTGATTGCAGGACTTGTCTCTCCACATTTTTCAAGCGGATTCGGGGACTGAATCCCCGAACAGTATGAACCTAGCCGTAGCTGATTGTTAGCGGATTACTCCAACATAAAGCCTACCTAAACTTTGGAACAGCATGTCCCGACCGTGTTTTCAAGTAGTGATTATCTCCTAAATAATCCAGGAAGAACTGCCGTCTCATCTTTCAGATGACACCAGAACCACTGTTCTAGGTTTTACAGTGGCAGAGTTATAGCTGTATGAAATGACCATCCCCCCCCCCCCCCACCAGCCTCAGCTTTTCTGTATTACACAGGAGAGCACCCACCCGTACTCACAGTGAGAAGCAGTCAGTGGATTTCTGCTGGCAATAGACAAACAAGGGAAAAAATAAAGAAGGGACAAAGTGAATTTCATGGTAAATTAGTCAAAATATATTGAGTATATTACAAAATTTATGTCACAAATACTGCCAGAAAATCAAACGTTGTTCACACGTTTAGGTATGCTTTAATAATAATAATAATAATAATAAGTCATTTAATAGTCCCACAATGGGGAAATTCGGTGTGTTACAGCAGCAAAGATAAGCAGATACAAATACAAATACAACATGTACAGGAATGTTCCAAGGTGAGAGGCATTACATTAATAGCAGACAGACAGATAGGGCGTAGCAGAGGGGGGGGGGGGGATATAACAGGCAGAGAGATATTTCAGTTCTCTGTATGTAATGATCTCCGCTTAGGTCGGTGTTGGTTGTACAGCCTAACCGCGGTGGGGAGGAAAGACTTCCGATAGCGCTCCTTCTCACATCTAGGGTGGAGCAGTCGGTCACTGACAGTACTGCTCAGCGCGATCACAGTCTCATGCATGGGATGGGACTTCTTCTTCTGCATGGAGCTCACCACGGACAGTATCCTTCTGTCACCCACCACCTGCACTGGGTCCAGTGGGCTCCCCAGGACAGAGCTGGCCCTTCTAATCAGCTTGTCAAGTTTATTTCTGTCCCTGGTTGATATACTGCTCCCCCAGCAGGCCACTCCAAAGAAGATGGCTGATGCCACTACCGAGTTGAAGAAAGTTCTAAGAAGTGCCCCCCGGATTCCAAAGGCTCTCAGTTTCCTAAGCAGGTAGAGCCTGCTGTGGCCCTTCCTGTACAGGGCCTCCATATGATCTGCCCAGTCCAGCTTATTATTAAGGAGCAAACCCAGGTACTTATAGGTGTTCACAATCTCGATGCCCGTCCCCAGGATGTCCACTGGATTTGGAGGGCATCTGCCTTTGCAGAAGTCCACCACCATCTCCTTGGTCTTCCCCGCTTTAATCTTCAGGTGGTTCCGGTGGCACCAGTCCACAAAATCCTGGTTCAGTTCTCTGTACTCCCTGTCATCATCATCTGTGATGAGACCCACTATTGCAGAGTCGTCAGAATACTTCTGTAGGTAGCAGCTGGATGAGTTGCACCTAAAATCTGCAGTGTACAATGTGAAGAGGAAAGGGGCGAGAACCGTACCCTGAGGTGCCCCCGTATTACAGATCACGGTACCTGACACACAGTCTCGGGCTCTCACGTATTGAGGTCGATTTGTGAGGTAGTCTAGGATCCAGTTGGAGAGGTGGTGGTCCACTCCAGCAAGGCCCAGCTTGTCCCTCAATAACCTGGGCTGTATGGTGTTAAAAGTTAAGGAGGACACATCTATTTCTAGTAAATATGCTCCTGAATTATTTTGTGGGAACAAAGTTTTTACTAAAATGTACATGACGGGTGGTGATCGGTCCTCTTAAACTACGTGAACCCTAGTTGTAAATGTGACACCATATAAATTAAAGATTGTATATATTTAGAAATAAACCTTGTAACACAGTCATAATGTGCAAGTATCACAGCACAAAGTTCTAGCATTCCTCTTTCTGCTACGTCTTGGCTTCTACTTCCTCTTTCTGACAATGATTGTAGAAGAGTATGTCACGGAACAACTTGTGTAGTCCTTAAAGGGGATGGATAAAGTTTGCAAGTTATTACCAATCCAAAAGGTCCTGTTCTACCCTTGCGTATGGCGCTTCAAGTCATGCAGGTGTGACCGATCCAGTGGATAGGTAATAACTTGCTAACTAGGTTCAAACACATGGGATAAAAGTTGTCCAATCCCTCAGATTTCAGTCAGACTGTCCAACTGGCACATGTGTATGGGGACTCCTGACTTTCTCAGCAGATTGTGTCAGGATGGAAGGATTGTATATTATGAGTCTCATCATGCCTAATCCTTCTGTTTCTCTGGGACATATGTCACTGCTAGAGATGTCTGGCACTGGATTACTCTGTTGTACTCTGAAAACACATGCCGGTACTCCTCCAAACTGGGCGTGCATGTGTATGAGATTGGGAGGAATAGGGATCGGCTAAACTAGTGTCCAACCAACAATTATAGAAGGTATAAGGGCACCTTTATACTTAACGCAGATACCATGCAAAGCTGCAGAAAAATAAAAGGGACTTGCACTAGATAAGATATAACACTGGGCACAACCACTCATATGACTGTGCTGTGTAAACAATGAAGGGGTTGCATTGTACTTATCAGTCTCGGTAGTCTGCTTCATATGGCATAAAGGCTAGAAGTATATCAGGTGGTTTCAGAAACCTCATGATGTTTTCACGCGGCCGGTTCTTCCGCCACCACCAAACATGATTTGAATAACTTTCCATTGCCCTTGTATCTGCGTGTACTGTCGGTCATAGTTGTTGGGTTTAAGAATTTGCATATTGTGGAAAATTTATTTTTTGCATTAGTTCTGCTCTCCAGTATTGGCTATGTGCTCGTCAGGATAGTGACCCTGTGATTAAATCCAGATTACCCCTCTAAATGGCATTACCCAGTAAGCTAAAATACTAGCCAATATGAAGCAGTTTAACCTGTAATTCTGTGCACCACATATGCCATGCCCCTCTTACAGCGAGTGGGCTTTAGTATACCGTGCAGTACATTCAGGTAGCTACAAGGCCATCCCATTGACCACCAGGGACCTGACACAGTGGTCCTTATTTATCAATGGAAGTCCAACACTCTTCTGTCTATAAAATTTATGGTGTATGGCACATACAACATATTTAAGAACCTCGTATTCCAGAAAGGCGATTCTCTCAATGCTTTTCAAAAATGTCCACAGAATGGGAGTGGTTTAAAAGCGTCTCACTTTACAATACATTTTACAATACAGAAAAATATGAGTTTGGTGCAGAATTTCCTGCACAAAGTATGAAAAGTTTAAAATGGTGTAAACTTGGTTGAATATTCAATTGAGACAGAATTTTTGGTGCATGGGCAGTGGAAACCGAATTTTTTGGCACGTCAGAATGTGAGACAGAATTTTGGTTTGTCGTAAAGTGAGACAGATTTATAAAGGTTTGTACAACAGTGTTATAAATATAGCCAAACAGAATATGTAGTTTTAGACAGTATTGATAAATGTTCCCCATTCTATCAATGCCATTGATACAAGCAGACATCAACGGCCGGGTGCTAAACAAGTGACTTTTGGGTTGTCACCGTGGTCATCTGAACTACTCTAGACTAGACATTTCTCATCTAGCCATCAAGTATCCAACTTTGGAGTGTCCCCCAAAACAGCTCTCTGAAATAGAGTATGGTTTCCTTGTGGAATAACTTTTACTGGTTTGGCTTGTTGCAAGGCTTCTTTAAACGTCAGTCATTGACTTATTCCAGTAGTAGGCACGGTTTTCCCTTTTTTTTCCAGAAAGAGAAACTATTTTGCACACCTTTTCCTAGAATTCATTGGGAAGCAAAAATGCATCTGATGTCATTTTTTTGTCTCCGTTACGGCCATAAGTTTGGTGGTATGATCCTATAAACCTGGCCCAGATTTCTATGTTAAAAAACTGTTGGCTAGTACATCGTGACTGGTTTGCTGCAAGACAGTCGTTTCACCAAATTCTCATTTAACATTACTTTTTTTTTATCATTTGTTTGGCAGGTACACAAATTTTGTTTAATTATTTTTTTATATTCCTTTTTACTCTCTAAATTCTGTAGAAAATACAAGAAAGCTTTATAGCTTGTAAAAAGGTCTTAGGGTAGATGGATCTTTTCACTCGTGAAAGTAACACCATCTGACTGTAGGATTAGGATAACCGCAGGTAACGTACTGTGCCAGCAGTCCTGTCTATTGATAATGCATGCTTTTAGCCAAGTTACGTAAACTATCTTTGTTTCTATGACAACGCAGCTCGGTAGAACATTTCTTCTAAATACAAAGATGTGGACTGACCAGGTCTTATTGAACAATAAATGCTAGCAGCGAGGACTGCTTGCTCACAGATCACAGAGGTCCCTGGAAGCAGCTGCTATCATGGCGAGCAGCTTGTTCTCGCTACATTTAGTTATTTGGAAATTGTAGCAATTGAAACCACATAATGTATCAAGCTGGTAATAAAGACAATAATACAAGGCAGCAGGATGAAGACACACGGCGCAGCCAACACCGGCAACTGAGGCCCTACCCACACGCAGTGGACAATGGCCGCATGTTGTGTCCTTACCCTCAGGTAAAGGGTCATCTAAATTACAATAGTTAATATTTATTGAGTTAATTGGCTTCTTTGGTACATGGCTTTATGATGTACATTAAGGGGTTAAATTGTAATATAGTGAGTTTAGATTATTGTAAATACCGCAGGAGGACACTGTTAGTGTGCTGCCATAAAATGTACCGTGCTGCACAGGATGGGGCCGCGTACTTTCACATAAAGTGGTTTTCCAGGCTAAAAATATTGATGACGTATCCTAAAGATAGGTCACTAATATCAGATCAGTGGTGGTTTGAAACCCGGCACCCCCAAAAATTGGCTGATACAAAGGCAATGAAGCAGGAAGCAGACAGCTCCGTTCTCTATGTAATGAGCTGAGTCACTGCAGTTTAGGTCCCTTTCAAGTCATTGGTAGCTAATCTGCAGTACCTGATCTGGCCACTACCCAACCAACATAGTTGTTTCCTTGCTGCTCCTTTTTGTGTTTATTGGCTGCTGAGAACAGCTGGTCGGTGGGGGTGTCCGACCTCCGCTGTTATGGCATTGATGACCTATCCTTATATCAATATTTTTAGCCTGGAAAACCCCTGTAGGTAAGTGAAGGCATTAATTTACTATGGGCTTTCCATTATTACTGACCGTGCAGTAACTTACAAAACCAAGTGTCCAATACTTAGGACCAGTCCATAATCGGTTAATGATTTCACTGAATCAAGTGAAAACTTCAGTGTCCCCGTCCTGATGTGGCTACAATGCCGCATGGCAGCACCCTTAGTTCATGTGCCTAACTATGCCTCTGATCTAAAAATTTGGCCTTGTGGCTTGGATACCAAGTGAAGCTTATGGCCCTTTGAGCAGTTACTAGGGCTCCTACAGCGGTAACTGCTTACCTATGTCAGGGACTGTCCATAAGTGAATAATACAGGTAATTTTAAGAAACTTTGCAATATATCTTATCAGAGAGAAATGCCCCCTTCTGCTATTCTCAGGCTGTTTCCCTGCTCCTCTGCTGAAAATCACTGCTCCATAGGACAGAGGATAAATTGCTGATCGGTCAGGGTCTCGCCCCTGAGACCCCATTGTTCCTGATAATGGGGTTGTTTTTCTCTCCTATTTATAAAGTAGCGATGGATGTGGACTCCATTTCGGTTGGGCCAGAGATGTTAAACTTCAGACATGTCAGACTATGTTGGGGTCTCGGTTGCAGATTCTGCCACATTTGGTGGAAAAAAATATCATCCCTGTGCAGTGTTAGTGTTTCTGGAAAACAAAGGACGCCATTATAAGTCAGTGCAGTCCATGAGGGGTTGATGGTGTCCATCATGTGATTGATCCTTCACAGTTGTATTACATTTTTCTGCTTTTATGATGGAACAGAAAACCAATTCTGAGCACAGATGTGCACTGAGCCTCAGGTAGACAGAGTTCAAAGGTAGTGAAGACTATGAGAAAAGTGAAAGCTAAAGCGGTGCCATATGTACTCCCTCCCTCCCATCTACAGATGCACAGGCAATAAACAGGAAATTCTTTTAGTTCTCTATAGAGCAGCATAGGAGGAGTTTGTCTGCATTTTAGACAACTATAGAGATTTCTCTCTGCTACTGTAACGTTCACTGTTTCGGCCTGGGGTATTAGCATGTGGCTGTTGTATTTATTCGCTTGTGCATTCCACTTCCCTTTTAAAGCATATTTTACAGAACAGAAGACATTTAGTTTACAAGCCAAGTAATCTCTGGTAAATGTTACTTGTTCACTCTGGAAAACAGTCAGCAGAACATATAAAATATGAGACGTGCAGACAAAGACGGAAGGACTGCATGGTCATATGGTCTCATGGGAATTTCTTTGCAATTCTGCATATTTCATAGACAGCAGCCCAGTGTTATATATCAAAGAGTACCAGTCATTTACTTGGTGATAACTATCTGAACTGGAAACGGTTAACTGCTGTTTAAGGCTGGGAAAACCGTGCTGGATCATGAACCCAGTTCCTGCCCCACAATGTCTAGTGTGGCTTATGTTTGTTGATGTACATGATTTGGGCTATTTCCAGCAGGCTGGCTGCAAGGTTGAGTTGTGAAAATGGGTCTTGCACCGTCAGTCACTCTGATGAGAAAAATTATAAAGTATTAATAAAAGATTAAAGGGCTTGTCTGGTGGGGAAAATTTTTGCAATGGGTAAAAAAGATAAAGCAGCATTATTCTCCTGTCCACTCCAACAGAGATTACACGGGCACTGCCTCCGCACCTACATGATCATCAGCAGGAGCCTAGCTGACACACAACCAATTTCCTGCTGCAACTGCAGTTGATTTTTCATACTGATGACCAATCCACAGTACAGGTCAACAATATGTGATTAGTGGGGTCCGACCCCCAGACCCCCACACAGGTCAGCTGTTCCAGGTGGCGAAAACTGGTAGTGGATGAGCGCATGCAGTGCCACTCATATTCTAGTGCTGAAATTCTCTGGAACCACTGCTATGCAGAGGAAAAACCCTGTAAAGTTCCTGCCGCTAGGTGTCTCCCTTTCTAGCTAATTTGCAATTCACTCTTTTTTGTTACTAGGGAAGTTTGTCCATAGATACTGTGATTCCATTTTGCTTATCTAATGTGAGTGGAAGGGGGACAGTTTTGATCTATCTTCACACAGTGAATGGAGAGGGGAGGGGCTGATTATCCTCACATCCTGCTCACAGGTCTGCAAACTGTTGCTCTGTGCAAAGGACTGAAGATTTTGCAAATTTCAGTTTACAGTGCAATAAAAGTCTACTTATGTACTTGTATCTTCTTCTGGCTACTTGTGTGATTACAGATGGTATAATATTTGTAAACAGCAAGGAGTTTTACTAACTGTGCTCATAGATTTTTTTTTTTCCTGTGTTGATTGATTGCATGTATTTACAGTCATATGTTCCTGGATCTCCTATATTACGGTCACTTGGGTTTTTCTCAGCTATTTGTTTGCTATTGTATAGTTACTCCTGGCAGAATGGCAGAAAAGTATCAGTAATGGATAGGAGAGAGGGAGACTGCTCCTTATTGTACACACTCCCTGCCTATGTAAAATGTGTTTAAGCCATAATGTGATGGTTAGCATCAGAAAAACTGATAGGACATCATGTATGAAGGGTTAAACTGTTAAAGATGACTGCTCGGTAAGACCCTGCACATATTTCAGCTTTTCATGAAACCTCAGGTATCCTTTCAGGGGTTAAAATGTATAAACCAGGTTAGTTGGGTTACAGAGTAGTGTATATTAAGGCATGGTAGTGTCAGGATGCCTACGTAGTTTTGATGTATCTGTACTTCTCTATACTAGCGTCATGTATTCTTGGCCAGTTCTGCTGTATGGATTGGCTTCTGAGGCTGCAGATAAATTATGAAAGTATTACATTCACTTTATGGGAAATTGCCCAAATGTTTTATCATTGATGTCTATTGCCTGGAATTCCCCTGCTTCTATTGCCAGAATATGTCTTACCATGCTGAAGCCTTTACTGGCAACATAGCAGGGGAAATGACAATGGAGCAAGCATGGAATTAAGGTAAAGTCGTGCAGTGTGAAGACAGTGTTGTGATGGATCCCTCCTGGGATAATTTATGGTATCTTCTATAGTCACTTCTTCATAATAGCACTTGACTAAAATGTTCCCGTTGTGCTAGTCTTCAGCATTGAAAAGGGACATTTATACTCTTCAGGTAGTCTTCACTTTATCCTAAACAGTCCTTAAATATATGTTCACCTAATGTGACCCTGCAGCTACTCATCATTGGATTGTATATACTTCTTTTATTGGATTCTTTCTCTGTATCAGTGGAAGTGATCTGCTAATAGGGCAATATAGGGAAATCAAATCCTCATACTCCCCCTCTTCTGGCCAACACATCTGGGCTACCACTCTGATGGCAAAACAGTAAGAATTTTGTCCCCCTGCTTTATCAGTCATTCTCAAGTTCTCCATGTGTAAATGTAGGTTTGTTCTTGGCCCGTGAAATGTTTCACGTTAGATATGTAAGCACAATTGTAAATAACAAGAACTATGATCAAATAAGAAGCCTGAACATACTATAAATTATCATGGAATAGCCTTCCTAATATTCTACATGTTTTCTTATTGCTGTCAGAATATATATGCAATCTCCTAACAGGCTACGTTTTCTCTGTTCTCCACTTAAAGGGGCTGTACAGTTTTGGAGAAATATTGTGAGACTGTACTACTTTTCATTATAAAAATAATAAAAATCTTCCAATATACTTTCTGTATGAATTCCTCACAGTTTTTCAGATCTCTGCTTGCTGTCTCTGCTGCTTTCTCGGCTTACTCCCAGTGGATAAAAATCAGTCCATGGTCATGTGATATGTGCAGTCCATGGTCATGTGATATGTGCAGTCCATGGTCATGTGATATGTGCAGTCCATGGTCATGTTATGGACACACAGGTGCACAGCTCGTTACCAGGCAGATATCTGATTACTGTGCTGTGAATGTAACAAGCTGTGCATCTGTGTGTTCATCACATGACCATGAACCGTATATATCACATGACCATGAACCGTATATATCACATGACCATGAACCGTATATATCACATGACCATGGACTGATTTTTATCCACTAGTCGGTTTCTTCTTTTCCAACACCCAGGTGAAAATGCAATGTGTCACACCTGTAGGGGATGCCATTATATCACAATGCAGTCATTTGACATTTGGGGTCTAAAAATTCCAAATTGAATACCATATTTTTAGCTAATATTGAAACATTTTAAGCCAAGGCAGCACATAATGCCACATCCATCCACTGGTGAATGGCTCTAGCAGTGTTATTGTAGAATACAGCAAATAGTTTGTAGTCCAATTCCTCCTTGTTCTGCTTTTGTTTTTTTCACATATTATGGACATGTATGAGGCTGGATTTCCTTTTTGGCGGATTCGGGACTGTTTATCAAATATTTGCACAGAAATAAGTTGGAAGGGCACAAACCATTATGTCAGTAAGCAGCGTGATTTCTTGTTTTGCATAGTCTGTATTGATATAGGTGGAGTGTGTGCCTACGAAAGGATCGCAGCAAGCAAAATAAGGAAATTGCCCCAAAACTATCCTTTTTAGGAATGTTTTTGCTGTTCCCTTGGTTTAAAAATACAATGAAAAACAAAATAAACAGCAGGAAAACCTTCATTTTATGCATGTAAACAAGGGTGTACTCGATGACTGCTTATGGGGACATCTATGCCTAAGTTTTGTTTTTTTGGTTTTTTTGGGTTTTTTTTAAATAACAGTAGTGCTTCATTTTATTCATATAGCCAAAGATAAAAAAATATATTGTACTCACATTAAGTGGTTGGGTACAAACAGCCAGGAACTATTGCAAAAAACAAATGTTATAGGTATACACAATATATCATTTTTGTGAGCTACGCTTCTTGGCTCTCCTTGGAGAAGTACAGTATATCTTCTTTTCAATGGCTTGACCTGGTCCTTTGTTAATGGATGTCTATGATATTCGATGACAGATGTAGCACTGGTTGTTTGCAGGTTGGCCTAATGGCTGCCACTTTTAGTAGAGAACGCGCTTGGGCTTTCATTAAAAAAGTAAGTCATGTCATGAGTGATCATGGAGTCTGACCTCTAAGACCCACCTCAATGCCAAGAAGGGGGTTTAGTCTGGACATTTGTAATGATAAAAGCCAAAGCTCTCATTCGTCTCTTTGGCAGTGGGTTGTGACATCCACTTGATGCCTCTCGTTCTTGGAATCTCAAAACACATTAATTGACAGGTCATAAAAAAGAAATGTATCTGGTCCTTAGACAACCCCTTTAAGACTTGCTGTGACTTTCCTGTGATTGATGCAACGTTATTTCTCTAGAAATCAGTAAATGAATAATCAGCTATCTCTGTTTCCATCAAAAACATCTGTTGTGGTTTTTATATTCATAGACTAGCACCAGAAAAACATGTGTGATTGGTTATTCTACTCTATAATATTCAGCAAGTCCTAAAAATACACATATTAGTCGATAGTTTTTCATTTTTTAATTTTCCCATAAAGGCTGTTGGACATGAAAAACTACAACAGAAGAAAGGTACCTATGGATACATCATAAGGCTAAGTTGACATGGCTTCTCATTGGATTTTGACGGGCATGTCCCGGGCCAAACACTAAGCCGGGACCCAGACTCCTAGCATCAATATCCTAGATGACCATGAAACTTGAAGTCCCTGCCTCCTCATGAGACATACTGAAAACGTGATCACCATATGGGACAGTGAGTGATCCTGTGAAGACGCATGAACTAGCAGACTTGGAGTCCGGGTCCCGGCTCATTGTTGGGTCATCAGTTGAAGATAGGTGGGGGATCTGACACCTAGGACTCCCACTGATTGTGTGGTACATTTCTATAACAGCTGTCCTTGATATCACAGCTCAGCCCATTCACTTGAATGGTCCCGAGCCGTGAATAGGCCATGTGACAGATAAACGTGACATTATATGGCCTGTAAACTAGAAGCAGTGCTCAAGGAGCCCTTCTGCTGCTTCATAGAACTGATCTATGGGGATCCTGGGTGGCAGACCCCTCTGGTCATCAGTAGAGAAGTCCCAGAAAATCCCTTTATAGGGATAAACCCATGGCAAACACAACACCACGGTATAGATAATAAATGTATGCTCGCTAGGGGCCCCCACTCATCACTAGAACAAAGGCCTTGAGCCCCCCCATTTGGAAGTATTTAACTAGACTAGTGGCCAAGCATGTTTCCTAACTCTCCATTTCGTATTTATGGTGCTGACTAATATAGCTGAACACCATACTTGGCTATCTCTGTCAATCTCATAGACTTGAATAGAGCAGCAGGTATAACTGGAATGGGGGTCTCAGGGTCTGTGTTTTTCAGATCGTGAAGGGGGATAGGTAACTAAATGTTTGTCACAGGATAACCCCTTAATAGGGTTGTCCAGATGGAACTACCCCTTTAACGGTGACCTTTAACAGGACAGCCACATTAAAAATACAGTATGTGTTAATGGAATGGAGGCAGTATGTGCGTACCATTACCCTGTAAGTGAATAGATCGGCAGATTTTATGATCTCTCAAAACAAGTGTATATCTTACAGATCTTCTGTGCCACCTTTCTCTGGTGAATCCCTCCACCTGTAGGGGTGTGTATGTATGTATATGTGTGTGTATGTATATATATATATACAGTCATATGAAAAAAGTTTGGGCACCCCTATTAATCTTAATCATTTTTAGTTCTAAATATTTGGGTGTTTGCAACAGCCATTTCAATTTGATATATCTAATAACTGATGGACACAGTAATATTTCAGGATTGAAATTAGGTTTATTGTACTAACAGAAAATGTGCAATTTGCATTAAACCAAAATTTGACCGGTGCAAAAGTATGGGCACCTCAACAGAAAAGTGACATTAATATTTAGTAGATCCTCCTTTTGCAAAAATAACAGCCTCTAGTCGCTTCCTGTAGCTTTTAATCAGTTCCTGGATCCTGGATGAAGGTATTTTTGACCATTCCTCTTTACAAAACAATTCCAGTTCAGTTAAGTTTGATGGTCGCCGAGCATGGACAGCCCGCTTCAAATTATCCCACAGATGTTCAATGATATTCAGGTCTGGGGACTGGGATGGCCATTCCAGAACATTGTAATTGTTCCTCTGCATGAATGCCTGAGTAGATTTGGAGCTGTGTTTTGGATCATTGTCTTGCTGAAATATCCATCCCCGGCGTAACTTCAAATTCGTCACTGATTCTTGTACATTATTCTCAAGAATCTGATACTGAGTTGAATCCATGCGACCCTCAACTTTAACAAGATTCCCGGTGCCGGCATTGGCCACACAGCCCCAAAGCATGATGGAACCTCCACCAAATTTTACAGTGGGTAGCAAGTGTTTTTCTTGGAATGCTGTGTTTTTTTGACGCCATGCATAACGCCTTTTTGTATGACCAAACAACTCAATCTTTGTTTCATCAGTCCACAGGACCTTCTTCCAAAATGAAGCTGGCTTGTCCAAATGTGCTTTTGCATACCTCAGGCGACTCTGTTTGTGGCGTGCTTTCAGAAATGGCTTCTTTCGCATCACTCTCCCATACAGCTTCTCCTTGTGCAAAGTGTGCTGTATTGTTGACCGATGCACAGTGACACCATCTGCAGCAAGATGATGCTGCAGCTCTTTGGAGGTGGTCTGTGGATTGTCATTGACTGTTCTCACCATTCTTCTTCTGTGCCTTTCTGATATTTTTCTTGGCCTGCCACTTCTGGGCTTAACAAGAACTGTCCCTGTGGTCTTCCATTTCCTTACTATGTTCCTCACAGTGGAAACTGTCAGGTTAAATTTCTGAGACAACTTTTTGTATCCTTCCCCTGAACAACTATGTTGAACAATCTTTGTTTTCAGATCATTTGAGAGTTGTTTTGAGGAGCCCATGATGCCACTCTTCAGAGGAGATTCAAATAGGAGAACAACTTGCAATTGGCCACCTTAAATACCTTTTCTCATGATTGGATACACCTGGCTATGAAGTTCAAAGCTCAGTGAGGTTACAAAACCAATTTTGTGCTTCAGTAAGTCAGTAAAAAGTAGTTAGGAGTATTCAAATCAATAAAATAAGGGTACCCAAATTTTTGCACCGGTCAAATTTTGGTTTAATGCATATTGCACATTTTCTGTTAGTACAATAAACCTCATTTCAATCCTGAAATATTACTGTGTCCATCAGTTATTAGATATATCAAATTGAAATGGCTGTTGCAAACACCCAAATATCTAGAACTAAAAATGATTAAGATTAATAGGGGTGCCCAAACTTTTTCATATGACTGTATATATATAAAAATTAAATGCGGGTGAAAAACTGGAAGTCTCCTCTGTGACATTATTCTCAGTCTAGACCTGTCCCACTGCACGTTCCAGTGTATTTATGTATGTGGTTGTGTCAGAATTTCTCTAGAATCCTAATCTGATGTTGTAACCTATGTAAGAATATGCCCAGTAATCTGATCAGTGGACCATTTCATCACATGCTTCTTACATACAGTAGGTTTCACAATCCATCGGCTGTTTGCCGAGCTTTAGTCAAACATTTGCTCTTGTTTGGATCATCTTGTTTGCTTCTGAATCCAGGCAGAGCCTCTTTACATATTATATTAAGGAGGACCTTTCACTACCTCCACCTCGTTGGTAGCTCTGCATTCTTCAATAAACTCTACCCCACTGATTCTGGTGCAGTTGGAATTTTTTCTCTAGCCCCTACGGTTCCTGAGCATTCAGTTCTGTTATTTTCAGTTCCCAATATGCTAATTATGCTCTGTATTGTCCAAGAGGGTGATCCTGGGCAGGAACAGAAAGATGAGGATCCGCCCACCTGACAGTAAAGAACATAATTGTGCTGAAACTAACAGAAATTAATGATTGGGAATGGGGGGGAGCTAGAGGAAAAATCCCAACTGTGCTCAAATCAATGGATTAGCACCTGTTAAAGGGTTGCAAAGAATTGGAATTGGTGGCAAAAGATCCACTTTAACCACTTTCCACTCCACGCCATACTATTACGTCGTGCTGAGCATATTGTTAACACTCAGCGCCGTAATAGTACAGCACCTTCATGCTGCAGGTACAGGAGCTGCGCCTGTGGCATGACTGCCGGGTCTCGGCTGTATTGCACAGTCGACACCCGGGACTAGCAGCCAGAGCTGTGCTGGAAAATACTCAGTCTCCGGTGGCTTATCTCCTCAGATGCCATGATCAATATCGATCACGGCATCTGCGTGGTTTGTGAGCAAGATCACCACCCCATTGATCCTGGTTCTGAAGTATTGCAGTACATTGCACTGGGGATCAGAGATCCTAGGTTCAAGTCCCCTTTGGCGGACAGGAAAAAAGTATAAAAAATAAAAAGCTCAAAAACTCACCTTTTAATTTCAAAAACACATAATGTAAACAAACATAGTCATAGGAGGTGCAGAGGTAGAAATCTATACCAGAGCCCTGGAGCATGAGGGGGCCAAAGTCTTCTCTACAACTTAAGACATCAGTATTCTGTGCTGGGCCCATGAGCTTCAGGTTACGGTTCTGTTCATGGTGTGCTGTGAGTGATGCAATTGGATCTCCACAAGAACATACAAGTATGGTGTAGTCAACCACTTGCAGAGTAGACTGGGTGGATACAGGTTTTAGACACCGTCTGATGGTCCCATCTGTAATGTTATAACATGGGTTTTGCTGATCCAATTACATGAAACTATTTAGCCATATAGAGTATATATAATTTATGAATAAAGAGAATTGGTATGTATAAAGCCATGATGAGGCATTTCATTGTGTTCAGTATTTTCAGGGTATTGTTATACGCCAGGTATCCGATACACAGCTGCAGCATGGCTTCCTGCCAATAACATCATACCATACCTAAGTACGGTTTCCTCTACTAAAATCAACACAAGCCACAAAAACCATAAGTGACTCTAATATATTTTATCATGACATAGCAGAGTAAGAAGCATCATCCATCACTTCAGGCTGCTGTATTTGTATTGTCTTATGGGCATTTACTGTCTGCCATTAAATAATATCTGTGTTTTATACGATTGCCATCACATTATCGCAGAACCAACCTGACTGCTATTTAGCGGCCATGTTTATTTCACTGTTTACTTAAAGGAACTGCAGTCAGATATGTCATAGAAACCAGAATGGCGCGTTTTGGCCACCAGGACCCCAGTGATCCTGAGAACAAGGTGGTCTTGCTGTCTGTTACACAGCTCAATAACCCAAAGTACTTGCCCTTGTTTAGCCCACATGGGTAGTATCAGTGTACCTAGATGCAGAGTTTTATAGAACTAAACTGGCCATATGCTTAAAAAAACTTAACCACACACCTGTTCAGCTGCCAGTTCTCTCTCTTGTCCCTCTGTAGACACCTACAGTCATGGCCAAAAGTTTTGAGAATGACACAAATATTATATTTTCACATGATCTGCTGCCCTCTGGTTTTTATGTGTGTTTGTCAGATGTTTTTATCACATACAGAAATATAATTGCATTCATATTATGAGTAACAGAAGCTTATATTGACAGTTAGAATGAGTTAATGCAGCAAGTCAATATTTGCAGTGTTGACCCTTCTTCTTCAGGACCTCTGCAATTCTCCCTGGCATGCTCTCAATCAACTTCTGGACCAAATCCTGACTGATAGCAGTCCATTCTTGCAGAATCAATGCTTTAATTTTGTCTGAATTTGTTGGTTTTTGTTTGTCCACCCGTCTCTTGATGATTGACCACAAGTTCTCAATGGGATTAAGATCTGGGGAGTTTCCAGGCCATGGACCCAAAATCTCTATGTTTTGTTCCCTGAGCCATTTAGTTATCACCTTTGCTTTATGGCAAGGTGCTCCATCATGCTGGAAAAGGCATTGTTGAGCGCCAAACTGCTCTTGGACGGTTGGGAGAAGTTGCTCTTGGAGGACATTCTGGTACCATTCTTTATTCATGGCTGTGTTTTTAGGCAAGACTGTGAGAGAGCCGATTCCCTTGGCTGAGAAGCAACCCCACACATGAATGGTTTCAGGATGCTTTACACTTGGCATGAGACAAGACTGGTGGTAGCGCTCACCTCTTCTTCTCCGAATAAGCTGTTTTCCAGATGTTCCAAACAATCGAAAAGGGGATTCATCAGAGAAAATGACTTTACCCCAGTCCTCAGCAGTCCACTCCCTGTACCTTTTGCAGAATATCAGTCTGTCCCTGATGTTTTTTCTGGAGAGAAGTGGCTTCTTTGCTGCCCTCCTTGAGACCAGGCCTTGCTCCAAGAGTCTCTGCCTCACAGTGCGTGCAGATGCACTCACACCTGCCTGCTGCCATTCCTCAGCAAGCTCTGCACTGCTGGTAACCCGATCCCGCAGCTGAAACACTTTTAAGAGACGGTCCTGCCGCTTGCTGGTCTTTCTTGGGCGCCCTGGAGCCTTTTTGGCACCAATGGAACCTCTCTCCTTGAAGTTCTTGATGATGCGATAGATTGTTGACTGAGGTGCAATCTTTCTAGCTGCAATACTCTTCCCAGTTAGGCCATTTTTGTGCAGTGCAATGATGACTGCACGTGTTTCTTTAGAGATAACCATGGTTAACAGAAGAGAAACAATGATGGCAAGCACCAGCCTCCTTTTAAAGTGTCCAGTGGTGTCATTCTTACTTAATCATGACAGATTGATCTCCAGCCCTGTCCTCATCAACACCCACACCTGTGTTAATGGAGCAATCACTGAAACGATGTTAGGTGGTCCTTTTAAGGCAGGGCTGCAATGATGTTGAAATGTGTTTTGGGGGATAAAGTTCATTTTCTAGGCAAATATTGACTTTGCAAGTAATTGCTGTTAAGCTGATCACTCTTTATAACATTCTGGAGTATATGCAAATTGCCATTAGAAAAACTGAAGCAGTAGACTTTGTAAAAATTAATATTTGTATCATTCTCAAAACTTTTGGCCATGACTGTACATGCTCAGCTTGTCTAGATATGCGTTTCGAGGAAGTGGGTAGTAAGTCATTGCCAGACACCTGTGGCAACAACTTTTCTCCCTGAGAGCAGAAGGGCCGGCAGGTGAAATTCTTTCCTCTTTCCCAAACTCTGCCATCAGGGAAAGTCAGTAGACTCCCATGTTTAATGTGTTTGGCCAGCATAAGAGATTAGGAAGATGATCTTGCGGGAAGACCTGTTGACTTTGATCCTTGGCAGCAATGTGACTATACCAGGAAATAAAAAGCAAATACAAGCAAATAAAGTATTAGAAAGGTAGTAAAACTATAACTGTAGAGATAAATAATAAGAGCCATCTCATCCCCAGCACAGGTTATCAGCAGATGTATGAAGAGGGTACTCAGGCCACTATGTGAAGAAAATACTTGGGGAGATTTATTAAGACTGGCATTTTTTACGCCACTCTTAATTCATTCTCCAAAACATGTTTCAGACTCTAAGAAGCTCTGGGCTGTGTGAGAAGGTGACAGGCACAGTGCTGGAATCACGTTATATCTCCCTCAGGTTTTTGACGCGTCTGGTCCAGGGCGGGTCTTGAGTAGGCCTCAGCCCAGGTATGAGTCCTTAGGCTCATTACTGGCCCATAAAAGACTGCAGAGACTGCACTTCAGGGCAGATGCTGGGAGTGAGAGGAAGCGCCTGGGTCTGTCCTGGAACACAGTCTGGTACTGTGCTACTTTGTTTTGTTTGCGTGGTTGATAGAAAGCCACATGTATAGTTAGTGCTCGGACGAGCAGGGTTTTGTTTACATTGTTTTGCCTAACATTAAGGCTGTATTTTATTTTGTACCTGAAGTAAAGGTATATTTATTTTTGCTCTTTTTCTAAAATAAACCTGTTTGCTACAGACTTTGTGTCCCTGTCTCTGACTGGATGGGTCCGCACCATTGCTTCTACTGAGCTACCTTACAGCAGTCAGGTACTGGCATAGATTTCTGGGATGAGTTATAGTAGTTCTGCTAAACTGCGGCTTCCCCACACCAGCCTGTCAACATTCCCATCCTACTCTGCCCACTGTCTAAAAACTGGCAAACTTGGTGCATTTTTGGCCATTTTCAAGACGCAACCCAGATGGTAAATCTGAGCCATCGGATGCAGAATAGCTTATAGGAGTAACATACAGAAGGTTGATCCATAGGGGGCAGCTAAGACTCAGTGTGAACAGCTATATATGTTGGTGACCAGGTGACAAATACTAGCTCTTCAAAATGGCTGACAGTGGTCGCCTCTTATTGTAACCATTTGCAGAAATAGCAGTTCTGGAACACACAAACTGCTGTATTAGCAAGTGAAGTACTTTTTCTATTCTAGAAGCAATAACTTAATAACTTCTTGGATAGGCACTTTTCACCCTCTTTTTGTTGTCAGCTTATTTTTTTTTGCTAAACTATCCCCATTCTAGGGAATTTTACAGTAATAATGTAACCCTTTACCTAGCAGCTATAAAGAAAAGAAGGCTTCAGCGTTTTTAATTTCCTAAGGCGTTTACATTGTCAATTGTAAAAAAATGTCATGGTTTTCGATGCCGAAATTGGGCATAATTAGGTAGAGTAGGCTTAAAAGAGTTTTACATGTGTTTCTATACAATTCACAAACAGAACATATCTAGTCCTCTGGTTTTAGCCCTTTCTGTAAGTACCAAGAAGAGTGGTTGGATAGAGGTTGGACCATCACAAGGGATTCGGCTTAGTATGTCCTTTCATAAGGGCAGGAAACTGGCTCCGATCCAAGGTAGTGTACACCCAACCACTATTACTTACTGTTCAGCTGCTATGTACACCTGAAGTGCAAAAGGTGCTGGTGACAAAATGAATACTTGCAGGGAAATATTCAGATGCAAATGAGCGCATGGCATTGATTTTAGACTATATACTACAGTTCTGCTACAGTATGCCATGTGGTATCTCTGTAGAGTATATAGACTCTGTTAACATTACATTTATGGCTTCCATTTATCATATACGCCCAGATGTATGTGTTAAAGGGTTGCCTCTGATGGATACCATATAGTGGCACCTGTCACCCAAAGGATCCCATTTCGGGGTTCGTAATAAAATGACTTACTTTTAATTATTCTACAGTTTTCATTATTATATTAGGTGTATAGTTTGTTACATATGTACATTCATAGGAATTCAGTCACTGGCTTTTTAACGAATTAGAGGTCTTTACGGCTTCTAACTGACCATGGCTGTCAGTGGTTTGGCTTACCAACTTCACAGTGCTGCTTATGGTAGTCACAGCGATAGCTGCTGGTTATAATCCTCAATCATGACGCATACAAACATGATTTTTTTTTGTTTGTTTGTTTTTTTTTTCCATGTGTATGCCCCCTCTAACCTTACCACCTGTTCTTTTCACATCCTGATTTTTACCGCCATCCTGTGTTGTTGGTCTAAATGTTGAGAGCGTTCCTGGTCCTGAACAGTGGTGCCCCCTTGCTGCCAGTTGTTGAGTTCAGATATCCTTTTATGATTCGTCACCGATGAAATATATGTTTAGGACAAATGATTGACCTTCCCTTTTCTCACTACATATATTCATCTTTCTGGTTCTAGTCTCTGTTGAGGATGAGTCACAAGGCATACATATTTTATTCAGATTTGCAATTTAAACTTTCCTTTGGCGTTTTGCTGAGAGTTGTTGTTGTTTTTTTTTTTTGTTTGTTTTTTTTTTTTTATATATCTTCTAATACTTGTTTGGCCTATGGAAAAAAAAAAAAGAATAGTCTAGCTCTTTATACATCTAAGTGTAGTTTCATACACGATGGTCCAGATATACTAATACACAGTGTAAATGTAGACAGGCAGTCTGGAGATACGCCAGATTTATCACAGTAGCTGGTGCTGGATGATAAATCACTCTGTAGCCGGAATATTGGCAAATATTTGTCGCATTGTGGCACATTTTAAGCCACACCCCCTCTTCTGAGAATCCACACCCATGTGCATACATAACCCAAACTAGATGCGCCATGTTTATGCCATAATGTTAAACTTTTTTTTTTTTTTTTTTTTTTTTTTGAAAAACGCCTCTGCAATTTTGGTGTCAAAGTCCCATCCATCAGGAGGGACACACAGGTGCACAGCTCGTTACAGTCAATGCACAGTAATCAGCAGCAGACTCTGCCTGGTAACGAGCTGTGCACCTTCGTGTACATCACATGACCATGGACTGAATTTTATCTACTGGAAGTATACAATGAATCACAGAAAGCAGACCTGTAGAAAACTGCGAGGAATTGATACAGAAAATATATTGGAAAATTGTACAACTTTTCATTGCACAAACCATAACAGTTGTCTCTCAATATTTGTCTGGAACTTGACAACCCCTTTAAGCTATCTTGCTCCTGAAAATTACCCAGATAAGCATTTTGTGGTGCTATAATGAAGGGAAGGCACTCCCTAACCAGTGACGTATTGGCAGATTGCGTGCAGGAGCTCTTCATCAGCACAGACCTGCTTTTCCAGCAGCCTTTAGGCAGCAGAAGCTGCTCAGGGGTCGAGGAACATGTGCAGGCTACTCTTGTTCAACTAATAGGAGTGGAGCTGCAATTCCATGAAACCTCCACTATACAGTGGCTGGAGCTGTAGCGCAGCTCCTATTACTGGAATAAGAGCAGCTTGTACATGCTGCTGGAACAGCTGATGTGTGCGGGGTCTAGATGTCGGTACCCCTACAGATCAGATACTGAAAAAAAAAATCGAACAGTTTGTAGTAAATGAGTGTAATACTGTGACTGCTGGAATGGCCACCTAGTTTACATCTGTATAACAGGACATCATGACCACACCATATGATCACACAACTGCTCGTATGCTGATATTACATTTCTTATGTTAAATCTATGTTTGCATTTCCCTAATACAAGGATGAACAGCCCCTTTTTAAGACCGTCATATGCAGAGTTATTGGACATTTATTTTGAGGTCCTACTTGGGTGTTTTCCGGCAGAGCTCTCTAACTTGTCATCAGATATTTGAAATAAGTGAAATTTTTTTCCTGTCTTTGTGCTTATTTTTCTTAGAATTCAGTCATATAGAGCACCACGAGCATGTAAATCAAGAAGCATTTACCACTTTGTAATTTATGGTACCAGTTCTTCCAGTTTAACTAGTAATGCTACGGTTGATGGGTGACTAGAATTGGTAAGGCTAGCTTAGCCCTTGTAATCCTGACGATAGTTTTACAAAGAAGAGTTATTAAAATGCAGTGTCATGACCATGAATAAAATTACAACATCGTACAAACAATAGAGTTGTGCAGTACAAGGTGTATAAGAACTATTAAACACTTATAGAATACACATAAATAAATCTTGACGTGAACGCGAATTGAAAACCGAAGGAGTTGACGGTGAATGGTCTCAAGTATTGTAGAGAAATAACGCGGCCACATGGTGCCATGCTAGAAAAGGCTTGGATTTTATGAAAAAATATTTTGATTATCAGTACCAGATGTGACACCCAACACCCCCACCAATGAGCTCTTCTCAGCAGCTGATACACAGGTAAAGGAGCAAAGGTGTCGGGCAGTAACGTACTCCCCTCTCAGTTATTGAGAACACTCAACTGTACCACGCATGCATGTCTAGGAGGATGGACTGGGAGGAATAGCTGAAGGACAAGAAAGCATTTGGCTGACAGCTGTTGGAGGTGTGTAGCCATCCTGAAGATGGCTCAAGAGTGAATTATAGATATGATTGTTAACACACCGCCTAAATGTAACATCATATAGAAAAAAATATTCCAGAGAAAAAAAAAAAGGTCTAGGGGTTTCAGAAAATATTGTTTTGCCTACATCACATCATTAAATATGGATTGGACAGCATAAATAATAGAAAAGAGAGAACAGTATTGTGTAGTATAAAATAAAATGCTAGCTATTAAAGTAAAAATAACAATACACATAACAAAGACATTGTAGGTTGTAGCAAAAAGCCCAGAGGCTTCATTGGCACTGCCAGTTACGAGCATTGTAAAACATGTGTGTGGCATCTACTGGAAAGTCTAGCAGAAGAAGATGGATACCTACTGCTGGGCATAATGCTCATGTGAGCTGATGGTCTTTGGGGAGTTTTAGACTTCGAAGGAGTTTCTTTCTTATTTTCCCAGGGGTCTATGAGCTGGGCAGTTGTCATGTCCTGTGGTGTTTTTTGTCCTTTTATTATAATGGATGCCATCCCGATGCTTCTGATGAGATTCTGTGAAAACAGATTCATCATATATTAACAAAAAAAAAAATTGCATCCAGACTCTGAGCTCATAACATTGTATCATAAAGATGTTTTCTGGGACTAAAGTATTAGTGACTGATCTCATCAATATTAGATTATCGTGGGTTCCAAAATCCTGGACCCCCCTTAGATGAGCTTATCAGAGTAGCATTGGCACTCTTGTGTGCTGCTTCTGCTTCACAGGCCATGCGACTTTACCTTTATCGGTCATATGGCCTCCTCAAGTGAATGAGGCTCAGCTGCAATACCAAGTACAGCCACTATGCAATGTACAATTCTGTGCTTGGTAAAAGTGAAGAGGCCTTTGTGCTCATCCAAATGCTGTGGCCTCTCCAGATGGCTAATCCATGGGCTGTTGGACCCCATTCTGATATGATAACCTATCCTAAGGATGGGTGAGAAATATTACACTCTTGGTTAAACCGTTTAATATTGTTACATTCATCTATAACCAAGTACAGAATATATAATGCTCCTTTCTCCACATATCAGACTTCTTTCCTCTGCAGATCTCTGTAGTGTCCATTTTTAATTAAATGTCAGTTTTACAATAGCTCAGCTCCAGAGTTGGGTCGGGAGTAACTGCTGTGTCTCCCATACACAGCTGATAGGAAGAAATGGAGATACCTCGGTCCTATATCTTCATTTACATGGCGGGTGCAGCAGCATGGAGGGCTTTATACAGCAATACTGAGCAGTGTAGCTGTGAATCCATGCTGTAATGTGACCGTAAAACACTTACTAGAATCAGCAGCAGCATCTGTGTGTGTCCATTCCTCTCTCTTCACAGCTGCTTCTTCATAGATTCCTATGGGCAAGAGCTGCAGCCTATTCCCTCATTGAAACTTAATATCCATCTCCTCTTTGCCTCTGTCTCTAAAGAAAGACTTTAGCAGTGAATTGAGAATGATGGGTAGTCAAAGAGGCTGGGGAGGGGGGGGGAGGCATTTTACGCTAAAACACAGCGTATATCAAAAGTAAAATCCTCTCTTTGATTTATGTAATTTTTGATTAAATCACCCTGTCTATTTCTAGTGGTTGGGTCACTGATTGACCCAGTCATTGACTTTGGCGGTCATTTCCTGTCTGTGAAGGGTGACCATAAAGGAGAAACTGCCTAGAGTTTTTACTTTTTTAACTAACTCAACTGAGTCCGTGCCATTCTTCAGAAACCCATGTGAAGGCCATGAGAGGCCCCTCTTTATGAGTTGGTATAGTGTCTGGGTTAAAGGTCATCAATCCATAAAAGACACAAGGTTAGAGGTCAGTTGATGATCCAGCTTTGCTGCCAGTGACTTTTTTAGTATCATCACGCTACCTTGAACCACAGATCCCTATATAAGTAGAATTTATACCCATGACCTCTCATGTAAGGAGTCCTCAGCCAATCATAAAGCACATATTTATTATACTCTGTAAGATCTTTGTAACCGGAATATCAAAATAAACTGTTAGCAGGACACATTTACTTGCCTGACTCAAATTTTGCTGCTGCTTTCTTCGGGGCCTTGGAATATGGTCTGAACTGTTACCTTGTGGCTTTTATGGAAGCAGAGACCATTGGGTGACCTAGGAAGCATCCGAACAAGAGGTGGGGGGGAATCAGTAAAGTGGTTATGATTTTTAAAAAAATTTTCTTTTTAAAACATCCTGAACTTTTTCTAAATAATTTTTTTCGGTCGGACATCCCCTTTCAAGGAGATGTCATGTTAAACATCTGATCTGCCAGCAGAATGTTATAGAGTAGGAAGAGCTGAGCACAATAATACAGTTTTCTAGTAAGAGCTGGAATACCTTGCTAATTGAAATCTGTGTTCATTCCTGGCCTAGGAGTCCGGTAGGTCGGCCCTATAAAGTTAATAATAATAATAATAGTCCTTTAATAGTCCCACAATGGGGAAATTCAGTGTGTTACAGCAGCAAAGATAAGCAGATACAAATACAAATACAACATGTACAGGAATGTTCCAAGGTGAGAGGCATTACATTAATAGCAGACAGACAGATAGGGCGTAGCAGAGGGGGGGGGGGGGGATTTAACAGGCAGAGAGATATTTCAGTTCTCTGTGTGTAATGATCTCCGCTTAGGTCGGTGTTGGTTGTACAGCCTAACCACGGTGGGGAGGAAAGACTTCCGATAGCGCTCCTTCTCACACCTAGGGTGGAGCAGTCGGTCACTGACAGTACTGCTCAGCGCGATCACAGTCTCATGCATGGGATGGGACTTATTCTTCCGCATGGAGCTCACCACGGACAGTATCCTTCTGTCACCCACCACCTGCACTGGGTCCAGTGGGCTCCCCAGGACATACTCCTGGACATACTCCTACAAGGAGGCCTGCCAGTCATTGAGTTCCTTACTATAGAAGGAGATTCTATTTAATAAAATGCATTATCCCAAAAAACTATATATCAATCTGCTCAGCTCCTTCTGCTCTATCACAAGATGAGCTAGTATTGGACTGCCTCTTCATGGGGACATTTCGATACTATTTTGGGGGCAGTATTGGGTAATAATTATTATAACTCCTTAATAACAGACATAGCCACCGTGCTATACTTGCATGCTAGAGTGGAAGCTGTGCTACAGAATAAGAATGTTTACTGTGATAAGTTGTGTGCTGTATGTTTTCTCAGAGGTACTGTATTCACGGTCAGTGACTAAGTGTTTATGTACTCTTTGGCAGGGTGTCAGTCAGGAAATCTGGAGTATGAAGCATTGCATTATTTAACAGCAGACGCAGAAAAAAAAATGAAAGTTTTTATGGTAAAAACAATGAACTTCAACCCACCTGAGAGTCTTATCTCACTTCTTAAAGCCTCAGTTATTCTCCTTTATCAGTCTTCAGAGAATCCAACCCTCCAGCCACTTGCTGCCTGACTTCTCTCAATCGCTTCTAACATAGATCTTTTTTATGTTTGTGTTAAACGTTTCTTTTCACAGCCTGGGCCACATCCTGGTTACTAACTTGCAAACCTTCAAGTGTTCATTGATGGAAATGCTTCATGCGGACCCTATTGCAGGATGGCATCACTCTAGCATGGCTAAGGCTGGGTTCACATCTGCGCCTGCTCACCGTTCGGGGATTCTGCTAATAGTCACTGCTCCACTGATTGAGGCACTGTTGGAATTTTCTCACTAGCCCCCACCATTCCTGAGCAGTCAGTGCAGTTAGCTTTTGTGACTGATATGCTGTTTAGGTGTTGTACTGGCAGGGTAGTGTCAGGCAGGGGCAAACAAAGGTGGTGTTTTAGTGTTTAGAGTTTGTTTTGGTCATTTCTTATGTGGGAACACAAGAACAGACTAAATATAAAAATGGATCCATCTAATGACTAACGGCAGTGGACCCTGAGGGACCCCTGTTGAATAAAATGGGATTTGGGGTATCCACTGTTTTCATCATCACTTTGTTGGATGAAAAACGCATGCTTGCAGATGTGAACATACCCAAAGTATGTTGGTTTTTTTTTTTTATTATTTCCTGCTCTTAGGCAATTTTCTTAAATTCTTGTACAGCCCTGTAAAGTGTTCTGCTATGACGGATCCTATTTAAGGTTTTTATGAGTTAACATCCATTCCACTTTGTCCCTTTTATGGATATTCCCATCAGGACAACCATTTAGGTCATGGGTATGTTCTTCTGATTCCAGAATCCCCCCCCCCCCTTTATGAGCTGTAGTAGAGAACCACTGCACATAGCGGCCCCTATTCTTGATGATTTGGCACTGCTATGTATTACATGTTTGCCTATATATAGATGCCATGTGTGTAGAGGTCATGTGCGGGCACCTGCAGCTTCTTCCTGTAGTAAGAGCTGGACCTTTGGACTCAGCTGGTTGCATTTATAAAAGTGTTTGTTCTTTTCATTTTCTATGCTGTTCTATTGATTTGGTTTGTCATTCCTTCCTTTTGCCCTGCCTGCCTCATCTACTGCTTGTTTGTGAAGAATAGATCTAATAATAGCATTCACATGGAGATGCGGCTCTGTCCTTTCCCATTGTCATACATAGCGTCCTATTAATTTCCTGACAGCCAAATTGTAAATCTATTCAACTAATCCAACCATATAAATATTTTGATGGGATGGTAAATGTATAAAGAACACAAAACATACCTGTGTGCAATATCTCTCATACCGATCCTATATTGTATTCCAGAGCTGCATTTATAATTCTGGAGGTATTGAGGACTCAGATTTTCTGGTATTTCTTGCTGGCATAAACTGTGAATAGATAGTGCTTTGGTGATTTGCATTTTGGGGCATGTCATCTTTACTCTAGGTGCTGTACAATATTCTGATCTATGTAAATTGTACTGGCTGACTGCAAAGAAAGGAGTAGAGCTGCAGTGTTAAAGGTGTATTTCCATCTCCCATCTACCCTCAGAATAATGCCACTGCATCGAAGCTCCGTGCAGGTCTGCTGGGCTGCAGACACATGGACAGTCACAGGTTGGGAGCACCATTGTACAGGCATTGAAGGAGCTGCATTCTCAGGATCAGTGGGGGTCATGACAGTCAGGCATCCCCCCCTCCCCACCCCAGTGATAATTTTCTGAGATTTAATAAACCCCTTCAAGGATGTGTCCGACCTTATGGAGGTGCAAGCTGTGCGGCCAAACATGGCAGTGTTGAGGGGTGTCAGTGCAACTAATAACTAGCAGTCAACAACTGCAGAGAGAGAAGACTCGGGCTATGTTCATATTTGGATCACTCCATCATAATGCCCGCGCTAATATCGACAGATGAAAAAGTCCTGCATGCATTGCCTTTTCATGTGCTGGTTTCAGTTTTAAAACTGACACCTGACGGACCCCATTATAGTCAATGGGGTCTGCTGGTCTCCATATGTAACCGCTGTTTTAGCGTTCCACCTGTCTATTGTTCTGGTCCGACGCCAGTGAGCACTTATTGTAACAGGGAAGCACTATCCACACCCCCAGACAAAGCTGTTGGCGAAACGCGTGTCCGTGCGCGTCTTCCTCCTCCGGGGTCTTTGGTTGGGTTCTCTTGTCTTGTGTGAGTGTGTTTACTATGTTTATTTTATATACTTGTTCTTTCTATGCTATTGCTTTCTGGTAGTGACACTAGCGTTATACTGGGTGTACTCTATACAAAATCATACTTAGTATTTTTCCATTTGCATGGTTTCCTCTATATTGGCTATTATATGTGAACCCTCCTCTGTATATACCCTGGGAGTTGGTTTAAGTATTTATGTGGTCCCAAACCTACCTGTATTATGTGGTTTTTATAATGAAGTTGATTGACTCTTTTCCTATATATTGTGGTTTGCTTCTATTTTGTGTTCATGATTGTGAATTTGTGCACACTATATATCATTTGTTGTATTGTTCTTTTGATTATGTAGAATTGACTCTGCGGCTTCATGCGTCATATGGACTCTAATATTACTGTAACCACAATAAAATAAGCAATCTCAAAAAGTTCATCTGGAGTGCTGTGCATCTTGCTTTTCTAAAGAATATTGTGAAGGAGTCCGGTCAGTCCTCCATGGAATTGTGCACCCGACAACCGTGTGAACACGAGAGTGCTGCCTGCCTGTCTCTTTGAAGCCATGTGCTGTGTATGCTGCTGTCACAATGCTGACTGCTTCCAGTGCTCTCCTGTGGTCTGACGACTCTTGCATTGTAGCACACCCTTTGGGTGAGACTGCACCCATTCATTGCCTTCACATGCCCTGCTTCTCCTCCCTTTTATGTGACATAAGTGGTTAAAACAATCCTCCCTATGGTGTCCATGCTAAGTGGCATCTCTCTACAATACAGCTATAAGGGAGTTCCTGTTCAGTGACTTGTAATGATATTTCTGCTTTAGTCATATCTTTTATTAAA
This sequence comes from Leptodactylus fallax, assembly GCA_947044405.1. Taxonomy (NCBI): domain Eukaryota; kingdom Metazoa; phylum Chordata; class Amphibia; order Anura; family Leptodactylidae; genus Leptodactylus; species Leptodactylus fallax. The sequence goes on along the minus strand of CAMRHE010000005.1, from coordinate 2,638,505 downwards.
AATAATTTTATTTTGTTTGGTCTTAACGGCATGATATACCATAACTTACCATTGATAGCATCAAGGTGAAGTAAGGCCCCTTGCAGATGGCTGTGGGCTGTCATCCATTTGCCGCCTGTGCTTCAGCTGCCCCATCCATTCAATGAATGGAAGCCGCAGAAGCACGGTCGCAAAACCGGACAGGAATAGGACCTGTCCTGAGTTTTGCGGCCCGCACTCTGATCCGTGTTAACCCAGATAGCACACTGAACTCGCCCACGGCCTTCTGTCTCCTTGCTTATCACGTAAAAGGGTTAATAAACACACTGGAATCCTAGAAGAAGGTTAAAGGTGTTGTCTGGTCCTTTAAAATTAACAGGTTGAGAATAATGTAAAGTAGTAAAACAAGAAATTCACGACACTGATTCACCACCGCTCTCGTTTCGGTGCTTCACAGGATTCCACCAGTCTCTACTTCCTGGTCCCCATCTACACATAGGAAATGCAGCTTGGTCAATCCATTGTAGAGGTGGTTCACCGCTGCAGCACGTGATCAGCTTAATAGCCATTTTATTATATTATACTATTCTCGGCCTGTTATTCAAAACTTGAAATGACCAGACAACCCCCCCCCTTCCTGTTACCTTTTCCCTGTATTCCTATATGTTCACCAGTATGATTGATCATACAGCTTTCCCAATGTCTTATCACTGTATGCCCTACTCATGTGATGCGTCCGAACTGCTAGAACTAACTCCTCCTTATTGCACAACCACAGGAGGAGTTTGACAGAATTGGCAGTCACTCATGCTCACTACTCCTCTATTCCAGTGTCTGTGAGACTGATGGAGACAGCTGAGTGCAATTCTGTCAACCCCATAGATTGTAGGCCTCATGCACACGACATGAGTGTGCAGGCCGAAGATCTTCTAATGCTCCGTTCTGTTCCAATGATTATAGAGCAGGTCTTATCCTGCTTTGTGATATCAGAGTGGAACCCCCCATTGAAGTCACTGGAGGATGGAAGGCACTTGGATGTCATCTGAGTACGCTATAAAGCCAGCCCTCCCTTGGGCTGCACGCTCAGTCGTGTTCATGAGTCCTTAGAATTGATGATTCCTGATTGGAGGTGGGCATCAAAACAAATTTCCGCACAGGGTTTCATCGACCCTGGTCTGAGTACAAGGCTCTTGAGTGTTTTCATTCGTAACCAGCAGAATTGAGAATACAGCTCTGGGCTATAATAAAGGTTTATAAGTACAAGACAATTACGGTAATGTATTATGTTAGTTCCTGCGTTTTAATGTGTAATATTACTGTATGTAAACTGTGTACATATCTTCCTACCCATAGCGCAGAGCACTTCTATGGTAGGATATGGCGCTTAATGAAATTCCTCAGTAATCGACATATTTATTTTTAGTCATGATACAATGAGCTGGAAACGGAGTAATACCTCGCATCTTCACAGCTGCACCACAAGTTTAATGTGAGGTTGACTGTCTTTTCCGCTTACCTCTATTCTTTATGCTTGACCCAGTTCCAGAAATAAGAGCAGGATTTCTAACTCCTTCCATACTGCACGGGTTACTCTTAAGTGGCCCACTCTGATAGTGAAACAGCAGAAGATCCTTATGAATAAAACATGGTTAATGGAACTGCACAAAATACTTTTCACATCTATACCACCGATAATTTTCTTCCTGGGTGCAGACATCCTGTCAGTGCCCTTTCCCCTAGGGGGGTGCTGAAAAGTTAAATGTGTTGGTGGTAACACCAAGTATCGCGGTGTAAGCAGTATCCCTGATGGGGCGCTGTCACAATGGTTCATTTATTTCAAGCCTTTTCAGTGCAGTTTCATAGGGAAAATAGATTTGCTGTATGTACATGCTTGCTGGCCAGACACCATTAGGAAAGGTGATAAACCAGAGGCTGTAAAGTTCCTAGTAAGACCATGGCCAGCAGTAAAGCAACATGACGGGCAGGCAGCCAGCTCTGGCTTAGCTGAATTTCACTGGAAAAAAGTGTCCCTTGCTAAATTTACATTTCCCTTTCCTATCGCTTGAGCCAGCGCAAATTGTGTATGTACAGAGTCACAACAAATGCTTGTTCATGGTAGAAATCTGTGCCGGATAGGATGTTCTTGGAATTAGACACATTATTGCACAAGGATAATTCAACAAAAACTGGTTTTATAAACTATTTAAAGGGATATTCCTATCTGGGACACTTATGGCATATGGGTATGCCATAAATGTTAGGTAGAGGTAGGTCCCATAGAGCAGGGAGGCTCAGAAATCCCGTAGAAGTGAATGAAGATAACCATACTTATGTGACGTACTCTCTGCAGTCACAGGGCAGGGGTCTGGGGGACCCCATTCTCGAGTGATCACTTCTTTCAGACTTTATGGCATATTCTATATGGCAGTTGTAGCTATGGTCACCAGGTCAATTTGGCTTTAAAACAAAAAAAAATAAAAATAAAAAAATAAATCTATCCACCCACTCAAAAGATATGGCACTTGGAAGGTTGTATGTTAGCACTTAGGGGTTGTTCACACAGAGGTATTTGAGGCAGCCTTACACAGCATTCCTTTTGGTGCTCGGTTACAACCAGATGGCGCATGACCACTGCAGCCAGTGACTACTGGAATCAGGTTCATACTGGAGGGCAGAGATGGCCATAGTATGGCTGTAGTGGTCATGTGCCATTTGCCATAAACAAACGCCATGGGGAACCAGAGCTTGTGAGCTGGATCGATGGGGTGGCCTGAGAGGTGACTGTGATTGTGTGTGTGTGTGTGTGTGTGTGTGTGTGTGTGTGTTTTTTTGTTTTTTTGTTTTTTGTTTCAAAGGTCTAAAAACCCCTTTTAACTCATATAGTTATATATTGTGTCCAAATGTGATGTGAACTGTGGTATTACTTGGGCTGATGCAGGGGAGGACAAGTGCTGATCAAAGCTTTCCTGCATCTGCTTTTTACACAGACTGATACACAGGGTGATGTGCTTCCAACTAACAATGTAATTATTATTATTATTATTATTATTATTATTATTATTATTATTTTTTTTTTTTTTTTTTTTGGGGGGGGGGGGGACATAGGGGATGCAATTGTTTAATTGCTAGATCAATTACATGGACTACTTATCGAGACTGACCAGTCCAACGAATGTTGAGTTCCTAGGCAGGGTTCACACTACCGTTGGATTCCGTTATGAAGATGTCTATTAACAAAAAAAAAAAAAACGGACACCTATCATAACAGACATTAACGGACACTGATGTTAATATGTCCGTTTTTTTTAACTGATCCAATTAATGGATAAGTTACTGTCCGTTACCCATAGACTTCAATGTTAAAAAAAAATAATGGACACTTGCTGTCCGTCAAGAATCCGTTTTTCCAAACGGACAAAAAAGTCCTGCACGTAGGGTTTTTTTGTCCGCGTAAAAAAAACAGACTTCTGACGGATTGGGTGTAAACGGACACTAATGAACACAATATAAAAACCCATTGAAATGAATGGCAATTTTAACGGATTTGTGACGGTTCAGCTAGTGTCCGATGCTAAAATCTTGTAACGGACAATAGCTACGAACACTACTGACTGTCACCAATGCTAGTGTGAACGCCCCCCTAGCTTTGGCTCCATTGTTTGGTTGTGTAATAAGTCCTTTAGAGTGCTTGTAGGTCAGACAGTAATGTGTGATTATATTTGTCGTCATGTAGTATACATCTGTTAAAAAAACCAACTATGAATATACATTGACAATGAAATACAATTAATACAATTAAATACTAAATATCATTATTACTTACAGTGAATTTCCCTCTAAAGTGTATAATAAATTGGTTTATACTGCTGCTTTTATATATTTTTTCATTTCATGGTGGCTTTTTGGGAAAAAAATTTAATTTAATTTTGCACATTTAATTACTTTCCTTCGGAGGTCTGGCCGTATGACTTCAGGGCATATTTTGATTCCCCGGTGTCATTCTTAATTATCCACATTAATAATAACTTCACATTTCATCTCCATTTTTCAGTTACACTCCATTAATCATTCTCCAGGAATCTATACTGACACATATTTCAGAATAAATTGTTTAAATTCTATGAAATTACCCTGTTCTGTTAAAAGGGGTTTCCCACCTTGGAGTGTTATTCTGAGCCCATAGCATAAGGGATAACTTGCAGATCTGTCAGGATCTGATTGCTCAGACCCCCAATGATCAGAAGAACAGGGGATTTTTGTCCTTTTTTCCAAATGGAGTGGTGGTGAGCAGCTTGCACACCGCTCCGTTCCTTTCGATGGGAGCACTGGAGTGCCATCTCTGACTCTTCCAGGGAAATGAATGGATGATGGGAGAAGTCCTTTAAAAAGGGGTTGGCCAGTATTGAAAACTCTATTTTCATATACCCTATGAAGAAATTGAGTGCATTAAAAGAGGTCCTCTGTTAAGGATCAGCATTTCTTACCCAGACTGGTGAGCAGTAACAAAGAGCGTCTTTGGAAGACCTGTTGTGTCCTGCATTACACAGACAAGCCATTGCTTTGAATGGACACTGTGTAATGCTTAATTTACCCTGTGGTGGTGCTGCAGGGAAAATGACCACTTAATGCCCTTATCCCCCAAGTACCACAGCTGATTGGTAGAGGTCCTAGCAGGGAATACTTTTACAAGGACCCTTCTTTACAGGCTTGGATTGTCTAAAGACGACAGGCCCTTTAATGTATGGTGAGTGCTGTATTTCTTCTCTTTCTGTTGCTTATCTTTTTGCTGTGTATATTTGAAGGAATTCTCTTAACTTTCCATCCTATCAAATGCAAATTTTGTCAGTTTGACTTTCAAAGTAAAGGACAGTTTACCTGGGAATGCAAAACCAAATTTTAAGAACATCTGAACTACGGTAACTATGAATACACTCAGGAGGGGGCTCAAGATGATGATCTATGATGGGCTTCATTCCAGCTGAGCCTTTCCATTTCACCTTAAACTGAACCTGTCACATGGAGGCAGCATGGTATAGAGCAAGAGAAGTAGAACCTATTTATGTAGAGTTTTGTAGTGTGGTCAGTGTGTACTGAACAGGCCAAATACAGAGATCTGTAACATCCAGAGGCAGGCTTCTCAACCTGCCTCTCTGCCCTACCACTGCCTTTCTACATCCCTGCTGCTGCTTCCCTACAAAGTTTTAAATGGCTTTATTTATGAAGTTAATGGTATTTAGTGTCCATGTGCCTTTTGCTTGCCTTTAGTGACGATCTCTATTGGCACAGATCCCCTTTACTTTCCTGGAGAGTCCATTGACAAGCTCCAGTCACTAACCAACTGGCTAGTACATGAAATAAGCCAGAAGGGTAGAGGGAAGCTGTGCAGTCGGTGATCAGCGGTAACAGCATCTGCTTCTGTATTTTACATTTAGCCATATTCAGCATTTTGCATTACAAGCTGAATACAGATTCCCCTTAGAAATGATCAGTTAGTGTTTCCAAGAAGAGGCTTCAGAGCCTGTTTGCTCATAAAATGAGCCAAAATCCCTTAAAAAAAAATGTTTATTCCCAATACCTTACACAAAAATAAAGTGTAGGGATAGCTGCCGGCATTGAGTAGGACCGCCCACTGGACTCTTTAAACCCAAAATGAGCAGAATTTAAATAAATAAATGAGGTTGTGCTGAAACTTTTGTAACTAAATATCAATCTACTCTGCTCCTCTTGCTGTATAACATGTTGCCTACAGAGTGAGCTGCATTTTCGGCATGATAGGTCCCTTTAATATCTGTCTAGTTGACTCAAGTCTGCCGCCAGTGAAAATGATCTTGTTTATATTTCTCTGCTTGAAAAAGGAAATGATTCTTCTCACAATAAGGAAAGGAATAGAAAGTTAGGAATGAACGAAGGGTCATTATAACTTTGTTTCCATTGTTTTTCATGCACTGCTTCTATTGCAGTCTCTTTTTGTGCCAGACCTTGCTGTGTGCAGATTGGCCTGGATGCAAGAACCTATTCAACAAGATGAAATCTCCTGGTTCCTAAGTACAAGCAGTGGAACAAATATTGCAGCACTCCAGATACTTTTTTGAAAGCAATGTTTCAGGGCAATGTTGGGCCGTTCTCATGGCTTGAGAAAAAGGGTCATGTGAATAAACACAGAAGTTTTTGTTTGCATCTGAAGTGCTGCATATTTTTCCACTGCTTGTCAGGAAGTTCTAAGCACACAGGTGTAAATCGGTATACTTGAAAATCTGCAGCTGAGCATGAGGCACTGCTCCTAACCCCGGGGGCAGTGCGACTATACTTGTTATGGAGGTGTTGTGGCCGGCACTGGTAACACAACTTGTCTGTCAACATGACAGGGAAGACTGGAGTCTCCCGTTTCTGGTTGCCAACCTAGTATTTATTTTTGTGTGTTGTATTTGTTTACTTGGATAAGAAGTAGGTGCGCCACCTGCAACTTTAAAGACAAGGTTAACACCACCACCATCCATGGGAGTGAGTTGTTGTATCCGGTTGTATACAATTGCTTATGTATGGTTCCATTACATGACACGTTATTTTTTTTAGACACCCATTCTATTAGCTGTATGTCCAAATTTAAGATTTATCTTAGCAAGCTATGCCTCAATGTCACTGGTCACCTTATCCCTGTTCCTGGTTGCTGGATTAGTAGTATGTGATGTCAACACACGGGCAGAAACCATCTGTGTCAATTTGCTTTATCTGTCTGCAGTGTGGCAGAGCAACACAAGGTTGCCATTCATCTGGATTTGATGATGCAATGTATATACTCAAAACTAGTACTGTGCTGCTCTATCTCGCATTGTTTGCTTATCCTTGTACAACTAGTGCCCTGTCACTGTTTCCCACAATAAACCTTCACCCCCTATATTTCCTAGAAATGGGGTTCTCTTAAAGTTCATATCATATCCCATAAATTACATGCAAAAAGGGAATTGATTATATGTACTTGGGACCTTTGTACACTTTTCAACATGGAAATCGCTACACCAAAAGGAATTACGGAAATTACAGAAAGATAATCATATCATTACTATGTATATCATATGAAACAATATTCAAAACATCTCAATTTATTCTTTGTCAAATCTGAACGTCACATGCAGAAATATACCCACTTATTATAGGTTCACACTAGCGTTCAGCTCTGCATGGGGACCCAAAAGATGGGAGACTGTGTGCTTAAAAAGCACAAGGATACCCCCGGACTCCATACACTATAATGGGGCCTGTCAAGTTTCCGCCGGTTATTAAATAAAACCGACGGAGAGCGAGTCCTTCTTACAAGTCTGGAGATGCTGCAGGCCATGGTAGCACATTCAGGCTGCTCACAGTAGTACGAGTAATTTGTGGCCTGGCGTTAATAAAATGGCTCCTTTGGACACTTTGGATAAAGAGTCATACCACTGGCTCCACATCCAATTAAATGTAACCCTGAGCAGTTAGTGTACCTGAAATGGAGACACGAGGGGTTCAGCTACCGTACACTATACTACCCTACACCAAAATCCCAGGAGTAGGACCGGTGTGACATTGCCTTGTGAAGGTCTCTTCATGGTGTTGCCCACATGGTATAAAGACCAATCTGGTTATCATTTTGCCCAAGACAAAAGCAGGACACATCGCTGAAGAGGCTAGACCTCCATTCCAGCCTTGCTGTGCACAATGATAGCCTTTGGAAGCGGTGGTGTGAAGTCAATGGAACTCCTGTAGCTGGACGTCTTGCTCATAGCTCAGTGTCATGCAAAGGCATCCCGGTGTTTTGTGCTGACGTAGTTTGCCATCCTAGGCTTTGGAAGTGATGTCCTATTTCACTTGCAGTACAGAATGAAGGTGCTATTCTTCCAGATATGCTTGCAGCTCTTGTCATTCCAGGTCGTCATTGTTCTCAGAATCACTGGGCCACACAAAACTGAACAGTGCTGATATCTCGGCATAGGTGTGTAGCAAGTGATAAGCCAAGGTCTCTCCGTTTGCAACAAGTGATGATAACTAACACATCAACAAACAGGAGGCATCGCACTACGTTTTGCTGTTTCATATGGCTAAAATACGTTGCTTTCAATCTGGCTTTTATGCCCCTCCCACACGCTATAGATTGGGGTTGGTGCTTGACAATTTGATCATTAGCAGATCTTGGCGTCACCTGCTACTTCCTCAATTTGCATAACCTTGCGGCATGTCCATGGTGTTGCAATTTCACTGTTGATGATTGTATATTTTGGTCCTCTTCGTGATGTTCTGATGTTAGCGTTGAAGAGCAGTGTTCCAGTAATTTCACAGATATATTTCTTTTTCGTCTGCCAAATGAAATTGTTTGTTCGAGAACAAAAGTCTGGCTTGGATAATAATAACAATAATAGTAGCAATAATAATATTCTCTTGCTGTGTTCTGCAGAAAAGGAACTTGATGTGTATTGAAAGGAAGTGTTTTTGCTACATTTAATTTTCGGTATGCACAGTTGTAGTTAAAGATGGCCTTTCACCAGCTCCATCAGGTGTTGCTACCCAGACAGTGTGTAAGTCACCAAGTCAACTGTATAGAGCTCGCATCAGAAGTGGCCCATACAGCTGATCCATGTGGGGGCCACCTGCCCACAATCAATTATTTATAACCTAAAAGACATAAATGACTAATTCCTTGACAACCCCTGTAGTAGGTGCCAGAACACTCATTCTGATGCTCTTGGAATATAATTCGTCTACAGTCAGGTGGGCGGTTGCAGGAGCAAGCAAATGGGCGTGATTCAGAACTCTGACACTGTGTGCTTCTGATTGGACAGTGTCACAAAGCTTTGAATCACGCCCCCTTGTTTGCTCCTCCCTGACCTCACCCACCTGACAGTACCGAGCCTAATTATCATATTTGGCAGCAAAACTAAATGCACAGATTGCTCAGGAATGGTGGTTGGTACTGAAAAAATTCCATCCGCACCTCCAATCATTGGAGGGAAGCTTATTAAAGAATGCAAAAAAGTGGAGGTGGTGAAAGGTCCTCTTTAAGACTGATATGAAAGGGCTCATTTAGCTTGGTATGCATGTGCATCTCTGTCTCTGGTGGCATAGTAGTTGTAATGGACGCCAGCTGTCCATGTGACGGCTTTCTAGCGAACCTCTGCTTATATGAAACTGAACAAGTAGGAACTTCAGTGTAAAGCATGGTAAAGGGAAAGATGAGCAGCTTGATGAGACAGTAGGCGCTCTTCCTCCAACCCCTCTAAGAATGCGTTCTTCTCACCTCTGCTATTGTACCTCTGCAATTTAACCCCTTTTATTAGAAATTGCTGTACTGTTTGGTTGATGTTGCTCTTTTGTGTTAGCAGATCCTCCGCCCTCCTACCCCCACTGCTTTTAATAAGTGACCGGTATCTGCCTATACAAAATTGGCAAAAACCTGGCAATCTTAGTGCACCCAGGAGGGAAAAGCTGTGAGCACTCGATCTTCATCCATAAATGGTATTTTTGAGTGGTTTATTTTGTCACAGTGTTAATTTATGCGTTAAATGAATTAATTGCAGGTAAATGCCTTTTTCAGCCTAGCTCCGAGATGTGAAGGTCTCTAGAACATGGCAGAACGTTTCAGTATAAGGACACTCCTTGAAGAGTATTTTTTATAAAGCTCATCGCTTACACCAGATGAATAGGATCAAGGGATCGCAAATTTCACAAGTTGCTATAGAAACCCACTGTAGATAGTACTTGAAAATATATAGAATACAGAATAAAACCAGCAACAAAGCAAATAAGAGCTGTGAACTACATTGTCTCCTCGTCTTGTATAAGGCACCTCTAATTGCTTGTGTATGATTTTTCCATGGTTGCTCAGTTGCACTAAAATTAAGTAGTGAACGTCCTGCCGTCTGACAGTGCCAAGAGATTTGCTTCAGCCTTTAATCACAAGTAGAATATCCCCCAATAAGGAAATACTTCACCCCGTAAATGTAATATGTAAGGCTAAGCTCACTTATGTGTTCGAGGTACGTTAGGAGCCAAATTCCGTTAAAGGGTTTGTCCAGGACTTTTTATGGCCTTTCCTTTAGAATAAGCCATGAATATCTGATCAGCTCTATGGGGCCACTTCTGGACCACTTACTATACACAACATAGGGCTGGAAGCAGTTGACCAAGCGCCGGTACTGCTCAGCTCCCATTGACTTCAGTGCGTTGCAGAGCTATAGTACGGGTGCTCGGCCACTCTACAGGCATGGAGCCATCTGCTTCCAGTCCTGTGATGTGTATAGTATGTGGCATGTGGTCCTGTACAGCTGCTCACTGCAAGGGATGGCTGTCGGCCCTTGCTGATCAGATATTTATGTCTACAAGCAAAAATGTACCTGGACAGCCCCTTTTAAGGGGGACCTTATTAACAGGTAGAAATTATTCAAAATGGACATCCCCTTTAATCAAGGTTTTATTACATAGTGTACAGGGTAATGGAAAAAAATGTTAACAACCTAATCTTGACAACCCCTTGCTTGACACCACCGCATGGTCACTATGACCCTAAACCCATCAGACCCCATTATAAGTTAGTGCGGCCAATTCTTCTCCTTCTACAACACAACAGTAAATTTTGTTTTTCTTCTATGATGCAAAGAAATAGAATCCTTAACATGAATGTTAACGCAGCCAAATTTTATTTCTGATTTATGGCTCTCATTTTTACAGGATCTAAAACAGATCCTTTTTGCAGTCTTTCCTAACAGATAATGGGTAGTGTGAAGAATATCGCCTCGCCCAGCCGCCTGGCACGCCTGCGATCAAACTTCTTTCTTAACCTCCCACTCACACACCGTGAGTAGACCGGGTCATAGGATAGAACAAAACGAGCGATATAAATTTTATATGTTTAATAACCCAAGTGGGTCGGTATGAATTAATAGCATATACAGAAATATACAATATTAATATGATCAAGCATAAACATACAAGCAAAAGAGCAATGATACGGCACAAAACAAAAATGGAAATAAAAGATAGAGAAAATACCGGCATAGGCTTGTAGTCCGTTTCTCTAGGCCACAGCAGAGTTTTGGGCCTAGGGCGCAAGCTTAAGCAAGTTGCATAAAACAATCCTTCTACATGTTGTCCAGAACAAAGTGAAAGGCCTCAGGCCTCAATGCTAGGCCCTCAATGCATTCCTCAGTAGGGCAAGCTCTCTCATCTTCTCCCAGATCAGAGCTCCTTACTGCCTCTTTGCTGAATGACCCCAGAATCCAGGTCTGCCCACAGCATATGGCTAGTGCTCCACCCACCCCTTGCACCCAGGCAGCCCCCCTTCTCCCTCCTTTGCAGAACCCTCGGAGAGATGGGTGAAGTTAAGGTCACTGGCTTGCTATCCCCCCATCGCCATCTGGCCAGGGATAATAAAAGTGCCTGGCTATAGCAAGCCATCTCCAATGAACACACATAAAACCAGTGAAGCGTATCATCCAGCAATGTAAAACCCAAGTTAAACACAACATTCCAACAGGTAGGGGGAGGACGGACATGAGCAAGTAAAAATACATTTCTAAGAAAGATGTACAACTGAGGGTCGGTTCATCACAGGTAGGTAAGGTATGTTTTTATTCTTTATTGGAAGGATTAGCATTGCTCTGTTATTGTATGTCTCAAGAGCAACGAAACTTAATGGAGTAGAAAAAAGTCAAGTGTAAACAGAGCCTAACGATCGATGCTTACAGCCTTGTGATGGCAATTTTAGTAATGGCCGTGACATAGGAAACTATGACACACACTTTTCTTTGATTCTTCCTGCCTCCAGATTTTTGTTCCATTGACTACATTGATCATTGATAATGGTCTTCCGCGGATGTTTATCCTGTTATCCTGGAATACTACCAAATATGCTGCGCATGATCTAATATGTGATGTACTGTCTCACTTTTTGGATATGTACCAAAAAATTTGTGACTTGTGCATCAAACAAAAGTGTGTGACATGGTTTCCTATTTTACTATGATATGGTTGTGCGGCATCTCTGCTAATGCCAGTCACACTGCTACATTAACATCAATTTATGTGATTGGAGGCTATTCACTTTTTTTTTTTTTTTTTTTTTTTTTTTTTTTTAATTTTCTATGACCGATATCCCTTTTTTAAAGCTGTATTGTAACTAAGGGTATAAAGGGGTTAAACTCAAAAATCCCTTACCCACAGGATGAGAAGAGTCAGATCGGGATCTCACTGCACAGTGGTTGTGCATATTGTTTCTCCATTTATCAATATGCCAAAGAGGAGTACAGCATTGAGTTATCCCTGGCAGTCTGGTAGCAATGGTGCAAATGCACAACTGCTACTCCTTTCATATGAGGTGGTCGGGACGCCTGTTTTCCTAGTCACCAAATAGGGGAAAAGTTTCATTTGTGGGGGAGAACCCTTACATATCCCTGTTAACTCTTGGCTTATGAGTCCAGTGGGTGATCCATGTGATTGTCAGACCATCACTCCATCCACTGAACCTTGTAAGCCCACCATGAGCAAGTCTATAGATTAATATGTTCAGCTCCTCCTGCTCTATAATGCCCACAAATCGGCCTGCATGTTTAACTCGACAGGTTCCCTTTAGATGTTTTAAGACCGTTTGTATTCTGTTACTCTTTTGCTTATTATATTGTATATAGTAGTTTCAGGCAGGAGGAACAATGATTTACCTTCAGTACTTTATCTGTAAATAATATATTCTGGCCTTTTTGTGTTGCTTTGACTTTCATCGATTTGTAGAAGTACTTGTTCGAGTGGTGAGCCAAAAATTTGTTGTTGAATACCTTAAAAAAATATATGAGGAGAGATAAGAGTCAGACAGAGCATTTTCTTGGCTTGTTTTCCTATCTGCTTTGAGCAGGCACATTTTATTACAGCAGGAAGTTGGGTTGGTCATTTAACCATCTCTATTATTCTCGCTGTAACATCGAGCTCATGGTAATGTGCTTGTAAATTTAATGTTTAAGACTATGTTCTCAGTACATACCGTAGCACTATAGTTAGAACCACACATTAATTTGTCAGTCTTAAGGCTAAATCCACATGGTTCTTACCGTGAATGACTCTTAAAGGAAATGTATCACCAGAAAATGACCTATTGTTTGAATTAAATTTTTACATCAAACATATTTTTTAAGAATTATCAGTGATTTAAATTTTATTTTTGTTATTCATATTTACAAAAAAATCTTAAACTTCTGCAGTTTTCACACTGGCCACTAAGCCTAATAACAGGCTGATACTTCCTGTTCTGTACATTATACACTTTATCTTTATATCCCTGCTGTTAACTTATCTGTAACCATTCTTGTGATAACACCTCTATTGTATGGTCCACCAGTCATTGTAGGTAATTTTTACAGCATATCTATTCCCCCTCCCTGCTCAGTGACCTCTGCACAGTCTAGAAAATTGACTCAGAAAAGTCAGTGAGTCATCTCCAGTCTGTGGTCCAGGTGGCTGCTGTAAAATAGATCTCTAAATGCTGTTAAAGGAAGCTCAGCGGCCGTACCCATACTCATGCACAGAAAACAGACTTTAAACATGACCTAGAAAAACAGGAATTGTTTCATCTCATTGAAATTAGAAAAAAAAAAAAAATAAGTGATAGAATATAAAGGATGCTTTTTGCATCTAAACGCACCAAAGTCAACAGAGCATACAAAGATAAGAAACTTTATTTTTGTAGTGTATATAAATGCCTCTTTCTCCACTTTATCAGATGCCTCTTTCTCCCTATAATAATATTTTCTGTAACTGTTCAGAAACTCTGCACTCACTGAAAAACATAGTGACAAAATTTTTTAAATGGAATTTATCGCTCAGGTAGGACAGCATAAGGTAGTGACAGACACAATAATCCCCCTAGTTCCTTACTGCATTTCTTGTAGTACTTTCCATAAAACCAAACTTTAATAGGTGCACCCAGGCCAGTGCTGAGTCCTCTCGATGATGTTCTTAATGTTCATGAGTTGTCAGCTTTCCAGCCCACCCACCACCGATCGAAAGCTGTCAGTCAGCTGTAAGGAGACCCCGCTGCTCATAAGAATGAGGGCTCAGCTCAGCAGTTCCTAATAATGTGTCATTTTATGGAAACTACTGCGAGAAATCCAGTAAGTGACACACGGCTATAATCATGGTATCTGTCATTACTGAAAGCTTCCCTCAGATTTGGACAGCATAAACCTGGTGACAGATTCTCTGTAAAGATTCTTGGATCTTATTACTTCAGAGAGGCTGGTGCCATTTGTCATGTCTCATGGAGGAGCAGGTGATTGGGACCTCACCCACGACACTGGTTAATACCCTTTGCTCATTAGAAAGCAGCCTTAGAATTGTAGACAGGGAGAGGGTGAAGTGCTCCCGAGTGCGACAGGACACCATAGCCGATAGCGTCTTCCCCCTTGCAGATGGAGTCTCTCTCTTTTTGGAGCCGAGCTTAGGAAAAACTGATATTTAGAGATGGAATACACACCAGAGGAAAGGCAGCACTGTGTCAGTACTATAGCACCACTTTTCTTCTTCCTAATAAAAAGTAGGCACCATGACTTTTTTTTTTTTGTTAAAATGCTTATTGGTCTCTGTTCACATCTGTGATGTGGCTTTCTTTATGACAGTAGTTGCAGTGCGCGTTTCATTGAATGACCAATAACACCAGTGCCCTGACTGCGATGACTTATATCGCAGTCAGATGCCATAGGGAGTTCTGTTGTTTCGCTCAGGGCTGTGGGATCGGTTGGCCGAACCTCCGGCACAAACTCCTCTATTTTTCCACTGCTCAACTCTGACTCCATATTCGATACCAACTCCTTCATAAATGGCTGACAGCCAAGGTGAAAATCCTATAATTTATTAAAAAGTCTAGCGACTGAATTCTTATGAAAGTAAATATGTAACAAACTATTCATCTAATTTGATTATATAATAATAATTGTATAATATTATTTAAAACGATTAATCATGTTATTTTGAGGTTGGAGTTGGTAACTTTCTTCTGTCTCCGCCCAAAATTGGTCCCAACTCCACAACCCTGGTTTTACAGGAGGAATAGTTCACTGTGTAACACTATTCCCCTCATCAAATCTCATGCAATTTATAATTGAGACTCCAAACTGGTACAAATGTGAACGGTGCCTTATTTTATTAGCATATAGAAGGGATAGATGAGCATGACTTTTTTTGTTTGTTTGTTTTACACCCACCTTGCCCCTGATATGTTCAGAAATTCCTGTGAATGTCCCTTTCAGCTGAATATTTGCAGTAATCCTTGGGGCAGATTTACTAGCCCCAAGTTTTAGACAGTGCCAATTTAGACTAGACAGTCTTAAAGGGGTTGTCTGGCCACAAATCTAATTTTCATACTGATGACCTATCCACATGAGTCATCAGGTGTGATCTATTGGTGTCTGACACCTGGACCCTGCACAGATCACTTGTTCTAGTAACCTCTGAGTGCCGGGAGCTGCTACCGTAGTGGATGAGGCGGCGCTGCACGCACCGCTCCTGTTCCAATAATAGCAATAGTTCCAACTAACTGCAGCACCGCTCCTATTACTTGTATAGGAATGGCACTGCACACAACGCTGGTTCACTAGTATCTTCTGGGCACCTGGAGGCTGCTAGAACAGGAGATCTCTACTGGTTAGGAGTGTTGAACCCCAACAGGTCACATACTGGGCAGCACGGTGGCTCAGTGGTTAGCACTGCAGCCTTGCAGCGCTGGAGTCCTGGGTTCGAATCCTGCCAAGGACAACATCTGCAAGGAGTTTTTGTATGTTCTCCCTGTATTTGCGTGGGTTTCCTCCGGGTACTCCAGTTTCCTCCCACACTCCAAAGACATACTGATAGGGAATGTAGATTGTGAGCCCTATATGGCACAGTGACTGTCAGTGTCTGTAAAGCGCTGCGGAATATGATGGCGCTATATAAGTAATAATAATAAATAAATAATAATACTGATCACCTATCTTGTGGATCGGTCATCAGTATGAAAATTCAATTTGGGGCCCGACAACACCTTTTAAATGTGTCAGATCTGTGGTCTAACATTAACCGCTGTGATAAATCTGGTGCAGCTTTGCACTGTCTAGTCTTAGTTGATAACACGTATCAGTTAGATTAGTTTGTGCTACAATTTTGCACCAAAATTTTGTCATTGTTTAGTAAGCCCACACCCTTTCCTGCTAAAGCACACTCTTTCTCACTACGCTCCACCACTTGTCAAGCTAGATGGGAAAATTGACTTAACATTAGATACAACACTTTGCTCTAAAATGCCCCAAGAACTCAAAAACTCAGTAGTCCTAAGTACAGAAGTAGCTCCATTCAGATGAATGAAAGTGATTTTCAGCTGCAGAAACTTCTGCAATAAATCTGCTGTGTGAATTCCCCGTAATGTTGTAATGCCTAATTTTAATCTACCAATACCAGTAATGTTTCCTGAAGCTGAAGACTATAGGATGACCTAAAATATGTAGTGTCTTGCTCTTTTAATATAACTTCCATGTCCACAAGTGTAGACTTGTCATATTATGGAAGTGACATGTACTTAGGTCTCTTCCTCGTTATTATTTTTTGAAACTTTGACTGACTTGTAAATTTCTAGATGCAAAATACCAATAACTGTAAAACACCCATGAAGAAAGTCGTATACTTTACATAGATCAAATCATGCATTTGCCCAATTCTCCATCGTACATGAATGAGCAGATGGAAGGGGTTCTGGGAAGCAGGGCTGTGGAGTCAGAGTAGAAAACTATTTTGGATGGGGTTGGAGTTGAAGAAACGTTACAAACTCTGACCTCAAAATAAAAATATAAATAATTATATAAAATTATCATGTAAATTAATATTATATAATGAATTAGATGCATATATTTTGGCATTCTTATGTACTTTCAGAAGAATTCAGTCATTAGACTTTTTTCATGAATTAGAAGACGTTACTGGTTCTTTCTTTTGTTCATGAAGAAGTCTGTGTCGGTGGTTTGACCTACTGATTCCACAGCCCTGCTGGGAAGACAAGGATCTTGTGGACCTATGTGACACATTGCTGTCGGCTCCTAGGCCAATCGGAGTTGGCAAGTTTTGGGTGGAGTCAGAAGCAAAAAGTTACCGACTCTGACTCTGGCTTTAAAATAAAATGATTAATTATTGAAAATTAAATTATACAATTTAGTTAAAGGGGTATTCCCATGAATATAATCATATCTATATTTGTAGATAATTAAAAGATAAACATTTTTGCAAATATAAGTAGTTACAAATTCTGCAGAGTTTTAAAAATTTTCTCTAACCATCTCAGTGGTGTGACATCTGTTGTCTCGGTTGCCAATGGATATGACCACAAATGCAGAAACTTTCTATGGTCTGGGACTTGGAACCCAGCCATGATTTTCTTATTGTAACTTGGTTATCATGCAGGGGCACTACATGTATCAGAAGATATCCCGGCCACAATAAGGAAATCTTGGCTGATTTTCTGATCTTTGAAAGGTCCTGCATTGATGGTTGTATCCACTGGAAACCAATCAAGACAACAACTTGTGACCACAAGATATTTAGAGAAAATCTGCAAAATGTTAAATTACTTATATTTGTAAAAATATTTAACTTTTAATTATCTACAAATTTAAAAATGGTTGTGTTCCTGGGAAGACCCCTTTAACTGTATAGTTTGTTGCATATTTACTTTTCCGTAAAGTTAGTCTCCCTACTCCCTTTGTACTGATGACCCTTTGTAAGAATGAAAAGTGTGCGTCCAGTCAGTGTCCACCCCTATTCTGTGGGGATTTTTTTCTTAAAATTTAATTCTGTTTTTGCTACTGTAAAGTTTGCAGATTTTCTGCACAGAAATTCTGGAGTGTTTCAGTGCCAGCAGAAAAAAAAAAAAGCAACATGATCTATCTTGCCGCGGATTCCGCTCATGGTGTCCGCGGCTCAAGACGCGCTCCTGATTAGGCCCATTCATCCAGATCTAATCAGGAGCGGGATGCCGCGACGGAATGCTGATGCACTGCATCGGAATCCCGTCGCGGCTGACCGCGGCGAAAACTCCGGGGGTGGAGAATTTTCCACCGTGTGAACACACCCTTATAGTCTATGTGGTCCATGGGTTTCTGAAGGTAACTGCTTTTTTTAAGCGTATTAGGTTTCCATTCGGGGGTCCTCAAGTGGATCCCCCAAACGGGAACCCGAACACAGGTGTGAACCTAGCATTAGTCAGTTGTGATCAGCTCACAACTGCTATTATTGCATGTAGATAAATTATTCCAACGGTATGGACCTCAATGGCAGGTGGACGCCTTGCAGATGTAATAATGGGAATCACACATCAGGAACATCAAAATGGTGAAAAAAATACAAGTGAGGCAGGCAGCACTGGTCTAGTGAATAAATCTTTATTCCAATTCAGTAAATACGGCGCGTTTTGGGTCAAGCACCAGGTTTTACACATATCAGAAAGGGCTTGACCCAAAGTGCATCGTACTTACTGAATTGGAATAAAGATTTATTCACTGGACCAGTGCTGCCTGCCTCACTTGTTTTCTGGGGTATTTATTTCACCATTTTGATGTTCTGATAATCTTCCATTTGTCCCTACTTTTTTTTTTTTTTTCACTTTACTTAGGCCTCATGCACTGAACTTTCATAAGTGTATTGTCAGTTTGTTTGTTTTTTTATGGGTAGCACACTGACTCATTCATTTATATCCCACTATGAACATGACCACTACTTTCACAGTTCTGTCCATAAACCCAGGCCTCAGAACTCAGAGCGGGTCTTATTCCTGTTTGTTTTGCAGTCTGGGCTATCTGTTCCATTTTATCTTGGATCCATACACGCCAATGGTTCTGTGTTTGTAGCCTAAATTATATTCTGTAGTAATGGCAAACAGTAAGACTGCAGGGCCAGACAACACCAGGTGTATTTGTTGTCTGTCTCCTCAGAGACACATGTATAGGAGCTATAGACTAAGATTACACAGTTTTTCATCTTAATAAAATGGCAAATACTTCCTAATATTCTGCATTAGATAACACATTTATTTACTATTCTGTTCGCCCCCATTGTTATTGAAAAGAAAACAGGAAGGGGCGAGCCTTACCATCAATGGTATTTAATTTTCTTCTTAATTGAAAGTGGAACTGTGCATATAAATAGTTCTTGTTCTGTTTTCTTCTACGGAGAAACCTGAAATTTGCAAATGTTTTGTAATATACACAGAATATACTGAAAAAAACATCTGACTTTTCATTAGCATTGGGATGGTCCTGTGGGCTCACTTACCACATTCATAGATGGCAGTAGTCAGATACTACGTGGGAGGAAATTCTCTCTTTTTTCCATGCCTGCTGACTAACCTAGGTCTACAAGAGATGTTATTTAGCTGGTTAAGTTTTGTTTTTTTACATAGGACAATATCAGGCCTATACTAAATACTATACTGAGACTATCTAATAAGTCAACTGGTGCAGTTACAGGGTCTTCATGCTGCCCAATGTACTGTTTAATACAATTTACTGTGCCCATACAGTTTGCATTTAATCTCTGTTTAGATGGTGAAAAGTGATGTGGACAAGCAGTGATTTTTGCAGCTACACTAAAAGAAATCCGCTCAGGAACATTGGTGTTATGTAAATTCACTCAATCATAAGCTTGTGTGAAAGGCCCTTATAAAGTATGGGGCAAATAGAACTGAGTTTGACTGCAGGATCAGGCTACACAGGGTTTGTTTGACGTCTGTTGTCATAGAGACACATGTATCTGCATAGGTGATGTAGACTGAAAACGATATTAAAAGTTTAATGATTAAGACTTACTGCAAAGTTGCTTTTTATTTCGTATGCATCGAAGCAGCTAATGTTATAGATAACATATCTGTTATAGGGAACCTGTCAGCAGGTTTATCCTGGCCTATGTGCAGGCAGCATAAAGTAGTGACAAATGCATTGATTTCAGTAGCGTTCAAGTTATTTTGGCAGAAAATACCTTTTGGGAGACCTCACAGAAACATTGCAGCACATGGTCAGCGATGTGAAACAAGACCAATGTGTGTGTAACATTCAGGCTCCCCTGTCCACCCAGCGCTGATTGACAGGTTGCTCCCTATGCGGAGATTTTATTTCGAATTTGCTGCAATTTTTACCATGTCTGTCCCTAAACTTAGATTAACCTCCACTTCAGCCATTTTTAGGACCACACTTGTAGTTGCGATTATGGAGTAGAAATTGGTCATACTATGTAAGGCTAAGATGAAATTTTCTCTATAGTGTCCTGAATACTTATTATAGCATCCTATCTACTCTGGACTGAAGCAAGCACTGAGCAGGAATCCCAGGGACACTGAATTGCTAAATAATTGAACTGTTTCCAGTAATTCTAGATGATATTGTATTTTTGCTTCCTACACTTCTGATTTCTGTGGAACTTTGCATTTGAGGAGGAAGTGTTATAGAGAGGTGGTGTAGTTTCTGGTTCTCTGCAGTGTACTATTACAGGCATCATACAGCCTCATGTTGGTAGAAGGTCTGGGTAATGTCTTGTCTCATAACTGATAAGCAGGTCTTTGTTATTCTGAAAATGTGTCTGGGACACTGTTTTGAAGGGTTCATGACAGAGAGGTATGCATGTGTGTATGTATAAAATATATATACACATGTGGACAAAATTGTTGGTACCCCTCGTTTAATGAGAGAAAAACCCAAAATGGTCACAGAAATAACTTGAATCTGACAGAAGTAATTTGCCGAACTACATGTTGACAAGCCACAAAGCTTCTGGGAGAATGCCCTATGTACAGATGAGACAAAAATCGAAATTTTTGGCAAGACACATCAGCTCTATGTTCACAGATGGAAAAATTAAACCTATCTGGAAAAGAACACTGTCCCTACTGTGTAACATGGAGGAGGCTCTGTTATGTTCTGGGGCTGCTTTGCTGCATCTGGCACAGGGTGTCTTGAATCTGTGCAGGGTACAATGAAATCTCAAGACTATCAAGGGATTCTAGAGAGAAATGTGCTGCACATTGTCAGAAAGCTTAGTCTCAGTCGCAGGTCATGGGTCTTGCAACAGGATAATGACCCAAAACACACAGCTAAAAACACCCAAGAATGGCTAA
Organism: Leptodactylus fallax; assembly: GCA_947044405.1. Taxonomy (NCBI): domain Eukaryota; kingdom Metazoa; phylum Chordata; class Amphibia; order Anura; family Leptodactylidae; genus Leptodactylus; species Leptodactylus fallax. The sequence continues at coordinate 2,617,393 of CAMRHE010000005.1, read as the reverse complement.
GAGGAAAACATTGAACTATTCTGAAGTGGCCTTCTATGAGCCCTGACCTAAATCCTATTGAGCATCTTTGGAAGGAGCTGAAAAATGCCGTCTGGAAAAGGCACCCTTCAAACCCAAGACAACTGGAGCAGTTTGCTCATGAGGAGTGGCCAAAATACCTGTTGAGAGCTGCAGAAGTATCATTGACAGTTACAGGAATCGTTTGATTGCAGTGATTGCCTCAAAAGGTTGTGCAACAAAATATTAAGTTAAGGGAACCATCATTTCTGTCCAGGCCTGTTTCATGAGTTTTCTTTTTAAAACAATTCTGTTGAAGCATGGTTGAAAAGCAATGTCTGACTTTCATTTTCATAGAATTTTTCTATATTATTTCTTTTGTCAGATTCAAGTTATTTCTGTGACCATTGTGGGTTTTTCTTTCATTAAACGAGGGGTACCAACAATTTTGTCCAAGTGTGTATATCTCTTTCATTCCTAATAGACAGAGCCTGTGGGTTATTGGACACAACAGTGAATGTAGGCAGTCCTGTAATGTGATAAAAACCTTGAAGTCATTTTCCAAGGAGAAGTCTTCCCTTCAGCATGGTTACCCACTGACTGCAGCATGAGTTGGTAAGCAGCAGCTTAAACATATTGGGACCTACAGTAACTAGATAGAATTAATGAAGCCTTGGAGCTTGTGCATCCGCTATAGCTTCTTCATTGTTTACCTTGGTCAGTCTATCTGCATACCATACATATAGTATCAGCAGCGCACGGTCTTGCAGCTTTGTCCATTAAAGTGACTGTATTGGAGCTGCAGTGCCTTGTTCTGCCACTACTAAGTACGGTAGATAGTATGCCAGTAAATAGATCAAGGTATACAAAAACATGCTGCACGCTATGTTTATAGTGGCATATAAGACACTTTTTCCAACTGATAATGGGTGTGGGCTCTGGAAAGGGACGTGACCCAAGTTGTGACTCTCTGCACCAAAAATGCGGCAAAAACATTTTAGCCAACTAATAAGTAGGGATCTGCAAATCAATTGGTTTAGAATTGGATTCAACTAAAAATTTCCAAAAGTTTTGGCTTCTCCCAAACATAAAACTTTTGGGGCTCTTCACTCACAAAACTCTACTCAGACCCCACAGTACAATAAGTGGAGGCCCAGGAGAAGTGAGGGAAAATAGTAAACACTTATACTCACCTTGCTTACGTCTCCTGTGCGTCTCTTGGCCCCCAGCATCCTCTTCTGGCCTCCGTCTGGTGTCACATGCCCCGGGGCCATTATAGGAACGGAAAACCTGAAATTGCGACAGGGACAGATCCATGATACGACACACACAAACAAATCAGATAGACCCAATTAATAGGGTCATGGACATAAGTCACCGGTGACATCCCAGGTCCTTTCTTATGACCACTGAGGCCAATCATGTTCTGTGAGGACTTCCACAGGAATGAGCCACCAGGTGGCACTGGGCCAGACAGGCGCGGCAGACACTACAGTGCCAGGCCAGGCCACCCCAAGCAGTGAGAGTTGATTCTACCAGTTCTGTGATATCACCCACCCTACTTGAGCAGCAAAAGTACTGTACTGTACTGCTATGCGTACCATTGGAAGTGCTCATTGTGCTTGTAAAGCAAGGATGGTGCCTGCGGGCGTTCATCCTTGCATGGGAGGACAACACGGCAGTGGCTCTCTCCCCTGGGGTATGTGTACCACAGGTTGACAACCACTGTTCTAGAAGGCACCCTATTCTGATCACTAAAAAAGGACAATGGACAGTCCTGAAAAAGGTAAGAAAGAACACACTAGTAACAGAGCAGTAGCAAAAGACCTACTGAAGACTCTGCAAAGTGTAAAATCCTTTGTTCATGTGTGCACTATTACAAAAGCACTGAACAAAAATGCTATTTACTGAAGGACATCTTGAAGAATTCTGCCTTTCTTAAAAGAAATATATCGCCATTTATTTTTTTATTTATTAAAACCAGATGAAATATATACATTTTTTCTAATCTGTTATAATTTTATGATTGTAGTTTTTTTCATTATATTTTCTATACATGATTATGGCGGCCGCCATCATCTCTGCTCTGTCAACAGCTTATAGTGATATGCTTTACAGCAGGGTTCAGTAACCTTCGGTTCTCCATTTGCTGTGGAAATGCAACTCCCAGCATGTTCCATTCACTTCTATGGGCAGCTCCAAAAAGAGCAGAGCAAGTAGGCATACTGGGACTTGTAGTCCCATAACAGCTGGAGCATTGAAGATCCCCTACCCCTGCTTTACAGCGCAGTCATGGCCATAGGCACTTATTGATGGGAAAGTTTTCTAGGCATGCTATGTGCAGAGAGGGGAGAATGTAAGCTGTGATATCACCTATTGACAGTAGTAGTAGATGCAATGATGGGTGTTATGTGGTGTGATCTATAGAACTCGTGATGGTTGGTATTCTTGGATTTTTCCTGCGATAGTTATCAGATGATTATGTAATGTATACAGTGTCCTTTGTCTGACTTTTCAGTAGCAATGATTTTCTATATTCCAGTATGATAAGAAATATCCACCAGTAAGCATGAGTTATTTTTGACATCGCTACTTTTAGCCTGTAGGTGTTGCATAGAAGTAAAATTGGACTGTGCATTGACAGATTTGTTGTGAACATTTGGAATCTAATTTTATATAATTCTTGGTGTTAATAGAGGCAGTCGCATGATAGTCATTTAGGGAATTGATGGGCCCTTTAAGGACTTATTCATGAAGTAGGGCGTCTGAATAGGCCGACTTCAACATGTCACATTATTTTCTAGTACTATAAAGCAGATTTTCAGGTTTACTTGCGAAGTCAGAATGCGGGCATGTAGTTGTGTTATTTTTATATCGACGTCCTTTGAGTTGAAGTAGAAGGGTTGATGGGATAACTAGAAAAGCTCTCATTCTGTACAAGGCGCAGTTTAATTTCCCTTTCGGTTGGCCTTTGACACTTGAAATGAAAAGCTATTTCATCACTACAAATGATACTATTTAACATGGAAGTCTACAGCTTTAGACGGTGCCGGCCACGTAGTAAGCAAGGATTGGGAACACAGCTCAAAAATAATGACAAAACTATTTCACAGAAGGATTTTTGCTGGAGAAGGCTTTGTACTAGAAAAATGTAAAAACATAGGAAAAAATTATGTCTACTCTAAGACCCGGTCTCTTCATAGGTGCTCTGCATCTTCCTTAAAAGGAGTTGTTGTGGAATTTTTTATTTTTTTTTAATTTGGCATCATGAAGAAAATGTGAGGAAAAAAAGGAAAAAAAACAGTTTTCCCACGGCTTTGGTCTTTGCCATTTTTTGTTACATTTAGCCAAGGATTTTTAATACTTAGACAACCCCTTGAAGTAGAATTAATGTTCACCATTTATAGGAATATACCAGTTAAAATAACTCCCAGAAACCTAAGATCTTTTGGATTACGTGAAAATTGAGCACATTTCCGACGAGTATTCTAAACCTTTGGTCTACGGTAGCCTTTCATAGTAAAGGAAGCTTTGCAGGTCAGGTCAGTGCTCTGCCTGAATGACTGACTTCTGCTCAACTCGACTTTATTCATAGTTACATTGGGAAGATCATCTGAGTGCTTTCAGCTGTCTTTGATCTAAGACTTCTGTATCACAGTGCAATATTTGGCAAGAGCAGGGCATAGTATGGAGAGGTAACAATTTAGATAGTGTGTGTATACCAGAAAATTCTGTCTATACACCATTTGGACTAAAAATGTGTGCGGTAATTTATGTACATGTAATGTTTTCTTAATCTTATGAAAATAACAGAATTTTAAGAAAACCTTGTGTTTAGAGATTGTACATGTTCTTAGTTGTATAGTCCCAATACCCTCCCTTTAATACAGTATGGAGAGCAACTTCAAAGAATGTCTCTTGGAAGATCCATCCCGTCCTACAATATGATTGACTCGAATGGGTACTGTGTAATACTTCATTTCGCCTCTGGTGCCACTGACTGAAAACTGAACATCGCTGTTAGGATTTTTTTTATTTATTTATCTGATTGGTGGGGGGGGGGGGTGACACCCGGGCCCTGCACAAATGAGCCCTTTGGGGGTGGGTCCAGTCCTGTGTACGATACAGTGCACACAACTGGAAGCAGATAGCCCCATGCCCTGTATAGTGGCCAGTCGCTGTTACTGCAGCTCTGCTCCCTTTGACACAATTGGAGCAGAACTGCACTTATCAGCACCTGGTCACTATACAGGGCACGGCGCTATCTGCTCTCTCCTCTGTGCACTGTGTAGTACACAGATTGAATACACTATCTAACAGTTAATCCACAAAAGGGCCAGCTGTCGGGCCCCAGACTGATCAGATATTTATGGCCTATTCTAAGAAAACGCAGAAATGCTTGTGTTTTCGCTGCTTTTCTACAGCGTACTGCATTTTTGCCTCCCATATATAAATCTAATGGGACAACACTGTATTATTGCAGGTAAAATTAACCGGTTGTAGACTACAACTCCTTTAACACTTTCCTGGGGCATGTTTACTCATCCACAAGGAAAGATAAACCCAGTGTTTGCTGACTGTCAGAAATGGTCTTTTAGAAAAGTAAGAAATGGTCTTTTAGGAATAAGTAAATGGATTAGAAGTCCCTGACTCGTGCAGTCGTTCCCTGGAGTTGCAGGAATAAAGCCATTGATGTACATTGATGATAAGAAATGTTATTCAGAAGGTAATACATAGACTATAATGATTGACCTGCTCTGTTATTCATCTCTGGCATATCACAGCAAATAAGAAGCTGATAGACTTATGTGAAGTGCCTCAGCACAGTGAATGATATCAGCAAAACACATTAGCAGAAAGACTCTGGACAACTATTTTTAGAGATTCAATTTTCTTACTCTGAGCTCTGAAGTCATAATGTTGACGCAGATGGCTACATCCTTTTCTGTAACATTGTGTTTGTACCTTTATGTAGCCACCTGTATACTTGGCACACAATGTTCTCGTGCAACACGGGTTATCTTCATGTAAGTTAATGTGCTTGTGTTCTTTCAATTTCTTTGATCGTCTTACTTTTAGAAGGTTCAATATATAATTACTATGGACAATTCCTTTTGGACATTAAATTTGATCTTAAAGGAGAAACTTTCACAACCTCCACTAACCTGAGTTCTTTCATCATTTAATAGTCCCCGCTCCACTGATTCTGGAGTAGTTGGAATTGTTTCTGTAGCCCCCACTATTCCCAAGTATTCAGTACAGTCAGTTTTGGTGCCTGATATGCTAACTAGACTCTCTAATGTTAAGTGGGTGGTGTCAGGCAGGAGCAGACAAGTAGGCATGACTCAGGGCTCTGAGTTTTCACACTGTCCACCTCTGATTGGAGCCCTGAGTCATGCCTACTTGTCTGCTCCTGTCTGACATCACCCACTTTACATTAGGGAGTCTAGTTAGCATATCAGGCACCTAAACTAACTGCACTGATTGTTTGGGAATGGTGCGGGCTAGAGAAAGTATTCCATCCGTGGAGCAGCAGCTATTAAAGGATGAAGAGAGTATGAGTTGGTGGTTATGGTGATAGTCCTCTTTAAGAAGTCCAGTACACAAGAGTAAAGCCACACGAACCTCTCGTTTTGTGAGGACAACCTTTTTCATGTATATGGGGGTGTTCCAACTCTCCCCCAACATCACATGGTCATTTGGTTCACTAGAAAAATAAACCACTGACAGATATCTGACAGTGGCCAATTCCCCCTCTCCCCACTGAGAATACATGCATGCTTAGCCAACTCCCCTGCAGTAGATGATGTGGAAAAGAAGGAATAGCTGGAGACGAGTGGCTGAATGTGTTACCAGAAAATGACATTTTTTTTACTCAGACCACAAAGCCTTATAACAGTTCTGTAGGGTTTTCTTTGCAGTAGTCACCTCATTTATATCACAGACAGGATTACAATAGAAGATAACACCTTTATAGCTAACACTTCCCATCTTTGCATCCACAACTGAAAATAGATGACGTCACGGCTTATATATACCACCTCCCTGCACAGAATGAGTATAGATAACTTTCCCATAGACATCTGAGTGAGCTCCAGACTATAGCTCCCTATGGCCGTAAGACTGCTGTAAAGCATATCACTAAGGCCTCCTGCACATGAGTGTGTGCAGTCTCGAGGCTGGTAAAAACATCACGGATGACACACAGATTGGTGTTGTATTGGCCCATTGATCTGTATGGGTCTGTACTTTTATCCTCTATTGCTGACAGAAAATACGTTAGCTTTTAGGCCTCCTGGACACAAACGGCAGAGGAGGAGGTCGCAAGATGATAGCCCCAGTATTCATGTACAGAAAATAGAATAAAAAAAATCTGATTAAAAAAAGAAAAAAAAGTGATCTATTTATCTGGTTATAAAAAATAAAGACAAGTTTTATTCCCTTTTAAGTTGTACTTAGTCAAAAGGAGCAGTAAGGAAAATAAATGGTAGGTAAGCATCATCTACTGTATAGCTGTGGACTTCCATATGTTTAAAGAATATGACTGAATATCTGCTTTCTTACAAAATTCCTTGTCGAAAATTGTATTTTTATTAATTATAGTAAAAATAATAAAATTGGAAAAATAAAATGAAAATTAAAGTGTATAAAAATGTCACGGTTAGAATATTATGAATTTACTGCTGGAAAATGAGTGAGTTAATTTATCAGCTTTACAAAACTCACAGTATACCATTGGGAGCGTATAGTGTGCTATGTAACAATCCTAGTTTTTGCCTATTTCATTTGCAGTGTTCACATCCACAGCTCTATTTAGCCTTTGGCTGATGTCAAGTCTATTTATAAACCATACCTTGAATAGAAAAGGTGACTACAAATTATATAAGATTTCTTTCCCCTTGTGAAGTGTACATTTTGTATTACTTGCCGTCAGTCCAGGTTATATTTAAAGGAACACGCACCTTCAGTAGGTTTCCATTGCCTATTCATGCTAGGTCTAGTTTGAGGACTGATTTATATAATGTCGGAGTAAGTATAAAGAGAATGAGTGTGAGTCCCATAATGGTATTTTCACATTTTCCCACACAATTGCTCTGTGTCTGTGCAGCCAGTTGCCACATAGCAAGCTATAACTACAGAAGGCCGGTCAACAGTTGCTCATTCCATCAGAATAGTACTTTTCCAATGAGATATTTATATTGCAAAGTTGTTTTGTCTGCCCAGTAGGTTAATATAAATTGCAGTTTTAAGATCTGTAGTACCCCTTTAAGTCCCTCCCTTTTGGCTATGCCCCGCCCCATCAGTCAGTTTCCAGCCCAAGATGGAAGGAGATTAACTCCTTTGTTCTCTACAAGAGTTCTACCAGACTGTGTTAGCCTGGAGCACTATCTGGATGATTCTGATACAAACCAGATAATGAAATATGACTTTTTCTAATGTGTTTATTTTTTTAATTCTATTTTTTGTACATGATTATGGGGTAGCCATCTTGCCTGAAAATCTTCTCTGCTCTTTTAACAGCATTTAGTGATATTCTTTACAGCATAGTCATGACCAGAGCAGCAATAATCTCTAGCCAACTCACTGAAATCTATGGGAGAGTTTTATAGACTTGTTCTGCAGATAAGCTGTGACATCATCTATTGCCATTAGTCAATGGCTCAGTGGTGTTATTTATAGAGGTGTTCTCCTCAATTATAACCTTGTCTGTGATGTACTTCTGCAAAGAAAACCCATAGAGAATTGTTGCGTTTGTCTGTTATTAGGCTTGGTGGTCAGAGTGAACATTGCAAGTAATTGTGTATATAGATTCGAGAGTGACATAGAAAATTTAAAACAGAAGATCAAAAATTCTTTAAAATAGGTTTGTCATAAATATAGGTAATCTTTCAGGTACACATTCCCTTTAAATACAATGACCTGGCAGTAACCTTCTATAGGAAATCCTGAACACTGTGGCAGTTCCCATGGCACATTGTAGCATAACCTCTGCCATGGCTCAATGAACACATCGGTTTTATTTTACAGTAACAAATGTGCTATAACTGCAGCTGGAGGCAAGATTATTCACCTTGAGAGATAGTAACTTAGGGCCAGAAGACTGGATGTGTTTGTGGATTGGTCGTCATCTTTGTAAATGTCTTGACCATTTTGCCAAAAGGTGTCTAGTGGTGCGCACGTCTTACTTATTTATCTAAAGTCCAATTGACCTCTGCAACACAGGTTTGGATGTGGATATGGCTTTTTATAGCATATAGCAGTATTATAAGGCAAGAGCATCTAGAAGATGCCCATATAGGTCTAAAGGACTAAAATATTAACAACCTATCCATAGGATTAAACAGATGGAGTCCTGACACCCGGCACCCCCACCGATCAGCTGTTGAGGCTGCTGTGCCGCATCGACTGAACAACACTTTTGCTTCACATGCCAGTGACATCATGTTCATGTGTCACTTGGCATCTTTATAGCTCAGTCCCATTCAAGTGAATGGGACTCAACTGCAATGCCAAGCAAAACCGCGATACAATGTAGCAGCCGCACCCAGCACTTCTTTGTCCTTTTCAGCTAGGTGCGAAACATGACATACTGCCTCCTACTTCCAAACTGTTTGTTCTCGTTGCTTCACATTGCAGCACTTGGCACCCACTAGTTTAACCCTTGATGGGCGTTTTAGAAGTTCCTTGTCCGATAACGGCATCTTTTAAAAGGCAAAGCAAAACGTTGTACTAAATAGTAAGTCATTTTATGTATTTATTTTGTGTTCTTGTTCTGACTCGAAGTACCTGAAAAGTCTTCTTTAATATCATACCGTTCTATATACCTACTTGCATCAAAAGACAATTGGGCACAGACCCCACGTGGGCCCGCATTTACCTGCATACTTGCTAATGACATCTTCCCAGATGGAGATTCAGAACATAAATATTATGCTAGGCTCACACTAGCGTTCGGTTATGCATGGAGACCCAAAAGACGGAGGCCTTGTCCACTTAAAAGCTGTTACTTGCGGACCCCATAGACTATATATAATATTTCCACCGTTTGTTAACGGAAACCAGCATTTAAGTGAAATCTGCGGCGCAGTCTTCTATGGAGACTCCAACACAGATGTGAATCCAGCCTTAGTCTAGTGTAGTAAAGTAACATCCCTTATGATGTATCTTTTTTTTTGTCAGTACTTGAACCCTACAAATTGTACAGTGCTGCAGAATATGTTGGCGCTATATAAATAAAATTTATTATTATTATTATTATTATCTAGGGTAATGAAAGGATTTATATCACTGATTGTCTGGAGAAGTAAAGGCATTAATGGTAACAATCTTGGAGGCCTAGGACAGTGAATCGGTTAATAGTAACATTTCTAGTGGTCTAGGGCATGAAAGGGGTACTGATAAAATTGACTGATATGATGTCATTGTCTGTGAGAGACTAGTGGAGGCTGGGGAAGGCTTGTTTTAGAATCCCTTGTGACTAGAGGGGGGACTGACTGCTACCTTCAGGCTCCTCTTCATTTGGACAGGTAATAGAAGTTCTATGTCTATGTTCTATGTCCACCCCTGACTTGTGTCTAATGGGAGGCGTATCTATTATCAGAGCGTTCTTTCTGGCCATCACAAGCAAAAGCCCTTAGAATGTCATCTGTGTGCAAATTTTTGGACACCTCTAGTGAAGGTGCTTCCACTTTTGGAATATTTTTGAACAAAAGTGAACACAGTACATAGTACATTGTTGGACATATCATACTATATCATGCTCTGACCCCATTTTTAGTTTTACAAATGGTTGCCAGGACCTTTCACCACGTCCACCAGCTCCAGTTCTTAGCATCTCTTTATAAGTGCCGTTCCACTGATTCCAGCTCAGTTGGAATTTTTTCACTAGCCCCCCACCAAGCAATCAGTTCTGTTAGTTTTGCTGCCTTATATGCTATAGGCTCTGAACTGTTGAGTGGGTGGTCTCAGGTAGGAGCAGGTAAGGGGGTGTGATTCAGAGTTCTGACACTGTCCAATTAAAGGCAGTATTAGCACGTAATCACACCGACTTACCTGCTCCTGCCTGAAACCACCCACTTGGCAGTACAGAGCCTATTTGGTATATCAAGCACCAAAACTTACTGTACTGATTGCTCAGGAATGGTGAGGGCTAGAGAAACAATTCCAATTGCACCAGAATCAGTGGAGCGGCGCCTATTAGAGGATGCAAAGAACTGGAGTTGATAGAGGTGGTAAAAGGTAATCTTTAAGCTCTTCGGTGAAGGGAGTAATTGAAGAATATTTTTCCTGGTTACGGTAACAGATTTTGACACTAATTCTGTTGCTCTTCCATGACCTGGTGTGTGTGTGTGTCTGCTATTACATAGATACAGTAGCAAGTATTTAGCAAGCCATTTGCTACTCAGTGATGCAGGAGTGACACGCAGCTTTTGTTCATCGTTGATGCTGATGGGCATGTTAATAATCCCATCACACGAGACCTAAATGAATTACAATTACCCATCCATCAAGTCATCATTACCATCATTTATAATAAATGAAATGTATGTTCCTATTTAGTGCAGCACAATATACAGTAGATTGATCATATCCAAACACTTGTTTATACAGTAATCTGCAAAGATGGCATGTTGCCAGTCAGCAATCCGTCTCGGAAATATTCATAGTCAGATGTACAGCCCGCTTTTCATGTATATAAATATCGTTTGACACATTCCTAGAATCCTTTTAAGGATTTTCTCAGCTTCGTGGTAAAGGAAAGTGTGCTATTTCCGAGGTGTTAAGGGCTGTATTACATCACCTGCAAAGTGGCAGAAGGCATTATTTCTATCGACCTGTACCATAGGATTGACATGTAATCTTCTGATAAGTCTTTGCGAGTGATCAAAAGGACAGCTATGTGGATGCATTTTCTGTATAGATTTCTTTTTACTCTTCCTATTTTCCCATCATAAAAAGATACTTTGATCCGCCAACAATGGGAACTGATATGAAATATTTGGATCATCGGATGGTGATAGAAAATGCAGAAAGTACATGGAAATCCCTTGTAGGGGGAGTCTTCAGGAAAACTGCACAAAATGTTTTTTTACCCAAAATATGCTACAAAACTTTGTGTAAATTTACTAATACTTTCTAATAGAGTAAACCAACTAGAAAGACCAGATTTATCACAGTGTTTACTGCTGGACGATCAATCTGGGGTATTCTTAGACCGTGTAGCTTTAGGCCGGGGTCCCACGTTCTAGCAAATCCCATCCTAATATTTCAGAAACATACCCGCAGCGGAAATGCGGTGATTTCCAAAACCATTGTATTTTCGGAAATCATAGCATGTCAATTATACCGACAGAAGTGACGGCGGTTTTCCTTCTAGGTATAACTGAAGCAGAAAGTCCGAAGAGGAAAATTGTGCGGACTTTCTGTGAAAAGTGCTGTGGGTAAAACTGTGATGGTTTTTCCAGCAGCACTTTTATCACTGTGGCCCGCTACATGGGGCCTTAGCCTAAAAGGGGTTTTGCGATCTGTCTAAACTTAAAGGGGGTCACATCCCCACTAATATGACAGTTATCCCCTGTGGACAGGGTATAAGTGATAAGTGTCTGTAATGGCGGCACCCCTTTAATTTTGCCCCACCTATTGGTTGGCTTAGTTTACACCAAAAAATGGACAAAAATGTTGACACCGTCTTTGGCACATGAGCCATGCCCTTTCCTTGATAAGCCACACCAACTTTGTGAAAAGTGACAGCCTTTGTCTATAACAGTTAATAAATGGGGTGCAAGGTATGTACTCCAGGTTTTTGGTGGAAATTTTTCTGCATGTTCATTAGTAAATCTGTCCCCTTTTTTTTTTAAATTAAAAATTCCTTCCTCTCAGTCTACAGTTTCTGAGATATGAAATCCCACATTATGTAGCAGCTCTGTACTGGAAGGAAATGGAAGAGATATAAATACATCAAAAATAATATAGGACGTGGCATGCACACTCTTGGTTCAGCAAAATGGTCCACATCCATGGTATGTGTAGCCAACAAGGGCAAAACAGTTTTGATGAGTGTCTAAAAGAGCTTTGGTGGGCGGCTCTGATGGCCTCTTCCACTGCTCACCAACTGTATGAAGTTATATGCTCTAGTTCAGGTTTCTTTGGCAGTCGTCCAGTTGTCCTAATATAAAGGACGTCTGTTTTGTTGGCAGATTGTCTCGATGCTGACAACCACAAGTGCTGAAATCAAATATTCAGATTGTCAGATGAATATTAGAATAGGAAAAACCCTCTCACGGAAGACATTTTACATGCTGTGTGCACCTGAAAAACATTGCATATACAGAAATGTAATAATAATATTCAATAATATAATTCATTAATAATATTCAGGAAGTTTGGAAACCCCACATCTTATACTTGATTCTCTATGTTCCAATATAGAAGCCGAAATAACAGTCCAAAATGGGAGGTAATGGAAATATTTCATCTGAAAAAGACTGAACGTAGAGGCTGTGATGAAAATGCATCAGATGTCTGCGATACCATCCAGAGATGTTCACTCCACATGCTTCCAGAAAAAGGTCAAGGAAAGAGAGGAGCAGGTAAGGCTTTATTATGTAGCGCTTTATTGTACACTTTAATAAAATGTTATGTTATGTCCTCTGGATGTCAGGTTTAGGTAAAGAAAATGCAAATGTCCACTTATGACAGCTGAACCATATAAGCTTGGATCACATAATCCCCTACGATGGTAGATAGACCTGCTCAGTGGCCTCCTGTGTTAATATTCACATGATCATGCCTATAAGTGTGATATACCCTTAGAGCATCTGAACTATGAATCAGAAGGGGCCCAAAGCAAGGCATCTGGAAGTGTTCAACTACAGGTGGGTATTGGTATACTTGTGCTGGATCTAGCCAGTTCCTGGTTTAGGTTGGTGGTCAAGGTGTCTACTGTATATTTTGCCTAGTCCCACATTGGTCTGAATAATAAGTGAGTAACAGGAATACATTGCGTCTATTTTCCAAGGTTCAGCAGGGTAGTTCCAGATTATGGACCCATATGTGTCCTACCTAGTTTCATTTTAAGGGAGGAGGTTTGACATACTAAAACTATATAGTAAAGCTAGTATTGTATCTAAAGCTGGCCATACACATTAGTTGTATATTGGCCCATCCACCAATTTCTATGAGTTGGCCAACCATCTAAGGTGTATAGGGTCTCCCAACTCTTCCTTACTCAGACGAGTGTGCATGTGTATGGGGAGTCAAGCAAGATAGCAGTTTTCCCAGATGGCTATCAGTATGTCTGGCTGGAGATGTTACTAGTTTTACTAGCTACTGCCAACAGAGGGCAGCTTTACTCTCTGGCATAGTGCATGTGTGCTTATCCTCAGTTCACAAAGGAGGAGTCATGGCTGGTGAGTCCATGGTAAGGGCTGTAGACATTAAATAAGCACAGTACATGGGCACAGTATAGCACTCTTGCTTCTGAAGGTGTATGGGCACCATAATGTCATGTTTTTGTGGCATGGCAGCTGTTTCTGGTAGTTCAAGTCATCACATGATGGTAAAGCTGAAGAATGTGAAGGGCAGCTCCGTATATAGTTACTTGGATCCGTGTCGATGTGACTGCAGCCATGTACAGACATGAGACTAGAGCCTAAATGAAATTGATTTGAGTCTCAGGGGTTGCATAGTAAAGATCCGTGACGTCTTTGTCATCTTTTCTTCCACTGCGCATTTTGCTCATAGCTCAGAAACAAGAAAACAATACAACTCATTTAACAAAACGCACATCTTCAGAAACAACAAAGCGTGAGTGCCAATGTGCGCAGGAAGAGCTGACAGAGAAGAACCGTTCATGTACATAGCAGATTGCAGAGGTGACCACTGCTTATGGCAGCAACAAGCCTTTGTATATCAAAAGACCAATCGTCATGGTAACCGCTTTGTGTTATGCCAGTATTTTCATGGGAGATTTTGCACCCCCTTGCAACATTCCAGCGACTGTGAGCACAAAACAGCCTTTATGGACGGGATCATGCTCGAACGTGTTGCTCATATGTCCAGGTAAATGGAGGCAAAGCTGTCTGCTATGCAGACCTGCTAAATGGCACGATATAAGAGCATCATAATAGAAATGTATACATAATGTACGTTTTTGTACATAATTATTTTTTTGTCAGGTTTATCATGGCTTGAATGGCATTTGTAGCAAACCTGTTATTCTTTGTATCCTCAATATGCCTTTAAAGAGGACCTGTCATCAGGTTTAACAAGGCCAGTGACATACCTCATCTGATAAACCTGACACCCTCAGCATTTGTTGCCATAGTCAGTCAGCCGCCATAGCACAGGTAGTTACCAGGAGAGGAGGGTGCGGACAGAGCGACCTGCAACTAACACCTGGGCCACAAAGTTAATTTCAAGTTTCTGGACAACCCCTTTAAGTAGTATCGACATAGCCACCTGTTAGAGACCACTAGACTAATGGGGGACTTTATTGATCAATTTCTGCCACTATTTTAACGTAGAAAAGTTGCAGATGACTGTCTCACACCGTATTTTTGGACCATAGTTCTTGCCAGTTGTGGGAAATGGCAAAATTGTGAACAAGACTGACACCTTTCTGACAGATTTATCATCCATAATACAGACAGAAAATAGGGCAAATCTGTGCACGTAAATCTCATTTTCTGCAGTTGGGACATAACAAGGATGTACCAAATGTATTAAAAGATGTGCACCTTAAATTTGGTGGATTTTACTCCACACACTTCAGTTTAAGAGTTATGAAACATCCTCAAGTTTGCATTACCTGCTGCACTGCTCTCTTATAGCGGTTTGCACTGATATGCCTAAAGTGCCTGATGATTTGGGAGAATGTAACCTCCGGCCCCTAGTTTGCAGTTTGGAGAGTGTTAACATCATTCTCTACTTTATGCAGGGGACTATACATACCACCCAACTTTCAGAGGACCAAAAGAGGGACAAACTCTGCATAGCATGGTGCTGCAAATTTATGTACAATAAGCCACGCCTGTAACCCTGCCCAACCCCACCTATCCTTGTGGCTAATATTCCTTCATTGTGGCACCTCCACACACTATAATGCTCCCTCATTATAGCACCCCACACTGTCTAATTCTCCCTCATTGTCGCACCCCCACACATTATATAATACTCCCTCATTGTGGCACCCCCACACTGTGTAATGCTCCCTCATTGTGGCACCCCCACACTGTGTAATGCTCCCTCATTGTGGCACCCCCACACTGTGTAATGCTCCCTCATTGTGGCACCCTCACACTGTGTAATGCTCCCTCATTGTGGCACCCTCACACTGTGTAATGCTCCCTCATTGTGGCACCCCCACACTGTGTAATGCTCCCTCATTGTGGCACCCCCACACTGTGTAATGCTCCCTCATTGTGGCACCCTCACACTGTGTAATGCTCCCTCATTGTGGCACCCCCACACTGTGTAATGCTCCCTCATTGTGGCACCCCCACACTGTGTAATGCTCCCTCATTGTGGCACCCCCACACTGTAATGCTCCCTCATTGTCGCACCCCCACCCACTATATAATGCTCCCTCATTGTCGCACCCCCACACACTATATAATGCTCCCTCATTGTGGCACCCCCATACTGTGTAATGCTCCCTCATTGTGGCACCCCCACACTGTGTAATGCTCCCTCATTGTGGCACCCTCACACTGTGTAATGCTCCCTCATTGTGGCACCCCCACACTGTGTAATGCTCCCTCATTGTGGCACCCCCACACTGTGTAATGCTCCCTCATTGTGGCACCCTCACACTGTGTAATGCTCCCTCATTGTGGCACCCCCACACTGTGTAATGCTCCCTCATTGTGGCACCCCCACACTGTGTAATGCTCCCTCATTGTGGCACCCCCACACTGTGTAATGCTCCCTCATTGTCGCACCCCCACCCACTATATAATGCTCCCTCATTGTCGCACCCCCACACACTATATAATGCTCCCTCATTGTGGCACCTCCACACACTATAATACTCCGTCATTGTGGCACCCCCACACTGTGTAATGCTCCCCTCAGTCGCACCCCCACACACTATATAATGCTTCCTCATTGTGGCACCCCCACACTGTGTAATGCTCCCTCATTGTCGCACCCCCACCCACTATATAATGCTCCCTCATTGTCGCACCCCCACACACTATATAATGCTCCCTCATTGTGGCACCTCCACACACTATAATACTCCGTCATTGTGGCACCCCCACACTGTGTAATGCTCCCCTCAGTCGCACCCCCACACACTATATAATGCTCCCTCATTGTGGCACCCCCACACACTATATAATGCTCCCTCATTGTGGCACCTCCACACACTATAATACTCCCTCATTGTGGCACCCCCCACACTGTGTAATGCTCCCTCATTGTCACAACCCCACACACTATATAATGCTCCCTCATTGTGGCACCCCCACACTGTGTAATGCTCCCTCATTGTCGCACCCCCACACTGTGTAATGCTCCCTCATTGTCGCACCCCCACACTGTGTAATGCTCCCTCATTGTCGCACCCCCACACTGTGTAATGCTCCCTCATTGTCACAACCCCACACACTATATAATGCTCCCTCATTGTGGCACCCCCACACAATATATAATGCTTTCTCATTGCGGCCCTGACACTATAGTGTTGGGGCCAAATAACAAGGTTATAATGTCCCCTTCTTGTGCCCCCCCATCCCCCAAGTAAAATGCACAAAAGAAAACAAAACCCCCCATTCCCCCTGAGTCCACACCGGTGTCAGCTGGGAGCAGCAGGCACAATGTAGTGACATCACTACCCTCACCCTTGTCTCCTTTGAAACTGCTGGGAGCAGAGACAGGACATCCACTCGCTGCTTCACCATTGCACTAGTCTGTTTGCATCCCCAGGACCATAGACCTATTCTGTATGGAGGAGTCTTATTAGCACAGCAGTTCTTTAGGGTGCAGGTAGATTCAGGACAGGAGACTAAAATGAAGAGTTTCTGAGGCTAGGAATCTGAATGTCTGGTGAAATATATAGTTGAATGATATTATGCGTGGTGCGGGCCCGTCCCCACCGCAGCTGCTGCCACCGCCATGCTCCTAATTACTGTCAGACTCATGTGGACATTATGGAGGCTTCATCTGTCTGGACACAGAAATGTCTTTGAATGCATTCTTCAGGTTCCAAAGGCAGAAATCAATGTCTTCATAAATTGGTAGCAAAGCAGACAAAGCTCAAGAGAACTCATTTCCCAGAGTTTATATGAACCTTCCACAAATAGCTTCAGGTGTTATGATAAAAGCCTGGATGAGGATTCTTCTTGCCATAATGGATTTCAGTAGTATGAGCAAACAGTAAAGTAACTTATATAGAGATGTGACCACCTGTCAATAGAAGCAGATCAGTCTTCAGTGTATTTAAGATGTGGATATGACATACTGTATCTTCTCCTAAAAGTGAATGTTCATATATTGTTTGAAAACTTCTAATTTCTTGTAAAATTTTTGCATTAAATCAGTTGTCTCCTTTCTGGCCATATACCCTATTATTATGAACATGATAGGGGCAGGTGTAATGCTGACATATAAGGCCACCCGTAACCGGTCCCCTCCATAGATCTCTGACCTAATCTTCTGCTACCTCCCCATATGTAATCTCCAATCCTCTCAAGACCTCCAACTCCCCTCTTTTAATCTGCTCTTCATACAACCGCCTCCAAGACTTCTCCTGCGCTTCCCCTAATAGAATGCACTACTACAGTACATAAGACTGTCCCCCCACAATCACAACCTTCACTAACCCTGCTGCCATCACACCATCTGAACAGCTTCTACCCACACCTACTGTCTCTATTCCCCTTCTCTTATAGATTGTAAGCTCTTGCGGCCAGGACCCTCCATCCTACTCTACCAGTTGGTCACCAAGTTAATCTATTGTATTTGTGTATTTTTGTATGTAAACCACCATAGGATTAATGGTATTCTAAAATCTGATTTATTTTACCATATTCACATGGGTGATGTACATTGGTAGATCCTTCTAATAATATACTGCTTTGGTCTGTAGGACAAACCTGTTTCATCTTTTTCTGAATAAATTGACAACTAGATGTTACTGTTTCCTTTGTCAATTGGTCAGTGTATGGAGACACCCCCAGAATTGTCTACAATTCTAGGAGGAAGAACACAGAAGGCATCTAGAATTGTTGGAATAAACATACTTACTAAAACAGATATGTCCGGAATGGTGATAAGTGCTCTTTAACTGTACTATCAGTATCTTCTAGTAAATCTACAGAAGATAAAGCAGGATTTGCTCTATACATGTAATGACCAATGTCTTTTAGGCAAGCCTGCAGACAACTGCTATTTTGCACAATGCTCTGGTATTGATAAGTGTCATTGTTGTAGTTAATTGTGAGTCATTGTCACTTGGCTTTTTGTCTCCATCTGCAAGGAACAAAGAGAAGCAGCTGAGGCTGGCACAGAGGCTCACTGATAATTCACTTAAGGTTCTGGCAGAAAATTGTTGAATACTAAAAATGTCTTTTCTTATTTACTTCCCTTCTGGAGTAGAAACATGATGTTACCGCATCGCTTATATCGTTGACGGCCTTCTTTGTGCTTATCTCTTCGGCTTTGTAAGCAGAGCTATGTATATAATAACATTACTATGAAAGCAGATCAATAGAAATGCAGAGATCTGTTATCAGTGACAACACTGTCTGCTATATATCTTCTGGCTAAATAATGCCTTTATGGAATACACCAGCTACTAACCAAATCTGTAGGCTCGGTCTGCACTTTATATAGCCCTAGATGGATGTAAGATTATTACTACTTGTCCTAATTGGAGGATAACATAAGATGTAAGACATTACACACGGCCTGGATATTACTCTTTATTAATATGAGCTGACTCATAAAGAGGTGTAGACTTCTGTCTCCATGGGACACATTTAAAGGAGTAGTCGTACCACAGACACCCCTTTAATGCAAGTGCTGTCCCTGTGATCTCTGCTTCACGAGACCCTGGAAACAGCTGATGTAGTTGGGGAAAGATGCATAGAACTGCTCAATTTCCCTGTTAGATGCTATTGTTGGGAAAGGTGCTGAGGACATACATTTTTGGGGGACTTTGAGAGTTCCGCTCATTTTGTGTCTCTGTCCATCTATCCATCCTATCTGCCTATTGTTCATTCTTTATATTAAATACCTAGCATTCTATATGTGTAATGAATATACCAGGCAACATTCATGGTTAGAAGAGAGAGACAGCAATTAATTTACTTACCTGGACCTGGAGATGCTGATGATGGACCTGGGATTCCAGTGACATCACAACCCCTGGGTCATGTGATCCGAGGTAGCGTCTGGTCTCCCAGGTTGCTTTGCCCCTTCCTTCCCTGATCTCGCAGGTAATTAATTACCTGTGCTATGGGGGCTGGATGACTATCTCCCCCACCCCTCAGGTCCAGATAAGTAAATTAATACTCCCAGGACAACCCATTTAAAAGGAAAGGAAATATTTTTTTTTTATTTATTAACAGCAGCCATCTTGCCTGAGCTTCTCCTCTGTTCTGTTAACAGCATTTAGTGATCTGCTTTACATCAAGTCATGGCCAGGGGCAACAGTAGACTAGAGCTGACTCATTGAGGTCTATAGGAGAGTGTGACAGGTATGCCCTGTGCAGGGAGGAGGAGCAGGGATAAGCTGTAACATCAACTATTGTCAGGATTGGATGTAATGATGGGTCACAATGGGTGTTATCTGTAGGGGTGGGAAGTTCTATTGTGATCCCCTCAGTCTTGTTTGTGATGTAAATGAGGTCACAGCTGCAGTGAAAACCCCTATAGAATTAACAAGTGTAAGACTGATATGGGGCCTTAGTGGAAAAATAGCAGGATAGTGTTTTTGTTTTGTTTTTTTTAGTATAGTGACATGGAAAATTTAAAAAATAAATAATTCAAAAATTCTTAAATATGTTTCTCATAAAAACTCGGTTTAAGTAAAATAGGCCATTTGGTGACACATTCAGTTTATTCATTTTTAGCCTTACATCAAACTCTTTGTCATCTAATCATTTGGCAGTGTCAGATGGCTATTAGCATAATTAACAGGTCTACAAATATAGGTTCAAGTCCACACAGAGCGTAATGTGCAGTCAGATGAAGCTTTCCCACTATTTCAGGACACGTCAGGATAGATTTTTATGTGAACTTCGTTGTATGATTTTTCTTTGTTGTAATAAACACTTAAAGGCAATGTACAACTTTGCAGCAAATTTAAATTTTTTTTTTTGTGCTATAAATCATTTTTGTAACTCTGTCTAATTAAAAACTTTGCTTCATTCGACTACCACAGTATGCACAATATAAGCACCACAATACAAGCTGTAGAATACCGATTATTAGCTAAACCCTCAGACTTGCTGCCCAATTGCTCTGCGCAGCTTTAGGGGTTTGTGATGGATTTACAGAATGTCAGATGTCACTTTTACATGCTATACATAATAGGGACCACAGTTGCTAATGGTTGCCACACCACTTCAGGGCTTTGTACTGCCAAAATCCCTCTAAGTGTAAGAACATACATTCAGGTTTGTTGTTGCGGTTTTTGATGTGCGAATCATAAAGGACAGATGGTACTACTCACTTTTTTTTCAATTCACTCCTGGTTTTGGGTTGAAAAACTCCACCAGCAAAACCTGACCGTGTGTCTAGAAAAGAAATTCCATTTTTCAAAGGTGAATTAATTTTATTTCTCACAACTCTCCAAGCAGATTTATTATACTCTCAAAATCACAAGAATAAAATCACGTGTAAGTTTTAAGAGGACTGTGCAAAACGGCCCATCTCATGGCACACCCTGATCAGAGTTCTCGTTTTTGGCTTCTTCTGGGGAATAAGACACATGGAGATAATTGAAAAACACATTGTGGTTTTCTTTTTATTTGGATGTAAAACTTCAGCATTTTTGTGTTTATTACTTATCGGGTTTCTTTTTGTGTACAGTGTTGGTGGGCTTGGCTTATGTAATGCTTATCGGTTTAACTTAAAAGGATATTCTCAGTATTTGACTATATTCATAGGATATGCCAGAAATACCTGATAGATGTGGGTCCAACTTCCACCACTAGAGCCATGTGTCTCATTTTCTACTTAAAGGGTGATCCTATTTTAGTATTTATGGTTGTATCCATAGGGTACTCCAGAAATCCCTGATAGATGTAGGCCCTAGGTCGGGGTTCCCTCTGTTTGCAAAATTTAATGGAGAGCTGCCTGCTCATCTATTTCCTTCAATTCCCATTCAAGAGAACTGAGAGACTCTCACAAGCAAAACCTCTCTCTTGATTTTTTTTGGGAACAGACAAAGCGTTGTTCTCAAGATAGATGCAGGCCCCAGACATGGGACTATCTATCAGGTATTTCTGGCATACACACTGGATATAGCCATAAATACTGAGATGAGAATACCCATTCAGGCCTCATACACTTGACTGTGTGCATAGTCAGTGTGCTAGCCGTATTTTTCACATCTAGCACACTGACCCAATCACTTCTGTGGCCCCATACACACAACTGTGTATTTTTATGGTCCTGTGTATAGGGCCGTGAGCCAGGAACAGAACTCAGGACAGGTCCTATTCCTGCCCATTTTGTTGCCCATTCTCTCTGACCTCCATGAATGGGGCCAATGGAGACATGAGCGGCACATGGATTTGCTCTATTTGCCTTCCGTGCTGTTCAATAATGGCCCAGTGACACGCACATGGGACACATGGTCACAGAGGCCTAGCCTTAGAAGAAGCCAAAGGAATGAAACTTAAGTTGGGCTATACTACATATAGTGCTTAGCGTGAGTTCTGCTTTAACCCTTATATGTATATGTGTGTACAGTATTTTTGTCAGTGTGAATATAATCTGTTTGCGAGGAAATGAGGTTGCAGCAATATTTCACTTTTACGCCTTTTCTCTCTTAGAAGGATTATGATAGTATGAAGCAGTATGGCAGCCATTACAAAGTGTGGTCCTTGTTAGGCAATGTGCCCTCTAGGGGGAAATGACATCAAGATCAGTGAAAGGTAAAAATGTCTGTGTCTCTAAATTCACCTTAGGCATTTAGAACTGTTTTAGACTGAGGCCACATGTTGTGGAAAAGCTGTGGTTTTTTTGTTGCAGATTTTGATGCGTTTTTTTCTCTAAAGCGAAGAGTGGCTACAAAAGGAATGGAAAATATAAAAGAAGAACATATTATTCTCCACTCTGCTAAATCCACTCCTGGGTTTGACAAAAAAAAAAAAAAAAAATTAAATATAGTTATTTATCTGCAACAAGAAAATTCAGCTTTTCTGCAATGGGTGGCCTCAGTTTTATCAAAGATCATGAGGAATGTGGCCAAAGGGAAAGCACTGCATAAAATGCTAAAACACCAATACTTGCCTTTTAAATCCACTCTCTGGTGCCCTCTTTGGTCTTTGTTTACCTGGCTATAACATAGACGTCAATGTGTCCACTGCAGCTTTAAGATGTCTTCATTTAAGCCAAGTAAACAGAGGCTGGTGGGGACCACTCTGGGGTGGCGTGGCAAGGGATTTAACTATAAGTATTCTCCTGTTCTTTTGTTATTTTATGCAATTCCTTCCCTTTGGTTACATTTTTTTTTTATCTCGGAAAAACCCTTTAACCATTGTTGGATCCAAACAGTCCAACTCCTGTAAGTGTTGTGCAAGGCTACAAAAATGTCGCCTCCTGCCCTATCAGTGATACTTTTATAGCATTGCATAATTTAGGGAATGGGGGCCACATATTGTTTTCTGGAGTTCTATATTCTTGTTCCAGGTTCTTGACTAATTTATTAGTCCTGATTCAGACGTTATTTATCAAAGTCAGGCCTGCAAAATGTAGGGCACATCTGTTAGGGCACCATCTACATTTATCAAGGGCAGGGATGGCTTCACGGCGTGATGAGATGGTTTCCCCTCATAAATCTAATAGTATCTGGTCACCGCTATCAGAGCTGCTCTGTTATAGGGCTGACAGTTTATCTATTTCATAATTGTATTAAGACACATATGTTTAGAAGGTAGCTCGCCGCAGTTCTATACAGGAGGTACTTATCAGCCAGATGAGCCCTCCACATCTACTGACACATCAATGTAAGTGGCTGACATTTAACGTTAAGTAATTCGATCATGGAGGGAAAGATTCATGGACGAATATATATACAGTCATATGAAAAAGTTTGGGCACCCCTATTAATCTTAATCATTTTTAGTTCTAAATATTTGGGTGTTTGCAACAGCCATTTCAATTTGATATATCTAATAACTGATGGACACAGTAATATTTCAGGATTGAAATGAGGTTTATTGTACTAACAGAAAATGTGCAATATGCATTAAACCAAAATTTGACCGGTGCAAAAGTATGGGCACCTCAACAGAAAAGTGACATTAATATTTAGTAGATCCTCCTTTTGCAAAAATAACAGCCTCTAGTCGCTTCCTGTAGCTTTTAATCAGTTCCTGGATCCTGGATGAAGGTATTTTTGACCATTCCTCTTTACAAAACAATTCCAGTTCAGTTAAGTTTGATGGTCGCCGAGCATGGACAGCCCGCTTCAAATTATCCCACAGATGTTCAATGATATTCAGGTCTGGGGACTGGGATGGCCATTCCAGAACATTGTAATTGTTCCTCTGCATGAATGCCTGAGCAGATTTGGAGCTGTGTTTTGGATCATTGTCTTGCTGAAATATCCATCCCCGGCGTAACTTCAAATTCGTCACTGATTCTTGTACATTATTCTCAAGAATCTGCTGATACTGAGTTGAATCCATGCGACCCTCAACTTTAACAAGATTCCCGGTGCCGGCATTGGCCACACAGCCCCAAAGCATGATGGAACCTCCACCAAATTTTACAGTGGGTAGCAAGTGTTTTTCTTGGAATGCTGTGTTTTTTTGACGCCATGCATAACGCCTTTTTGTATGACCAAACAACTCAATCTTTGTTTCATCAGTCCACAGGACCTTCTTCCAAAATGAAGCTGGCTTGTCCAAATGTGCTTTTGCATACCTCAGGCGACTCTGTTTGTGGCGTGCTTTCAGAAACGGCTTCTTTCGCATCACTCTCCCATACAGCTTCTCCTTGTGCAAAGTGTGCTGTATTGTTGACCGATGCACAGTGACACCATCTGCAGTAAGATGATGCTGCAGCTCTTTGGAGGTGGTCTGTGGATTGTCCTTGACTGTTCTCACCATTCTTCTTCTCTGCCTTTCTGATATTTTTCTTGGCCTGCCACTTCTGGGCTTAACAAGAACTGTCCCTGTGGTCTTCCATTTCCTTACTATGTTCCTCTCAGTGGAAACTGACAGGTTAAATCTCTGAGACAACTTTTTGTATCCTTTCCCTGAACAACTATGTTAAACAATCTTTGTTTTCAGATCATTTGAGAGTTGTTTTGAGGAGCCCATGATGCCACTCTTCAGAGGAGATTCAAATAGGAGAACAACTTGCAATTGGCCACCTTAAATACCTTTTCTCATGATTGGATACACCTGGCTATGAAGTTCAAAGCTCAGTGAGGTTACAAAACCAATTTTGTGCTTCAGTAAGTCAGTAAAAAGTAGTTAGGAGTATTCAAATCAATAAAATGATAAGGGTACCCAAATTTTTGCACCGGTCAAATTTTGGTTTAATGCATATTGCACATTTTCTGTTAGTACAATAAACCTCATTTCAATCCTGAAATATTACTGTGTCCATCAGTTATTAGATATATCAAATTGAAATGGCTGTTGCAAACACCCAAATATTTAGAACTAAAAATGATTAAGATTAATAGGGGTGCCCAAACTTTTTCATATGACTGTATATATATATATATATATATATATATATATATATATATATATAGTATTACAAAGCACACATAGGTAGGATACAGTTTATATTCCTGTAGACTGCAAGGCAGGCCCTGTCCTTATTTTCTTCTGTGCTTGGTGCCCATAATGTGAAGCACTATGCACACATTGTCAGTGACCTTGCATATATGATTAGGCTCACAGCACTAAAGAACTGCTAAGAATGGGGGAGCCGCGTGCAGGAGGCTATACAACGGCACACAAGTCATTTACAATTCTATACTTCGGAGCTACATGCAGTCAAGGGGAAAATGTGTGTGCAATGTAGTATTGAAAGAGTATGACCTGATATTTTATTTTGTCGAAATTCCTATTGACTGTGACAGAAAACAATCTTCCATAGGTCTCTGTATGAAATAGGAGGCATATGGAAAATATGTACAGTAGGACCCCATTAACTTCTATGGAAATCCTATTATGACTCTGCACAGTTCAGAGATTGGACAGAACTATAATCCAGCCATCTGTATGAGGCCTTATTCTTTTAGAGAGTTTTAATGAGGGGAGACCCTTTGTGTGTCACAGTTACAGTGCCTTGTAAAAGTATTCATACCCCATGAACTTTTTCACATTTTGTCACCTTACAACCACAAACTTAAATGTATTTTATTGAGATTTTAAGTGATAACCAACACAAAGTAGCAGATAATTGTGAAGTAAAACAAAAATGATACATGATTTTCAAAATTTTAATCAAACAAAAATCTGAAAAGTGTGACGTGCAAAAGTATTCAGCCTCCCTTTATTAATACTTTGTAGAGCCACCTTTTGCTGCAATTACATCTGCAAGTCTTTTGGGGTATGTCTCTACCAGATTTGTCCATCTAGAGACTGAGATTTTTGCCCATTCTTCATTGCAAAATAGCTCAAGCTCAGCCAGATTGGATGGAGAGCGTCTGTGAACAGCAATTTTCATGTCTTGCCACAGATGCACAATGGGATTTAGGTCTGGACTTTGACTGGGCCATTCTAACACATGAATATTCTTTGATCTAAACCACTCCACTGTAGCTCTGGCTGTATATTTAGGGTCATTGTCTTGCTGGAAGGTGAATCTCCTTCCCAGTCTCAAGTCTATTGCAGCCTCCAACTTTAGGCCAGGGCCCCACGTGGCGTAGCGCTGCAGTTTGCCTGCGTTGGAAACACCGCAGAAAGAACTGCGGAGTTTTATAGTCCCTGCAAAGTAGATGGGATTCTAGCAAATCCCATCCACACATTGGGGGAAAATTCGTGCAGCAGACACGCTGCAATTTCCAAAGCCGTTGCGGTTTTGGAAGTCTCAGCATAGCCGTTATAGCTACGCAAGTGCCAGCGGTTTCACTATAGGTATAATGAAGCAGAAAGTCTGCAGAGGAAATGTCTGTGGAGTTTCTGTGAAATGCGCTGCGGGAAAAACCGCGATGCGTTGTTGGTGCGGTTTTTCCCGCAGCACTTTTTAGCTGCGGGACTCTACGTGGAGCCTTAACCTTATGCCGACTTCGCTCTAATGTGGCTAAAGCCATTTAGTCTGAAAACCTACACATGTCCATCAAGTTAACCCTTTCTCATATCAATTATACATCATTCATTGCTAAATTAATTCTAATACTCGATGCTGTTGGGCCCTTTAATAAATCCTGCAGTTGTGTCTGCCATCACTACTACTTGGGGTAGGGGCATTTTTTATCTTGACAACTCTAACTGTAAAGAACCCTTTCCTGTAGTAATGTCTGAATAAACTAGTGTCACTTACACTGGCCAAAATTGGCTGTAGATTGTAAGGGTAAAGAAAGTATAAAGGACATATGCTTCTAGTCCTCTCTTCCAATCCACTTAATGGTTTCAAAAATCTAAATGTAAAAATGCACCCTTAAAGGGGTTATCCGAGGCCCAAGGGTAATGGATGCTGATGAATTATCCACAGGATAGGCCATCAGTATCTGATTGGTAAGGACGGAGACTTGGACCCCACACCGATCAGTTGATTCCACTGCTAGAAGCCGTATACAAGCTATACAGCTGAAAGCTGCTTTGCTCCCATTTAAGTGAATGGCAGTGGCGCTACAGTGTACATCTCTGTTAACCTGTATATAGTGTCCCAGCTCTATACACTGGAGTGGCACCCGGGAAATGGTCACGTTCACTTGAATAGGGGCAGAACTGCTTTTGGTTGTATACCTTGTATACAGCTTCCGGCAGCTCTTTCTAATGAGCGTTGCAGGTTCTAGATGTTAGATTTGCAACATGTTTCTTCAGCCTTAGGCTAAGGTCTCACATTGCAGAAACACAGCTTTTTTTTGTTGTGTGTTTTTGAGCCAAAGCTAGGAGTGGATGGAGCAAAACAAAATCTGCAACAGAAAAAGCTGTGTTTCTGCAAAGTGGGTGCTTAGCCTTAGGCTAAGGTAATGCTAAGGTAATAGTCCAAAAAAATGCTGCTTTTTACAGTATCAGCAAAGGGAATGAGATTTTGGCCAACTCCATCCACATATTGCGGGGGGAAAAAAACGCTGTGGAAAAGCTACGTTTTGAAAAATGCGCACATTTTTTAAAAACGCAGCATGTCAACTTTACCTGCGGAAACATTTTCTTCTGCAGTGTTTTTTAGCTGCGTTCTGCAGTGTGGGACCTTAGCCTTTAAAGAGTATTCTCCAAGCTTAACAAGTCCAATATTTACAGCCTCTCATTTTAAGAGCCTCTAAAGACCTTAAAGTCCCATTTATGAGTATAGTGCTCCCTTCCCCTCCAGTTCACCTGTATTTGCTGGGTATTATAGCAGTGCTCTGCAAACTAGGTAAATGTACTGTATAAAGCTGCAGAAACCGCAAAAAAAAGCAAGTATTAAACTTACGGAACTGTCTAGAATGGAGGATTTTGGAGGAAATATTCTTGGTATTAAGGAGTGATAACATGTGAAAGGCTGTTCGAGATGTAATTAGGAATAAATCCGTAATTGGG
The DNA here is from genome assembly GCA_947044405.1 of Leptodactylus fallax. Classification (NCBI taxonomy): domain Eukaryota; kingdom Metazoa; phylum Chordata; class Amphibia; order Anura; family Leptodactylidae; genus Leptodactylus; species Leptodactylus fallax. Next base: position 2,589,509 of record CAMRHE010000005.1, on the reverse strand, counting down.
CTGTCACGAGAGAGATGAGATGTCACAGCCCATTGTAAATTTCACCAACTTTGGATATGATTCAGCTCCCTCCGAGTAGCCAGGAACAAGCTCAATTTCATATGTGACAATCATCTCAGGAAAGCTAAATATGCTTGTGTCTTTGGCACATCAGTACTGGGCCGCTCTGACTGCTGGATTATATCCAGCCCTGGAACATTTATCCTGGGCAATAGACTGGTTAGAAGATTATTTCCAATTATGTTTTTGAGAGACATTTTGCAAATGATCTTCTCTCGGCATAAGTTTAAAACTATTATTCTATGTGTGAAATTGGATCTGTCATTAAAAATATCATATGCATATTAACCTTTTATTGCAAAGTCATTTTGCTTCACATGAGAACATAATTACAATAATAGAGATTAAAGGATCATGGAAAATAAACTAGCATTAGCAGCCACAATCCCTGGAATTTATCATTTGTTTCCCTTTCTGAACTTTTTTTTTTTTTTTTTTATCTAAATGAACATTGTCAGGCTGGAGTATTGGGGATGAAATTACCCCTTGAAGTACTTCTGGTAACTCTGTTTTACTTAAAAGGGAACCTGTCAGGTGGTGGTTACACCAGAAACTGGCCCAGTGAATAGACTGAAGCTGCTCCCCGCCCACAGTGACTACTTGGTTTACATATAACTTTTTATACTTTCAGACATCTATAACTTCAATGCAACAGAAAGATTACAGAGGGAACCAATGGAAAGGGACATACTTCATCCTGTCCATGGTGGGGCCAGTTTATGGTGGAAAAACACACCGTTTAAATTGCACCTTTTAATACTCTTAGATCCTCATGTGTAGCTATATGCATTTCAAATCTCTTAATCTTACTATTTCGCAACATGAAGTTGAAGTTGTCTGCCATATTATAAATATAATAGAGCTAACTTTAGGCTTGACATTGTGTCTGTCCTCCCCTTTCTTGCACGACTTTGTGTAGATGCTGCTGTAATCACATGACTTTAATATCTCACCAATAAAGTGAGGAAACTCGCTGGCACAGAGGTGCATATCTTAGTGGGTTTTAAGTGTAGATACACATTAAGGCCTCATGAACATGACTGTGTTTTTCACAGCTAGAACACTGACCCAGTTATTTGTAAGGCTCCATATACCTGACCGTGTATTTTATACCTGTCGATTTTGCCATCCATGTGCCGTTCAATCATGGCCCAGCAATGTGAGCAGGAGTGGGGATCAGTAAATGAGGCCGTGGGCCCTCAAACCTCAACAAATACTACTATTATTATGCTCTGGGTTCTTTTCCGAACCCAGAGTATAATGATCGGAAGCCCAGGGGAGGTGACAAACTTAAAAACAAGTTTTACTCACCTCTCCTGAGATCTGGTGTGACTGCCGCCACTGTGGGACATAATACTGTGTGCAGGAGCCACTGTGGGACATTATATTGTGTGGAGGGGCCGCTGTGGGACATGGAAAGGAGGCGCTGGGGGGGCCAAGTCAAAAGTTTTGGGGGTCCCAGTCTTTGCTAGTTATGCCCCTGGGCAGCAGTAGTCTGGAGCTGACGCATTAAGGTGTATTGGAGAGTTCTCTAGACATGCTCTGCGCAGGGAGATGGAGTAAATAAGCTTTGACATCATCTTTGTCAGTTGAGGATGATACAGTATGATATGTGTTATGTAATATTATTTATAAATAAATTAGATGACTGCTTCAAAGAAAACCCCACCAGAATTGACAAGACCTGGAAATTGTTCATTTAAAAAAATAAATAAATAAATTTCTAAAATTCTTAAAAATATGTTTAACATAAAAACTTGGCTTTAAAAGTAGGTCATTTTTGGCGACACATTATGTTTGTGCTTTTTTTTGTTTTAAATGTTATACTGTGCCCCAGGGACAATTGAAGGGTAAATTGAGTAATATATTGCATTTTGGCTTCAACTACGATGTTTAGCAAGGCCACAGTAGAAGAAGTTTGAGTAGAAATGAACACTGTGAATAAAATGTGTTATTTCTGTCCTGAGTCTTGGGGGTGGTGCATGAGTCAGGGATGTCTGTAGTTCACCTCTTTATATTCCATATTGATAGTATATGCCAAGTCTCATAAGTTCTGCGTGGTATTTTACATGCATTTTAATGTCATTGTCATTATAACTCATTTTATAGATGGTACATAAGTTATTAGCTTGTCTGTCTGGTGGCCATTGATTTCTTGGTAAAATAGTATTTTATGTGCACTTTGTACAAAACCAATGGCTTGCTCTTATTCTCTGTAATAGGCTATTGCATTCTGCTTGAGTAATATTCACATTGAATTCTAGCCAGTTCCTAATGTGGGCTTGAGATAGAGTTTTAAAAGTGCTGGGTGTTGAGTTCACTAACCATTTAATAGTCGATCATGTCTAGAACTAAATCTCACCACTGACTGATCAATAAAAGGAATTGATGGCGTATCATTGGATGGTCTGTCCTTATCAGGTTGGTAGAGGGCTGACTCCTGCCCCTGTGAATTCTCTGACTGAAGGGGCTGAGGCGGTGCATGGAATGTTATATCCCTTTCACTGTTTACTAGGCACACTGCTATACTTTTATAGTGGTTGTGTCTGGTATTGCAACTACCACAATGAAAAAGTTTGAGCTGTAATACCGGGCACAGCCATTGTAATGAAGGTGACACTGTACTTGCTGGAGCACCACAGCCCCTTCAGTCAGCTTTTCTAAGGAAAGAGCTATCAGTATCATATAGTCTCAGAAAATCCTTTTAAGGTTTACTGATACTAAAGCGGATCATACCTTGCCCAGTATTACAACCCTTTTTGGATGACAAGACAGAAAATGAGGTCTTGTATGCAGGACAGTGGAAGTGAATTTGGGGCCAATTTTTGGTGGAGTCAGTGTCCGAGAAAAGTTACTGAGTGATTATTTTTATTACATTTATACAATAAAATTGTATAATTAGATGTATAGTTTCCTACATATTTACTTTCATTTTTTTGGGATTTAGAGGAGCTTTACTGCTTCTGACTGACCATGGTTGCCAGCCATTTGTGAAGTCAGAGCAGGAGTCAGACTGTGGAGTCAAAGCTGATGGTTTGGTCTACCAACTCCACAGCCCTGACTGTATGGGATGACATCACACACCTTATGGATCATATGATGTATGTGATGCACAAATTGCTTTGATATGGGAAAATCTCATATTCCTCTCCTATACTTTGATGCTGTCAGTAAAGTAAAAGTCGTAGGCTCCACACTGCAGATACAAGAACATGAATATGTTACCTGACCACGTAATATACTGATGTAACCTTTACTGATTAAAGTCATAGAAGTCCACAAGGTTTCTACTTCATATGCCTCAGACTTCATTTAGAGATTTTTCTGTAATGAATTCAGAAGAAATATCATGGCATGCTTGCTCAGTATATTTACTGTGATATTCTGCCATAGTCCAACAGCCAATTATTTCATTAGACTATTGAAAGAACACTAGTCCATTGCGATCTTTGACCAAATATGATTTTTTATTACTCAAGATTGTCAGATCAGATCAGTTATTGTACAAAATCTGAAATAACCATTATGGTCATTAATCTGTGTACCGAAACATGATATTGTGCTTCTTAGAGGTTTTATCAGCGCTACACCAGTAGATGTCCTAGAGAGGAATCAAGTCGAGTAGCATCAAGGTGGTGGTCTTGCCCACAAGAAATGGTACGACACAGTTAACCGATAGATGCACTTATATCTAAGTCACTATGACCAGCACAACAATTCAGATAATCTGTGTGCCAAGGACCAGTAACCTTTTGACAATCCAGTGGAAGAATTTCACAGCCCTCGCAAGGTGTTACAATATTTGTTTTATTTTAGTCTCATTCAGTACCTAAGTAGTCTGCTTCATATGACCAATGCTATTTTCCATTACACATAAATACTATTAAAAAATTCCTGGATGGACTGAACTGTCCGATACTAATCCAGTGACTGTTATGGTTGAGCCTGGATGTTCATCCCTTAGGCACTGTCAATGCTTCCTTGTGAAGCTACTTGAAATCTGTTGTCTGAGCATTGGTATGACATTTGTAAGAATGTTTCAATAGGGAAAGTGTAAGTATACCATAGTGTAACGGGGAAAATATGTTGACAGGATGGTTACAACGTAGTCCATAATTTTCTGAATTTAATATATACGGATGGTAGGTGAAGTATAAGGCTGCGGACGGTTTGTACACAGGCTAATAATGTATTTACTAAGTAGGGAAGTAGTTGTCTAAAAGGTGAACAGTAAACCCACATAGGAGACAGAGGTACAACTCAACTTGTAATACCCACTGGTTGGCTTACCAAATTTAACATTTGGAAATAGATTCTGTGTAGACTGAAACAACCCTTTTAGTCGTCTTCAAGTTATTTTTATCCTTATTCAAGGTTTCATAAATTGTCATCTAAATCTTCAGTTTTGGGCTCCAAACATATTTAGAAGGCTGTAGTTTTTTTTTCTTTCATGAAGATTAGTATTCCTCCATTAATAGCATGGCTAGGATGTTAAATATTAGCATCTTAAGTTTAGCAGATTATATATAAATAGGCTTAAAGACGTGAACGTTCCTTGCACCTCCTCCCATTGACATCTGTCACTTGGTGCTAAAAGATTAGTAACAGATTATTTTTCCTTTAAAGTCATATGAATTCTTCCTGGAATCCAAATGGTTATATTGTAGCTCAGAACGCAGCGGTTCTGAATAGGTTAACACTGAATAAAGCAGTACAATGTTCAGGCATTGTGTTCAGGCGGTCGCCACATCAGTTATTACTCAGTGTGTAATGATTGGATGGGAAATGGAGGTAGAGAAAAAATAACATATAAGACATGTAATCTGGTGCTCTGATGTCTTGCAAGATTCTGGAAAAGTAACATGCAAGTGCACAGGTAATAGGCCGAATACAATAACTCTAGTACATGTAGAAACTGTTCTCTAGAAGTAAAGAAGAATCTACCACCTCTCCCGACATATAAGTGGTAATAAATATATAGATTCCCCATAAAATAACAATTTAGGCAAAACCCTGGGTCGGCCAGAAGGAACTGATGTGCTGTTTTTATTGATGAGCACTTATCTAATTTTAAAGTAAGTCTATTACCCCGCTCCCCCAAGCATATTTATCAGCCACCACTGCATTACAGAGTACATTATAGTCATAGACCTCATACCTTTGTTATGGAAGTCACTTTTGTACATTTGGAGAACCTTTGAAGGTTTATGCAAATGAGAAAATTGATGGGGGTGGGCCTTCAGCTCCCTGGACCAATGGTCTTGCTGCTTAGGTAGGGATTCGTGATGTCATAGCAGTGGGAAGATCAAATCTCACTGCATGGGATGGTGCAGATAGGAATTTGTAGAGGTCCTGAGTGGTAAGAGAGTTGTTTTCTCCAAATCTACAAACATTACAGGAAAAGTCTGATATGTATCACTGTAATATGCATCACTGTAATATGCTCTGTAACATGGTGGTGGCAGCTGAATATTCTTGGAGAAAGTTGTAGAATCCCTTTTAACTTTTGGGAGTATATAAATAAAGAACCCAAATGCTTTTACATTAGTCTTGGCGGTCTGCACTGTGTATTTTATTCTTCATTCATACAGATATCACTACATACAGTGGGGAAAAAAGTATTTAGTCAGCCACCAATTGTGCAAGTTCTCCCACTTAAAAAGATGAGGCCGGCCTGTAATTGACATCATAGGTAGACCTCAACTATGAGAGACATGAGAAATGAGAAAACAAATCCAGAAAATCACATTGTCTGATTTTTTTAAAGAATTTATTTACAAATTATGGTGGAAAATAAGTATTTGGTCACCTACAAACAAGCAAGATTTCTGGCTCTCACAGACCTGTAACTTCTTCTTTAAGAGGCTCCTCTGTCCTCCACTCATTACCTGTAGTAATGGCTTCTGTTTGACATTATCAGTATAAAAGACACCTGTCCACAGCCTCAAACAGTCACACTCCAAACTCCACTATGGTGAAGACCAAAGAGCTGTGGAAGGACACCAGAAACAAAATTGTAGACCTGCACCAGGCTGGGAAGACTGAATCTGCAATAGGCAAGCAGCTTGGTGTGAAGAAATCAACTGTGGGAGCAATAATTAGAAAATGGAAGACATACAAGACCACTGATAATCTCCCTCGATCAGGGGATCCACGCAAGATCTCACCCTGTGGGGTCAAAATGATCACAAGAACGGTGAGCAAAATTTCCAGAACCACACGGGGGGACCTAGTGAATGACCTGCAGAAAGCCATCCTGCAGTGCCAGACGTGTCCCCCTGCTTAAGCCAGTATATATCCGGGCCTGTCTGAAGTTTGCTAGAGAGCATTTGGATGTTCCAGAAGAGTATTGGGAGAATGTCATATGGTCAGATGAAACCAAAGTAGAACTGTTTGGTAGAAACACAACTCGTCGTGTTTGGAGGAGTGAATGCTGTTGCATCCAAAGAACACCATACCTACTGTGAAGCATGGGGGCGGCAACATCATGCTTTGGGGCTGTTTCTCTGCAAAGAGACCAGGACGACTGATCCGTGTACATGAAAGAATGAATGGAGCCATGTATCGTGAGCTTTTGAGAGCAAACCTCCTTCCATCAGCAAGGGCATTGAAGATGAAACGTGGCTGGGTCTTTCAGCATGACAATGATCCCAAGCACACCGCCAGGGCAACGAAGGAGTGGCTTCGTAAGAAGTATTTCAAGGTCCTGGAGTGGCCTAGCCAGTCTCCAGATCTCAACCCCATACAAAACCTTTGGAAGGAGTTGAAAATCCGTGTTGCCCAGCAACAGCCCCGAAACATCCCTGCTCTAGAGGAGATCTGCATGGAGGAATGGGCCAACATACCAGCAACAGTGTGTGCCAACCTTGTGAAGACTTGCAGAAAACGTTTGACCTCTGTCATTGCCAACAAAGGATATATAACAAAGTATTAAGATGAACTTTTGTTATTGACCAAATACTTATTTTCCACCATAATTTGCAAATAAATTCTTTAAAAATCAGACAATGTGATTTTCTAGATATGTTTTCTCATTTTGTCTCTCATAGTTGAGGTCTACCTATGATGACAATTACAGGCCGGCCTCATCTTTTTAAGTGGGAGAACTTGCACAATTGGTGGCTGACTAAATACTTTTTTTCCCCACTGTATTATGCTTATTCCATCAGTAGGGGATTGTATCATTAAAGTACAGCATGAAAAAAAGCTTGCATGAAAAGTGTGCCTTTGGGATTTCTGATTTACCATTAAAGTGCCAGTGCTGGAAAGGACCTTTTAAAAACCACTGGTGTTTTTATGAATTTTATATGCAAGTTCCGGGTGTGTTAGCCAGGGAGTAAACTACCGTTTTTTGTTATTTGCTATACGGACTTCCCCCTTATGACTCTGAATGACTCTACCTGAGAAGACGAGATTAAGTGCTTACCTTACCTTGATCCTTGTTTTCTGAGTTCTTACTAATACTGGCATGTCAGGAGAGGCAACAGGTTTATTTTAAATATGGTTCTTATTCTATCTGCCAAGTGACGTATGCACTGGATATATAGCATCCATTGAGCCAAGAATACACATGATGCTCAACATATAGGTGAACAGACTAAACTGTCTGAAGTACACTATATGTATTGGTCCCCAACTCTTCTTCACCAATTCAGGCTTCATTCAGTCCTATTGCAACAGACCTAACCATGCAGCCACCTTTACAAACATTTGTGCACCAGTAGCGTCAAGGCATGGGGTTTTCAAGGCCAAGTAGCTGCATGCAAGCTCAATGCTAAGTGGTGGATGGAGTAGTGTAAAGTACAATGCCACCACAGGACTCTGGATCAGTGGAAACATGTTCTGTGAAGTGATGAATCACTCTTTACCTGGTAGTCTAATGGAGAAGTCTGTGTTTAGTGAGTGCCAGGAGATCTTTATCTGCCTGACTGCATTGTACTAACTGTAAAGATTTGTACAGGAGGGATAATGTTATGGGGGTGTTTTTCAGGGCTTGGCCTAGGCTCCTTAGTTAGAGTGAAAGGAAATTGTAAGGTATCAGCATACCAAGACATTTTGGACAATTGTATGCTTCCATTTTTTTGGGACGATCGTTTTCTGTTCCGGCATGACTGTGCCCACTGCGCAAAGCAAGGTCTATAAAAGCATGGATGGGTGAGTTTGCTGTGGAAGAACTTGAATGGCCCACACAGAGCTCAGACCTCAACCACATCCAACACATCTGGAACAAACAAGATAAGAGGTCACAAGCCAGACCCTTTTGTCAAACATCAGTGTCAGACTTCAGAAATGCTCTTCTGGATGAACGGGCAAAAGTTTCCACAAACATACTCCAAAATCCTGAAGAAAGCCTCCCCAGAAGAGTGAAAGCTGTTTTACCTGCAAAGAGGAGCCAACCTCATACTAATGTCTATCGATTTAGAATGGGATGCTTTAAAAGCTTCTGTAAATATAATGTGCAGGTGTCCCGATACTTTAGTCCAAATATCGTATATTGTACAATATGAAATGGGAGTAGGCACTGCATTGCTGGAAGACCGGAGGCTTATACAGTTCCCAGCCCCCAGCGGATCATATGAGCACCAGGCCAGAAGGGGAGCCACATCATGGTGTCTCCAATAGCTATGTACATAACGCTTAATGACGACTGTATATGCGGACACTGGGAAGGCAGGGGCAGTAATAAATCTTCCCTGCCTTCTCTTTCAGATGTGTGACTGTTGTAACCGTCAACTTCCTGTGTCTGCAATTATTTGATAAGAGAGATGCCAATTGCTCGGTCCTATGTAGTCAGTAGAGTCGGCACCTGGTAAACTAAGTTTTCATGTTAAACACATTTATTTAAGAATTTTTGATAGTTAAACCCATTAGTGACTGGTGTACAGACTTTCTACATCTAATGGGCCTTATTCTGCTGGAGTTGCAGCAGAATAATGTGGAGGCTTCCACACTCTCAAATTCGTGTACCTGCTCCTAACACCCAGGATAAGCAAACTGGCCGATCCCGGGTGTTTAAACCCTTGGATGCTGCGGTTAATAACAACCACAGCATCTAAGGGGTTTTGGAGAGAGTGGGCTACCTCCTGGAGGCATCGACACCCCTGTGAACGAGATCACAGGGGTCAGATTCCTTTACATGGCAGCTGGTGGCCCAATGAAGGCTCGCAGGGCTGCCTTCAGTACAGCCTAATAGACTGGCAATATAATGTATTGTACTCCATAGGTGAAAGATTTTACCTATGTAGTACCAGTTAAAGTCTCCTAAAGATATAAAAGACAAAAAGATTGTATTAAAAAAAAGGTGAAATACAGTTAAAAAAACAAACAAAAAAAACAGTAAAGACACATTAATCCCCTATCCTATTTATAATGTTTAATGTACATATAGAGTATTGCCCCAATACATACGTGTAGTACGACTGTAAAGTTATTTTCCCCCGTCCGAGTAACTGCTTAAAAAAAAAAAAAAATATAAAAAAAAAAAAAAAAAAGCCAGATTTGCCAGTTTTTGTTTTGGCTTGATCTGTGACCATGGAAAAGTGCCAAAAAATGTTTTGGCCATCAAGGCCTAAAAGAGGCCGGTCACTAAAGGGTTAAAGAATTTTCAGTGTCGCAATTTTTGACAAAAATAGACCTCAATGAGTTAGCTGCAGACTATTGCTGCCTATGAGACTGCTGTAAAGAGTATCACTAAATTCTTTTAACAGAGCAAAAGAGAAGTTCAGGCAAGATGGCAGCCGCATAGTCATACAGAAGAACAATTTTTAAAAAATTAAAACAAAAAAAAAATCTGGAATCAGTAAATAAAAATAATAGATTAGAGAAAATGGTAAATATTTAACTATCTGGTTTTATTAAATTTAAAAAAAAAAATCTTGACACCTTCCCTTTAAACCCAGCAGTGTATTTCGTCTCCCCGTGGTGCTGGTGTGCTTAGTTTGATGCTCTCGGTTACTCCGCAGTTACCTTTGATTTCATCAGCAGTCACTGTACAGTTAATAGAGGTCTGGAGGGACTGGAATTCTTTTTCGTCATCGTATTTCTATCAGGCCGGATCTGGTTCCCAGATACATTGTGGCCGTGCTTGGATTCAGTAGCAACAGCTGCTTCTCAGTCATGTGGGGGAATTCCGCAGCAATTATTTGGAATTCCTTCATACAGCCAAGCCCAGGGATTTGCTAAGCTATGAAAATGTTGGAGAAGTCTGTATGTTTGTACTGTAATCCGTGCAGGGTGTTTGATAGGTTGAGACTGCCGCTAAAATATCAGCACAGCAAAGGTCACAAATGGGTTCAAGCAGAGAGTACAAGATCCGTGTACAGTATAAATTGTGCATGGCAAAAAAATAGAAGGCAGGAAGACTCTATGAATTCTGTATCACACGCCAAATAACAAATCTTACAAATGTATAGGAATGGTGCAAGATTGTGTACATCACTAGTATGCCTAGTTACAGGAATTCTCTTAAAAGGGGTTTTCCAACGCTACTGAGGCTTTTTGTCCGGCTGCCTTATAAGCTCCCCCCACACACACAGTTTAGCAGGCACACTTCTGGTCTGTGGCACTTTTCTGTGATGAGATACATCTCTCACACTGCATTGTGTTTGCACCCCAGTCAGCTCCAAAGCCTCACAGTACTTCTCCCTATCAAGAGACATAACTTGAGGCTCCTGTGTCCCAATGCAAAATAAGTAATGGGCCCCCCACATATCTGTAGCAATCTATAATACTGACGTCTTCCTATATTGTAGAGAAGCCTTTGGGCCCCCTGAGGCTCCTGGGCCTGGTGCCAGTTGCTGCCTCTGCACCCCCTACAGCTACGCCCTTGTCCCTAGTAGTACACAAGCTTGTCCACTCCACCTCCCCATGCCATCTTTAGTCTGTACTCTTAGGTTGTAGGCTGAAAGAGGCTTCACGTGGGAGCAGTGTACCCCAATCATTGCATCTTTCAATGGGCACTGTTACACCGATTCTAGCACAGTTGGAATTTCTTTTCTATCTCTCTCCAGAGTAATCAATGCAAATAGTTTCAGCACCTATATACTAATTATAGCCTCTCTACTGTCAGGTGGGTGGTCCTGGGCTGCAGGAGACAGACAAGGACAGCCCACCTGACTATAAATAGCCTAATTAGCATATTGGTGCTGAAACTAAATGCACTGATTGCTCAGCAATGGTGGGGGCTAGTGAAACTATTCCAACTGCCCCGAAATTAGTGGAGCTGCGTCTATTAAAGGGTGCGAAGGGTTGAAACTGGTGGGGGTTGTGAAGGGTCCTCTTTAAAGAGTGATCTGAGCCATGAGTTTGTTCATGACTTGCAGAATGAATAGAAAATATTGGTATTTTGTAGGAATGGCGTGGGCTTTAAGAAATGATAAGTTATAATTGCAAAACTGCTGCCAGAGCGAGGTAGGTGCCCTGGATGTCTGTGTAAACATTCCTTGGTGCATGATATTTGCAGCCTAACTGAAAAACTGAGTTTTAATCTAGATCTGCAGGACTGCAAGTGCTCTGAGGGCGGGCGGTCCTTCACCCTGAAGTGCTCTCTGCATTCTCCGCTTCTACAATTCCCTTCCCTCTGTTTTGAGCGAAAGCTGCAGCAAGCTCCAGGTTGTGTACAAGAGCTGTCATTCAGAGGAGAGGGGTGCAGCTATGGAGTAGCTCAGTGCAGATAGCAGGAGCACTGCAGGGTGAAGGACCACCCTCACTGCACTGGCAGAACATGCAGCACTAGACTAAAAGTGCATATTTCACACTTCTACATGAAAGTATGCTTAGCTCCAGGGCTAGCTCTGTCAGCCTTTTTGCAGGGTCAAAACTGCTGACTGTTTCCCTTTACTCCCATAATGGAAATGTAAAAAAATTGCAGAAGTTTGGTGATGGTGGTCTGACCGAGTGGAAGGATAGTTCTTAAGAACACACAAAATTGACCTGTATTTAGTATCTAGGAACTTGTCTTAATGGTTTCTTGTCTCAAGATATGTTAAGTGTTGGTGTGTTTTTTTTTTTTTTTTTTTTTACCATATGCTGGCCCCATCATGTGCAGGATGAAGTCATTCCCTTTCCATTGTTGCGTGGCTATAAATGTTTGAAAATATAAAAAGCCATATGTAAATGACCCTATGTAGTCAGGGGGGTGGGAGCAGCTTCAGCCTAGTCACGCTGTCCGCTTACTATTCACACCTCCTGGTTATGATTGACATGTCCCTTGTGACATCAGGGACTCAGGGGACTGTGAGGGAGCAGATCAGCTGTCGGACCCCCCTAGCAATGTCAGTTATCCCCTATCCTATGAATAAAAGGATACTTGTCTGTAATGGCACAACCCCTTTAAGGTTCAGTCTTCACAGAAACATTTGTTTGCCTGCAAATAGCAGTAAAGTCTTGGCACAAATGGGAAATTCAGCAAATACAAATTTAGCGCTTCCTGCATGAGAAAAACGAAAGTAAGGAACTATGTTGCGTTTTTTTTTGGGTCCCAAGGCAGCTTACAACATTATTTCCTATAGCTATGCATTATATTTGTGGGTAACTCATGAGTCTGCTGCGAATCATTGCCAGCTCAGGGCTGCCATGTAGCCATAGCCCAATATGGAAAACCACAGAATGTATGTATGTATATCAATCATCATGGTCACTGCCGAATGATACATTTACATGCAGTTTTTGCTTTGTGTTTGGAGATTGAGTAGTGGAATTGTTTGTGCTGTAGCATATAGAAATGTGATAGTTAGATAGATGGTTGTCTTGTAGGTGCATGTCAGTATAACTATTTAGACTGCACAAGAGGTGGCAATGTGCTTAATGCATTTCTGTCATGCCATCTGTGTGCCACCCAGAAGCCAGATGTGGCCCTGCAATGCCTTTCTATCCTCAGCTTAATGGTTCCCCTTTGTAATTGAATTCCTTAGAATCGAATAAGATCCATCATGTGCGGGTCATCATCTGGAAAACTGTTACTCACCAACAACTACGTCAAGCAGACTGCATGGAAAAACATGTTATCACAATTTGTAATAATGTTTTTTCTTCTGTAGTTATTTTATTACGTTTGTGAAATAGCAGCCGGGTATCTTCTGGGCAACATAACCTGTGGTAGGGGCTCTGGAAATGTAGAATGTGTTCCCAAGTTCCGTTCACTTGCTATTTGAGCCTTCGATTAGAGGTATATACTGTAAGGGTTCCCTGATGCACACCTCCAATTTAAGGCTCCAAAGTGTGACACTGTATAGCCATAGCTAAACTAAGCATGCTTTTTTTGTGGTGGGGGGGGGTTGATGGGATTTGGAGAAATAGCTTTTAGCTGGACAAGCACTCATTCGGCAGCTATTTAATGTCCCCCTATAGCCACACCCTGTTGTATGATACTGGAAGCTTCTGTATTACCGTCGCTGTAGTGTACAGTATTCACAGGATCGTACACATGGACCATATTTCTTAACCCAATGATGGTGAAATAGCCCCAAAGGTATACAATAAAGGACAGCCATGCATGGTGACCAATATTACACCCACAAATATATATTGGCTTCTGTTTTATTAAGCCACCTCCATACATTGCCCTCTTACTGTTCGAAGAGGTGTAAGGGAAAACCCGCCCCAGTTGTTGGTCTCTTAAGTATATCTTCCCAGAATTGCAGCAGAGCGTGAAGTCCAATTAATTTCTGTGATAAATATTAATTGGCCCGTCAAGTTAATTTCCAGCAATGCGATTGTTCCTTTCGCTGAGGCTGCATTTTGTCAGGAAGAAACAGCATAACAGAGGCCGTTTCCTGGTCATTTGGGACCGGTTTGTTTGTATGTGCCAAGTGTCTCTTACTGGAGCTACGTTGCTTCTGTTTATTCCATTGGCTTCCAGTGGAACAAGAAAATGATATTGTGGGAGTAAACCATGGAAATCTAATTATATTATTTATTTTCTCAGTGACCTGATGATTTAATAACTTTTACATTAGTTACATGTGTAAGAATGTACGTGTACATAGAATTCTATCATAGTACCATATTAGATGAGGTTGGATGAAGACACAGGTCCATCCTATAACCCTACAGTGTTGCCAGTTGTCCCCATGTCAGGGGAAAAAATTCCTTTGCAATTGAATCAACTTGTTTTTACCAAAAATCTAAAACCTGTAATATTTTTCTGTTCAAGAAAGGCATCCTCTTTGAACTTTCACAACGAATCCACCATCCACCTGTGGCAGTGAGTTCTATAGAGGATGTTGTCTTGTCACGTCACAGATGGTGAAAGGAATACCCAAAGGGAAATATTAGGATCACAGAAGTAGGTTCCTACGATACTCTCAATAAATTAAAATATATCTTTTATTAACACACAATAAAAACATAGGACAGACGTCAAATAAACATATAGTATAGGGAATATCTCATCTATCCCAGAGATAAAAAATGGATTTCCCTATAAAAAAGGCCCCTAATCCCTAACCCCAGATAGATAAGACAGCAATATATAAACTGATGAAAAACTCACATCCAAATTGTGAGAGGATGAGTATCAAAAAAAGATTTGTTTATACCATCTCCAAACACTATCTGAGCCAGGAAAATGGGGAACTGATAATTCTCCTCTCAGTAGATGTACAGTCATGGCCAAAAGTTTTGAGAATGATACAAATATTAATTTTTACAAAGTCTACTGCTTCAGTTTTTCTAATGGCAATTTGCATATACTCCAGAATGTTATAAAGAGTGATCAGCTTAACAGCAATTACTTGCAAAGTCAATATTTGCCTAGAAAATTAACTTTATCCCCCAAAACACATTTCAACATCATTGCAGCCCTGCCTTAAAAGGACCACCTAACATCGTTTCAGTGATTGCTCCATTAACACAGGTGTGGGTGTTGATGAGGACAGGGCTGGAGATCAATCTGTCATGATTAAGTAAGAATGACACCACTGGACACTTTAAAAGGAGGCTGGTGCTTGCCATCATTGTTTCTCTTCTGTTAACCATGGTTATCTCTAAAGAAACACGTGCAGTCATCATTGCACTGCACAAAAATGGCCTAACTGGGAAGAGTATTGCAGCTAGAAAGATTGCACCTCAGTCAACAATCTATCGCATCATCAAGAACTTCAAGGAGAGAGGTTCCATTGGTGCCAAAAAGGCTCCAGGGCGCCCAAGAAAGACCAGCAAGCGGCAGGACCGTCTCTTAAAAGTGTTTCAGCTGCGGGATCGGGCTACCAGCAGTGCAGAGCTTGCTGAGGAATGGCAGCAGGCAGGTGTGAGTGCATCTGCACGCACTGTGAGGCGGAGACTCTTGGAGCAAGGCCTGGTCTCAAGGAGGGCAGCAAAGAAGCCACTTCTCTCCAGAAAAAATATCAGGGACAGACTTATATTCTGCAAAAGGTACAGGGAGTGGACTGCTGAGGACTGGGGTAAAGTCATTTTCTCTGATGAATCCCCTTTTCGATTGTTTGGAACATCTGGAAAACAGCTTATTCGGAGAAGAAGAGGTGAGCACTACCACCAGTCTTGTCTCATGCCAACTGTAAAGCATCCTGAAACCATTCATGTGTGGGGTTGCTTCTCAGCCAAGGGAATCGGCTCTCTCACAGTCTTGCCTAAAAACACAGCCATGAATAAAGAATGGTACCAGAATGTCCTCCAAGAGCAACTTCTCCCAACCGTCCAAGAGCAGTTTGGCGCTCAACAATGCCTTTTCCAGCATGATGGAGCACCTTGCCATAAAGCAAAGGTGATAACTAAATGGCTCAGGGAACAAAACATAGAGATTTTGGGTCCATGGCCTGGAAACTCCCCAGATCTTAATCCCATTGAGAACTTGTGGTCAATCATCAAGAGACGGGTGGACAAACAAAAACCAACAAATTCAGACAAAATTAAAGCATTGATTCTGCAAGAATGGACTGCTATCAGTCAGGATTTGGTCCAGAAGTTGATTGAGAGCATGCCAGGGAGAATTGCAGAGGTCCTGAAGAAGAAGGGTCAACACTGCAAATATTGACTTGCTGCATTAACTCATTCTAACTGTCAATATAAGCTTCTGTTACTCATAATATGAATGCAATTATATTTCTGTATGTGATAAAAACATCTGACAAACACACATAAAAACCAGAGGGCAGCAGATCATGTGAAAATATAATATTTGTGTCAGTCTCAAAACTTTTGGCCATGACTGTACTAGATCTAAAGTAACATATATCCTGGTGTATGGTGTAACCAAAGGCCAGTGAGTTAACAGTACATAAGGAGGTGAAAGATGTAGTCCAAACACAGCTAAATGGTTTGGAGAGATTATGTCGGCTTTCTCCCACTAGCTAGGGACATAAAACCACCCCACCCACTGCTGAAGTACACACCTACACCATCCACTATGTTAGCAAGTCAATACCTAGATATTACATAGATATTAAATAAATATAGTGTTCCATAGGTAAATACATCTGCCAGTGACCTAGGTGAGACTAAGTACACACCTGCACTGTCCATTATATTAGCAGGTCAAAGCCTAGATCTTGTTAAATAGGTAAAACATAGCGGATCTAAACCTGCATAGTGTTCCATAAAAAAGTACATCTATCGGTAACCTAAATAAACTCAACGCGTTTCCCTTGCACTCAATATCAGCAAATTCATCAGGAGTAAATATACAGTATGAGTGAGGAATAGTGCGGTAACAACCGCAGTTCCCAGAGCCCTGATGGTGGGCTCCAGTACTTAGAATAGAAATCCATTTTTTATCTTTGGGATAGATGAGGTATTCCCTATACTATATGTTTAGTTGACGTCTGTCCTATGTTTTTATTGTGTGTTAATAAAAGTTGTATTTTAATTCGAAAGTATCGTAGGAACCTACTTCTGTGATCCATGTCTTCTTGTCACCATCACCAGCCTAGGAATAGAAAGGTCTTTGTACTGTCCCTTCATGTATTTGTACATTGTGATTAGACTATCCCCATTACACACTAGTGAATTCATTATGAATTATTATATTATTACTAGGAGTTAGAGTATTGAATTAATAGTAGCCGTACACAAAATGGTCTCTTATCCTTTGATGGCAAAGTTCTAATTTAACTTAAATGGGTTGAGAATGCTGCCCCGTCTGTGTGTACAAGTGAATGGAGAGGGGCTGCTCAGCTATTTTGGTAACTCCTGTACAAGTCCTTGGAGAGACTCACACTTGCATGGCCCATCTCTATTCACGTGCAGGCATAGACTGGTACCTGCTTTTGTGCATCTTCCAGATTTGAGACCTATATCAGGTATTTAAGGCGCATCCTGCGGATCTAGCAATAATACTGAGATGGGAATAAGGCTGAGATTATAAAATAAATAAATAAATAAATAATAAAGAGAACCTTTTACCTCCTCCACTAACGCCAACTCTGCATCCTTAAGTAGGTGCCATTCCACTGATTCTGGCACAGCTGGAATTTTTCTGTAAACCCCCACCATTCCTGAGCAATAATTCCTGTTAGTTTCAGCACAGTTAGGCTCCCCACTTTCAGATGGGAGGTCTCAGACTGTCTGCTCCAGACCAGGACTGCCCACTTGACAGAGATTCTAGTTAGCATATAAGAAACTGAAATTAACAGCACCTGTTGCTCAAGAATGGTGGTAGCTAGAAAAGAAATTCCAATGGTGTTGGAATCAGTGGAGCGACACGTATTAAAGGATGCAAAAAGTTGGGATGGTGAAAGTACATCTTCTTCTTTCCATGTGGATTTTAAATGCTGCAGCTTTTTTGGTCAGTTTTGTGCGGATTTTCATTATGTTTTTGATTTCAAAGAGAGCGGTGAAATTTAATACCATAATCCACCACAAACACTTTTACTTGTGCATGTAGCTTTGTGTTATTTGCAGAGTCCTTTTTGCAGCCTCCACTGAGTGTTTCTTTAGCAGGTAAGTAGGCTTTGATCTCAGCGACAACCTTTCCAATCTAGGCTTGATAGACATGCCTGACACCTCTTATGTCATCTGCGTTTTCCTTGTAGACTTCAGTCAAGCCTACATGGTGGATTGCCACTGAAACTACAGTTACCCGACAAAGAAACACCCAGTGGAGACATATGGCACAAGAGTTGTTAGAACTGGCTCATAAAGTATACTGCAGCCCCCGTATAGCGGACAGGGTGAAGTCAAAACTGGTGACACGTTCCCTTTAATTAAAGAATGTTGTATGTCCACGAGCAAAGGCGAAAAGTTGTGACACGTGTCAAGAAGACTTCTCATCTCTGAACCATGGGCTGATTTCTCAACAACCCTTCTTATCTAGTTTCACCTGATGAGCGGCTCTGTATATTCTGGGTATATTTCTCATCCTTGATCTTTTGGCTATAGACGCTTAGTTAGAAGAAGATTCCTTTTTGTAACCATCCGGAGTTTTTTGTTATTATATATTTATGCCATGTGTGTTGTTTTACAAGCTTTCTGCTAGTGTATAGAAAGAGTTAATCCGTATTGGGAAACAGAGAAGCAGGAAGAAATGCCCAGTCTTTGATAAACCCGGTTATTCTGTCAATTTTTTGGGAAAAAACATAAAGGCCGGAGATGTCTTTTCGTTTGTTTTTTTTTTTTTGTCAATTTCTATAGAAACTACAATAGTGTTTACACGCTGTCTAGTTTCTATGGTAGCTGGGAAGAGTGAAAGGAGGCAGAGGATATGATTGGCGTGCTCTGCACATACAGATAGCAAGGGGTTAATTTCTTAAAGAGAAATCCCGTGAAAGAGGAGTATGAAGCACACAATCGCCCTCTTAAATAGTGGTATGGTCCAAGCTATTAAATATTGCCTTGGTTTAAAAAAGTCCAAAGGGTTTAGATATTAAGGCTAGGACCACATGGCGACATTGGCCGCGAGTCACGTCTTACGACCAAAAGATCGCCACTAGTGACAGTGCAACCCTGAGGGTGCCAAGATGGTTGCAAAAAAAGATGATGCAATGTTTAAGTTTTATCTTTGGTTGCATGACAGAAGAAGAAACGTTAAACTAGACAGCTGCGATATGTGGTGTTCGGTGCAGGGCCCTCGCAGTAGGGAGCTGCTATGACATGTCGTGAACATGGGGGTCACATACAATTGGATCCACAGGTTAAAAAAAATGCCACTTGGGAGTCCCAGGTGTCCGACCCTCACCAATCTAATATGGTTGACCTATCCTAAAGAAATATAGGCCATCAATATTTTAGTCCTGGAACATTCCTTTAACCTTGGAGCCATGGCGGGTATGACTGATTTGTTTTGACATATAAGGAGGTCCTTCGAAATGTCTTTAGGATTTAATATTCAGGACATTTCAGACCTCCCTGGACCTTTATAAACAATCTCAGAGTAAAGACAGCCATACACTTGAGATATTTATCTGCAGATCATTGGGAAATTCAATTTATCTTTAATAGCATCTACTGTTAATCTTGCGTATGACCACCACAGACATCGGATTCTTGGCAAATTTCACCAAATTTAGCTGGATCTATAGATAAATGTGTATGGCCAGCTCAAGGGGGTTACAGCATGTCCAACAGTGTGCATACAAAGGGCAGAGTAATTGCTAAGACTGGGTTCACACCATCTGGTTTCTGCTAGTTAATGCACAGCATAGCACAGCATGCTACAGCGGTATGTCTGGTAATGGAGCCTCCAACGCAAATGTGAATGAAGCCTGAGGCCAGCTGTACACAGGCCCTTTCCTGTCTAGAAAATAGAGTCTGTATATCAGCCATATTTCCCAGACTGAACGCTTTCTGTAGATCCAGACATACTTCAAAACAAAAATAAAAACAACGCCGAGCGGCACATAGCGTGATATTGCTTAAAAAATAGGTTGTACATAGATAATTGTGTTGAGAACAGGAGGTAGTCAAATGATTGGAGAAACAACAAGGATCATCCACTGAAAGTATGGTAGAAAGCCACTAAGTAGCACAAAAGCACTGGTCTATATTATAGTGAGTGTTCAACTGGCTGGGTCTGATGGTGAACAGTACCCCTTCAATTGGTGATCTCACAACCAGGATAGTTAGATATTATGGATGTAAATATAGATGGGTTCTCACCTTTTCAAGTTGTGCTGGCCCACAACTAACACAGTGGATGGATCCAGAGTATGTTTTGGTATATGTGAGCTGTGGAACCTCTAGGCATCAGAATCTCCTGGATCCAGACGGTATACAGGTAATGGATTGGTAGGAGAATCTCCCAAAAAATGAGGTGTGGGGACCGCGCTTCACCAAAGATGCTTTATTATACTCAAATAACACAACGCGTTTCGGGGGAAATAACACAACCTGATTTCCCCGAAACGCGTTGTGTTATTTGAGTATAATAAAGCATCTTTGGTGAAGCGCGGTCCCCACACCTCATTTTTTGGGAGATTCTCCTACCAATCCATTACCTGTAGATCCAGACAGTCATAGTCCTCTATGTGGGACGACTGTCATGTATGGCTATCATGGTTACAGTATGGGACAGAAATCATTGACTCACAGCAATGCAGATGACTATGACACAGAGTCCAGGTTTCCAGACAGTGTATGTACTTCTGTATTTTTTAGATGGAAAAAGCCCACATGCAGCAGGCCTAATGGGTCAGTTTTGTTTTTTTACACTGATCTGTATGTGACCCACAAGGCCACATCCATGTGCAGCTATCTGGAATATTTCAGTCCATCCTAAGCGCCTCTAACTATATCCCTTTTAATATTCCTATAATTTGCAGTAGGGGGCACAATATCCTATATTCCCATATAATTTGATTGTATTGAAATCCAGAGGTAATCCATCCATGTAAAACACATTTGACGGGGCAGTAATAATCCTATTCAGAGGAACAATCACACCTAGGAAATGGAATTAGCTCTAATGATTTTATTGGATTATTGTAAATATTTCTGCTGGCAGATATAAATTACCAATGTGTATAATATGTACATGGCGGTATAATCATTCCCCATAGGCTAACAGCACTTGTAGCCTTGAGATGTTCCATGACAAATTATAGAATTGACAGGTTTGGGGCAGTAATAAATAGGACAAATCATATATAAATTTTTATTATTTTTTTAGTGCGCCATCTTTGGATATTGGTGTAAATGGCAAAGCTGTGTGCAAGGATACTGTAAAGCTGGCTATAGACATGAGAGATTTATTTGCAGATTCAGCTCATCTTAGTAGCATCTGCTATTGTACGGATCTGTACAAATCCAGTCCGTATTTTTACTCTGTGCACGAGACCTGATTTAATAAAAAGGTTACATGATCTGACAGGTCTGTACTGTCGGCTGCACCTGCTCCATAGTCCTCATTAAATCTTCATGGCCGGTCAGCAGTGCCAGCGGGGCTCACGTGTTGCTGCTTGCCTTATACTTTGCTCTGAGGATCCCCTCCTAGCTTTTAAGGCATTGCACTCTGGCCTGTAATACGTGTGCAGAACAGAATCATATTGCAGTTTCTACTTTCCAAGCAAGTTTCCATTTCACAGATCAAATTTTAAAGGGGTTATCCACTTCCTTATATTAATGGCCTATCGTTAGGAGAGGCCTTCAATATTAAATCTACAAGGACCCCTGCAGATCAGCTGCTTCAGTACAGTGTGGCTCCCAGTTCCCATGTCAAACCCTCATGTCTGATATTGATGGCCTATCCTACAAATAGGCTATCCATATTAGAAAGTGGATATCCCATTTTAATTCCATCTTTCTAAAGCTGCCCATACTTACAAGCTGCCATATGAACCAAAGTGGGGGGCGACTAGTGTGTTTTTTGGGGGCTCCTGACTTTCCTTTTGGCAGATCACCCTGCAGGGCCACCTTAGGAGAAGTAAGGCATTACATTTTATCCCTCTAAAGCAGTTGGTTGGCTGTTTTGCACCCAAGAGTCGCCCGTTTTCACAGATCCCTCATGCATTGCAGTGTATGAAGGGATCTAAGAAAAGGACAAAAACAGAGCATGACCTATATTTTGATCTTATTGATACGTTGTAACGAACCATCAAAATATCAGTCATGTGAATAGCTCCCATTCTCTGACATTGAAATTAAAGCGGCCCTGTGAATGCTGCCGGATTTTCATTGTCATGTGAAAATAGGGTATCTCAGAATTCCCTAAAATGACATTTGAAGATTAGATTTCTAAACCACATCCCCCTTTAAGTAAATGGCCAGCTAAAGGCTTTGGTCTGACATACAACATGCCATGGAACATGTTGCAGAGTTTTTTCTGCATCAGTTTGAGTAATATGTCCAGAATCTGTGTGATACAGATCCCGAATACGCTCATGTGATCAACAAGGATTTCCGGGCTGAAAATATTGACCAATTCTAAGGATAGATCACCGATACTAGATCAGTGGAGATCCAACACCTGGCACCTACATATATCAGCTGTTCTAGGCAGCTCATACACAAAGACTGGAGCTGGAAGCAGACAGCACTGTTCTCTGGGTAGTGGCTAACAATAGGTACTGCAGCTTAAGTCAAGTGAATGGAAACTGATCTGCAGTAATCTGGTCTGGCCACTACACAAAGAACACAACTTTCTGCTTCCTGCTCCATTCTTTGCATATTGCAAATGTTGAACCTCCACCGATCTGATATTCACGACCAATCCTTAGAATCGGTCATTAATATATTTAGCCCAAAAACCCTTCAATGCCTATACATACCTGTTTAAATAGCAACTTTTTATATTCATGTATTCTATTTATCTACGGTATTTTTTGTGTGTATTAATTGTATATAAATATGTATTTTTTTGTTTGCGATGTGTGTTCTGCGATTGGATGCACACATTTTCTTTTACAGGATATATTGTGATACTATGTAAGGATTAGTGATGTTACCATGTAAAATTTATTGCACTTGCTTGTGAATGTCAGCCCTCCTATAGGTGGCTATCCTCAGTGAGCCTTATGATGCTGCATGTTTAATGCGGTTGCCAACACAGGACTGGCTGCAACCTCACAGCACACGAAAGCACTAGTTGGAGGCGGGGGCAGTGGGCCTTGAAGGAGGATAAAGAGGAGCACATACATTATTCATCCATTGCCTCTTCTCACAAGAATCAGCTGGAGGAAGTGCTCCGGCCACTCTCCTCGTACTTGCTAGCCCTAGCCGGCTTTTTAACAAGCCCAGACAAGTCAACTTTTCCTTTACAGGCAAATGTAGGGCAGACGGCAGATGTGCACAGACCTCATCCTTTTAGTCTGGATTACTGGAGTCATGCGAGAGGAAGAAGCTTTAATAAGGATACTCTGATGCATTCATGTTGGAAAATGAAGCTTCAGGTAGGAGAAAGCTTTGTCAGCAGACTTCTGCCTATTTTATTATTCTGACTCCTAGCCATGTCGTAAGCCAGTACAATCGCTTTGGACCGCTAGCACTTGCGGAAGTAAATGACCTTTCATTACTAGCACTTGTAATATTGCAGGCGACTTGTGTATTTTTAGCAATTTATTTGTGTTTGCAAAGTGATGTATTGAGCTTTTCGTTACACTGTGTTAGTAGAACCCAGACTAAGGCATCTCTATAATGGACATATATTAAAGTTTAGGTAGTATCCATACCTGACACGTTGACGTGAGTATGGAGTAAGGATATCTGTGTTGTTTGCACCAGATATACTGTGACATACTCATTGTATACGTTGGATTGTAGAGTAATGGAAAGCAGTTGTGTCATTGTTGGCATTGTATGTCCCCGGAGAACCCTTGAGCATCTTCGAACATAAACAAAGGCTCTTTGTTTGGCGTCTTATTTGCTGCCTGCTTTTGCCCATGTCATATCTTTGCTGTAAAAAATGTTCCTGCTTCCTTTGTCTGTATCCTAATAACACGGTGGGTGCTGGCTGTTGGTGCCAAGTGGTGCAATATAGGAACAATTAGGAATAGGTGTACAGGAACATAATGATGCAAAGGTACAGTATGTATACCCAGCAGGACATGGGCTTGTTATTTGTGATGCCAGTTACCTAGAGGAAAATAATGACATCACTGCAGCATGGAGAAACAGTTAGCTTTGTGTGAAATCTCCAGAGACAAGCCGGATGATCACATGGTTTGCTGGGGAATAGTGTATACTGTATACCAGTGCAATGCCCCGCAGAACTGGCACGACACGCTGCCCCCAATAACACTTGCTTCATTCCAGGGTCTGGGGCTGTTTGCAGAATGTGACCTATCTGCGCTGCCTGCTGGATTGCTAGGCAAACACTATACTATAATTGGAGTGTTGCTCTGACAGACGGATGTGTGTTTACAGCAAATCCACCACATCACCTGTTCTGTGGGAAAGATTTCATAATAGGAGGCTTGTATCCGGGAATTGGCTAGTGCTGAACTAAATTCAGGATCAAATGTGCACCTGGAGATGTAGCAGAGCTGAATGTGACACTTAACTATGTGTTACTACACTGTACATTGCGAGTTGGCTTGCAGTTCTAGGTAAAATCCTTTTATAACAAATGACTATCATTTCTGTGACCAACGTGTTGCATACTCAGCTGTGCTACATCGATCTATTAATACGTTATTTGTTGTATTCATGTAACAAATAATACAGTTTTATCCTATAGCAGCGATTTGTGACTGTTTACACTTAGATCCTCTGGGGGATTGGCTTTGCAGGGGGCAGCCATGTTCGATCACGTGGGGATTACATTGCTGCCTGCCCTTCATTGTGTAGATATGTACACATAACCCCATTTTGTTAGTAGCAGACCTCCCCGGGGGAGTCTTAGTGGGCTTAAACATATAATAGACACCTTCTCATTGATAGCAAGTGACCATTGTAGGCTCAGACAATGGACAAAGGAACAAAAGCGCAAGCCTGGTATCTTGAAGGTGTCAGTATCCGCTCCTGCTGTTCTGTGTATCACTATTGTTTGGTGGATTGCAGAAGGGAAAGAAGTTTGTGGTTTACACTAAGAGTTAATCCAATTTAGAGGGTGGATTGTGTGCGAGCAGGGATACAATGTAGCAGGGATGTGAATGTAGCATTTCTGTGTATACAGCGGCCATATTAATGAGCTTATAATGAGGACAGCTGTTTTGTGACACTTGGCTGAGCATTAAAGTTCTTTATAGTCCACGACAATCAATATGATATTAATCTTCTGGGGCTTCGGGAACAAGCCTGTACTGAGCGTAGCTATACGGAATTTAACCCGCTCCTGGTAACTACACGAAAAAATGGAAATTGCCATACTGATATTTGTGTAATTGTGATAATGCAGACGGCCCTATGGTATGGTTAACAGGATTGCTCACATATCCATCAACTTTAAAAGGGTTGTCCAGGATCAGAGTTGAGTCTTTGTGTGTTTTCACCGAGAGTCAATACCAGTTTTGAAGCTACATTACAAGTATTGCTTGAACAAATGTTCATAAATTACTATAATTTCTGTATAATGCTGTTATGATAATCTGCATGCAGTGACAAGGCAATAGTATGGGAATAAATTATGTGCGGTGAGATGTATTACCATATAGCCTGTATGCACGTAGCTGCATCTGAAGCCATGACATATAAAGTTTTACACGATAGTTTGCGTATAGTAGCTGTTTGCAGTGTCAGTCAGGGTAGAGGTGTTCAGATTTTTACATTGCCCGGTTTCAGGCTGTAATGAAGTCCGAACGACTAAACCATTAAAGAACCTTTTAACCTATTCACCAAAAGCAAAAAACCATTTATATGGCCCATACAGTTTGTAGTATAAGCAGGGTGCGGTGCTGAAGATTTAATGCTACATTAAAGAGGGCCTTTCAACAACTCCAACTTTTTGCATCTGTTCCACTGATTCTAGTGCAGTTGGAATTTTTTTCTCTAGCACCCGCCATTCCTAAGCAGTTGGTGGTTAGTTTCAGCACCCAATATGCTAAGAAGGTTCTCCTCTTACAGGTAATGCAGTTCCTGTTTGTTTATTCCAGTCTAGGACCGCCCATCTGACAGTATAGAGCATAATTAGCATATTGTGTGCTGAAACTAACAAATGATTGCTCAGGAATGGGAGGGGCTAGACGAAAAAAAACTCCAACTGCGCTCTAATCATTGGAATAATTCCTATTAAAGGATTAGAAGAGTAGAAGTTGGTATAGGTGGTGAAGGGTGCGAGGCAATAGTCAGCTGATCAGGGGGCCTATTATACCTATCCTGCAAATGATTGTTCCTGATAAATAATAAGGCCTAGAAAGCAGATTCCCACCACTGTGTCCTGGCGGTCACCTCTCTCTGAAGAGCAGGGGGAGGGTAGCCATAAACCTCGTCTTGTCTAGATTTCTTCTTGGACAAGATCAGGAGATGGTATTCCCATGTCCACGGCAGAATGCCAGATTATTGCAATAAGATGATGTGCGACTATACCAGTATTGTGCCACATTTCTAAGCCCAAATACTCTTCCTGTTTGGGGAAAAAAGTCATGGTGATAGCAAGCTTGGGCTCTTTAGTTTAGCAGTAGTAGGGAATCTTGAAGATACTCTAATACCTTCTGAAAGCAGGGTAATTTGATGTGTTTGGTGATGTAATTACTTAAGAAGTCTGCAGACATAGCTCAGTAACTGCTATTCTTCTTCAAGGTCTGCACCTTAGCACATCATTGAGCCAGGCAGCAAGGGTAAGGAATTGTTTGCTCAGCCATTCATGCTGTAGGAAAACAATTCATGCAATACAATGGCTCGTATAACCTAACACAAATGTGCTAGATGTGCTGTAACACCAAGTCACAATGCAGAGACCTGAAAAAGTGCGAGAGAGTTAATTATGTAGATTGTGTTCCCGAGAAATCTCAAGGCCTTTATATTGTGCACCAAGGAGCTGACAATATAAGGCCTTCATCGAAGACTTCCTGCTACCCGCCTTTACCTTTTCAATAGATGGAGCATGCTATTCTGTATGCACCACATAGGTTCTGTTCACTAATGAAGAAATGTAGGAGCGTGGCTGAGGTTAATGTGAGCATGCTGTGCAGATGGCAGCGTGAGCACGGTCTCTTACGTAGGTGGTGCCATGGCTTAGATCCTTGGTGCCAACTCTCACTTCTGTTCTAGAATTTCCTGAAGTCTTGGCCAGCAGAACTGGCATGAAGATGAGCATTTTGCCTGTCAGTCCTTCTATTTTCAGGCCTACTGGCAAAGCTGAGATGACGTTGAATCACTGTGGTACAATCATACCGGGCATACGCTAATAGAATGACAGCAAGATGGCGCGATAACAGGTTTTTCCATAACTATTTGCTCTTTCATGTATTCAGTTAAAGAGGTAGTCCCATGAATTAATGTTATGGTATGTCACTAGGATAAGATCAGCAGGGGTCCGAAAACAAAAAAAAAAAAAAAAAAAAAAAGCCCACCATATCAGAAGAATCAAGAGGTTGACGTCTCTTGCACAACAGAGCAGAAGGAGGTGGCCTTTACACTTTAGATTCTCCTGCACCTCCTTCCCATACACATGCGCACAGTGTGCATGTGTTCTCAATAGGGAGAGGGGAATATACAGTCATTTCCACTGATGGCTTAACTCCCTCGAAAACCAAGAGATTGGCCATGTTGAAATGTAACAGTCTGATCCTTCTTTTCCTAACATCTCTTTGGGAAAGTCAGAAGACATCTCCACTTATTAGATGGTTGTCCAATCCCACCTGTAATGGCGTGCTTGGCTGGCAGTAATTTACTATGTATAGTTACGTTAAAGAGGTTGTGCAGGATAATAATAATTATATTTATTATTATTATTTTATTATATTAGAAGGTGAGAAGGGGAAAAAAAAACCCACACACACACACACACACACAACAACCATACACACCTGTGCCTGGTGATCTGGTGTCTCCCAGGGCGGTCCACTCCTGCTGCTCCTATACCGCCATTTTGGTGGTGGTAAACTCCCTTTAAGGCTACATGCACACAATGTGAAAAAATAGGATTCTATATGGATGCTCATATGTACACAAATAGTGCCCCATGCAGCAGTGCAATTTCAGCATCCAGCAGGTCAGAATATTCCTCTTTATTTCCTTCTTTGCACATAGATAAACAGAAGCTCAGAGCATGGCATTTATAGTATAGGCCTATGCTACGTCTTGCCATCGTCCTTTTGAACCCATCTTGATGTGTCCTTTCACTGACCTCAAGCGTCTTTCCTATTCAGTCTCTTGTGGCTT
Organism: Leptodactylus fallax; assembly: GCA_947044405.1. NCBI lineage: Eukaryota > Metazoa > Chordata > Amphibia > Anura > Leptodactylidae > Leptodactylus > Leptodactylus fallax. The sequence continues at coordinate 2,561,303 of CAMRHE010000005.1, read as the reverse complement.
TACAGTTCATAACATTTCTATGTGTGGTTACCGCGCAGCACTCCAGGCCATCTGTGCCCATCAGTGTAATTGCAGGGATTCCGGTAACCCAGCGCTTCCTCCCCACAGTGGCCACCTTGCTGCGGTGTCTGCTGCAGGCGGACTGCTCCCTGCTTGAGAAGTGTTCCTACTGTCATTAGATTTAACCCCCTCCTATCAGGAAGCACTGACGTGGTCGCACTCCTTATTATACATCATTGAATGTTTCTGCAGTCATTCTAGTAAGTGTAAGCCTTATATCTCTGCACAGACATGGATGAAAGAAGAATATGCACATTAGTAGATTGGTCCAGAATTGGAAGAATCAGGATTTTGGTGTCGTAGGTAAGCCAGTAGCTCATTCTAGCCAAAGGCTGTCAGATGTTTGGCCCTCTAGTCTGGGTAACATTTGGCGAGAATGTTGGGCATTGAGGTTAAAGAGCATCTCTTGCTCTGGGGGACCTGTCCCGTCCTGAATTTTATAGACAACCTTTTGGTTTCAATGGGCACTGTGTAATGCTTAATTTCGCCTGTGGTGGTGCTGTAGGGAAATTGAACACTTGTTACAAGGTTTCCTCACAGATAATAGGTGATACTGGCGGTCTCAGCTGGGGGATTTTTTCTGAACAGGAACAATAGACTTTTTAGTGCATGTACAGTAAAAATAGCCTTGTTTTACAACCAGCACTAAAATATAGAATGTTATGATCACTGTCACTGATAGGTGTTAATCGGGTTTTCCTATTTTAACACATTTCCCTATCCATATAACTTGCAGATCAGTGGGGGTCCAACCACTCAGACCTCCACTGATCAGGAGAACAGGGAAATTTTGCCCCTACATCAGAATGTAGCGGTGGTCGGGCAGCATGTGTACAACTCCATGTGTACTTAGGCCATCTCTGGTAGTCCCATTGAAATGGAGTTGTGCGTGCACTGAACCACTGCTCCAGTATAGGTGACAAAGCTTGATAGGGTCTGAGCAGTCAGACATTGAAAATGTCTTCATACACCTGCTCCATTGACTATGCAGTAAACTACTGCCCTGTTGTACTTTATTCAGTGGGCTGTTGCATTGTACATATTTATATCAATGAGTGAATCTAGGTTAGCATCATTATGACCCAAATCTCTGCTTATTTTTATAAACCAAGCGATATCCCATAAATCCCGGACACTCCCATTATCTTATATTTATCTTTACTCTTCGGTGCAAGCTGGCAGTGTTTGCATAGCCACATCACATATCTGTAACCATCATAGGGTACATAGGTTCTGTATGTTTCTATGATGTGCAGCTCAAAGTAACAGGTCATATGTGATAGAATTGCCATTCTGTAGAGAGATTTTTTTTTTTTTTTTTTTTTTTTGGAACCCTCATGCTATTATTTCCTTTCTTCCTAACTTCACTTACTACGGAAAATATATATTTGTGTCATAACCTTTAAAAAATTGGATAGAGCGATCAGTGTTGCACAATAAATGTCAAGGCGACGTGATTCTTTCTGGTTTATCGATCTGTGATCTCAGTGTGTGTTCTAGACAACTGTATCTCTATTAGAGTTCTTACACGTGAAGACACCTGCTGGGAAGTCTCTTCCGTCCTCCAGTCCTGGGGTCTGAGCACCCTGCGCCACAGACTAATTATTGATGGGGTCTGCCCATTATTATGTACTACCCTACAAAAGTGCTAATGTCTCGAGAGTTAGCGAGGAAAGTGACAGAGAAAATTGGTGCAATTACTCCATCCAAGGCCTGTGATTTCCACAATACAAACCTGCACTTTTCTTCAATTTGCTATTGGTTGGATGTGATGATTTCACTTTGGCGCTGTTAGCTGTATGTGAGTGCTTATTAGACCAGCTGTGTCTAACTTAAAGGGGTATTCTGACTGCAGCAAATGTCATTGTGTAATGAAACACATTTTCTCTATCAGTTTCTCAGCAAGCAGAGGTCTTGAAAACTATCATTCAGTAGAAGCTTTTATTTCCAGGTCTTGGCCATTACAGTACAGGTAGCAAAGCTGTCTCTCATAAGGGTATGTTCACATGGAGGACATAGCCTGTGGCACAAGGTGCACGCTGATTAACCCCATAATATCTGAGACCAATCAGCAAGCAAAGTCATGGCAGAATGCTGAATCACAGTTCTACATTGCCGTTATTTGGAGAGGAATCTGAGGCAGAAGACCTCCCCAAATTCTTCCATGTGAACGGCCTTCAATTTGTATCCAATGGAGTTAAGTGATGGACATTCCCTTTAAATTATAGCAAGCGGAGATGTTGAAAAACATGAGGATTTGACATAAGGTATACTGGAAATTTGTAGAACATTATACAAAGATAAACCTTTAGTTGCTGAAAGCAGAATACCCCTTTAGTTTAAGTCAAGTTTGGATGTATAAAGGCACTTGTAAGGAATTTCATGGATTTCTCCAATGCCCCATAGCTGAGCAGGAGCATATGACCCCCTGCCTCCCCACCCCAATTTCAATAGAGCTAGTCAACATTGTACTTACTATCATAGGGCAACCTGTGACCTACACTGATGAACATTTATTGATGTCTAGATATTAAAAAAAAAAAACACCTCTTTCAAGACTGCCATTTCCTACACCATTCTTAATCCATTCCTCCACAGGCACTAGACACACCAGAATTATTAATAGACTCTGTCCCCTTAATAATTGTGGCACATATCGGGAGGCCCTGTGTGCCTGAAGTCATATCTCTGTCCATCTGGCGTAGATTTCTTGTATAATTCCGTTTTCTGGCATGAGTCATCAAAAATCTGGTTGACTGAGGAGTCTCCGGCCCGCCTAGATTGCAACCCGCTCTACCCACAGTCTTAAAAAGTGGTGAGCAAGGTGAGAAACTGCTGATATGGCACATCAACCACCTAAGATGCACCTCTGCTATGCTAGTTTGTGGCGTAGCAGCATTTGTAAATTCTCCCCATTACCATTTTGTTATAACCTGTAGCTCTTTACTTTTTAGTGACACATTGCTTGGGGAAGTTGAAGAATTCACAAGCTGCTTGTAGCAGGAAGGCTGCATCTAATGTATGGCTGTTAGTGGGTCAGTCAGTAAAGATGATTTAGTCCCAGCATCATTTCCTTAAGGGACAGAACCTATGGTCACTACCGCTACTACTTCCGTCCAGTAACCATAAGGGGAAATTATATGGTGACTATACATATTAGATGAATCTCTGAAAACAGGCAGAACCAGCAAACCCTGTAATGGTTGTGGTGGTGTCCTGACTCTACACGAATGGCCAATATTGGCTTAGTAATGAAGATTCAGATGACAGCTATCTAAAGTGTACGGCCAGCCATGGTCTGAGACGCAGTTTAGGAAATGGAGTAGGTGGGTAGAAGGGGAACCACAGGGTAAGGGTTTTTTTTTTTTTTTTTTTTTTTTAACTCAGTGGGCAGCCTACTTCTTCTGGATCATGAATATGCCCTCTCCCTTACCTTCTGTTTGATACTACAGGGACCAACATAGGAACTACTCTTTTATGTAAAGACTGTCTATTTGTATTGTAAGATGGTATACTGTAGGTGTAGGTCTTGAGGAAGGTGTGTGAATTGTGTCCTACCCCAATTTATATATGAACAAATGTACCTCTCTTGCTCTCTATGTACATACATATATAATGCTGTGTTTATAGTTCTACATAGTGCACATATAGATACATGAAGGACGAACTGTTGGGTCATCGTCACTTAACCTCTTCCCCTAAACCTCTCTAGGGTTTTTTTTTTCTATTTAGATATTATATTTTTAGTATTTAAAAACATTGTTTTCTTAATCTCTGGTGTCTGTCGTTTCCATGGTAACTGTGCAGTCAACGCGGTGCTCTGGGGAGACATTCATTTTAACCTCGGCACTGGGGACTCCAGCTGAAACCATCAGTCTTCAGCTTCGCTGTGTGAAAAGGGCCTGTAAATGTCATCTTACCCTATATAGAGAATGTGGAATAGTAAGAATATCTAGTAAACAATGTAGCCATGTCGGCAAGCAGATGTATATTTAACAGTGTTAAATATGTTCATCAAAGCCTTAATAGTATTTCTGTTCTACTCCACATGCTCCAATTTACAGTAATGTTATAGCACACCTACTATTATAATTCATTCTGCATAGAGGACTAGGAGATGTGACTATAGCAGACGTTATGATATATCATATTAGGGAACAGCAGAATCTTTTTTCACCTTTCAGCAGGCTGCCGTGTATCCGGAAATCTGCAAAAACCACCATGGTTCCTAGTAGGAGCAAAATAATAAAGAAGCGTATTCAACGTACACCACCATGTTATGGAGCACATACAGTGATAAACAACATATCATTGTTATGTATGTCACGTCTGTAGAAAAACGTCTCATTATTGCACTGGGGACTCCCAGGAGCACTGCTCTTGTCACTCAGACCACATCCTATTTGAGTAGCAAGAGCAGAGCTCCCAGGGCTGAAGGTCCGCCCCCAGTGCACCAACTGCTTTATTTATATAAGACTTCAAAGAGGTCATACATAACAGAGATATGTGAGTTATCACTGCGATGTGCTCTGTAATGCGGTGGTGACGTTACATAAGATTGGGGGAGATGATAAACTGTCTTTAAAGGCAATGTGTTGTCAGAAAATGACTTGTGTTTAAGATAAAACTTGATTAAAGAAATATTTTTAAAGAAATTTTGGTGATGTTTTTAACAACATTTTTGCATATCTATTTAAAAAAAAAAATTCCTGCAGTTCTGACACTGTCTACTAGGCCATATCATACGCTGAGATTTCCTGTTCTCTCTAATTTTTTTTTTTTGCAGCAGTCCTCTCTGTTATCCACACACATTCCAAAAAACCCTGCAGCTCTGACATTGTCCACTAAGGGTTGGTTCACACTTGCGCCGGAGTCCGCCCGCCGCGAATCCGACTGAAAACCTCGGGAAACTGTATAGGGACTGGATAGCAAAAGGTTAGCGACACATTGCTTAAAAACCCATTCGTTTGAATGGGTTTTTAAAGCAATGCGCGGGTGTGCGCTTACACCCTCTGAGCTGCGAATCCAGTTTTTTTCGTTGGAAACAAAGTCCTGCATGTCCGGGTTTGTTTCCAGCGAAAACTGGATTCACTGGATTAGCAACGTGTCGCTAACCTTTCGCTATCCAGTCCTACATAGTTTCCCACGATTTTCAGTCAGATTTGCAGCGGACGGACTCCAGCGTAAGTGTGAACCCACCCTAAGCCATATAATATGCTGGCATTACCTGTAGGAGATTTCTTTGCAGCGGTCACCTCACATATCCGTACACTGATGATCACAGCTATCCTGTATATGTAGATAAGACACAGAATCCAGCAGTCACAATAGAGGATATCACAGCTTATCTACTCCTCTCTCTACACAATGACTTCTGCCCAGGTCACAGAGCATGCCTAGAAAAAACTCTCCCATACAAGTGAATAGGGTCTGCTCCAGACCATTGTCTGTGACCTATGGTCCTTCTATAGGAAACAGGAAGTCACTTTCGGCTTAGTGGCAAATGTTGGAACTGCAACATTTTTAGGATTTTTTTTTTTTAATATAGCTATTCATTTGGAAAATTAAAAAAAAATAAAAATTCCTAAAAATGTTTAACACAAAAAAATGTGATTTGAACAATAGGTTATTTCCTAGCAACAGATCCCCTTTAAAAGTGTTAGTCATTTTTAATATATTTTATTATATGATGCAAAATCCTGTTGAGATTTTTGGTCTGGTTTGGAGGAAACTCTCCCATGTAACAGTGGCGGTTGTAGCCTTGTTGGCAGGGTTTGTCCTCCATACAAAAGTAATGATAAAGGAGGCAGAATATAATTTACTCAGATGGGGTGTGAGGTCTCTTGTGTAGGACTCTCTGCTGAGCTGTAAGGAGTCCTGGTAGTCCGGTAAAGGGAACTGAACAGGTCAAACTCCCAATATGTTATTTATATATTGATGGATAGAGATATATATATATATATATATATATATATATATATAAATATATATATATATATATACATATACATGTATATATTTACACATATAGTCCTCATGACCTCTCACATTGACCCCAGTGAAATGCAGTGGGAAAAACCTAATGTCTATAACCTGCTGTGTGTGAACATACATACAGATAGTAAATTATAAATAATAGATAAAAAAAAAAAAATATATATATATATATATATATATATATATATATATATATATATATATTGTGTGTGTGTGTGTAAAATGTATATTTGCGTTATAATCTACATTGGTGACATTGTCTTTGTGAATCCTTTTGTTAGCAAGAATGATGTGCTTGATCAGAATAATGGCCGCTATAACATGTAGACTTATAAATCTAGTTTGCATTTCCCACTTATGGTAATATCTGTCTCTTCTGGGGCTGGGGGATGGGCACGGTTACAAATAAAGCATGTTTGGCTTCATGCACACACTGGATGGACCTCTATGCCTGGAATGATAAAATATTGCGTTTCCGATCGTCCATGAAAGGACAGGAACTTAGGGTCATAACATTTAAGTACATTAGATCCTAAAATGATTTGTGTTGCAGGCCGTGGCCGCTGATGTAAGCAGATGGGCAATTCAGCTGAGTGCTGTGAGGACATTTCATTTAGGAGAATGCAGTAATCTCTTCTAGTGATCGGCTGTAATGATAATTTCCATTTAGATGTGTGCTGTTATTTATCTGGTGTCCGGGTCATTGTAATGTGCATCGTCTTGCACATGACGCCCTTTAGTATATATCCCAGTGTGAATGTCTTTTCACCTTACTTCACATATGCTTACAAGATCTCATAGATATACTTGCCAAACACCATGAGCAGTATATCTATGATCTTTTTTTTTTTTGTTCTATTTAGGGCACCTGTCATATGACACTGGCTTCATAATTCTCTTTCTTACAACAGAATAAGGACAATCTTAAAGAAAACAGAGAGGACTTTAAATGTTGACTCTCATATGAAGCTATATATGCGGTGCTGTCCTCTCAGAGTAGTAAGAAAGAAAACTGATAATGTGTCCATCTTCTTACTTTAGAATAGGTCATCACTATCAGATCAGCGCGGGGGGGTCCGCCTTGTGGCACTACCATTGATCAGGTGATTGAGGGGGCTTTTTCAAGCAAAAACAACTCCATAATTGTGTTATCGCCATGCCTGGTTACTGCAGCTCAAATTTAGGGTTTTTGGGGGGCTTGCATATTGATGGTCTGTTCTTAGTAGGTCATCAATTGTGATCATTGGGGATCCAATACAGGGGACCCCCACCAATCAGCTCTGTGATGTCACATGATACAGCAGCAGTTCAGTCCCAATTAAGTGAATGGGGTTGAGCTGCAGTACCAAGCCCAGCCCTTATGATATGTAAAATACTGTGCTCAGTATTCAGCGATGAGTGCTCATCCAAACACTGCAGCCTCCTCATCCAGCTAATTTGTTGGGGTCCGGGGTGTCGGACTCCCATCTATCACATATTGATGACCTATCGTAAGGAAAAGTTATCTGTATATAAGTCGCAGAAAACCCCTTTAGCGCTGGCCATACAGATTATATATCCATCCGCCAACAGATATTCCTTCCCTCCTGTGAGCATTTTGAAATCCAGTATACCCACGACTTCTTTTCCCCAATATCTACTGTCGAGGGAGAATTGAGACTTTTTATCACAACCAAAGTACTTTACTCACAATAGTACATGTCAATACTTCTCTATATATGTCCTGCATGGTCCTGGAACTGTTTAATTTAAAGTCAGCTATAGAGCAGATTCCTCTTCTACTCTCTGTATGCAGTGTATTGTAGCTATAGCATGCAGAGGGGAAAACTGCTAGTACTGCAGAATGTACACCCTCATGCACACCCTCATCGCTTATACTGAAGTAACCTTGTCTTGCAGCGATGGAGTCCTAGGTTCAAGTCCGACCAACACTTGCATGAATTTTTTATGTTCTCCCCATATTCTCACTCTCCAAAGACATACTGATAAGGAAATTAGATTCTGAGGCCTATATGGGACACTTTTCCATATGCCCTTTTATATCTCCTCTACTTGTGAACCCATCCTCTCTGGCCCTTTATATCACTGTTATGGCATAGCTGACCAGTGAAGCTTCTCGCCAAGAATAGACAGAAATGATTTGGTTTCTGCTGCCAGTTAGATGAGAGGAGAGATTATAAAGTGAGTCTGTACTGTGGCCTAAACACTAACAGTATTATATCATACCTTGGAGCTTACTTCATGCCAAGGTTCAAAGTACAATGCAATGACGCATTATCCAGATATTGTCGTACATTAGTAGTTGGCTACAATAGAATAATAAATGTGTCGCCTGTTTTCATTTTTGAGTATACAAAGCATTATTACATGTGTGCCAAGTAATAAAATCAGTTCTCACGTTTTCTGGTGTGAAGCCATTTGTCACAAAATTAAAAGAAGGACTGAAAGATAGATCTATAGGTTGTGTCTGGTATTGCAGCTTATTCTTCATTTAGTACAGCTCTTTTAAACTCTTATTTTAGAATACAAATGATAGAAAATTGTAGGTATTACACTGTGAAACAGGAATTACTACAAACTAATTTTTGGAAGGCTGTGTCTTTATTTTGTATTTTAGGGAGGGGGTTGTAAAACACGACTTTTTTTTTTCCTTACAGAAAGTGCTATTCTTGTCCATGAGCTTTGTTATTTCTTTGGAGATGAGCAAATTGAGATATAGTTTTGTAAAAAAAAAAAAAAAAAAATCGGTATAATGTTTATTCATTAGAAGTCAAGTGGGTGGTCCTACTTACTTAGGACTGCCCACTGGACTCCTGAGCACAAAAAGACCAGGGTTTTTATATATTTAAAAAAAAAAATCTAAATCTTTTCCAATAAAGCGGTATATCAGTCTTCTCAGCTCCATCTCCTCTATGACATGATGTCCGCAGATCTGATGGAACTGGTCATTGTGCGCCCCCAAGGTTAAGAACTGTGCAAGCAGCAGCCGCCTCTCCACTGAATATATCCTGTAAACAAAGGAATACCCCTTAAGATTATTACTGTTTTGGGGTTTCTGTGTGACATTCCCACCGTTTTCGGTGTATGTACTATTCTTCATATGGAGTGGAGTTATAACTGAATGTATTCTCAGTGGAGTATGTTATTTATACATAGGCGGAAGACTGAAGAAATAGCTGACTAATAATATGGTTTAGTTGTCAAATAGCGGGATTTAACTCAATACAATGGCGGCATGCTGGGGCACGTATTGGCAAAGTGTTCTCCTATGTAATTCTGCCTACTAATTGAGAAGCACTTATATTTATCAGGGAGTGCACTTACTGCATGTGTGTTCACTGGAGAGATACAGATAATAATAGTATTGGGCGCATAGATCTAGTCATGTTTTTGGGTAAGCTGCTTCCATCATATTAAAGATTTATTTCCATCTTATATGCCATCACTTTATCATCGGTTGTGCTCAAGTCTCTGCGGACCCCTACCAATCCAGACAATGAAAAGGTCATATGTTGGTGTTTTTTGTTTTATTTTTGTCTAGTTCTATCTAGCCGCCTGCTGTTCAGGCAGTGAATGCAGGTGGTGGTCAGGAGCACTGCTGTGCAGGCAAAACTTAGAAGAGGATGCGGCATGAAAGGGAACCATCCACCCTATGGAATAGCCCTGTTATAATGCCACTTGCACTCACGATAAAAATAAAAAAAAAACCTTAACCCTACCTGGCTTCGTTGATCAACTGTGCAGGCGCTGGGAGCTCCAGAGAGCAGTCTGTTGTCTCTAGGTAAGTATGAAGGTTTTTGTTTTTTCTAAATAATGTGGACATGGATGGCACTACTATGGGTCCATACAGGACACTTAACCCCTGTGGGGTGGTTTAGTGTCCCATATCGACCTGACAGGTTCCCTTTAAAATCAATACCTGCATACTCGGGAACATTGCAGTTCCAGGGGTGCGACCCCCAACAATCATAAAGTGATGGCATATCCCAGCACCTTCCAAGATCAGAATAACCAGAGCTGTACTATTGTATCTGTATATTATACATATATATATATATATATATATATAAAAAGATGATGTTGTTTAACTTGTTGCAGACCTTTTTAGAGGTTATATAACAATACAATCTTGTCCTTAGTTTAGTGCTGCTCAGGCTCATTCGCTTGAATTTAGATGAGCTACAATACCAGACATGGCCAGTAGATAAGAATGGAGCTGTTTTTGGGGAAAAACAACAAAGTCTTTAAAAATCTTACCTCTGACAACCCCTTTAACTGTTTAAAATTAACAGCAGACAGAGCTGTCACCTGAGATGGAGTAACACCCTGAACGGTGGATCATTCACCAGGGACGAGTCTAATTTCCTCTTTTGCGCGTCAATAAATGATGATAGAGAACCAGCAGTAAATAACTTCATCAGTACAAGCTGCTGTGAAAGCTGTATATTCAGACCAAACCATAAGAGGGTGCTTAGACGTTTCCAAGGGCCTTTCTAAATGGGATGATCAATAACGGGTTATCATCTTTACTGGGCTTAAGTGCAGCGTAATGGACGTTGGTTACAATAATGGGGAATAGCAATATATATACCACAGCCCACTCTCTGGAAAGGAGTCTTGGCAGGAATATTAAGTTTTGACTGGTTGACACTTTGTTTATGCCGCATTAAACCAGTACAAGATGATGTTCTACTGGAGGAGGACTACGGATCCTCCTTTTTAGGGTTTTATTACAATCCCTAATGTATTGGAAGATTTGGAAACCATTATGTCATATACCACGATCCATGACTCTCTGATCAGAAGCTTTTACTATTTACTTTTTGATACTTTAGCAGCTTGCTACATTAAGAGGATTATAAAGTCTCAAAGTAGGCTAGTCATCGGCTATATTGTTATGGCGCCATTCTTTACAATGACAGTACGTGCCGATAATCGTATCAGGTTCTCTTTTTAGTAGTTGTGCATTATATTGTGCACTGCAGTCTTGTTTATTCTCCACCACAGACAGAACAGGTGAAGGAGAATTCTGCCATAGCAAGCTGTTTCCCAGCCAGAGGCAAAGATGCCGAGTGCGTGCCCTTTCTCTGAAATCCTTGTTCACAGGGCTCTCACACAGGAGGGGAGAAGTTAGCGAGACTGAAAGCTTCCAAGGACATATGTACAAAACTTATCTATCTTTTACTGTTTGGCATGTTAAAACTGAAAGGTTTGTCATGGCAAATGATTTTGATGTAGTTTGTCACTCGAGCAAGAAAAATTAAGATTATTAATATAGGAAAACCAGAATGATTTGCTGCTGGAAAAAACACTCACATTCTTAACTGGAAATCACCTTGGCACAATTCCAGTGATAAAAAAAAATTCCTATTGTTTAGTCCACGTTTACCAAAGTTTGCAGTTTCCGAGTTTGGAAGCAGAGCATTTAGTTCTTGGTTCAATTTTATTAAAAGCGGCGTCAGCGAACAAGAGGATGTATTACATATAAACAGTTTAGGACTTCTGCTTACGTAGGACCTGGGACCCTGTTGGGGAGAAAATGTTCCTTTTACATGGGCCAGTATTGGCCCTCTAACAAGCAGTGATCCGTAGTAGATTAGCGCTTGTTATAGGACAGTCTATTTTTTTTGGTCACTAACCTAGGTGACCATCAACCCTCCTGCCATGAAATGAAAGCTATTCTGAGTTACAGAAATTTCTGCAACAAATCTGCCATATGGGAATTTATGCTAACGGTGAAAATGGATATTAGGCTGGAAAAGGAGCTTTTTCTGCTTTTTTTTTTTTTTTTTTGAGGCAAAGACAGGAGTGGATTGAGCAGAAGGTAGAGATATAAGTATTTTCTATATATGTTCAGTTCCTGTTGAAGCCACTCTTGGCATTGGCTCAAAAAAAAAAAAAAAAAAAGCAGCAAAATCTGGAAAAAAAAAGCTTTTCTGGAAAGGCTGCTGTTTTTGTTGCAGATTTTGCTATGGTTTTTTGAGCCAAAACCAGGAGTGGATTAGGCAGAAGGTATAAGAGCTTCCTTTAAATTTCCTATTCCTTTTGTAGCCTCGCCTGGGTTTGGATAAAAAAAACTGCAGCAAAATCTGCAACAAAAAAGCAGCTTTTTTTGTTGCAGATTTTTCTGCGGTTTTTCAAGCCAAAGCCAAGAATGGCTACAAAGGAATGGGAAGTTGTACACTTCTACCCAATCCACTTCTGGCTTTGGCGCAAAAACTCAGCAAAATCTGCAACAAAAAAAGCTGTGTTTCCGCAACGTGGGGCTTTAGCCTAAAGAGGTTTTCTAAGGCGCCCAGGCGTTTTTAATACAGATGACCTATCTAAAGGAGTAGTAGTATCTGATCTTTAGGGGTCCGACACTGATCAGATGATTCAGCTGCCAGAAGCTTATAGGATGGACACAGAGCCGCACTATCCCAAGGCAACACTGCTATACAGTGAATATCGCCATTTCTGGCACAGTCCACTGTATGGCAGGGGCACCAAATTACTGTAGCTTTGTTTCTATTACATGAAACAACTTTAAAATAACCCATTTGATGAACATATATAGATATACTATCCTGCAAAGAAAAAAATCTCATCATGATGGGACTGATACAGACATATGCACTTTAACATCAGACTATACAAATGACTTCAGTACAAAAATGTAGACTATGGCCTCATTCTGTAACTGTATGTTAGACTTGCTATGCCTACAAAAATCATATAAAACTAAGAAACCAAATCTCATGAGGTATTACAGAGGTATTCTCTGCGGAAAACATTACTTCTACAGGTGAACACAGTGCCTCTTAAAGGCACTATATAGCGCTACGCAGAGTGCCTACAGACCTGTAATATGGACTGTAGAGATTCTATGTGTTACTGTACAGGCTCCATGCAGGTCATTGCCTTGTGTCCTATATGTGTACTCTCTTATAGCAGAACATGAGTGCTGGCAGGGAAGAGGAGGAAAATTGGTCTTCATCGCTGCAACTGCATTTATCACAGTATCCCACGTCTGCTGCAGACCTGGTCGTGGCAAAAGCCATCCAAAATTGTCTGGTTTCCAACATGACTCGTTTTAACCATGGTTCCCAAGCGTCTGGCCCGGCTTTCAACATTTGCATTGAAAAGGTTGAAAATTGCAGCCAAAACTATGGCAATAATTGATATGCTGTGTATCCATAGTGGAAGATATTTTCCGCCACAGGTTTTTTTCTGCAGTGTGTGGATGGGATTTGCTTAAATCTCATTCACTACATTGCTACTGTACATCGCAGTAGGTTATATGTGTGCTATGCGTGCCGTGCTTAATTTAGCCCCACCCACTTCCAATTTGAGTCCGCCCACTGCCATTTATCTCTTTGTACCTCCCCACAGTGACACTGACACAGTATGCCCCACATTATAATATCTCCCTCCAGCTGCCCCCACAGTATAATGGATCAAACAAACCACACAAAAAAACCTAATACTCACCTCACCCATTCTTTATTTCCTTTGCACTAGTTTTGATCAATCTCCCCAATACATTAAAAATGGGCATTTGCCTAAATACATACAAGTACCTGTCTTAATTGAACTAAGTATAATGTTTTGTAGAAGTTGCTAGGAAATACCAGCAGACTTCTAGCAAGCAATTACAGAGCTGTAGAAGTCGCATGCTAGCAAGCAACTCCAAGTAGCAGAAGTCACTTGCTAGAATATGGCAAGAATCTGTCTCTAAAAAAAAAATGGCTTATGTGCGCGGTGACTTAGGCTACTGTTTTTGCTTGCTCACACTAGATAAGTAAGCCTAGGTGAACAGCGCCATCTAGTATCACCCTAGGCAGTCCGAGAACTCTACCAAGCAGCGCTGTAATCCAGGAGAGTCTTTAAATGCATATAATATTTGTGCAGTGTTATGTCTCCTTATTACAATGCAGCTGAATAACATAATTCAATAGTTACTTGGTTATTGTTTAATGTCAGCCAAGGAGAGTTCTGAGGTCATTATATTTTTTACTTACTCAAGCAAAAGCAGTTTATATAAAGCCATTCATCAGCACATTTAAAGGGTCTGGCTGACATGATGAAAGATAAAAATAAACAACCGATTCCGTATCCATTAACCTCTCCGCTCCCAAGTTGAAGCGCTTGTCAAAATCTGCATTTCTGTAACTCTATAAGATTGTCATATTCTGTGTAGAAATAGAATTTGGTAAACTTTTCCAAAAACAGATTTCAGTTTGGAGTAACAATAATAAAATATGTTAAAGGGGAAGCGTAGATGTATCTATTGTTAATTGGACACTGATAAGTGGCTGCAAAGCAAAACTTATCACATAAAGAAAAAAAAAAGCATCATTTTACAGTCCTTGCAAAGTGAATCCTCCATTCCAGTGAATCCCGTCCATACATTGCAGCAAAAATACGCGCTGCGGACATGATGCAATTTCCAAAACATTCACGGTTTTGGAAATCGCAGCATGTCAATTATATCTACGAAAACACAGGCGGTTTCCCTATAGGAAACCTCTGTGGACTTTCTTAAAGGGGTTTTCTAGCATTTTATATTGATGGCCTATCCAACACCCCCACTGATCAGCAGACAACAAACACCCTCACAGATCAGCTTCTGCTAGGTACCAGAATTATATAGTGGATGCAGCCGGAACCAGATGGAGATATCCTGGGGGTCATCAATATATTAAATAATTTTGGAAAACCCCTTTAGCCTAAGGCCTCACGTTGCATTTTTCAGTACCAGCAAAGTGAATGAGATTCTGGCTAATCCCATCCACACATTGTGAGCAAAAAAAAAAATCTGCGGAAAAAGTGCATTTTCAAAAAAATGCAGCATGTCCATTTTCCCTGTGTATTTAATAAGGAAGGAAAAACGCTATGTGTGTTTTCTGCGCTCTTTAGCTGTGATTCACTACGTGGGTCCTTAGCCTTTACATTTCTCCACCTGTAAGTCATTTGTACTATTTTTAATATTTTAGATTTTGCAGGTTTTTTTTTAAAATAAACAATTACACCCACATGTTTAAGTCGCACTGTTTTCTAGATTACTAGTATAGCGTTTCACTTTTACATAATATTTCATTTCTATTCATATGTTAATGGTATGAAGATAAAGCGTTGCACAAAGCCGATGCCAAAAAAAAGTAATTCTAAAACTTTTAAAAAGATAAAAAGGGCAAAATAAGTTTTTTGAAGAGATGTATGTATTATTAGATGTTACCTCTCCTGACATGCCTGTTTTTGCAAATAATTTTATTCCCCATAATGTAACATTTCTCTGTAAAATGCTTTTAGAATTGCTGTCCTTCTGTTATTCTTGCTAGAAGTTTTATGAATAAAATTGACATTTGGGTGTTAGGGTGGGTTCACACTTGCAGCGGCACTCAGTCCGCCGTGAATCCGACCTAAATGTCGGAAAACTGGATAGTGAAAGGTTTGCGACGCTTTGCTTAAAAACCCATTCACTTCTATGAGTTTTTAAAGCAATGCGTGGGTGTGCACTTACACCCTCTGCGCCGCGAAGACAGTTTTTTTTTCGTCGGACACAAAGTCCTGCATGTCCAACTTTGTTTCCGATGAAAAAAAAAAAACTGTCTTCACGGCGCAGAGGGTGTAAGCGCACTCCCGCACATTGCTTTAAAAACACATTCAAGTGAATGGGTTTTTAAGCAAAGCGTCGCAAACCTTTCCCTATCCAGTTTTCCGACATTTAGGTCGGATTCGTGGCGAACAGAGTGAAGACGCAAGTGTGAACCCACCCTTACCGGGTGGAAGTGTGTCCCTGCACACTGTCACACTGTCCAGTTTGTACAGACTGTGTGGATGACAAGGGGAATGGTAACACCCAGTTAACATACATTTCTATAAGGAACATCGGAGGAACAGTAAAATTCAGTAATGTTTCAGAATTGATATTTCATGGGGATCTGACAAGTTTTCTTTAAACAATAAATTTGTCATTGAGTAGTTATACAGATAGGTGCTTCTTCTTCATGAACAGATATTGGGCTGCTTAGTAATACTATGTCTGCAGCCATAATGAGAAAGAACATGACATTGTCATTTAGAAGAAATCCTCAAAGCAGCACTTCAGTAAAAGAAATTTTTTTACAACCACCCTATATTGTTTATTATTACTGAATAACTTACTGACAGCTTTGTTGTGAATTCATATGCTCCCCTCTGGAGCACTGACATCCTCTCTACTGCTTATTTGCACACAATAAGGCTCAGTTATCATTTGCACAGTTTTATTTATTTTTTGCGTTTTTTATGCTTTCATCATCTCATGTGTCCAATTAACTGAAAAGTTGGAATTGTGTCATAAATCTTGTGCAAAATTCACCTCAAATTGTGAATGCAGTGCTGTAAGAAACTTTGGGTGGGGGGGTTTTATGTTGCACAGGTACTGGAGTTGAGTTGCCCTTTTTTGGGGTGGAATATTGTAAATTTGTCATAAAAATATTACAGGTAGACCACACTCACTGTGACATACACAGTAGAATTAGAAAAAAGGCTTGATAAATGTTGTCGAACTCCACCCCCACATCATCTCTGGTTCTTGTATGAACAACGGGTCAACCTCACAATGTAGGTGTATGGGAATCATATTAATGCTCTATTAGACTTGTATTCATGTCCATACAAGAAACAGTGTGACTCAGAGGAGCAGAGAGGAGGTCCGTGCTCTGGAGGGGAGCACGTAACTTCACATTAAAGCTGTCAGCAAGTTATTTAGTAACTCTCCTCCCCCCCCCCCACATCATACATTGGCAGAGGCTAAGCGAATATTCTAATTTTTGGGTGGACAGTTATATGGAGGCTTTGTTGAATCTTTTCCCTTTAAAAAAAATAAATAAAAATTTTGAATATAAAAGATGATTTTTTATTCCCTTTTGTTTTGCTCTACGTGCCCCAGCATGCATATTTTTCCCAGTCTCTTTGCCAGCAAGCTTAATTAGTTGGCATAGGAAATAATATTTCTCAGTATGATGATTAAATACAACTACCTGTTGTTTTAAGATTGTTATTTTATCTGCAGTGTGTACAACTAATAAGAGGTTTTGCATATGGAAATGAAGGGAACACGTGGTGCGCTTTTGAAGCAGCAAATTCCCAAGAGCAGTTTCAGAATGTAAACCTTTGACAATTAAAATGATGTTCTTAACGGAGGTTAATTGTCTGCGCTGCGGAAACAAAGCGTCGCTTAGAACTCAACATCTGTATTTGATCTTACTTGAACATTTAAAGTTCCATTCATGCTTTGTTTTATAAGAACAAACGGGTAAGGGATATGTTTGAGTGACTAAGACTTGAATTCTAATTCATCGCCAGTCTTAGGATGTGGTATTAGATATTGGAAAATTAAATTGCTTGGTCATGTGTGTCACCACCTTGCTCCAAATCATGCAAGATGAAAATGAAGAAACAAACAATGTTATTATTTACACCTTCCTTGCAGATCTTTGTCTCCCTGGTAACAGACTACACATTAGTATCTCCTTCTATTGCTTGTAGGTTAGCAAAAAAAAGAAGGAAGCAGGCAGAGGGAGGGTATTGTATTGGAATCAGACTACATGCAGGGCTTGTTTGTAGTCTGTAACCGTGGAGACACTTTGCCAAAAATTATTTTATATCTTCTAAATATGCAGTGGTCACTTTAAAGATAATAGGTACCTTGTATTAACAAAACCTTTTTCTTTGATATTTTTCAATGATTTCTTGGTAAACAGAACCTTTCAGGGTATAATCCAATAATTTAATGTTTTGGAATATCGCTAAGATATACCATGAAATTCTGATCAGTAGGGATCTGATGTGTGGGACCCCTGCCGATTCATAGAACAAAGAGACACTTCAGCACAACAGAACTTTTGGCTACCCACTTGGCAAGAATTTGCATCACAGCGCCATTCAACTAAATGTGACTGTGGTAGCTCTATGTATAGTGGGTGGGTGGGGGGATCGCTGTGCAGAAGGAAAAAAGTGAAGGAGCCACAGATTCAGTCTAAAGATAGGTATGGGTCCAGACAGTCAGAACCCATCAGTCAGTAAATGAGGGAAAAGCCTAGCGATATACTATCATTTACAAATAATGGCAGAAACCTAAAAGAGTGTGCTTTTTTTAGGCATTAGTGCTGCCTATTGTAAAAAATAATAAAATTATTATATATTTTTATTTTTTTTTGTTATGTTTTTACTTAGCTAGGAAAAGGGTTTCAAATATATATCAGCTTCATGTTGTATTTATGTTGATGCTTTACCCTAGGTTCACACTAGCGTTCGGGTTTCCATTCTTTGGGGACCTCAAAAACGGAAACTATATCCACTTAAAAAGCAGTTATCCACGGGCCCCATAGACTATAATGAGGTCTGCCAGCAGGACTACTATCTCTGCATATTTTAAGTGAAATGGGTGATGGAGTTTCCGAACGGTCACATAACGCTAGTGTGACCACAGCCGTACTTATATATTTAATCAAAATAATCCTAATAAAGACAAATGTCAGATTTACACTCAATGTAAGAAATCAAACATTAGAGGGCATGAGCTGGTGGGTGCATTGGTCTTTGATGACTTAGTCCCCTTGTACACTAGAAGTCATGATGTGTCATAAGCAATGAAAGACGGAGTAATTGAGTTGCCAAATGATGACCTGAGATTTAGTAAAAATCAAAGGTTGCGGAGTTGAGATTTTAGCGGTGCAACAGCTCTGACAGCGAAAATCTTCAATTATAACAAGGACAAAACATACCCAGTTACAGGTCATGTACTCCGCTGCTGTAAAAACCACAAGTGTTTAAGTGATCGAAGAAGCTAAATCCAGCGACATTCTCGCCTGACATTTCTATTAAAAGAATGAGAAAAACAGCAAGTTCTAAGCTTTAAGACCAAAAAAGTTTATAAGTGCACATTATATATTATGTCATCCCGCAAAATCAGAAATGCTGAGATCGGGATGTTTAGTGGAGGGATAGCAGAGGAATTTCTTGACAATAAAGGACACTTGCTGAAAAGGTCATTTCTGACTGTTCAGCACTGAACTTGATAGCAGCCCTCTAGTGACTGACATCAATTTAAGAGCCCGTGCTTCTAGCGTATGGTGCGATGTTGGGATCCGATAATGGGTCACTCGTTTTCTTCTCTGAAGGGTTATTGACATTGGTGGTGAAATAAAATATGAATGGGTTACTGCAGAATTTATGGATTTATGGGTAGCTATATACTGATACAGTATATGTCTGAAATGGAGAAATCCTACTCTACAATTGTAGAGGCTCTCTAAATCTGATTCTCTGAAACCTGAATTTCTGAATAATGCAAAAAAATTAAGTTTCCTGTAATAGCCAACAAAAACACTGTTAGAGGTTGCAGTCAGTTCATAAAACTTGTAAAGTGAGAAATTCTTGTTGATGGGTCCTGGTTTTGAAACCCCTATCGATCATTGAAAAGAAGGGGCACAGCAGGAGAGGAGGGGTTAATGTTGTACAGGCCTTAAAGGGGTTTTCCAGGAGTTGAACATTAATAACCTCTTCTTAGGTCCACCATCCACCGATCTGATATTGATGATCTATCCTGACACACGGATTAACCTTGCTTCTGCTTCACAACACAGTGACCTAATGTTCATTTGTCACATGGCCTGTTTGCATTTCGGTCCTATTCATGTGAATGAGCTGAGCTGCAATACCAAGCACCGCCCTACACAGTTTACAGTGCTGCACCTCAGTGCAGAGGCTGCAGCACTTGCAAAGTGATAGTCATGGGGGTACTGGGTGTTGGTTCCCCTGTATTCATGAGCTGTGGCCTCCTCACCCAGCTTTTGTTATTCAGTTTCCTTGATGCATTTCTGTCTTTCATTACAGTCTGCAAACATACTGAGCCCTGCTTACACAAACTAGTTCAGAGGAGTGTTTATTGCTCCAATGCGCTGTTGATCACAACAATAAAATGCTTTTGTGCGGATTCTTCTGTGTCTCCTTGGTTACAGACTACAAACAAATCCTGTGTGTAGTCTTATCTCATTTCCCTACCCTTTCTTGCTAACCCGCAAACATTTGATTAGTGGAAGGATCTTTAACAGTCTACATTCATGTTCATGTGCACTAAAAAGTATATTTAATATCATCTTTCACATTTTAACAGAAAGCTTCTTTATAACATGTAAAGATTGATAAAATTGTGTCTTGCAGCACAATACACTGTAATAAGTATTTGGCTATAGTGACTGATGGCTATTGTTGTCTGTTCTTTCCTGTCTTTCATGTGAATTATCTTTTTAACAAAGACTCATGTATTTCCATATCCATTGTATTTCAGAATGAAAAGACTTTGGGGCGTTCAGTCAGCCGTTCCAGTAACATTTCCAAGGTAATGTAGAACTAATAGTAGATACTATTTTCTCTTTTGCGGTAGATGTGCGTTCAGATGAATACTGCAGTAGTGTCACCGTCTATGTATAGAAAATCCATACATCACAAGTTAAAAAGCCTTAGTTAAGCTTTTCTTTGTGGAATAACAAAATCTAACTTTGAAGGATTACCCGATATTTAGGTGTTAAAAATGCAAACCTTGTAAAACACCAGATTTTCCTGTCCTAGTGCTTTTCTTCCTCCACTTTCCTCTGGAGCCGTTGGGCGGCCACATAGGAGTCTTGCACTTGACTTAAGACTCTCCACTTGCTCTGAACCTGCTACATAAGGCTGGCCATACCCAACTGAATACTTGACCAAGCATGCATGTGTTTTCAGTGGAGAGAGTTTCTTCCAGACATGGCAGCAGGTTATCTAACCAAAAACAAAATTAATCGGGCAGTTGAAACCCAACATCTGCTGTTGGGGGAGAGTCTGACTGCCATTCTGTTACAGGTCTCCCTTTTTTATGCAGGTAAGCAATAGTCAGCCCCTAATGTTTAATGAAAGTTAACCCCTAAATTGGAGGGTCATTTTATCAAATTGCTCAATAGAATACATAAATACTCGGAGTTTGCTGGTGTCTCTTAACCACCAAGTTTTCAACATATCTCTGTGAACATAAGAACAACCACCACTTATATCTTATATCTTGGCAATCACAGATTGTTCTCCGTCTTTTAGGTAGATTGTACAAGAACGGGGAGTCATTTAGCTGGGAATTCTGCAGAGTTTCCATAATGGGTTTCTTTAAGAGATTGTGCATGATCTCAGTCTGACAGTGTGCATGTGTTGGACAAGTACTGTGATAACTCACTCCTAAATTATTATTTGACGTGTTAGCTATATTATGTAGACTCTACTTTGTGCCAGCATATGGAGCAGGCTTTAGAGTTGCAGCTTAAAGGCATTTGCACACATGCAGTTTCCCCCCCCCCCATCTGCAGGATAGATTACAGATTGGTGGAGGTCCCAGTGTCAGACCACCAATCACAAGAACAGGGGATCCTGTGTACTCTGAATGGAGCAGAGGTTACTCAAGTATACTGCCACTCTATTCATTTCTGTGGGACTGCTGGAAATAGCAAAATGCTGTACAAAATGGGATACCTTGCGCGCCACCCCTTCATTCCTTTCAGTGGGAGCTGCCAGAGATAGCTGAGCGCTGTATGTCTGCAAGCAGTTGGAATCCGTTCATGCTGATGTTACCCCGTATCTACAGTATGTTACCCCAATACTCCCTTTAACAACCACCCCACATTGTCACGACACCTTTGTTTTGATACTGACAAGACTTACTGTATGTCGGATTACCAATGTAAAGGACTACAGTTCCCACAATTCCTCTCACAGATAATACCTCTATTTAGAGCCACCTAGATGGTCCTCTATTACAAGGTGTAATGTAGTGTTGGGATCACTCCCTATCTGCTCTGCTATTCTGTTGCTCAGTGACTCTACAGTATCTGCTGTTCAGCATGTGAAACATGATTCTGACAGGGAGCAATGGAGATGGCATGCGACAGGAGGACTTCGTACAAGTAGTAGACCAACACCAGGAGAATGGTCATCTGACTGCATATGAAGCTGGCTTACAGTACGATATAGATCTTGTACATCATTATTAATGTACTGGTATTGTTGTACGAGATATTTGGATAGTAGAGAGTCAGATTCTCCCCAGGGCCAACATGCCAGAACTACAGAAGAGTTATTTTCCCTTTCTCTAAATAACTTCAGAAATTGAAAAAAGTAATAGACTAAAATAAGCAAAAAAAGCAAGCAGTCATAAAATAGGATGCATTAGGTAAGCTAGCTGTACTGGAAACTGATGTATCATTCACCATCCAAGACCCCAATGCCTCATACTGTACTTGTACATACTAAAGTTAGTGTCCCTTAGAGGTTCATCACAGTATACATGGTAGTCGTAAAGCCACAAATTATTAGCAGGTGCCCTAGTTGTGTAGTGTGAGTGTACACAATAGTAATTGTTTTCCCTTACCAGTCATCTTCTCTATAATATGGTGGTTGGTGCCATTATGAACTGTGATAGTATTTGCCATATCACAACCCAGCTGTTTAATTGTAAAGTAAAGTAGGGAATAACTACTTAAATATGCAAATTAAATTCAGGTTATGACAGAACAAATAGATCGTTTCCACTGCGGAAAATGTAAATTTGAGCCATTGGGTTGATGCATTGGCCGTCATCTATTTAGAAAGCAGAGGTGAATCAGGATATAGGAAGCCCTAAAATTAGATAATGTGGATGTTGTTGCAAAATTTTGCTGCAGTAATAGCAAACAAAACCAAGGTCTTGCACACAGCAGCATTATTTAAATTGATCTCTCCTCGGTTTCACTTTGACAGAAGAATCTACTCACGTGCACAACTTTTCTTTCTAGCAAGAGATATTGGTGCAGTATTTGAGGACGATGGGGCTGGACTGGCAATGCGGCTCTTCTTCCTTTTGATGATCTGAATGTTTTTATTGTTCAATATTTTCTGATAAAGTGTTTATTATAAAATGATCTTCATATCCTGGGACCCACAGTCTATTCTGGCATGCTACCTAGGGATCATGACTTTATCATCTACTTGTGACATGACCTACCCAGTGACTGGTGTAAACAAATACTCTAGATCATGAGATCCATCACAGAAGATCCTCCGGAGCCATGGAAGAAAACTTTTAAGTCTGGAAACTTTACATTTTTCGCTTGGAACATTATTTTCTTCTAATGTTGCCTCCCACCACCATTGCCATTTGACACCCTAGCACAAAATCTGATTTTAACTCCTAAAAACTGACTGCCCCAAGCAAACAACCCCTTTGTGTAAGGATATCCTAAAAAAATTTTATCACAAGGTGAAGTGAAACCTTCCAGCAAGGCCACTGTACAGTGTGCAGAGATGTCTGTCCCCAGCTCCATACACTGTGCAAATAATAAGTTGGGGTGCTGGATAGATCATCAGTATGAACTCCTGGATAACCCCTTAAAGGTTCCTGGTCTCCTATTGTAGAAACAACAATGTTGGTGGGGGGGATTCTCCTGTAATCACTAGCCTTACAAAACCTTATGAGAAGGTGGGGGTAATAGCTGATCTCTAGTGTTTATTAAATTGCATTATGGCTCCATGTGCTGAAACATCTTATGATTGTTCGCACACATAGTGCTTAGTTTGATGTTCAAACATTTTAATACAGTTACAGTGTTGCATGAAAGTTTGTGAACCCATCAGAATTTATATTTCTGCATAAATTTGACCTAAAACCACAAACATGGTGGAATTTTAGCCGTCTCCTCTGTACAAGGAGGTTAGTTTGGGTTCCTTTGTAACCTTGCAGACTATTATATGCCTCACTCTTGGTACAATCTTTGTTGGTCGACAACTCTTGGGGAGGGTAATAATGGACTTGAATATCCTCCACTTGTACACAATCTGTCTGACTGTGGTTTGGTGGAGTCCAAGCTCTTTAGAAAAAGTTACAAAACTATCTCGAGTCTGATAAGCAGCAACAGCTCTTCTTCTGAGGTCCTCAGACATCGCCTTTGTTTGTGCCTTGATACACTCCCAAAAGTGTGTTGTGGAGGTCGGACTTTGGTAGATCCCTGTTCTTTTAATAAAACAGGTCACCCTCTGACATAATTGTTATCTTTATTGATTGAAAACATCCAATTTCACTTTCAAATTATCTGCTAATCCTAAACGTTCACATACTTGTTTCACTTACAGATATGTAATATTGGTTTGTTTTCTCCTATAAATCAATGGCCAATTTTAATATGTGATTTGGTTTCCTTTATCTGCTTTTAAGAGCTGTATGATAATCTGAAAGTTTACAGAAATTTATGAAGGATTTTGCAAAAATCTGACCTAAACTGATCTGAAACTATTCAAACACTACTGTACACCAAAATAAACTGAGAAGTCGCTTTAAATTTCCAGTAAAGTTTAATACTAAATAACACTAAAGGACTAAAAGAGATACATTCCTTGTATATATGGCTGGTATAACACAGACACCACATCCGTCATGCCGGTCTCCACAGAAGCATTGAGGTATAGTTATGGTGACTGTAGTGTAGTAACCAGTATGCATAAAGTTTAATGGACCATTACATATATAGATTATGTATTGTCCTGTGTATTTCACAGTATTTGATATGTATGTCCAGGCTTCCAGCTGGAGTAATACATATAGTATCTAATATTATCCATTGTACTGATGATATTGATATGTGTTGAACTTCTCTATTCTTTATGTGCTTGCAAAAAAAAAAAAAAAAAAAATATTAATTTGGCAGTCGGTGAATTTGTTTACAAATCGTGGTGTCGCTTTTAATGCAGACCTGTATTGTGTGCTGTGTTTTATTTCACATGAATTATGCTCATTAAAGTTTGATGTATCCAGCTGCGATCAGAAACTTGCCAAGACCTTGAAAACAGAAAAGAGATACCTCAGAGAGGGGCAAGTTTAACCTGCGCAGCATTGTTCACATCACCAGCAGCACCAGGGGATTATAGTCTGCTGTGGAATACAATACTGAACATTTTTGCATCGTGTTTAGAATTCAATGTCCCAAAATAACCCGTCTTCGCTGAGCGATTCTAAAGCAGAGAAAGTTGGTGATGAGTCACAAATGTTGTAGTTAATGGATCGGTATGCTTTTGTACAAGCCTCACAATATGCAAAAAGCACTGTTTACATGGGTTGTCTGAACTCAACAGCCTTGTTTGTAGAACGAAGTTATGATCGATTTGATCCACCGTGATCAGTCATAAGTTTTATGTCAAGCAGAAGTCAACACTGTTCATGGACTGTGTTTTATTACCGCTCAGTTCCATTAAAGTAAATGGGGATTGTCCTACAAATGTGCTGTCACTTAGACAAGAAACCCCAAATAGAAAATATCAAAATAAGTGACACCTTCTCCTTGAAAAATAGTCAGCCAGTTTATCCCTGGGAAAGCTGGATGACAAGTAATATAAGTGACCTTAAAGCTGCTATAGGAAATGTCTCATGACTTTCCCTTTCTGTGTAAATGTAGCTAGATCTTCAGTGATATCATTACTTATATTGCTGCTTAAAGGGGTTTTGCCATTATAGACATTGGATAGGGGGATAAGTGAAAGACTGTTGGAACTCCCAGGTTTAAGGAGAACTATGGCTCCAAAGTCCCCCTGTGTCCTCCATGTGAATGATACACAGGTGCGCTTGTGTGACCAATGCTTCATTCACTTCAATGGGGCTGCCGGAGTAAATGGAGCACTGGTCATACATGTGCGTAAGCGCTTCATTCACACTGAGGATGCACAGAGACTTTTGGACCCAATTCTTCTGATCACTGGGGGTCTGAGTGGTTGGACCTTAGCAATTTGACACTTATCCCCTATCCTGTGGATAGGGGATAAGTGTCTATAATGGTGAAACTGCTTTAACTAGGAAGATGTACCATTCGCAAGTATGAGAAAGAAAACACCCCATTTAGAAGCCATAACTGATACCATCCAAAAGCAGAAATATCTAAGAGAAAAGTTGGCCAAATGTGATTTCTTCTGAACCGGCTGAATATCTTATATCTATAAAAAGCTCCCATCTCCTCATGTGTTGGGGGGACTGGGCATAATGAATTTTACCATCGCCAATCCTTTGTCATCATCAGGGCTGCTTATTGACCTCTTTCTATTCATGATGTATTTTCACAGTGTGGACCTTCTTGGTGTTAAGTGGTATAGCAGTTTTTTTCTGGTATGTTGTGTAGTATCAGTTTTATATCCGCTATGATGGTTCCAGATTCTTCACCCATAGCATTTTAAAAATATAACCATTAACCCATTTTATTGACCATTTTAGTGAAAGCCCCCATTCTCCTGCCACATACTGTACATGACTAAGCAGCGAGTACAGTGCTGCATTGTTCTACAAGCAATTAAGCGAGTCCTTTATCTCTGTAGAGTAATTAAACCTCCGCATCTCATTAGAGTATACACAATGCAACACCATGGGAATGACACAAGTGCAGGGACCGGCGTCCTATCTGGACAGATTGCCTCTGTATTACAGAACATTTCATTGCAGCCTTTACTGGGGAATGAGCAATGTGATCATAGAATAGCTTTGTACACTGAACACAGTTCATGCATCCGATTCTTCTCCACAACCCCATGATATCACACTCCTGTGAAGCTGGTCTTAATTTACCAAATATGTGCAACAAGTCCGCCACATCCAAACGTGACATACAGTCATATGAAAAAGTTTGGGCACCCCTATTAATCTTAATCATTTTTAGTTCTAAATATTTGGGTGTTTGCAACAGCCATTTCAATTTGATATATCTAATAACTGATGGACACAGTAATATTTCAGGATTGAAATGAGGTTTATTGTACTAACAGAAAATGTGCAATATGCATTAAACCAAAATTTGACCGGTGCAAAAGTATGGGCACCTCAACAGAAAAGTGACATTAATATTTAGTAGATCCTCCTTTTGCAAAAATAACAGCCTCTAGTCGCTTCCTGTAGCTTTTAATCAGTTCCTGGATCCTGGATGAAGGTATTTTTGACCATTCCTCTTTACAAAACAATTCCAGTTCAGATAAGTTTGATGGTCGCCGAGCATGGACAGCCCGCTTCAAATTATCCCACAGATGTTCAATGATATTCAGGTCTGGGAACTGGGATGGCCATTCCAGAACATTGTAATTGTTCCTCTGCATGAATGCCTGAGTAGATTTGGAGCTGTGTTTTGGATCATTGTCTTGCTGAAATATCCATCCCCGGCGTAACTTCAAATTCGTCACTGATTCTTGTACATTATTCTCAAGAATCTGCTGATACTGAGTTGAATCCATGCGACCCTCAACTTTAACAAGATTCCCGGTGCCGGCATTGGCCACACAGCCCCAAAGCATGATGGAACCTCCACCAAATTTTACAGTGGGTAGCAAGTGTTTTTCTTGGAATGCTGTGTTTTTCTGATGCCATGCATAACGCCTTTTTGTATGACCAAACAACTCAATCTTTGTTTCATCAGTCCACAGGACCTTCTTCCAAAATGAAGCTGGCTTGTCCAAATGTGCTTTTGCATACCTCAGGCGACTCTGTTTGTGGCGTGCTTTCAGAAACGGCTTCTTTCACATCACTCTCCCATACAGCTTCTCCTTGTGCAAAGTGTGCTGTATTGTTGACCGATGCACAGTGACACCATCTGCAGCAAGATGATGCTGCAGCTCTTTGGAGGTGGTCTGTGGATTGTCCTTGACTGTTCTCACCATTCTTCTTCTCTGCCTTTCTGATATTTTTCTTGGCCTGCCACTTCTGGGCTTAACAAGAACTGTCCCTGTGGTCTTCCATTTCCTTACTATGTTCCTCACAGTGGAAACTGACAGGTTAAAGCTCTGAGACAACTTTTTGTATCCTTCCCCTGAACAACTATGTTGAACAATCTTTGTTTTCAGATCATTTGAGAGTTGTTTTGAGGAGCCCATGATGCCACTCTTCAGAGGAGATTCAAATAGGAGAACAACTTGCAATTGGCCACCTTAAATACCTTTTCTCATGATTGGATACACCTGGCTATGAAGTTCAAAGCTCAGTGAGGTTACAAAACCAATTTTGTGCTTCAGTAAGTCAGTAAAAAGTAGTTAGGAGTATTCAAATCAATAAAATGATAAGGGTACCCAAATTTTTGCACCGGTCAAATTTTGGTTTAATGCATATTGCACATTTTCTGTTAGTACAATAAACCTCATTTCAATCCTGAAATATTACTGTGTCCATCAGTTATTAGATATATCAAATTGAAATGGCTGTTGCAAACACCCAAATATTTAGAACTAAAAATGATTAAGATTAATAGGGGTGCCCAAACTTTTTCATATGACTAATTCTTCATGTGGCCAAGTTGCAGTAATTATTTTTATATAAATGCTTATTTCCCTTCACACAGATGAATCATACTTTTAGGTTCACACTACTATTATTCTTCTCTGTTGCTGTCATCCATCATAGGGTGACAGCAACGGATATTAACTATAGCAGAGTAATGGACACAGACTGATCGACTCCCTCCCCCTCCCTCCTGTGTCCGTTTATATTGACTCTAATATAGACAACATGATGGACACGGCTATGTGTATTTACTTGTGTAATTGAAGAAAAATGTCCTGCATGCACAACTTTTTCTTCTGTCAGAGAAATATAAAGCATGACTGAAGAAAGGTTCCGTTGTGTTTTTTAGGTTGAGTTGAATGCAGGTGGACAGAGGGGGCTCTGTCTCCATCTGTCATTTAATGTATGTTGCTCTGATCCTGAGACAGATGAGAGCAACGGACATTAAATAACAGTAGTTTGTATCTACCCTAACTTTGTTGTAAAGTACAAGGCGAAACTTAATCTTAGAAGATTGGACCTTGAATCTCTGGGCAACCCGATAACTTGAGTATATCAAGCCATAGAGTTAAGGGGGGTTTCACACAAACAAACAACACTTTCCTTCTATCTAATTATGCAGCGTCTGATCATTGGGGAGTTCCACAGATTGTGAGAACACAAGTCTGAAATCTCAAACGTGCCAACTGCTACACAGTACGGTCTGTTTTGGAGCACTATATGAGGAGGTCATAACCATTAAAACAGTATCATGCATGCGCCAGCCATGTAACAGTTTGCGGATGTGCAGGTTTCAGTGAGGGAGTCAGGCTTATACTCAAGGTTCGGATGTCCAACGGATGGTTAAATCAGACTAAAGTCAGTCTGCTTGTACTGGCATGGACACACCTCAGGTGCATGTCACCTAATTTGCATACAAATCAAAAGTAATTTTTTGGGCATCTAGATAGTTCTTTTACAATACAAAGATATGTTCCTAACCTATTCTGGGCCCCCAGAAGTGCCTTTGGACCAATGTTTCTGCTGACAGACTCCCTGCGCTGGCTTCTATAACATACGAATCAAATATAATTGCAATAGAACTTGACGCACTGTGTAAAACGATAAAAAAAAAACATTGCACTCAAATCAAATGTAAAAAAACCCCAAAACTTGAAATAGTAAATGTTCAGCTGTGAATGTGTATGTCAATCTAAGAAATGGTTGTCATGCTGAACAAATGTATTATAGAACAAGGCTTGCCTTTAATGCTGGCAGAAGCTTTCAAATTTTCTTGCCGTATTTACAGCTGGGATCTCTATAATGGAAAAAAAAACCCAGCAACTCCACAGCTCTTATCCTTTAATGTGAGAAAAACATTTTGTTAGAGCAGCTCCTGAGATAATAATATGGTAGTAACAGACAATAAAACCCATCCAAACAGACAGATATGAAATGTTTGGGATTTTCAATAAAACTACATCGCTTTGGAAGCGACAAGTCTATAAAAATAAATCTGGAAAGTAAATCTGCTATTAAAACCATAAAGTAAATACTAGATCACTCTAAATATTATATTCGTTTTAACTATCGGAGACAAATGTAAATAAAATAATAAAAAATACCTTTGTTAAAATAAAAATCCAAACCAGTATTAAAAAAATATATCAAATCATTAATCTGGGTTTTCATTACTAGTTAAGTAGATCAAATGTATCCTCCTCATAATAGGAAAAAAACAAAAAAATACTTCCCCAGACCAGATCAGCTGTTCCGGAAGCTTCTGCCATGGTTGGGGAGTGTGTGCTGGGGGCTGCTCTTATTCTAGTAATAGGAGTGACTTTGCAATTCCCCACTATGCAGTGGACTCCCACAGATCACATACTGATGGCCTATCCTGTAGATTGGGGTTTATGAGAATAGAGGGCCACTGCCTTTTTACTTCCAGAAACGCCACCACTCCTGTAAGCAATGTATCTGTTACTGCAGCTACGCTCTATGCACTTGAACGAGGCTATTTTTCTATACCAGATGCAATCCATCGACAATCAATGTTTTTGAGCAAACTTTGTACAACCTCTTAAATGGGGTGGCAAGGGGCTTTACCTCATTGTAGACTGTATTTCCTATCTACAGAATAAGAGATAAGTGTCTGATGGGGATGGGGTAACAGTTGGGATCCCCAGTGATAAGAAGAACTGGGGTCCACTTGTGCCCCTTGTGAAAGAAGCCTGGACAGCACTCCACTCAAGATCCAGATCCTAGAATTCCTTTGGAAGAGAGTGGAGTAGTGGCAGACCACTGCTTCATTCGCATGGGGTACTTATAGATTCTTGTTGTCCTGAGGACTTCAGGGGGATAAATGTCTTGAGGAAACAGCCTTGTATGGGATTTACTAATATAAGCTACAGCAGTGATCCACTCCTTTGGCACTAAAGCCTTCCACTTGGTACTCATTCTCAGCATGGCTGATGATGGCAGGCCACGTGACACATCCATTGGCCTTCCCACACAACACATTTTCTAGTTTCCTAGGTGAGTTGGTTATCAATGAAGGAGGTGGACGGATAGGTCTGGTCACATGTTCTTCCATCAGTGGCCATGGGACTGCTGTGCAGAAGGTTTTAGAAAACGGCGGTGAACTAGTAATACACACCAAAAAAAAAAGTCAATCCCTGCGTTTTCTGGTCTTATGATATTGATGACCTGGTAGAAGGCATAAATGGTAACGCAGATCAGAGGATAGCGTTTCAGTCTAGATATGACCTTCCTCAGGCCTAATCTGCTATGGAGGATCTGAAGGCATGTGTGGTTTATCGTATTGGCATATGGCTTGTAGTAGCGGTGGTGGCTACTGAAACACAAATCCATTCTAGATTTGTAGTGTAGTATTTGTAGTAGTTCATTTACTATCACGCACATTGAGCAAACATTCCCTTGTCATTGCCAGAGAAAAGATTTCTACTTATAATCCCTCAATACCCTCCCAACCATTTGATCTCTGTCAGCCTCAATTATTCAGCTCAAAGCATTTCAGAATGTGTATTGAGAACAATTCGGCTGGTCCGCAGCGAGACCCATGCTAGCTTTATCCATATGACTATCAGACACTGTGGCAGCCATTTAAGATGCTAAATCGGTTCTTTTTTTGTTGAAGTCAAATTGATCAAAACTAACCTTTATAAATGTAGTCGATACAAAAATGGCAGGTTCTGTGAATAGTCCTATTGTGCATCAAATAGCTGCCATTGGTATTTCACGTTGGGTTTCTAAAAAATATATTTTGGACACAGCGCTCTATAAATCAACAAAAGAGCAGCTTGATCTGCAGAAGAGTAATCTAAAACTGTGTCTTGACATTTAAGAAAATTAGTACATTCAGTATTGGCGAATTCGAGAGAAAATCATCAGTCCACAGTCTTAAAAAAAAAAAAAAAAAACTGCTCCCACCCTCACTAAAATCATACGTTGTCATGGCAACCTATTAACGTATACTTGTGACTCACTCCTCTTGCTTGATCTGCTTGTCTGGTAACATTAAAGAAGCCGTAAATTTTGGAGGTTGATAGAGAATGAACAGGCTGATTTACTAAACACATTTACAGATATCACTTGCCATACCCAGAGATGATATGAGTAAATGAGGTGAATGTTACTAATGTACATGTACATATAAGCAACAAGCTGGCACCCATCCTCATAGCTTGTTAAGCTACTGAACAATTCCTAAATAGTGATGACAGTGCCCACATATATAGTCCACATATTGTCTGGACAGTGCCATAAAGTATCTGTTTACTGTATGCAGTGCATATGTAGTATATAGTGTGTGTGTGTGTGTATATATATATATATATATATATATATATATATATATATACACACACACACACACACATATATATTTATAGTGTATGTAGTATCATATTGTGTCCATATAGTGTACACGCATGCATGCTTCATTGTCTGAGGTGATATACCTTGCCTTGATAGTGTCATATAATGCTGACATGACACCATCTAGTGCTCTCATGCTGTTAAACTGTGCCCAGACTTTGCATATTTTGCCCATTTAGAGCCATACTGTAAAATGGTGTCCACATATGGTGATATGGTGCACACATAGAGCCAGCCATTCCTCAAAGTGCCTGGATAGTATCATACTATGCCCACACCGTTTTTAAAAAGTAATAGCGCCATACTTTGCCCAAATAGTACCTTGTTAAACAGTGCTGAACAACTGTTTAGACAACAGCCATTCCTTCTTAAACAACCCTCCCTCCATACATATACACACTTGGTCAAGCTTGTATTTTTAATTGGGGGAGTGGAATAAATTACTAATTCTGCCATATACCTCTGACTATGGCGTCTCTCATCTAAGGGTAGGTTCATACTTGCAACCGGAGTCTGTCTGCTGTGATTCCGACCTAAATGTTGGAAAAAAAGGATAGGGAAAGGTTTGAGACTGTTTGCTTAAAAACCCATTCACTTAAATGGGTTTTTAAAGCAATGTGCAGGTGTGTGATTGCACCCTCTACGCCGCGAAGCCTTTTTTTTCGTCGGAGACAAAGTCCTGCATGTCTGACTTTGTGCAGAACACACATTCTTTTGCATCTGTGGGGCATTTCACAGATCCCTCCATAGATTTGAGACTTTTGAGGGATCCTTGAATACGGGCAAAAATAGGACATGCTATATTTTTTGACATTCCATAAAAAAAAAAAAAAAATCTGTCCCTGACATGGCCATGAACATCATTCACCTGAATAGACGTTAAGAACAAAAAGGTCCTTCTATCTCCTGACATCATCTATTGGGGAGACTGGGAACAGATCAGTTATCTTGCCCTGCCATAATCTACAGTCATGGCCAAAAGTTTTGAGAATGACACAAATATTATATTTTCACATGATCTGCTGCCCTCTGGTTTTTATGTGTGTTTGTCAGATGTTTTTATCACATACAGAAATATAATTGCATTCATATTATGAGTAACAGAAGCTTATATTGACAGTTAGAATGAGTTAATGCAGCAAGTCAATATTTGCAGTGTTGACCCTTCTTCTTCAGGACCTCTGCAATTCTCCCTGGCATGCTCTCAATCAACTTCTGGACCAAATCCTGACTGATAGCAGTCCATTCTTGCAGAATCAATGCTTTAATTTTGTCTGAATTTGTTGGTTTTTGTTTGTCCACCCGTCTCTTGATGATTGACCACAAGTTCTCAATGGGATTAAGATCTGGGGAGTTTCCAGGCCATGGACCCAAAATCTCTATGTTTTGTTCCCTGAGCCATTTAGTTATCACCTTTGCTTTATGGCAAGGTGCTCCATCATGCTGGAAAAGGCATTGTTGAGCGCCAAACTGCTCTTGGACGGTTGGGAGAAGTTGCTCTTGGAGGATATTCTGGTAGCATTCTTTATTCATGGCTGTGTTTTTAGGCAAGACTGTGAGAGAGCCGATTCCCTTGGCTGAGAAGCAACCCCACACATGAATGGTTTCAGGATGCTTTACAGTTGGCATGAGACAAGACTGGTGGTAGCGCTCACCTCTTCTTCTCCGAATAAGCTGTTTTCCAGATGTTCCAAACAATCGAAAAGGGGATTCATCAGAGAAAATGACTTTACCCCAGTCCTCAGCAGTCCACTCCCTGTACCTTTTGCAGAATATCAGTCTGTCCCTGATGTTTTTTCTGGAGAGAAGTGGCTTCTTTGCTGCCCTCCTTGAGACCAGGCCTTGCTCCAAGAGTCTCCGCCTCACAGTGCGTGCAGATGCACTCACACCTGCCTGCTGCCATTCCTCAGCAAGCTCTGCACTGCTGGTAGCCCGATCACGCAGCTGAAACACTTTTAAGAGACGGTCCTGCCGCTTGCTGGTCTTTCTTGGGCGCCCTGGAGCCTTTTTGGCACCAATGGAACCTCTCTCCTTGAAGTTCTTGATGATGCGATAGATTGTTGACTGAGGTGCAATCTTTCTAGCTTCAATACTCTTCCCAGTTAGGCCATTTTTGTGCAGTGCAATGATGACTGCACGTGTTTCTTTAGAGATAACCATGGTTAACAGAAGAGAAACAATGATGGCAAGCACCAGCCTCCTTTTAAAGTGTCCAGTGGTGTCATTCTTACTTAATCATGACAGATTGATCTCCAGCCCTGTCCTCATCAACACCCACACCTGTGTTAATGGAGCAATCACTGAAACGATGTTAGGTGGTCCTTTTAAGGCAGGGCTGCAATGATGTTGAAATGTGTTTTGGGGGATAAAGTTCATTTTCTAGGCAAATATTGACTTTGCAAGTAATTGCTGTTAAGCTGATCACTCTTTATAACATTCTGGAGTATATGCAAATTGCCATTAGAAAAACTGAAGCAGTAGACTTTGTAAAAATTAATATTTGTATCATTCTCAAAACTTTTGGCCATGACTGTAGGTTAATGTTGGCTAAACCTACAATGTGTATAGGCACTTTATGCTGTCTACATTGCCTAGTTATAGTCCCTTCCATCACAGACCACTCCCCACTTACCTCCCCTCTCAGTCCTATGCAGAGAATGAACTCTCCTGAATTCTGGTACTATAAGGAATAACTCAGATATTACATTGATGGCGTATTCCGAGGACTTTTTACAAAATAACTCAACTTTTGAATGTATTAACTGTAAAACACTGTTCAAACATGCACTACATGGTAATAAGATTAGTGTATGTGATTTCTGTATTGCTAAAAAGCAGTCATCCTATAAGATATTTCTCTGGAGTCAGGTCTGTGAATATCTTTAGAGACCCAGCTAGTAATGTGTAGGCCATCACTCTTCTTTCTAGTTCTCAAGTACACCTTTCACAATCTCCACTTCAGTCCTTTGCAGTATTTAATAGGCGCCCCAAATTGGACTATGTAAATATCTGTGGTGGGTCACTTAACCCCTATCTTACATGGCAACTCACAACAGATATTTACAATGGGAGCACAGCGGCAATGGGAGATGACCGGAAGGGGCCTGGCGCATTACATCTGCGAGATATTGAGCTTATAGGAGAGTTGTGCCTCACTGCACACCACTAATTTAGAAGAGTGCATTCATAACACCATCCAGCAATAGACTCTGTCCCCATGGGTTCACGCTTAGAGCCCCTTGTACTTTTATTCTTTTTTTCATGTTTTATAGGTCTCCAAATTGGATTATGGTGGCCTAAAATACTTGTCAGTTTTGTAAATTATTCTTGGCTAAGAATGTTAAAGCATTATAATGACAGGTCGATCCTGAATAATTTTTAGTTGCCAGCAAGGACAGACTGTTTTTTTACTAAAATTTTTCAATGATAATGCTGAAATGAAGGCTGTGGTTGAACCAATTGTCTTCTGTTTTTTAGGCAGGAAGCCCAACTTCAGTTACTGCACCAAATAGCTTTCCACGGACATCAGTGACACCTTCCAGCCAAGATATTTGCAGGTATTGACTGGTTATTTATATATTTGTATAGAAAACATATGAAGGCTAAATGTGTGTAGTCCATAGACCTTGATCACATATTATCTGTGTATGTTCTGCCTTGTTCCACCCATGTTGTCTTTGTATTGTTCCCTCATGTTTATCACAATGAATGTCTTTTCTTGTCATTCTTTTTTTACTTTCTATGCTTTTTTCACTGTTCTGCATGCAGTTCCAGTGATGTATTTTCTGAATGTTGTCATCAAAGTCCATTGCAGTCTGCTGTTGTGTTGAAAAATCCCAAATGCCCAAGTTCTAGGACACCAGGGGCCACCGTGACCATTATTTGTCAAGATGGCTTCTCTATGGAAAATGCAAATACAAAAACCCATAGCAGCATCGTGAAGCCCCCTAAGACTAAGTCCACCCTCCCATTCTCAAAGTCACTCAATGACGTGGACCCAAAAACAGAGGAGTCATCTAAGAACTGTGATTTTGTGGAACGAACTAGCTCAGAAGGAAAACTACTTTCAGCTGAAGGAAATCATTTTGCAAAGAACAAATTTCAGTTTCTAGAAAATGGAGCTAAATTTACTGATCCCGTTTCTCTGAATAACTGTAATGTTGTTCAAGGCGAATCCGTTTCATCCAACCTCCTGAAAATCCCATATCTGGACACTAGTCTTGGATCTGTATGTATACCTGTTATTGATGATAAGGCAGACAGTGATTCATCAAAAAGCAAAACATTGCTCCACTATATTTTTTCTTTTTCACCAAGCTCAAGTGTCCATAGTCTGAACAGGTTCCAAGAGCTTGATGGCTACTCTAGAAGTCTTCACGCAGGCACATCTTCCAGTATGCTTTTGGGAAGCACTGATTTTTGCTCTGATGAAATGGGGGACGATGACGTGTTTGAGGACGTTACCGGCAAAGAAGATCCAAAGGAACTAAGAGCTCCTCTATGTTCAGTGGAGGATAGTGACCTTGAATGTCCTACCCCTTCCAAAAAAATTCCCCCCGCTTCCCCCGTGTCTGCTTCAGGGGATGTATGCAGGTTGGTTTACAAAAGAACCACCCTCCACCTTCTTCTCAGAGATGCAGTCCCACAGTTTTACATTGAATCATTGACAGCCGTAGTGAGTAAATCACAGCCTACCACCTGGTGGCTTTTTAAGATGTCAAAATAAGCAGTCAAACTTTGACAAGTTGAAAGTTCTCTCTGACAGATTTTGCAAACAGGAACATGGTTTCATAGAGTGATATTTCCATTATATTGCATAGCTTTTGTTTTTATTTAATGCGGTTGAGCAAAACCCTGTATAACAATTCATTTAGGTATCCTCAAGGGGAACGGATACGTAAAGTGACTAAGACTATGCCTAAAACACATTCCTGTTACAATGACATAGTTAAGAGATTTCATGGCTGTCAATAATACAATTTTATTTTCAGTGGGATTACATCTCTCTAGTTATAGACGGGCTTTTAGTCGTGGATACAAAATCTTAGTTTGTACTAAATATTGAGATTTATGATCTGAATATCACTCTGTATTGTTGGCATATTGGATATCATCAAAGACATTTGTTTTGGTGGCCCTAGGATAAACAGCCATGTAGTCTGTCTGCTTGGTAACTAGATCACCAGGGTAGCTGATAAAATCCCTATACGGTCTTATTTCAACTTTCATGCCAGCATTACATATAAATAAGATATTCAGATTATGTCTTCAGAGATCACTTTTAGTTTGTGCTGTATCTAAGCAGATTTTTCTATATTAGAAATAGTATGCCCTCACTTTGTTTTGTGTGTATAAATCAGGACTGGAGAATTCAAGAGCCAGGTGACCAACAAGCCTAGAAAATGTAAAGGGACATTTCGCTCTTACAACAAGTTATCCTCTGTCTGTAGCTTAGGGGGATAACTTGCTAAAATGGAAATAACCCCTTTAAGGCTGGGTTTAAATGGTGCTTTTCTTCACAAAAACACAAGCATTTTTGTAGAGAAAAGCACTGTGTAAATACTTGGACATAATATATACAGTGGGGAAAAAAAGTATTTAGTCAGCCACCAATTGTGCAAGTTCTCCCACTTAAAAAGATGAGGCCGGCCTGTAATTGTCATCATAGATAGACCTCAACTATGAGACACAAAATGAGAAAACAAATCCAGAAAATCACATTGTCTGAGTTTTAAAGAATTTATTTGCAAACTATGGTGGAAAATAAGTATTTAGTCAATAACAAAAGTTCATCTCAATACTTTGTTCTATATCCTTTGTTGGCAATGACAGAGGTCAAACGTTTTCTGTAAGTCTTCACAAGGTTGGCACACACTGTTGCTGGTATGTTGGCCCATTCCTCCATGCAGATCTCCTCTAGAGCAGGGATGTTTTGGGGCTGTCGCTGGGCAACACGGACTTTCAACTCCCTCCAAAGGTTTTCTATGGGGTTGAGATCTGGAGACTGGCTAGGCCACTCCAGGACCTTGAAATGCTTCTTACGAAGCCACTCCTTTGTTGCCCTGGCAGTGTGCTTGGGATCATTGTCATGCTGAAAGACCCAGCCACGTTTCATCTTCAATGCCCTTGCTGATGGAAGGAGGTTTGCACTCAAAATCTCACGATACATGGCCCCATTCATTCTTTCATGTACACGGATCAGTCGTCCTGGTCCCTTTGCAGAGAAACAGCCCCAAAGCATGATGTTGCCACCCCCATGCTTCACAGTAGGTATGGTGTTCTTTGGATGCAACTCAGCATTCACTTTCCTCCAAACACGACGAGTTGTGTTTCTACCAAACAGTTCTACTTTGGTTTCATCTGACCATATGACATTCTCCCAATACTCTTCTGGAACATCCAAATGCTCTCTAGCAAACTTCACACGGGCCCGGATATGTACTGGCTTAAGCAGGGGGACACGTCTGGCACTGCAGGATCTGAGTCCCTGGCGGCGTAGTGTGTTACTGACAGTAGCCTTTGTTACGTTAGTCCCAGCTTTCTGCAGGTCATTCACTAGGTCTCCCCGTGTGGTTCTGGGATTTTTGCTCACCGTTCTTGTGATCATTTTGACCCCACGGGGTGAGATCTTGCGTGGTCTTGTATGTCTTAAATTTTCTAATTATTGCTCCCACATTTGATTTCTTCACACCAAGCTGCTCGCCTATTGCAGATTCAGTCTTCCCAACCTGGTGCAGGTCTACAATTTTGTTTCTGGTGTCTTTCCTCAGCTCTTTGGTCTTCACCATAGTGGAGTTTGGAGTGTGACTGTTTGAGGTTGTGGACAGGTGTCTTTTATACTGATAACAATGTCAAACAGGAGCCATTACTACAGGTAATGAGTGGAGGACAGAGGAGCCTCTTAAAGAAGAAGTTACAGGTCTGTTAGAGCCAGAAATCTTGCTTGTTTGTAGGTGACCAAATACTTATATTCCACCATAATTTGCAAATAAATTCTTAAAATAAATAAAAAAAATTAGACAATGTGATTTTCTGGATTTGTTTTCTCATTTTGTCTCTCATAGTTGAGGTCTACCTATGATGTCAATTA
The DNA here is from genome assembly GCA_947044405.1 of Leptodactylus fallax. NCBI lineage: Eukaryota > Metazoa > Chordata > Amphibia > Anura > Leptodactylidae > Leptodactylus > Leptodactylus fallax. Next base: position 2,521,965 of record CAMRHE010000005.1, on the reverse strand, counting down.
CAGGCCGGCCTCATCTTTTTAAGTGGGAGAACTTGCACAATTGGTGGCTGACTAAATACTTTTTTTCCCCACTGTACAGGTCTGGTATATAATGTATACATGCCTCTTGGGCCCTTCTAAAAGATCTTTTTAGATGTGAACGTCTGGCTCTTGAAGTCAAGCTTCATTTATCCACCCCCTGTTCAAATTGTATTATTTTGCCCTAAAAAAAAAAAAAAAAAAATATATATATATATATTGTCGAGAGACTTTTTAGGCTGAACCCATAAATTTGTAACACTGACTCTACCTATTCAGTAGTCCTCTCCTGCTTCAGAAAATTTCACTAGTTAGAGCTAAAGTGCTTTCCATCATGCTCATGACCACATGTTCATGACTCAGACCGTCCACCACTGAGAGTCTAGGTGAAAAATACGTGTTAATGTACATCTAGCATCTTAGCTGCTGAATAACATTCATTTAATCTGGCATTTGGTGGTCTGAGAGCTTAGTACAGAATATTTTGGTAATAGGGCATGCAAGATTAATGGGTTAAATTTAATTATTCCTTTATCTGAAAAGTGTATACTGTATCTATTTGCTGCCTTGTGGCAGATCGGTAATCCAGAATAGTTTATATCCTGGTACATGTGAGGCCCTGTTGATGCCAGATTAAAAGAATGTTATTGTAGATTTTGACTGCAAATTATATATATATATATATATATTAAGGGTCAAAAGGAAACAAACATTCAAGATATGCTCCCTATAATGATAGCTACATTTACAATAAAAATACTTTCATATATAGAGGGTTTCTTTGTCTACATTATTGATATAAGATGATAATTCAATTATATCAATTGAGGAGGGTCAATACTTTTCTTTTTTTTTTTTTTTGTTCTGAATGTTTACTAGTGGTGACGCCTGGTATTACAGCTCACTCATGAACTGATTTACCTTAAACTGCAATAAAATTCACTAGAAAAAGTACAGAGCTGTCTAGTATTAGCAAGAATACAATTGCCAGGGTCAGTCAGAAGCAGTAAAGCTCCTCTAATCCCCCCCCCCCCAAAAAAAAAAAAAAAAATAAATTAAAAAAAGTGAATACCCATGAAAGTAACAAACATATTATACAATTATTTTACAATTCTAAAATTAAAAATCATAATTTTAGCCAGTCAGTCAGAAGCGGTAAATATCCTCTGATATATTATAAAGCCAGTGCATGAATTTGTATGAAAGTAAATGTGTTACATATGTAATTATAAAATATTAATGATTGTATAATATAATGTGATTTTATTTTGAAGCCAGTCAGCAATCCAACCCCCCCCCCCCCCACCTATAATTGGTCCCGACTGACTCTTGAGGCCTAGTAAGAAATAAAGAATTCAGCGCAGTCAAACCCGCACAAGTCCGATCATGATGATTTCTCCTAAAAGATAGGCCGTCAATACTGTAGCCCTGGAAACCCTCTTTAATGAAAAGTAACATTCTGCAAAAGGGAAGAGCTGGGGTGGATTTCATTGTTATGTTTACACTTCACTTCCCAACTGAGCAAAAACAACATTTTCACATAATTTGCAGATTTCTCATAAATATAAGAAACATAAATGTGAAAAAGTAAAAATGATTTCCTATTAAAAGTATTGCTATGGATGTCTTGTTTTTAATTCAGGATATGTCACTGTGAAGGTGATGATGAAAGTCCTCTGATAACACCCTGTCACTGTACAGGAAGCCTTCATTTTGTGCACCAGGCTTGCCTCCAGCAATGGATCAAGAGCTCGGATACTCGGTGCTGTGAACTTTGCAAGTTTGAATTCATTATGGAAACCAAATTAAAGCCTTTAAGAAAAGTAAGTGAAACAAATTCCTGCTGAGCGATTTATCTAGAGCCGCGCTTTTCAGCTGGCGAGGTAGATTCAACAGAAGTGGCAATATCCCGCATAACCTCTCTGGCTGCACCAATGTCTGTCTTAGCAAAAACACTTCTGCCTTTGTGCTTAGTTTACCAGCCCCCTGCTGGTGACTTTTACAAATTTTAGTATGGCCTAAGTTCAGTGGTGAAGCTCAGGCATCACCGCTCTCTACTGGCAAGGCCCCAGTACAAAAAGGTTAAGGACTTAAATTCACACTAGCAGCAGGGTATCCATTGTTCTGGTCCATCAGAGGAGCAGAACTGACAGAGACTGCTAAAATAGCAATCATCAATGGAGACCTATGGACCCCATTAACTATAATGTGGTCTGTCAGTTTTTGTTTTTTTTTTAATAAATATACTGAAACCGCCAGAGAAAATGGTCAGACTTGCCAGACCTTTGTCCTGGGGTTTTCAATGGACACTGCAATGGAGTCTGACACAGATGTTCATGTTCTCCATGGGCATCACACAGTTCTATTGATTTGAATGGGTGTATGCAGTTGTGTATATATAATATAATTTCCCCCCCCCACAGACCAATGGAGACATGGACCAAGCATGCCTATTGACATTGAACATTAGAGCAATTTGTTTCCAAAAAATGGTTGACTGAAAGAATCAGTTCTCGATGTGCCCTAATCAATAAGACCCTAGACCTGTGATGGCGAACCTATGGCATGCGTGCCAAAAGTGGCACTCAGAGCCCTATATCTGTGGAACAGATTATATTGTGTGGGGGCCACTGTGGAGCAGACTGCACTGTGTGGGGGCCCCTCATTATTTATATCACACAGTATCTGTTTTATAGCAGACAAGTGATATTATTACAGGCTGTAATAACTTTGCACGATCACTATAAACCAGATCCTGTGCAATGTAAATATTACATAAAAAAATATATATATTAATTGTTCAAAATTATGTCAAATGCAAACTTTTACCTTTCAGTACAAAGTTGTTTTGTATCATTGAAAGCTCTGTAAAGCCCCGTTCACACGACCGAATTTTGCGAGTCCGTAATTGTCCGCAATTGTGGATCCACACAGTATTAAGGTTAAATTGCCGTATTGGCACTTTGCAATAAATTAGTGGGTTTTGGGCTGCAGTTTGGGCACTCAGTCTCTAAAAGGTTCGCCATCACTGCCCTATACGGTCCTTATTTCCCTCCTGTGGTTACACTCTTAAATCCATACACACAAGTCCTTACACACAAAGATAAGTTTACAGAGAAGTCTATGGAGAGGGAGGAGGAGGTCGATGAGCTACTGGAGGAGCTACCACCATGGCAGCCCCCTGTTTTTTTTTTTTTTTGTTTGTTTGTTTGTTTTATAAATAGGCTTACTATTAGAGGTAATATGGACTCAACAGCTCTGCTACATCAGGAGGCACCCAGCAATCACATAACTGCCATGTCCAGCAGGGGCAGGGTTTATTTCTATTCACTACATAGTACTTATTCAATGCTACGTGGTCTATAAAGGAGACAGAAGCGGTAATAAACTGCTTCTTTTTTCTCAACCTGGCCCCTGCGGGCTCAGCACCTGCCAATACAATAGGTGGTCGCTGCTAAGTTAACAAAAAAATCTGAAAAGCACTGTGTAAATACAGCCTTAAGATGAACAGACTTCTGTATATGGATTATATCAGTGGCAGGAGGAGCGAAACAGTAGAAAGAGGCATTTTACGTTAATAGAATATATTACAAAACTTGTTACCAGCACATGTAGTATTCATTAATGAAATCTAGAGTTTATGGTTTAAGAATCACTGTGGCTTGCAGAGGTCATACAGTAAGGTTTTTCGTAGAAACCTTAGAGCAGATTGAGTAATCCGGTCTAATACTTAAGCAGTGTAAAGACCAGATGGTCTTAAGGAGGAGGCAAATTTATCACAGTGGCTCTCCCTGTAGAATACATTTCTTACATCTTTCTAGACTATTTTGACTAATTTTACACCACTTATTGGTTGGCTAACTTTGCGCCAAAATATTGATGCAATTTTGGGACATTAAGCCACATTGTGGCAAAAAGACTGCCCAAACCGCATAATAAATGTGTCCCACTTTCTCAAAGAGAGCCCGAATTCTGGCAAGTTAAGCTTAGTAGATTCCCCCCAATGTAGCTGTACATGTATTAGCAATTATGTCTACTGTGTTCAGATAGTCAATAGAATTATATAATTTCAATGGTGGATTTGGGGTGACTAATACAGCCAGCAAGGTAAAGAATAAATAAGAGACACTGCTGAATTTCTGTAATAGAGTGTTTGCAGTTCATGGCCCTAGTCTTAGACATTCTGCCTCGGAGCTTCACGTTACACCTTTGAGTGTAGGGCTGGCCATACAATTACACTCATTCGATGACAGCGCTTTCTCTGGATTTGCACATGCACACTGTACTTGTTTGAGCATGCTTGTGTTTTGAATGGGGAGAGAGGAATAAGATGCTGTCAAGCACCTCTGTTAATAGCGCAACTTCCACTTACCATAACTATGAGAAATTATAAGTTTATATCAATATTCTTTCACGTTAAAAAACTTACTAAAGCCATACATAGATGTGACCAAACTGAATACTCCTGTCTCTATTGAGCTACAGCCATTATAGAATTGCTTTATGCAGAGATATTTGATATAAAAAATATAATTTATGATCTTTACATTCTAGTGGGAAAAGCTGCAGATGACATCAAGCGAACGGAGGAAGATCATGTGCTCGGTTACATTCCACATCATTGCAATCACCTGCGTTGTTTGGTCTTTGTATGTGCTAATTGACAGGACTGCAGAGGAGATCAAATTGGGACAAACCACTGGTAGGTTAACACTATTAAAGGGAGTGGTCAGCAATTTCCATCATGTCAACCCTGCCCCATAAATACATAGGTTAGGGTCACCTGAATCAAACAACATTTTCCCCTTGTGAATCGCTGCCTCTGTTGCCAAGAGGTCACTGTTTTTGTCAATATACAAATCAGCTCTTTGGAGCAATGAGGGTGTTGTCATTGCTCCAAAAAGCTTATTTGTATCTTGATAAAAATAGCAATTCACAATTCACCTTGAATAGGAGCAGACTGCACGTGCTCCCATCCGCTGCAGCAGCTTGTGGTGCCCAGAGGCTACCTGTGGATAGGTCATCAGTATGAAAAAAAACCCTTTAGGCTAAGGGGCCTCATGTAGCAGGCCACTGCAAAAAAAAGCATAGCAGGAAAAACCTCAGTGGCAATGCCTCAGTTTTTCACTCAGCGCTTTTCACAGAAAGTCCATAGAGGTTTCTTCTGCGGACTTTCTGCTTCCATTATACCTACAGGTAAACTACCGGAGTTTGTGGATGGGATTCCACTTTGCAGGGACTGTAAACAGCCGCTTTTTTTTTCCCGCGGCATTTATGCCACGTGGGGCCCCGGTCTCAAGAACTGCATGCTTTTTTAGATTGCAGTAATGGCTAGCACATTTTATTATGTATTCCTGCTGTAAGCCGATTCTCATTATATTGAACACAGCCTTAGGCGTTCCCTAGCATAGTGACTTTTTTTTTTTTTTTTTTAAGCTAGGAGCCGTAGATACACTCAGCAGATGCAATAGCTTTGGCTTAGCTTTTCCTATAAAGCATCTAATAGATGGTCTTACTTAAAAGGATTTGTGCTGGCAACAGATCCTCTTTAAAAGCATTTTTACATATACCACTGACACTACTAAATATTACACGGACCCTCCATCATATACTTACTTAACCCCTGCAGATCTCTCATCTGTAATCGACCATCGAGCAGATTGATGCAACTCAATCCATACTCTGCAGATTAAATTCCTAAATGGGATGTTGCATAGCCCTGCCCCCAACGAGCAAATCCCATCTCCACTTCTGGACCTGAAAATGCATGTTACTGTGGTTAACCACAAAATTACATTGCCTTGTGCCATTCTCAGTGGCCCAGGAAGCTGATTTAAAGAGCAAGTTTTTGAAACCCCCCAGACAACTACCCATATACCGCTATACAAAGACCAATAAAACCAGTAATACCACCATACAGTAACTGTAGTGGTCAGATAATACATTATATAGCGACAATATATTCCGCACCACTTTACTAGTTCTACATTACAAACTATACAGGAGAAGATAGCACTACATTGACAGAGGACAAAACCTTAGAAACAGCTCTCGCTAGGATTTAGAGAATCCTCCTGAAGAGCTATTTTGGGTATTGACTATATCATTACATGCATAGTAACAAGATCTATGTTTTTTTTTTCACCGTAGCCTTCTTTTTACCTTAAAGATTAATCAGAACAAAGTCTTTGGGGAGTGAGTAATATTGTGTTATTCACTCTGAGCTATTTTTGACTAAGGTAACCTTTACTATAAATAGTTTGGAGTGACTTTAAAGATATAGTCGTGCCTTCATGCATTGAGGAAGTCTGAAAGCCTTGTTTAAGTAGAGGAGTCTGCTGAATTACACAGAAACAGAAATAGTTTCAGATATTACGGACAGTACTAAGAGGGTGGATGACGGACATTAAGACCAAAGTGACGTTTCTCTCCAAACCATAGTTGTATATTATACAAAATATCCTGTCTGTGTAGTCAAGGTTTAATCTCATGGTCTTCTGGTCAGGTCATAATGATACAAATAGAAGTGCCTTAGTCAAGTACATGAATACTTACCATCTCTTTACCCTTTGAACAGGTATCCTGGAATGGCCCTTTTGGACTAAATTAGTTGTGGTAGCCATTGGCTTCACTGGAGGACTTTTGTTTATGTATGTGCAATGTAAGGTCTACGTCCAGCTATGGAAGAGACTAAAGGCGTACAACAGAGTCATCTATGTGCAGAACTGTCCCGAAACTTGTAAAAAGAAAACATTTGAGAAAACGACTGTAATAATTGAGCCAAATCTGGAGAGCAAAGAAGCTCTTGGCATCCATCACTCAGACACAAACTCTTCTTACTACACAGAACCCGAAGACTGCGGAGCAGCTATTCTCCAAGTGTAAAGACTGGATTCCTACTGGACTCTTTCAGGAGATGACCATTTACCGACTGCAGGCAGCAGTAGATTTAATGTCCTGAAATATTTCACTTTTTTGTTTTGTCCGTTGCTACTATAAGCAAGGTTTATACCCCTCTTAGAAGAACAAAAAGGAATAACCTGCATATTCAGGTGCACGATCAACTATAGGAATATTCTCGACTCCATAGAAAACTATTTTTTTTTTCCTCGAATAAAGTACAAACTATTTATGGCTTCTTCACTCTACCTCGTGGTAAAGTGAGTGAATGAGGTTCACAGCGTCTCCGAGAAGGACGCAGCAGAAAAGATAGGACATTCTTAGCACATCCACTGCTCTTACTGCCAATGACATCTTTTTTTGGCTCTCGCTTTTTAGAATCCTGCTTTACTGAAGAGTCACAAGAGCATCTAGCACTTTTTTGTGTAAAATGATTTTGTAATATCTTTATTGACTTCAAAAACAATTTCATTACAAAACAGAGAATGTGCTCTGTCATTTCTAGTATAATTAATGTGCAACCTCTTGCCTTACATAATGTATATACAAGAAAAAAAAAAAGTTTTCTTCACAACTTTATCATTTTACACATGACGATAACAAATTTTGCCTTGTTATTTCAGGAAAATGCATCTGTAAGTAGTTGGGAATTAACATTTTTTCTACCACATGTATTCAAGACCTTTTTTTACCAATGAAAATGCACAAAATTGGTAGATCTTTGAATTTCTCGTGTAATATTGAATAAAAATGTAGACCTTTTATTACGTTGTTATTTTTTGTATATCTGATTTTTTTTTTGTGTCAAACATTGTCTTTACACAAATACGATGTTACATTTTACTATGTAATTCTCTTACAAGTATCACATTGGATTGTAAGACGTACCCTAGTGAGAAAAAGGGAAAGATTTCAGACTTCAATGGGAACCACCATAGAAAGACGAAGTACAGAGATCAGTCCCCACCACTCAGCAAATTACCTTCTATCCTATGGATAGGGGTAACTTTGTGTTACTAGAATACCCCTTTAATTCCAAGCCTTCTTTATGGTCTAAAATAGTTAAGGGCTTATTGCCTGAATCCATAGTAAATTAAGATAGTGCAAGGGTTCGTTCCTGGTGTTCACTTGTTAACTCAACTCTTTAAGCTCCATCATATTCTTATTGTGTTTAACTATTTCTCACTACCGTCATAGGGATCACTGTAATTCGGGACAAGGATGAAGAATTGACTGAACGTGAAGTTTATTTCCAGAGGGTGTAGGTTCCATATCAAACACATTTTACGACTAAGGCCCCATGCTGCAGAAAAAAAAAAAACTGTTTTACAGTACCAGCAAAGCGAATGTCAGTGTCTAGTCGTATCCACAATAGTAAGTCAGGGCCAGAGTGTTATTGCTGCATTTTGTTGGGGCCTTGGCCTGAAGGAACAAGGAACTAGTGAGCCCCATGTGTCCATTCCCAACCAACACAATCTACTTTGAGTTCCATGAAGATGAAAGCAGCCATCTCTGTTGAGGTCTACAAGACTTACAGAAAAAGCTAAGTAAGCCACACTTGTTTCTTTGCATAACCCTTAAAAACTTAGGTGGATGAGACCCACCAGTAAGTGTGGTTACCTTTCTATTAAAGAACGTGAAGGCAAGGAATTGGTAACAGATACCACTCCCCTCTGCTTAGCTAATGGTCCTGTACCTATCACACATTTATGGTATACACCAACATTTTTTTGACAAAAAGACACGGACCACACATCCCAGCATTATACATTGATCTTATGCTTCTCAACAAAAATCTACAAAACTAAACACGGATGTTCTTAGTATACATATTGACCTCTATATAGTGGGTCCCCTACTCTACTGGGTGCAGCACTGCACATCAACCACCACCACTACAACACAGCGCCCACAGGGGAGCAGCCCAGCAACACTCCTGCCGCCAGGCTAAGCCCCCAGGCTCAGGGCCACATCACCCCACAGCAATGGCAGACACCTCAGCATGTGAACAGATCTCAAAAAAATTCACCTTACTATGTGGTCTCAGTCAATGGACCCCTTAATGAAAAGCACCTGGTCAGAAGACATTTTACATACATTTATGATATATCCCATGGATATATTGAAATACTTAAATGATCACTGACTCTTGAGTGAACTTCGCATAAATCTTTGGTATCAGCAAACGTTGCAATATATATTATCAGTGCCGCTCTCTCTTCACATTTGGCTCTTTTCCTGCATCTCCCACCCATACTAAACAGACATTCTCCCTGAAATCTATGCTCAATTAAATTTTGCTTTACCAACCTCACAGAGGTTAGAGTCAGGTTACAGCTCACAGTAGAAGTCTATGGAGAAGGCAGGGGTGCTGAGTGAGAGGGGATAGACAGGCTTTTGGAGAAGAGCATTTTTTTATTCACATCAAAACAGGTAAGTACTTTTCTAAAATGTCCTATCTGGTCCTGCTTCAGAGTATGAGAGTCACAGGCAGCGACGCAAGTATTGCCATAGCAGCTGCCACGGGGCCCGTTACCTGCTGGGGTTACTCCATTTAAAAAAAAAAACAACCAACCAACCGGTAGGGGCCTGCCGGGCCCCGTGGCAGCTGCTACGGTGGTACTTACATCCCTGCCTGTGACTCTCATACTCTGAAGGACCATACAGGACATTTTAGAAAAGTACTGACCTGTTTTGATGTGAATAAAACACTACTCTTCTCCAAAAGCCTGCCTCTCCCCTCTCACTCAGCACCCCTAACGGGCCCTACTTACTGACCAATCTTTGGCCCGAAGCAAGAGTAGTTGTTGGGTGAACCCCAACAAATACTGCTATTATTATATTCTAGGGTCTCTTCAGACCCTCAGAGTATAAATGACTGGAGGCCCAGGGGAGGTGAGCGAACATAAAAACCAGTGTTACTCATCTCTCTAGCGTTACTCCATGCTGTCTTTGGCCTCTGTAGCGACATCACGTGGGTCAGGCTGGCATAAACCACACTTGTGACGTCATTGAAGAGGGACAAAAACAGCGGGAGTTGCGCAGGGAACGTGAGTAACAGTGGTTTTCATGTTTTTCACCTCCCCTGAGCCTCCAATAGTTATACTCTGTATAATGTTTGTGGGTGGTGTACCCCAAAAACTTCAGGTTCTGCCAAATCCAAAATTTTTGCAACACACACTGTAGGGGCCATGATGTGACATTATACTGTGAGGAAATGGGGTGTTACACTGTGTGGAGGCCAGGAAAGGGGGCGAAATGGTCACAGGAACTCTAAAATTTGTGTGTGCAGTGTAGTGTAAATAGCAGCTAGTCTCCACCCACCAGCATTAAATAATACAGAATACAAGTAATGTAATGGGCAAAAATAATATTATTCCACATGTACACATACACACACACACACACACACACACACACACACACACACACACACTGGGGCAGATAATCCTGGTGCAATTTATTAGTTTATGGTGTAATTTGCAATTGTACAAAGCTAATGCTGCTCATGTCTTCCTGTAGAAATGGCCTGTGCTAGATGGCTTTTTCAGACTGACAAAGTCTGCTGCATAACATCATAATACACACATCACATGCTACAGTGTTTATCCAAAATATGAGAATGTATTTTAATCAATAGTGAACATGAAAAAGTCTGTTCTGCAGCAGCTGTAGGATTTGCAGCGGTCCTTCAAGTTACAGTGGCCTCAATTTCATATAGCGCTCTTTTCTGAAGTTCAAATTGGACCTAAAAGGTACTTAAGTATTCATCAGAAGCTGAAACATCTGCAGGATTATTATTTATATAGCACCATTAATTCCATGGTGCTTTACATACGGTACACAAGATATACAAAACAAATATAATACTAACAGTGACCAACTGGCACAGTGGGATAGAGGGCCCTGCCCGCAAGGGCTTACAATCTATGAATCTTGCTAGGCAGTCTGTTCTCTGAATGTATAAGCCTCCATAATTCAAACAAGTCTTGATCCTGTCAGTTTCTCGGCTGCCAATAGCCCCATTAGGGCTGCAGCACATTTTGTACTTCTGTCTGAGGCAGAGACGTGTACAGTACTGAGCACTCGACCCTCACCCATTTATTACTACTAGTAGTAGTCTCTTTACATGTACCTCTGCCAGGAGTAACTGTAAAGTAGCAAATAAATGAGAAAAGTTCAGGTGAACATAATATAGTAGATCCAGGGACATTTCATTGCAAGTCCAGGATATGATGCAGCTAAAAAGATCTCTGAGACAGAAATCTGAGCAAAACCAGGAAAGCTGCTAGTTAGAAGTACATAGACTCTCCCTACACTCACTGAGTAAGGTACCAGGAAAGCAGTGAGGAAACATCTAGAGGCTGTGAAGAAACACCACCCCTTCCAATCTTGAACCTGCTGGTTTTTAAGAATTTCCCTAATTCCAAGTAACATGGAGTGAACAGCAAACTAGCAAGAAGGGAGACACCTAGTGACAGGCAGAAAACAGTAACACTATTTAATAAAGTACATTACTGTTTGGTCAAGAATCACATGTGCTAAATGAGACCAAGTTCTCTGAAGAATTCATGACCATTTAAAGTACAATGCTTGGCTGGAGGTTCCAACAAATGATCATGGTCAATCACAGGTAAAAACCCTGTATTATTTAACTGCATGCACTGATCGGCTGGCTGATAGCGCCTCTCTACAGTACACTGCATTACTATGTTATGTATTTTTCTTTACTAGTGCCAGGATAAGCAGCTACATTTTTGAGTACTCTGTGTATACTTTCTAGGACCCTTAAAGGAAATCTGTGAGGGCAATGTGAGACACTAAACCACCCACACGGCCATATGGACCTGGGGTTTAGTGTCCCAAATCACTCTGTTATAACGCAATCCATGGTCGCATTAAAAATAAAAAACCTTTATACTCACCCTGCCGCTGTACTCCCTGTGCCTGCGCAGTTCTTCAATGAAGCCAGAGGAGTACACCTCGGCTTCAGTGCGCATGCCCCGCAATTACTCAGTGAAGGCGGGGGTCCATCTTTGGCTTCACTGAAGAACAGCGCAGACGCCGGGAGGCGTGCCTCATGAATAAGCTGGACTGTTCTCGCCAAACAGCGTCGATCGGACCCTTCTCTAGGCAAGTATAAAGGTTTTTTATTTTTAATGTGCCTGCAGGTTGCATTACACCAGGGTGATCTGGGAAATAAAACCCCAGGTCTATAAGGTCCTGTGGGTGGTTTAGTGTCCCAGATTGACCTGACAGATTCCCTTTAAAGTTCAGTCACCATGATATAAAGATATATATACAGTTTCTAGTAACTTTCTAATGTTTCTGTGCTATATATTGGTCATCTGATGCTTTTTCTTTATACTTCATTTTTTTTTAAATATTTTTGGTGACATTTTGGAGTCTTTAGATCTAATTACTAGTTTACCAGAGCGTTATAGTCTGAAGTTACAGTGGTTTAACTTACAATTGTCATCCTCGATCCAATTATTATTGTAACATGAGCAACTGCTGTTATTAGGAAATTACCACCGACTGTAAATCTAAAGAATAATCGCTACCTTGGTGCCCTGGTCATGGAACTCCTCTGTGATGTTTGATATTCTTTTCATTAACAATAGGTTATGGCATTATTCTTTATATATCCTTTAGCATGGCTTCAATGGGAACTTGACTTATTATTATAAGGAGTGGCTAAATAAACTACTCACCAATCCTTCTCTCTACATCTCAATAGAAATGGACACGTCTGTTTCATCATTTACTTCCTGAAATCGAAAAGAGAAATAATTGTTATTAAAGTCACAAATAAACATCAGTACTGGGCATGTGAAATGAAGAGTGTCGTGATTTAAGTCTCTTTAGAAATATAGATCATATACACCAAGGAGCCTTAACAGTAAAACATAATATTGTGTTCCACACAACTACACAAGCTGCAATGCACTGCACGTTCTTTTTTTTAAACTTGAGTTTATTAACAGGTTTTTCCAACAATAGTTATAAAGCAAACAAAAACACAAAGGAGAAGGGAAGGTAGGAGATGAATCAACGTTTCGACCAGTCCATCAGGAGGGGTGACACAGCCAGTCCTCCCTTTCTCATGTCAGGAACATCCAAAAGAAGAATAAAGTAGAGAAGCAGAAACAAGTTCATCGAACAGCAAGGATGTAAAAGAATTTATGATCAGCAACTATCAGCCCTTCCCTATAGTCTATTACTCCTCCAGGGCTTAGCGACAGATCTAACAGGCGGAAGGCAGGAACAGTAAGAAATTCAATAGAGGGGAGAATGAGGACACATGGATTGGTATATGCTTCACAGTGCCCCCCCACACAGTATTAGGCGCTTCACAGTGTCCCCCACACAGTATTAGGCGCTTCAGTGTCCCCCCCACACAGTATTAGGCGCTTCACAGTGTCCCCCACACAGTATAAGGCGCTTCAGTGTCCCCCCCACACAGTAGTATATGCTTCACATTGCCCCCCCACACAGTATTAGGCGCTTCAGTGTCCCCCCCACACAGTATTAGGCGCTTCACAGTGCCCCCCACACAGTATTAGGTGCTTCAGTGTCCCCCCCACACAGTATTAGGCGCTTCACAGTGTCCCCCACATAGTAGTATATGCTTCACAGTGCCCCCCCACACAGTAGTATATGCTTCACAGTGCCCCCCACACAGTATTAGGCGCTTCACAGTGTCTCCCACACAGTATTAGGTGCTTTAGTGTCCCCCACACAGTAGTATATGCTTCACAGTGCCCCCCCCACACAGTAGTACAGTGCTGGCCAAAAGTATTGGCACCCCTGCAATTCTGTCAGATAATACTCAATTTCTTCCAGAAAATGATTGCAATCACAAATGCTTTGGTAATAATATCTTCATTTAATTTGTCTTCAATGGAAAACCACAAAAAGAATTGTCAAAAAGCCAAATTGGATATAATTCCACACCAAACATAAAAAGGGGGGTGGACAAAAGTATTGACACCCTTTGAAAAATCATGTGATGCTTCTCTAATTTGTGTAATTAACAGCACCTGTTATGTGCCACAGGTAAGTAACAGGTGGTGGCAATAACTAAATCACACTTGCAGCCAGTTGAAATGGATTAAAGTTGACTCAACCTCTGTCCTGTGTCCTTGTGTGTAACACATTGAGCATGGAGAAAAGAAAGAAGACCAAAGAACTGTCTGAGGACTTGAGAAGCAAAATTGTGAGAGGAAGCATGAGCAATCTCAAGGCTACAAGTCCATCTCCAAAGACCTGAATGTTCCTGTGTCTACCGTGCGCAGTGTCATCAAGAAGTTTAAAGCCCATGGCACTGTGGCTAACCTCCCTAGATGTGGACGGAAAAGAAAAATTGACGAGAGGTTTCAACGAAAGATTGTGCGGATGGTGGCTAAAGAACCTCGACTAACATCCAAACAAGTTCTAGCTGCCCTGCAGTCCGAGGGTACAACAGTGTCAACCCGTACTATCCGTCGGCGTCTGAATAAAAAGGGACTCTATGGTAGGATACCCAGGAAGACCCCACTTCTGACCCAGAGACATAAAAAAGCCAGGCTGGAGTTTGCCAAAACTTACCTGAGAAAGCCAAAAACTTTTTGGAAGAATGTTCTCTGGTCAGATGAGACAAAAGTAGAGCTTTTTGGGAAAAGGCATCAACATAGAGTTTACAGGAAAAAAAAAGAGGCCTTCAAAGAAAAGAACACGGTCCCTACAGTCAAACATGACGGAGGTTCCCTGATGTTTTGGGGTTGCTTTGCTGCCTCTGGCACTGGACTGTTTGACCGTGTGCATGGCATTATGAAGTCTGAAGACTACCAAGAAATTTTGCAGCATAATGTAGGGCCCAGTGTGAGAAAGCTGGGTCTCCCTCAGAGGTCATGGGTCTTCCAGCAGGACAATGACCCAAAACACACTTCAAAAAGCACTGGAAAATGGTTTGAGAGAAAGCACTGGAGACTTCTAAAGTGGCCAGCAATGAGTCCAGACCTGAATCCCATAGAACACCTGCGGAGAGATCTGAAAATAGCAGTTTGGAGAAGGCACCCTTCAAATCTCAGGGACCTGGAGAAATTTGCCAAAGAAGAATGGTCTAAAATTCCAGCAGAGCATTGTAAGAAACTCATTGATGGTTAGCGGAGGCGGTTGTTCGCAGCTATTTTGTCTAAAGGTTGTGCTACCAAGTATTAGGCTGAGGGTGCCAATACTTTTGTCAGACCCATTTTTGGAGTTTTGTGTAAAATGATCAATGATTTGACTTTTTTCATTCTCTGTTTTTTTTTTTTTTTTTAATTTAAATAAAAAAAAAAATGATAATTTTTATAAAAAATTAGTGTATTGAATCATTTTTTTTTGGAAGTGGTTTTGTTTTTTATGGAAGGGGTGGGGGGGGGTTTTCTTTGTTTCCCCCCCCCCCCCCCCACATTTTGGGGCTCTTTGGCCCCCCCACAGTTTTAGGCGCTTCACAGTGTCCCCCACACAGTAGTATATGCTTCACAGTGCCCCCCCACACAGTAGTATATGCTTCACAGTGCCCCCCCCCCCACACAGTATTAGGCGCTTCAGTGTCCCCCACACACAGTATTAGGCGCTTCACAGTGTCCTCACACAGTAGTATATGCTTCACAGTGCCCCCCCACACAATATTAGGCGCTTCAGTGTCCCCCCCACACAGTATTAGGCGCTTCACAGTGTCCCCCACAGTAGTAAATGCTTCACAGTGCCCCCCCACACAGTAGTATATGCTTCACAGTGCCCCCCACACAGTAGTATATGCTTCACAGTGCCCCCCCACAATATTAGGCGCTTCAGTGTCCCCCCCCACCACAGTATTAGGCGCTTCACAGTGTCCCCCACACAGTGGTATATGCTTCACAGTGCCCCCCCCCACACAGTATTAGGCGCTTCAGTGTCCCCCCCACACAGTATTAGGCGCTTCACAGTGTCCCCCACACAGTAGTATATGCTACACAGTGCCCCCGCACACAGTAGTAGGCGCTTCAGTGTCCCCCCACACAGTATTAGGCGCGTCACAGTGTCCCCCCCCACACAGTATTAGGCACTTCACAGTGTCCCCCACACAGTAGTATATGCTACACAGTGTCCCCCCACACAGTACTATATGCTTCACAGTGCCCCCCACACAGTAGTAGGCGCTTCAGTGTCCCCCCCACACAGTATTAGGCGCTTCACAGTGCCCCCACACAGTATTAGGCGCGTCACACTGTCCCCCACACAGTATTAGGCGCTTCACAGTGCCCCCCCACACAGTAGTATATGCTTCACAGTGCCCCCCACACAGTAGTATATGCTTCACAGTACCCCCCCCCCCCCACACACACAGTATCAGGCGCTTCACAGTGTCCCCCACACAGTATCAGGCGCTTCACAGTGCCCCCACACACAGTAGTATATGCTTCACAATGCCCCCCCAGATATGTAGTATATGCTTCACAGTGCCCCCCACACAGTAGTATATGCTTCACAGTGCCCCCCCACACATGTTTTGGGCCCCCCCCCCCCCCCCCCACACGGTAGTATATGCTTCACAGTGCCCCCCCACACAGTATTAGGCGCGTCACAGTGTCCCCCCCCACACAGTATTAGGCGCTTCACAGTGCCCCCCCACACGGTAGTATATGCTTCTCAGTGCCCCCCCACACAGTAGTATATGCTTCACAGTGTCCCCCACACATTAGTATATGCTTCACAGTGTCCCCCCCACACAGTAGTATATGCTTCACAGTGCCCCCCCACACAATATTAGGCACTTCACAGTGTTCCCCACACAATATTAGGCGCTTCACAGTGTCCCCCCACACAGTATTAGGCGCTTCACAGTGCCCCCCACACAGTAGTATATGCTTCACAGTGCCCCCCACACAGTATTAGGCGCTTCACAGTGTCCCCCACACAGTAGTATATGCTTCACAGTGCCCCCCACACAGTAGTATATGCTTCACAGTACCCCCCCCCCCCCACACACACAGTATCAGGCGCTTCACAGTGTCCCCCACACAGTATCAGGCGCTTCACAGTGCCCCCACACACAGTAGTATATGCTTCACAATGCCCCCCCAGATATGTAGTATATGCTTCACAGTGCCCCCCCACACAGTAGTATATGCTTCACAGTGCCCCCCCACACAGTATTAGGCGCTTCACAGTACCCCCCCACACGGTAGTATATGCTTCACAGTGCCCCCCCACACAGTATTAGGCGCGTCACAGTGTCCCCCCCCCACACAGTATTAGGCGCTTCACAGTGCCCCCCCACACGGTAGTATATGCTTCTCAGTGCCCCCCCACACAGTAGTATATGCTTCACAGTGTCCCCCACACATTAGTATATGCTTCACAGTGTCCCCCCCACACAGTAGTATATGCTTCACAGTGCCCCCCCACACAATATTAGGCACTTCACAGTGTTCCCCACACAATATTAGGCGCTTCACAGTGTCCCCCACACAGTATTAGGCGCTTCACAGTGCCCCCCACACAGTAGTATATGCTTCACAGTGCCCCCCCCACACAGTATTAGGCGCTTCACAGTGTCCCCCACACAGTAGTATATGCTTCACAGTGCCCCCCCCACACAGTATTAGGCGATTCAGTGTCCCCCCCACACAGTATTAGGCGCTTCACAGTGTACCCCACACAGTAGTATATGCTACACAGTGCCCCCCCACACAGTACTATATGCTTCACAGTGCCCCCCCACACAGTAGTAGGCGCTTCAGTGTCCCCCCCACACAGTATTAGGCGCTTCACAGTGTCCCCCACACAGTAGTATATGCTTCACAGTGCCCCCCCCACACAATATTAGGCGCTTCACAGTGTACCCCACACAGTAGTATATGCTTCACAGTGCCCCCCCACACAGTAGTATATGCTTCACAGTGCCCCCCCACACAATATTAGGCACTTCACAGTGTTCCCCCACACAATATTAGGCGCTTCACAGTGTCCCCCACACAGTATAAGGCGCTTCACAGTGCCCCCCACACAGTAGATTATGCTTCACAGTGCCCCCTCACACAGTATTAGGCGCTTCAGTGTCCCCCCACACAGTAGTATATGCTTCACAGTGCCCCCCCCCCACAATATTAGGCGCTTCACAGTGTCCCCCACACAGTATTAGGAGCTTCACAGTGCCCCCCACACAGTAGTATATGCTTCACAGTGCCCCCCAACACAGTATTAGGCCCTTCACAGTGTCCCCCACACAGTGGTATATGCTTCACAGTGCCCCCCCCCCCACACAGTATTAGGCGCTTCAGTGTCCCCCCCACACAGTATTAGGCGCTTCACAGTGTCCCCCACACAGTAGTATATGCTACACAGTGCCCCCCCACACAGTACTATATGCTTCACAGTGCCCCCGCACACAGTAGTAGGCGCATCACAGTGTCCCCCCACACACAGTATTAGGCGCTTCACAATGTCCCCCACACAGTAGTATATGCTTCACAGTGTCCCCACACAGTATTAGGCGCGTCACACTGTCCCCCACACAGTATTAGGCGCTTCACAGTACCCCCCACACAGTAGTATATGCTTCACAGTGCCCCCCCACACAGTATTAGGCGCGTCACAGTGTCCCCCCCACACAGTATTAGGCGCGTCACAGTGTCCCCCCCCCCACACATTATTAAGCGCTTCACAGTGCCCCCCCACACGGTAGTATATGCTTCACAGTGCCCCCCCACACAGTATTAGGCGCTTCACAGTGTCCCCCACACAGTAGTATATGCTTCACAGTGTCCCCCACACATTAGTATATGCTTCACAGTGTCCCCCCACACAGTATTAGGCACTTCACAGTGTCCCCCACACAGTATTAGGCGCTTCACAGTGTCCCCCACACAATATTAGGCGCTTCACAGTGTCCCCCACACAGTATTAGGCGCTTCACAGTGCCCCCCACACAGTAGTATATGCTTCACAGTGCCCCCCCACACAGTATTAGGCGCTTCACAGTGTCCCCCACACAGTAGTATATGCTTCACAGTGCCCCCCCCCACACAGTATTAGGCGATTCAGTGCCCCCCCCCCACACAGTATTAGGCGCTTCACAGTGTCCCCCACACAGTAGTATATGCTACACAGTGCCCCCCCACACAGTACTATATGCTTCACAGTGCCCCCCCACACAGTAGTAGGCGCTACAGTGTCCCCCCCACACAGTATTAGGCGCTTCATAGTGTCCCCTACACAGTAGTATATGCTTCACAGTGCCCCCCCACACAATATTAGGCGCTTCACAGTGTACCCCACACAGTAGTATATGCTTCACAGTGCCCCCCCACACAATATTAGGCTCTTCACAGTGTCCCCCACACAGTATTAGGAGCTTCACAGTGCCCCCCACACAGTAGTATATGCTTCACAGTGCCCCCCCCACACAATATTAGGCGCTTCACAGTGTCCCCCACACTGTATTAGGCGCTTCACAGTGCCCCCCACACAGTATTAGGCGCTTCACAGTGTCCCCCCCACACAGTAGTATGTGCTTCACAGTCACCCCCACACAGTAGTATGTGCTTCACAGTGCCCCCCCCACACAGTATTAGGCGCTTCACAGTGCCCCCCCACACAGTAGTATATGCTTCACAGTACGCCCCCCCACACAGTATCAGGCGCTTCACAGTGTCCCCCACACAGTATCAGGCGCTTCACAGTGCCCCCACACACAGTAGTATATGCTTCACAATGCCCCCCCAGATATGTAGTATATGCTTCACAGTGCCCCCCCACACAGTATTAGGCGCGTCACAGTGTCCCCCCCCACCACACAGTATTAGGCGTTTCACAGTGCCCCCCCACACGGTAGTATATGCTTCACAGTGCCCCCCCATACAGTATTAGGCGCTTCACAGTGTCCCCCACACAGTAGTATATGCTTCACAGTGTCCCCCACACAGTATCAGGCGCTTCACAGTGCCCCCACACACAGTAGTATATGCTTCACAATGCCCCCCCAGATATGTAGTATATGCTTCACAGTGCCCCCCCACACAGTATTAGGCGCGTCACAGTGTCCCCCCCCCCCACACAGTATTAGGCGTTTCACAGTGCCCCCCCACACGGTAGTATATGCTTCACAGTGCCCCCCCATACAGTATTAGGCGCTTCACAGTGTCCCCCACACATTAGTATATGCTTCACAGTGTCCCCCCCACACAGTAGTATATGCTTCACAGTGCCCCCACACACAATATTAGGCGCTTCACAGTGTCCCCCACACAGTATTAGACGCTTCACAGTGCCCCCCCACACAGCAGTATATGCTTCACAGTGCCCCCCCCCCCCCGCACAGTATTAGGCGCTTCACAGTGCCCCCCACACACAGTATTAGGCGATTCAGTGTCCCCCCCACACAGTATTAGGTGCTTCACAGTGTCCCCCACACAGTAGTATATGCTACACAGTGGCCCCCCACACAGTACTATATGCTTCACAGTGCCCCCCCCACACAGTAGTAGGCGCTTCAGTGTCCCTCCCACACAGTATTAGGCGCTTCACAGTGTCCCCCACACAGTAGTATATGCTTCACAGTGCCCCCCCCCCACACAGTATTAGGCGCTTCACAGTGTACCCCACACAGTAGTATATGCTTCACAGTGCCCCCCCACACAATATTAGGCGCTTCACAGTGTCCCCCACACAGTATTAGGCGCTTCACAGTGCCCCCCACACAGTAGTATATACTTCACAGTGCCCCCTCACACAGTATTAGGCGCTTCACAGTGTCCCCCACACAGTAGTATATGCTTCACAGTGCCCCCCCCCCACACAATATTAGGTGCTTCACAGTGTCCCCCACACAGTATTAGGCGCTTCACAGTGCCCCCCACACAGTAGTATATGCTTCACAGTGCCCCCCCACACAGTAGTATATGCTTCAGAGTGCCCCCCCCACACAGTATTAGGCGCTTCAGTGTCCCCCCCCCCACAGTATTAGGCGCTTCAGTGTCCCCCCCCACACAGTATTAGGCGCTTCACAGTGTCCCCCCCACACAGTATTAGGCGCTTCACAGTGTCCCCCACACACAGTATTAGGCGCTTCACAGTGTCCCCCCACACAGTAGTATATGCTTCACAGTGTCCCCCCACACAGTAGTATATGCTTCACAATAAGCCCCCCACACAGTAGTATATGCTTCACAGTGTCCCCCACACAGTAGTATATGCTTCTCAGTGCCCCCCACACAGTATTAGGCGCTTCAGTGTCCCCCCACACAGTATTAGGCGCTTCACAGTGTCCCCCACACAGTAGTATATGCTTCGCAGTGCCCCCCACACAGTATTAGGCGCTTCACAGTGTCCCCCACACAGTAGTATATGCTTCACAGTGCCCCCCCACACAGTAGTATATGCTTCACAGTGCCCCCCCACACAGTATTAGGTACTTCACAGTGTCCCCCACACAGTAGTATATGCTTCACAGTGTCCCCCACACAGTATTAGGTGCTTCATTGTCCCCTACACAGTAGTATATGCTTCACAGTGTCCCCCACACAGTAGTATATGCTTCACAATGCCCCCCCCCACACAGTAGTAGGCGCTTCAGTGTCTCCCCCACACAGTATTAGGCGCTTCACAGTGTCCCCCACACAGTAGTATATGCTTCACAGTGCCCCCCCCCACACAGTATTAGGCGCTTCACAGTGTACCCCACACAGTAGTATATGCTTCACAGTGCCCCCGCACACAATATTAGGCGCTTCACAGTGTCCCCCACACAGTATTAGGCGCTTCACAGTGCCCCCCACACAGTAGTATATACTTCACAGTGCCCCCTCACACAGTATTAGGCGCTTCACAGTGTCCCCCACACAGTAGTATATGCTTCACAGTGCCCCCCCCCACACAATATTAGGCGCTTCACAGTGTCCCCCACACAGTATTAGGCGCTTCACAGTGCCCCCCACACAGTAGTATATGCTTCACAGTGCCCCCACACAGTATTAGGCGCGTCACAGTGTCCCCCACACATTAGTATATGCCTCACAGTGCCCCCCACACAGTAGTATATGCTTCACAGTGCCCCCCCCCACACAGTATTAGGCGCTTCACAGTGTCCCCCTCACACAGTAGTATGTGCTTCACAGTGTCCCCCACACAGTAGTATGTGCTTCACAGTGCCCCCCCCACACAGTATTAGGCGCTTCACAGTGTCCCCCACACAGTAGAATATGCTTCACAGTGCCCCCCCACACAGTAGTATATGCTTCACAGTGCCCCCCCACACAGTAGTATATGCTTCACAGTACCCCCCCCCCCACACACAGTATCAGGCGCTTCACAGTGTCCCCCACACAGTATCAGGCGCTTCACAGTACCCCCACAAACAGTAGTATATGCTTCACAATGCCCCCCCAGATATGTAGTATATGCTTCACAGTGCCCCCCACACAGTAGTATATGCTTCACACTGCCCCCCCACACAGTAGTATATACTTCACAGTGCCCCCCCACACAGTAGTATATGCTTCACAGTGTCCCCCACACAGTATTAGACGCTTCAGTGTCCCCACACAGTAGTATATGCTTCAGTGTTCCCCCCACACAGTAGTATATGCTTCACAATGCCCCCCCACACAGTAGTATATGCTTCACAATGCCCCCCCACACAGTAGTATATACTTCACAGTGCGCCCCCACACAGTAGTATATGCTTCACAGTGCCCCCCCACACAGTATTAGGCGCTTCACAGTGTCCCCCACACAGTATTAGGCGCTTCAGTGTCCCCCACACAGTAGTATATGCTTCACAGTGCCCCCCCACACAGTAGTATATGCTTCACAGTGCCCCCCCCCCCACACAGTATTAGGCGCTTCACAGTGTCCCCCACACAGTAGTATATGCTTCACAGTGCCCCCCACACAGTATTAGGCGCTTCACAGTGTCCCCCACACAGTATTAGGTGCTTCATTGTCCCCCACACAGTAGTATATGCTTCAAAGTGCCCCCCCACACAGTATTAGGCGCTTCACAGTGTCCCCCACACAGTAGTATATGCTTCACAGTGCCCCCCCACACAGTATTAGGCGCTTCAGTTTCCTCCCCACACAGTATTAGGCGCTTCACAGTGTCCCCCACACAGTATTAGGCGCTTCACAGTGTCCCCCCCCACACAGTATTAGGCGCTTCACAGTGTCCCCCCCACACAGTATTAGGCGCTTCACAGTGTACCCCACACACAGTATTAGGCGCTTCAGTGTCCCCCCCACACAGTATTAGGCGCTTCAGTGTCCCCCACACAGTAGTATATGCTTCACAGTGCCCCCCACACAGTATTAGGCGCTTCACAGTGTCCCCCTCACAGTATTAGGTGCTTCACAGTGTCCCCCCCACCACAGTATTAGGCGCTTGACAGTGTCCCCCACACAGTAGTATATGCTTCACAGTGCCCCCCCACACAGTAGTATATGCTTCAGAGTGCCGCCCACACAGTATTAGGCGCTTCAGTGTCCCCCCACACAGTATTAGGCGCTTCACAGTGTCCCCCCACACAGTATTAGGCGCTTCAGTGTCCCCCACACAGTAGTATATGCTTCACAATAAGCCCCCCCACACAGTACTATATGCTTCACAGTGTCCCTCAACACAGAAGTATATGCTTCACAGTGCCCCCCACACAGTATTAGGCGCTTCACAGTGTCCCCCTCACAGTATTAGGCGCTTCACAGTGTCCCCCCACCACAGTATTAGGCGCTTGACAGTGTCCCCCACACAGTAGTATATGCTTCACAGTGCCCTCCCACACAGTAGTATATACTTCACAGTGCGCCCCCACACAGTAGTATATGCTTCACCGTGCCCCCCCACACAGTATTAGGCGCTTCACAGTGTCCCCCACACAGTATTAGGCGCTTCAGTGTCCCCCACACAGTAGTATATGCTTCACAGTGCCCCCCACAGTATTAGGCGCTTCAGTGTCCCCCCACACAGTAGTATATGCTTCACAGTGTCCCCCACACAGTAGTATATGCTTCACAGTGCCCCCCCCACACAGTAGTATATGCTTCACAGTGCCCCCCCACACAGTATTAGGCGCTTCACAGTGTCCCCCACACAGTAGTATATGCTTCACAGTGCCCCCCCCCACACAGTATTAGGCGCTTCACAGTGTCCCCCACACAGTATTAGGCGCTTCGCAGTGTCCCCCCTCACACAGTATTAGGCGCTTCAGTGTCCCCCCCACACAGTATTAGGCGCTTCACCGTGTCCCCCACACAGTAGTATATGCTTCACAGTGCCCCCCACACAGTATTAGGCGCTTCACAGTGTCCCCCTCACAGTATTAGGCGCTTCACAGTGTCCCCACCACCACAGTATTAGGCGCTTGACAGTGTCCCCCACACAGTAGTATATGCTTCACAGTGCCCCCCCACACAGTATTAGGCGCTTCAGTGTCCCCCCACACAGTATTAGGCGCTTCACGGTGTCCCCCCATACAGTATTAGGCGCTTCAGTGTCCCCCACACAGTAGTATATGCTTCACAATAAGCCCCCCCACACAGTAGTATATGCTTCACAGTGTCCCTCAACACAGTAGTATATGCTTCACAGTGCCCCCCACACAGTATTAGGCGCTTCACAGTGTCCCCCTCACAGTATTAGGCGCTTCACAGTATCCCCCCCACCACAGTATTAGGCGCTTGACAGTGTCCCCCACACAGTAGTATATGCTTCACAGTGCCCCCCCACACAGTAGTATATGCTTCAGAGTGCCCCCCCCACACAGTATTAGGCGCTTCAGTGTCCCCCCCCCACAGTATTAAGCGCTTCAGTGTCCCCCACCCCCCACACAGTATTAGGCGCTTCA
This sequence comes from Leptodactylus fallax, assembly GCA_947044405.1. NCBI lineage: Eukaryota > Metazoa > Chordata > Amphibia > Anura > Leptodactylidae > Leptodactylus > Leptodactylus fallax. The sequence goes on along the minus strand of CAMRHE010000005.1, from coordinate 2,497,201 downwards.
CAGTGTCCCCCCCACACAGTATTAGGCGCTTCACAGTGTCCCCCCACACAGTAGTATATGCTTCACAGTGTCCCCCCACACAGTAGTATATGCTTCACAATAAGCCCCCCCACACAGTAGTATATGCTTCACAGTGTCTCCCACACAGTAGTATATGCTTCTCAGTGCCCCTCACACAGTATTAGGCGCTTCAGTGTCCCCCAACACAGTAGTATATGCTTCACAGTGTCCCCCCACACAGTAGTATATGCTTCACAGTGTCCCCCCACACAGTAGTATATGCTTCACAATAAGCCCCCCCACACAGTAGTATATGCTTCACAGTGTCCCCCACACAGTAGTATATGCTTCACAGTGCCCCCCACACAGTATTAGGCGCTTCACAGTGTCCCCCACACAGTAGTATATGCTTCACAGTGCCCCCCCACACAGTATTAGGCGCTTCACTGTGTCCCCCACACAGTAGTATATGCTTCACAGTGCCCCCCACACAGTATTAGGCGCTTCACAGTGTCCCCCACACAGTAGTATATGCTTCGCAGTGTCCCCCATACAGCAGTATATGCTTCACAGTGCCCCCCTACACAGTATTAGGCGCTTCACAGTGTCCCCCACATAGTAGTATATGCTTCACAGTGTCCCCCACACAGTATTAGGTGCTTCACAGTGTCCCCCACACAGTATTAGACGCTTCACAGTGTCCCCCCCACACAGTATTAGGCGCTTCAGTGTCCCCCACACTCAGTATTAGGCGCTTCACAGTGTCCCCCACACAGTAGTATATGCTTCACAGTGCCCCCCACACAGTATTAGGCGCTTCACAGTGTCCCCCTCACAGTATTAGGCGCTTGACAGTGTCCCCCCACCACAGTATTAGGCGCTTGACAGTGTCCCCCACACAGTAGTATATGCTTCACAGTGACCCCCGACACAGTAGTATATGCTTCAGAGTGCCCCCACACACATATTAGGCGCTTCAGTGTCCCCCCCACACAGTATTAGGCGCTTCAGTGTCCCCCCCACACAGTATTAGGCGCTTCACAGTGTCCCCCACACAGCAGTATATGCTTCACAGTGCCTCCCACACAGTATTAGGCGCTTCACAGTGTCCCCCCCACACAGTATTAGGCGCTTCACAGTGTCCCCCACACAGTAGTATATGCTTCACAGTGCCCCCCACACAGTATTAGGCGCTTCACAGTGTCCCCCCCACACAGTATTAGGCGCTTCACAGTGTCCCCCACACAGTAGTATATGCTTCACATTGCCCCCCCACACAGTAGTATATGCTTCACAGTGCCCCCCCACACAGTATTAGGCGCTTCAGTGTCCCCCCACAGTTTTAGGCGCTTCACAGTGTCCCCCACACAGTAGTATATGCTTCACAGTGCCCCCCCACACAGTAGTATATGCTTCACAGTGCCCCTCAACACAGTATTATATGCTTCACAGTGTCCCCCACACAGTAGTATATGCTTCACAGTGCCCCCACACAGTATTAGGCGCTTCAAAGTGTCCCCCACACAGTAGTATATGCTTCACAGTGCCCCCCTACACAGTAGTATATGCTTCACAGTGCCCCCCCCCCACAGTAGTATATGCTTCACAGTGCTCCCCCACACAGTAGTATATGCTTCACAGTGGCCCCCCCACACAGTATTAGGCGCTTCACAGTGTCCCCCCCCACACAGCATTAGGCGCTTCACAGTGTCCCCCCCCCCCACACAGTATTAGGCGCTTCACAGTGTCCCTCACACAGTATTAGGCGCTTCACAGTGTCCCTCACACAGTATTAGGCATGTCACAGTGTCCCCCCCACACAGTATTAGGCGCTTCACAGTGTCCCCCCCACACAGTATTAGGCGCTTCACAGTGTCCCCCCCACACAGTATTAGGCGCTTCACAGTGCCCCCCCACACAGTATTAGGCGCTTCACAGTGTCCCCCACACAGTAGTATATGCTTCACAGTGTCCCCCACACAGTAGTATATGCTTCACAGTGCCCCCCACACAGTAGTATATGCTTCACAGTGCCCCCCCACACAGTATTAGGCACTTCACAGTGTCCCCTACACAGTAGTATATGCTTCACAGTGCCCCCCCACACAGTATTAGGCGCTTCACAGTGTCCCCCACACAGTAGTATATGCTTCACAGTGCCCCCCTACACAGTAGTATATGCTTCACAGTGCCCCCCCACACAGTATTAGGCGCTTCAGTGTCCCCCCCACACAGTATTAGGCGCTTCACAGTGTCCCCCACACAGTAGTATATGTTTCACAGTGCCCCCCACACAGTATTAGGCGCTTCACAGTGTCCCCCACACAGTATTAGGCGCTTCACAGTGTCCCCCCACACAGTATTAGGCGCTTCACAGTGTCCCCCACACAGTAGTATATGCTTCACATTGCCCCACACACAGTATTAGGCGCTTCACAGTGTCCCCCCACACAGTATTAGGCGCTTCACAGTGTACCCCACACACAGTATTAGGCGCTTCAGTGTCCCCCCCACACAGTATTAGGCGCTTCACAGTGTCCCCCACACAGTAGTATATGCTTCACAGTGCCCCCCACAAAGTATTAGGCGCTTCACAGTGCCCCCCCCCCCACACAGTATTAGGCGCTTCACAGTGTCCCTCACACAGTATTAGGCACTTCACAGTGTCCCTCACACAGTATTAGGCACTTCACAGTGTCCCCCCTACACAGTATTAGGCGCTTCACAGTTTCCCCCACACAGTAGTATATGCTTCAGAGTGCCCCCCACACAGTAGTATATGCTTCACAGTGCCACACAGTATTAGGCGCTTCAGTGTCCCCCCCACACAGTATTAGGCGCTTCACAGTGTCCCCCCCACACAGTAGTATATGCTTCACAGTGCCCCCCACACAGTATTAGGCGCTTCACAGTGTCCCCCACACAGTAGTACATGCTTCACAGTGCCCCCCCACACAGTAGTATATGCTTCACAGTGCCCCCCCACACAGTAGTATATGCTTCACAGTGCCCCCCCCACACAGTATTAGGCACTTCAGTGTCCCCCCCACACAGTATTAGGCGCTTCACAGTGTCCCCACACAGTAGTATATGCTTCACAGTGTCCCCCACACAGTATTAGGCGCTTCACAGTGTACCCCACACACAGTATTAGGCGCTTCAGTGTCCCCCCCACACAGTATTAGGCGCTTCACAGTGTCCCCCACACAGTAGTATATGCTTCACATTGCCCCCCCACACAGTAGTATATGCTTCACAGTGCCCCCCCACACAGTATTAGGCGCTTCAGTGTCCCCCCCCACACAGTTTTAGGCGCTTCACAGTGTCCCCCACACAGTAGTATATGCTTCACAGTGCCCCCCCACACAGTAGTATATGCTTCACAGTGCCCCTCAACACAGTATTATATGCTTCACAGTGTCCCCCACACAGTAGTATATGCTTCACAGTGCCCCCCACACAGTAGTATATGCTTCACAGTGCCCCCTACACAGTAGTATATGCTTCACAGTGCCCCCCCACACAGTAGTATATGCTTCACAGTGCCCCCCCCACACAGTAGTATATGCTTCACAGTGGCCCCCCACACAGTATTAGGCGCTTCACAGTGTCCCCCCCACACAGCATTAGGCGCTTCACAGTGTCCCCCCCACACAGTATTAGGTGCTTCACAGTGTCCCCCCCACACAGTATTAGGCCCTTCACAGTGTCCCCCCCCACACAGTATTAGGCGCTTCACAGTGTCCCTCACACAGTATTAGGCGCTTCACAGTGTCCCCCCCACACAGTATTAGGCGCTTCACAGTGTCCCCCCCACACAGTATTAGGCGCTTCACAGTGTCCCCCCCACACAGTATTAGGCGCTTCACAGTGTCCCCCCCACACAGTATTAGGCGCTTCACAGTGTCCCCCCCACACAGTATTAGGCGCTTCACAGTGTCCCCCCCACACAGTATTAGGCGCTTCACAGTGTCCCCCCCACACAGTAGTATATGCTTCACAGTGCCCCCCACACAGTAGTATATGCTTCACAGTGCCCCCCCCCACACAGTATTAGGCGCTTCACAGTGTCCCCTACACAGTAGTATATGCTTCACAGTGCCCCCCACACAGTATTAGGCGCTTCACAGTGCCCCCCCACACAGTAGTATATGCTTCACAGTGCCCCCCCACACAGTATTAGGCGCTTCAGTGTCCCCCCCACACAGTATTAGGCGCTTCACAGTGTCCCCCACACAGTAGTATATGCTTCACATTGCCCCCCACACAGTATTAGGCGCTTCACAGTGTCCCCCACACAGTATTAGGCGCTTCACAGTGTACCCCACACACAGTATTAGGCGCTTCAGTGTCCCCCCCACACAGTATTAGGCGCTTCACAGTGTCCCCCACACACAGTATTAGGCGCTTCACAGTGTCCCTCACACAGTATTAGGCACTTCACAGTGTCCCCCCCACACAGTATTAGGCGCTTCACAGTTTCCCCCACACAGTAGTATATGCTTCACAGTGCCCCCCACACAGTAGTATATGCTTCACAGTGCCCCCCCCACACAGTATTAGGCGCTTCAGTGTCCCCCCCACACAGTATTAGGCGCTTCACAGTGTCCCCCCCACACAGTATTAGGCGCTTCACAGTGTCCCCCCCACACAGTATTAGGCGCTTCACAGTGTCCCCCCCACACAGTAGTATATGCTTCACAGTGCCCCCCACACAGTAGTATATCCTTCACAGTGCCCCCCCCCCCCCACACAGTATTAGGCGCTTCACAGTGTCCCCCACACAGTAGTATATGCTTCACAGTGCCCCCCACACAGTATTAGGCGCTTCACAGTGCCCCCCCACACAGTAGTAGGCGCTTCACAGTGCCCCCCCACACAGTAGTATATGCTTCTCAGTGCCCCCCCACACAGTATTAGGCGCTTCAGTGTCCCCCCCACACAGTATTAGGCGCTTCACAGTGTCCCCCACACAGTAGTATATGCTTCACAGTGCCCCCCACACAGTATTAGGAGCTTCACAGTGTCCCCCACACAGTATTAGGCGCTTGACAGTGTCCCCCACACAGTAGTATATGCTTCACATTGCCCCCCACACAGTATTAGGCGCTTCACAGTGTCCCCCACACAGTATTAGGCGCTTCACAGTGTACCCCACTCACAGTATTAGGCGCTTCTGTGTCCCCCCCACACAGTATTAGGCGCTTCACAGTGTCCCCCACACAGTAGTATATGCTTCACAGTGCCCCCCACACAGTATTAGGCGCTTCACAGTGCCCCCCCCCCACACAGTATTACGCGCTTCACAGTGTCCCTCACACAGTATTAGGCACTTCACAGTGTCCCCCCCACACAGTATTAGGCGCTTCACAGTTTCCCCCACACAGTAGTATATGCTTCACAGTGCCCCCCACACAGTAGTATATGCTTCACAGTGCCCCCCCCCCCACACAGTATTAGGCGCTTCAGTGTCCCCCCCACACAGTATTAGGCGCTTCACAGTGTCCCCCCACACAGTAGTATATGCTTCACAGTGCCCCCCACACCACAGTGTCCCCCACATAGTAGTGCTTTCACAGTGCCCCCCCACACAGTAATATAGGCACTTCAGTGTCCCCCCCACACAGTATTAGGCACTTCAGGCCCCCCCGTAAGGCGCTTCACAGTATCCCACACAGTAGTATATGCTTCACAGTGCCCCCCACACAGTATTAGGCGCTTCACAGTGTCCCCCACACAGTATTAGGCGCTTCACAGTGTACCCCACACACAGTATTAGGCGCTTCAGTGTCCCCCCCACACAGTATTAGGCGCTTCACAGTGTCCCCCACACAGTATTAGGCGCTTCACAGTGTCCCCCCCACACAGTATTAGGCGCTTCACAGTGTCCCCCCCACACAGTATTAGGCGCTTCACAGTGTCCCCCCCACACAGTATTAGGCGCTTCACAGTGTCCCCCCCCCCACACACAGTATTAGGCGCTTCACAGTGTCCCCCCCCCCCCCACACAGTATTAGGCACTTCACAGTGTCCCCCCACACAGTATTAGGCGCTTCACAGTGTCCCCCCCACACAGTATTAGGCGCTTCAGTGTCCCCCCCCCACACAGTATTAGGCGCTTCACAGTGTCCCCCACACAGTAGTATATGCTTCACAGTGCCCCCCACACAGTATTAGGCGCTTCACAGTGCCCCCCCACACAGTAGTATATGCTTCACAGTGCCCCCCCACACAGTAGTATATGCTTCACAGTCCCCCCCACACAGTGTGCCCCCCTGCCCCCCACACAGTATTAGGCGCTTCAGTGTCCCCCCCACACAGTATTAGGCGCTTCACAGTGTCCCACCCACACAGTATTAGGCGCTTCACAGTGTCCCCCACACAGTAGTATATGCTTCACAGTGCCCCCCACACAGTATTAGGCGCTTCACAGTGTCCCCCACACAGTATTAGGCGCTTCACAGTGTCCCCCACACAGTATTAGGCGCTTCACAGTGTACCCACACACAGTATTAGGCGCTTCAGTGTCCCCCCCACACACAGTGTTAGGCGCTTCACAGTGTCCCACACACAGTAGTATATGCTTCACAGTGCCCCCCACACAGTATTAGGCGCTTCACAGTGTCCCCCTCCACACAGTATTAGGCGCTTCACAGTGTCCCCCACACAGTAGTATATGCTTCACAGTGCCCCCCCCCACACAGTATTAGGCGCTTCAGTGTCCCCCCCACACAGTATTAGGCGCTTCACAGTGTCCCCCCCACACAGTAGTATATGCTTCACAGTTCCCCCCACACAGTATTAGGCGCTTCACAGTGTCCCCCACACAGTAGTATATGCTTCACAGTGCCCCCCCCCCACACAGTAGTATATGCTTCACAGTGCCCCCCCACACAGTATTAGGCGTTTCAGTGTCCCCCCCACACAGTATTAGGCGCTTCACACCCCCCCCACAGTTAGGCGCCCACAGTGTCCCCCACACAGTAGTATATGCTTCACAGTGCCCCCCACACAGTATTAGGCGCTTCACAGTGTCCCCCACACAGTATTAGGCGCTTCACAGTGTCCCCCCCACACAGTATTAGGCGCTTCACAGTGTACCCCACACACAGTATTAGGCGCTTCAGTGTCCCCCCCACACAGTATTAGGCGCTTCACAGTGTCCCCCACACAGTAGTATATGCTTCACAGTGCCCCCCACACAGTATTAGGCGCTTCACAGTGTCCCCCTCACAGTATTAGGCGCTTGACAGTGTCCCCCCACCACAGTATTAGGCGCTTGACAGTGTCCCCCACACAGTAGTATATGCTTCACAGTGCCCCCCGACACAGTGGTATATGCTTCAGAGTGCCCCCCCACACAGTATTAGGCGCTTCAGTGTCCCCCCCACACAGTATTAGGTGCTTCACAGTGTCCCCCACACAGTAGTGTATGCTTCACAGTGCCCCCCCCCACACACAGTATTAGGCGCTTCAGTGTCCCCCCCACACAGCATTAGGCGCTTCACAGTGTCCCCCACACAGTAGTATATGCTTCACAGTGCCCCCCCACACAGTAGTATATGCTTCACAGTGCCCCCCCCCACAGTAGTATATGCTTCACAGTGCCCCCCCACACAGTATTAGGCGCTTCAGTGTCCCCCCCACACAGTATTAGGCGCTTCACAGTGTCCCCCCCACACAGTATTAGGCAATTCACAGTGTCCCCCACACAGTAGTATATGCTTCACAGTGCCCCCCACACAGTATTAGGCGCTTCAGTGTCCCCCCTACACAGTTTTAGGTGCTTCACAGTGTCCCCCACACAGTAGTATGTGCTTCACAATAAGTCCCCCCCAAACAGTAGTATGCTTCACAGTGCCCCCCCCCCCACACAGTAGTATATGCTTCATAGTGCCCCCCACACAGTATTATATGCTTCACAGTGCCCCCCACACAGTATTAGGCGCTTCACAGTGTCCCCCACACAGTATATGCTTCACAGTGCCCCCCCACACAGTAGTATATGCTTCACAGTGGCCCCCCCACACAGCATTAGGCGCTTCACAGTGTCCCCCCCACACAGCATTAGGCGCTTCACAGTGTCCCCCCCACACAGCATTAGGCGCTTCACAGTGTCCCCCCCACACAGCATTAGGCGCTTCACAGTGTCCCCCCCACACAGCATTAGGCGCTTCACAGTGTCCCCCCCACACAGCATTAGGCGCTTCACAGTGTCCCCCCCACACAGCATTAGGCGCTTCACAGTGTCCCCCCCACACAGCATTAGGCGCTTCACAGTGTCCCCCCCACACAGCATTAGGCGCTTCACAGTGTCCCCCCCACACAGCATTAGGCGCTTCACAGTCTCCCCCCCAACACAGCATTAGGCACTTCATAGTGTCCCCCCCACACAGCATTAGGCGCTTCACAGTGTCCCCCCCACACAGCATTAGGCGCTTCACAGTGTCCCCCCCACACAGTATTAGGCGCTTCACAGTGTCCCCCCCCCCACACAGTATTAGGCGCTTCACAGTGTCCCCCCCCACACAGTATTAGGCGCTTCACAGTGTCCCCCCCCCACACAGTATTAGGCGCTTCAGTGTCCCCCACACAGTATGTTTCACAATAAACCTCCCCACACAGTATTAGATGCTTCACAATAAGCCCCCCCACGCATTATTAGGCGCTTCAGTGTCCCCCATACAGTATTAGATGCTTCAGTGTCCCCCACACAGTAGTATTAGATGCTTCAGTGTCCCCCACACACAGTATTAGATGCTTCAGTGTCCCCCACACACACAGTATTAGATGCTTCAGTGTCCCCCACACACAGTATTAGATGCTTCAGTGTCCCCCACACACAGTATCAGATGCTTCAGTGTCCCCCACACAGCATTAGGCGCTTCACAGTGTCCCCCCACACAGCATTAGGCGCTTCACAGTGTCCCCCCACACAGCATTAGGCGCTTCACAGTGTCCCCCCCACACAGCATTAGGCGCTTCACAGTGTCCCCCCAACACAGCATTAGGCGCTTCACAGTGTCCCCCCCACACAGCATTAGGCGCTTCAGTGTCCCCCCCACACGCATTAGGCGCTTCACAGTGTCCCCCCCACACAGTATTAGGCGCTTCACAGTGTCCCCCCCCACACAGTATTAGGCGCTTCACAGTGTCCCCCCCACACAGTATTAGGCGCTTCACAGTGTCCCCCCCCCCCACACACAGTATTAGGCGCTTCAGTGTCCCCCACACAGTATGTTTCACAATAAACCTCCCCACACAGTATTAGATGCTTCACAATAAGCCCCCCACGCATTATTAGGCGCTTCAGTGTCCCCCATACAGTATTAGATGCTTCAGTGTCCCCCACACAGTAGTATTAGATGCTTCAGTGTCCCCCACACACAGTATTAGATGCTTCAGTGTCCCCCACACACAGTATTAGATGCTTCAGTGTCCCCCACACACAGTATTAGATGCTTCAGTGTCCCCCACACACAGTATCAGATGCTTCAGTGTCCCCCACACAGTATTAGATGCTTCAGTGTCCCCCACACAGTATTAGATGCTTCAGTGTCCCCCCCCACACAGTATTAGGCGCTTCAGTGTCCCCCACACAGTATGTTTCACAATAAACCCCCCCACACAGTATTAGATGCTTCACAATAAGCCCCCCCACACATTATTAGGCGCTTCAGTGTCCCCCATACAGTATTAGATGCTTCAGTGTCCCCCACACACAGTATTAGATGCTTCAGTGTCCCCCATACAGTATTAGATGCTTCAGTGTCCCCCACACACAGTATTAGATGCTTCAGTGTCCCCCACACACAGTATTAGGCGCTTCAGTGTCCCCCCCCCCACACACAGTATTAGGCGCTTCACAGTGTCCCCCACACAGTAGTATATGCTTCACAGTGCCCCCCACACAGTATTAGGCGCTTCACAGTGTCCCCCACACAGTATTAGGCGCTTCACAGTGTCCCCCACACAGTATTAGGCGCTTCACAGTGTACCCACACACAGTATTAGGCGCTTCAGTGTCCCCCCCACACACAGTGTTAGGCGCTTCACAGTGTCCCCCACACAGTAGTATATGCTTCACAGTGCCCCCCACACAGTATTAGGCGCTTCACAGTGTCCCCCTCCACACAGTATTAGGCGCTTCACAGTGTCCCCCACACAGTAGTATATGCTTCACAGTGCCCCCCCACACAGTATTAGGCGCTTCAGTGTCCCCCCCACACAGTATTAGGCGCTTCACAGTGTCCCCCCCACACAGTAGTATATGCTTCACAGTTCCCCCCACACAGTATTAGGCGCTTCACAGTGTCCCCCACACAGTAGTATATGCTTCACAGTGCCCCCCCCCACACAGTAGTATATGCTTCACAGTGCCCCCCCACACAGTATTAGGCGTTTCAGTGTCCCCCCCACACAGTATTAGGCGCTTCACAGTGTCCCCCACACAGTAGTATATGCTTCACAGTGCCCCCCACACAGTATTAGGCGCTTCACAGTGTCCCCCACACAGTATTAGGCGCTTCACAGTGTCCCCCCCACACAGTATTAGGCGCTTCACAGTGTACCCCACACACAGTATTAGGCGCTTCAGTGTCCCCCCCACACAGTATTAGGCGCTTCACAGTGTCCCCCCCACACAGTAGTATATGCTTCACAGTGTCCCCCTCACAGTATTAGGCGCTTCACAGTGTCCCCCACACAGTAGTATATGCTTCACAGTGCCCCCCGACACAGTGGTATATGCTTCAGAGTGCCCCCCCACACAGTATTAGGCGCTTCATTGTCCCCCCCACACAGTATTAGGTGCTTCACAGTGTCCCCCACACAGTAGTGTATGCTTCACAGTGCCCCCCCACACACAGTATTAGGCGCTTCAGTGTCCCCCCCACACAGTATTAAGCGCTTCACAGTGTCCCCCACACAGTAGTATATGCTTCACAGTGCCCCCCACACAGTATTAGGCGCTTCACAGTGTCCCCCACACAGTAGTATATGCTTCACAGTGCCCCCCCACACAGTAGTATATGCTTCACAGTGCCCCCCCACACAGTATTAGGCGCTTCAGTGTCCCCCCCACACAGTATTAGGCGCTTCACAGTGTCCCCCCCACACAGTATTAGGCAATTCACAGTGTCCCCCACACAGTAGTATATGCTTCACAGTGCCCCCCACACAGTATTAGGCGCTTCAGTGTCCCCCCCACACAGTTTTAGGTGCCTCACAGTGTCCCCCACACAGTAGTATGTGCTTCACAATAAGCCCCCCCAAACAGTAGTATGCTTCACAGTGCCCCCCCCCCCCACACAGTAGTATATGCTTCATAGTGCCCCCCACACAGTATTAGGCGCTTCACAGTGTCCCCCACACAGTATATGCTTCACAGTGCCCCCCACACAGTAGTATATGCTTCACAGTGGCCCCCCCACACAGCATTAGGCGCTTCACAGTGTCCCCCCCACACAGCATTAGGCGCTTCACAGTGTCCCCCCCACACAGCATTAGGCGCTTCACAGTGTCCCCCCCACACAGCATTAGACGCTTCACAGTGTCCCCCCCACACAGCATTAGGCGCTTCACAGTGTCCCCCCCACACAGCATTAGGCGCTTCACAGTGTCCCCCCCACACAGCATTAGGCGCTTCACAGTGTCCCCCCCCACACAGCATTAGGCGCTTCACAGTGTCCCCCACACACAGCATTAGGCGCTTCACAGTGTCCCCCCCCCCACACAGTATTAGGCGCTTCACAGTGTCCCCCCCCACACAGTATTAGGCGCTTCAGTGTCCCCCACACAGTATGTTTCACAATAAACCTCCCCACACAGTATTAGATGCTTCACAATAAGCCCCCCCACGCATTATTAGGCGCTTCAGTGTCCCTCATACAGTATTAGATGCTTCAGTGTCCCCCACACAGTAGTATTAGATGCTTCAGTGTCCCCCACACACAGTATTAGATGCTTCAGTGTCCCCCACACACAGTATTAGATGCTTCAGTGTCCCCCACACACAGTATTAGATGCTTCAGTGTCCCCCACACACAGTATCAGATGCTTCAGTGTCCCCCACACAGTATTAGATGCTTCAGTGTCCCCCACACACAGTATTAGATGCTTCAGTGTCCCCCACACACAGTATTAGATGCTTCAGTGTCCCCCACACACAGTATCAGATGCTTCAGTGTACCCCACACAGTATTAGATGCTTCAGTGTCCCCCCCACACAGTATTAGGCGCTTCAGTGTCCCCCACACAGTATGTTTCACAATAAACCCCCCCACACAGTATTAGATGCTTCACAATAAGCCCCCCCACACATTATTAGGCGCTTCAGTGTCCCCCATACAGTATTAGATGCTTCAGTGTCCCCCACACACAGTATTAGATGCTTCAGTGTCCCCCATACAGTATTAGATGCTTCAGTGTCCCCCACACACAGTATTAGATGCTTCAGTGTCCCCCACACACAGTATTAGATGCTTCAGTGTCCCCCACACACAGTATCAGATGCTTCAGTGTCCCCCACACACAGTATTAGATGCTTCAGTGTCCCCCCCCACACACAGTATTAGATGCTTCAGTGTCCCCCACACACAGTATTAGATGCTTCAGTGTCCCCCACACAGTATTAGATGCTTCAGTGTCCCCCCCCACACACAGTATTAGATGCTTCAGTGTCCCCCCCACACAGTATTAGATGCTTCAGTGTCCCCCCCACACAGTATTAGATGCTTCAGGCCCCCCCAGTGCCCCCCCACACAGTATTAGATGCTTCAGTGTCCTCCCCACACACAGTATTAGATGCTTCAGTGTCCCCCCCACACAGTATTAGATGCTTCAGTGTCCCCCCCACACAGTATTAGATGCTTCAGTGTCCCCCCCACACAGTATTAGATGCTTCAGTGTCCCCCCCCCCACACAGTAGTTTATGTTACTTACCTTGTCCCACGAAGAGCTGCATTCCCATGGAGCGACCTCCTTCTTCTGGTCTCAGGCGCTCATGATTTACGTCATCGCGCCTGCGTCGGGGCAGGGGTCAAACTCTGCGGTCAGTGTAAGCCGTGGTTCCGCGGACCGCGGCCTACAGTGACAGCTTTCATCTGAATTTGCACATACAGCTGAAAGAAGCGATCGCTCACCAACGGGGAATCCAGTACTGGATTCGCCGTTAGTGAGCGATCATGGCGACGGCGAGCGTGCCAACTGAGAGGGCTCTGAGTGCCCTCTCTGGCACGCGTGCCATAGGTTCGCCATCGCGGCTCTATCCTAAAGATAAAGGATAAATATTTTTGATGGCATAACTCCTTTAATGAAAAGGATCCCTGTTGGTTTAATGAAGATGTTACTGCCAGTGTCTCTGGTTAGACTAGGGCAGTGAAGAGGCTAATACCAATAATCCTGATGGTTTATGGTAGCAAAGATGTGAAAGTGTGAAGGGGTTAAAAGGGTTCATGTCAGCTTCCTGATGGTCTACGGAAGTGAAGGAGTTAATGTTCGTATATCTAATGGTCTACGCTTGGGTCTTTTAAAGCATACCTTCAATTTTACAAAAATTTTTCATGAATAGTATAAATGAATCAGGGGCATAACTAGCAAAGACTGGACCCCATAACAAACCTTTGACTGGGACCCCCACACCATATGGCATAGCGCGTCCTTTCATGGCCCACACATGGTATAAAGCAACTTTCCCAGCCACATATGGTATAACACCCCGTTCACCTGTGCCCGCACAGTATAAAGCCACCTTTACCAGCACTCACATAGTATAATGCCTCCTTTATTTGCCCCATGAGATAACGTCCCATTTTCTGGCCCCTCACGGTATAAAGCCCCCTTTACCCACCACCCTGAATATTGCCTCCATACGATTTTCTGCCTCCTTTACCAGCTGCCACACAGTATATCCCCCCCCTTTACTGGCCCTCCCAAACAGTACACTGCCCCTTTATTGGCCCCCATGTAGTAAGTGTCCCCTTTACAAACTCCCATATAATAAGTGCTAGTGACCTTAGGCTGCTACGCGCCCCAAGATCCTCCAGAGTTTGTCCAATTCCTGGACAACCCATTTAATCATAATGTCCCATAGCAAATATTGTCAGGTTGTCTTGTGACTACTTCACTAAAGTTGGTGAATAGTCGCATTGCAATCCCAAGTGTATTGTGTCTCCACTTGCAAAAATGTCTAGAATAAAGAAAGTGTTGTAAGTATACCTGGCCTGAGTAAGTAAAAGAGTTAATATCAGTTCCCTGATAGGTCACTAAAGAAGTTCATATCAGCATCCTTGATGTTTAATGGGTTAAAAGGAAGTCTCCCTGGTAGTCTAGTGAAAAACCTAATATCACTATATCTAATTACTCTAGGACAGTGAAGCGGTAATATCAGTATATGGTTCAACATATAGTATATGGTTGGTATAGGGTAGCGAACGAGATAATGTTGGTATCCCTGGTACTCTAGAATTGTGAAGGGGTTCATGTCATATTTGGTTATACTAAGCCAGTAAAGGGGTTTAGGCCAGCTCCCTCAGGGTCTAGTAAGGGAGCGAATGTCAGTATATGTGAAGGCCTACAACACTGAATGATTTAGTGTCACTTTCCCTGGTGGTCTAGGGAAGTGAAGGCACTATAGGATCTCTATGGCACTCACTTCAGAACAGACCACATCAAGAACCATGGCAAAAGTGTGTTGTGTTTTCTCCGCCTCCCAATGATTTCAGTGGATTTTTCAAGGCGGAATCCGCCTGCAGATAGGTCAGTTCATGGTTTGTTTGTTTTTTCAGCTACAGGAAAAAAAAAAAAAAACTGCTACTGACTCCCATTGAAATTCCACTTCAAAATCAGCCTGTAAAAAAACTCAGTGTGAACATAACCTTAGACTGCTCTCCTCCTCTTTATCAGTCTGTTTGTTTATATAGAATCAGTAGCTGTATCCAGCTCACACACAGAACTCTATAGAGAAGGGAGGGGGGGGATGAGGCGAATTTTAATTGATTTATTGCCTGTTATCTCTAGCATAGCAGTACTAAGAGAGCTCCCCCTCAATCACAGAATAGCGGCAGTTAAGCCTCCTTCTACCCTTCGCTTCTCCATAGACCTACATGTAAAAAGTAATTCAGCTAAATAAGTGGAGAAAGCAACATATTTGTTAAATAAGACATAAGTTTCTCATTTTCTCCTGTACTATTCATTTCTGAATTTTTTTTTAATTTTTTGTTTAGAATTGGAGGTACGCTTTAAGCACAGACCTCTTGCTAAATCTCTTCATACAAATTAAAAAAAAAAAAAAAAAAAAAAAATTATAGCGCAAAGTCCTTTGGAGGTAGGCTTTAACAAAATGAAGGGCTGTCAGATTCTACATTAGCTGCAGCCATATTTTAAGGGCAGAATGGCACAACATGAAGCACTATTCTTCCCATCAAAGCAATAATGGTACCAGACAGTGGTGTAAATACCGGGGTAGCAGCGGTAGCGGCTGCCACAGGGCCCGGGACATTAGGGGACCCAGTGGGGAACATAAAAAAACCAAAAAAAAAAAAAAAAAATGTTATTTACCTCTCCTGCACTCTGACAGTCTTCAGGTCTCTTTGGTGATGTCCCAGACTGGCTCACATGACGTCTGGTCCAACACTGAAGAGAGCCAAAAGTAGCGGGAAGTGCGCTGGAGCCCAGGAGAGGTAAGTAACATTGTTTTTTTAAGTTTGTATCCTCTCTGTATACCCCAGAGTATAATAATTGTTCATGGGTGGTCCACAATGGAGCATCATAGCATGTGCGTTTAGGGGCCACTATGGGGCATCATTGCGTGTGCATGTAGGGGCATCATAGTATGTGCAGGAATGCGGTTTGTGCGGGGGGGGGGGGGGAATGTCAAATGTTCGCTTTGGGACCCAGCCATTTCTAGTTAAGCCACTGGTCCCAGACATGAAAAGGAGCACCAACTAACATATATTGTTGTGAAAACACTTGGGGCTGGCGCAACGCTGTTATTGCCAACATTGGCATTATGTAGCAACCTTGCATTTGTAGGCATTGGTGCAATACACTATCTACTAATACTTACACAGTGCCAACAGGCAGTCTGAAAATACACCAGATTTATCATTCAGCATCAGTCACTGTGACAAATTTGGAGTATCTTTAGTTTTTCTGGTCTGTGTTTATACCACCATTTAGTTGGTTTACATTGAGTCAGAATTTAATGAGAGTTATGGCGCATCTAAGCCGCCTCCCCTTTTTCTGATAATCCACACCCACACGTCTACTAAGTCAAAATTTTTTAGCCCAAACTAGGTGCCCCACATTTACGCCATTGTCTAGTGTAACCACAATTGTAAATCTGAGCCAGTGTAACAAAAAGGTGAAAGAGTGTTCCCCTGCAAGCTGCCCACGTTCAACCTGCACACATAGGCCTCTGAATCCCAGCACATAATAGGAAGAATCAGTATACAAGTGTACAGACTAGCAGCTGTTGACCAGCTTCACCAATTCCAAAGAAGCAGGACGTAACATGTACTACAGGTTGCATTGTCTAAAGCAAACAGCCATAGGGCAACTGGGGTGAGGTTCATATCGGCCACACTAAAGGCACAGGAAATGGGGAGAAACAGTGCTGGATTTATCCTTTTTCAGCTTCAACACAAAACCTGACGATGTGGGGGTATACCCATTAGAAATGTGAGCCACAGGTTGAGAACCACTGAACTAAAGCAATGAAGGGGACGGAGTTTGTGGTGGGGAAGGTTTAAAAAAAAAAAAAAAAAAAAAAAAAAAAACAAACACACACACACACACACACACACACACACACACCCAAAACACCCATACACGCAATCAGGGCCGGCTCCAGGTTTTTGTGGGCCCTTGGGCAACACAGCCTCAGTGGGCCCCTTTTAGAGTAACTCATGTACACGGCAGCAAAAAAAAAAAAAAAAAAAAATTGAAAGTGGATGTTTTTTTGCTGAGGGAGACCTATACAAGTAGATACAATCTATTCAGACATCAGAAAGTAAAGAGGAATTTGAGGCAGACATCTGCACCGGATTCTTCTTTATTTTCTGCCCCCAGCTCACAGTGCGGGGTCAGCATTCTGTTGCGGCTTCCACCGCTGATTAGGCCCAAATGAATGAGTCTAACCAGTGCGGAGTCTCGCCACGGCCACCGAATCAGCTGCAGAATCTGCGGCAAGATCCAGCAGGACGCTGTTTTTTTCCAGTTTCCTGCTCCAATTAGTTTCAACAGGAGGCAGAACGAGGGAGGAATCTGCTGCAAAATCAGTGCCAGATTCCACCGTGTGAACAGGGCCTGATACTGTTAATAGTGCCTGATACTGTTAATAGTGCCACTCCACAGTGGCCCCCACACGGTATCATATGCTCCACAGTGGCCACCATGCAGTATTATATGCTTCCAAGAGCACCCCCTCCTAGAGCTGGTGCTATTATTATACTCTGTGGTCACCTCAGACCACAGAGTATAATAATCAGAGGCCCAAAGGAAGAGATTAAAAATAAACACTTATCTCACCAATCCTGTGTATCCGGCTGTCTTCTGCATCCTCTTCGATCCTCTTCTGTCTTGCGACTGAGGTCCTGCGCCCCAGACATCACTGCTGGGTCCTGTGATTGGGCTTCAGTGGTGATGTGGGGCGCAATTACATCATTATGCGGGCGCGCCCCATGTGACAGTTAGGGCCCAATCACAGGCCCCAGCAGTGACGTCTGGGACGCAGGACCTCAATCACCAGCCTGAAGAGCTCAGGAGAAGATGCTGAGCCCAGGACAGGCGAGTATATGTTTTGTTTTTTGTTTTTTTTGTTTATTTTTACCTTCCCTGGGCTGGCATCTATTGGAAAGGGGCTTGGCGATCCATTAGCGGTATGTATAGCGGTCGGGGAACCAGGTTTTCCCTGACCGTTATCATGGTGGTGTGGGGCCCCGGCCATTTCCAGCTGGTCACGGGACCCGTAATGTTATGCCACTGCTGAGTGGGCCCCCTCAGGTGCTTGGGGCCCGGGTAAGCCAGGTGTTGACGCTGGCCCTGGTCATCATCAGTATGAAAAATCACTATGGGGCTGGTTATGGATAACCGCTCTAAGGCTGGGTTCACACCAGTGCTTGTACTCCGCTTCGGGGATTCCGTTCCCAAACCCGTTAAAAAAAATGCGGAGAGAAAAGTGCTGCTTTTCTCTCAGCATTTTTCACCCTTTTCAGGCGGAAACCGGGTGGACCCCATTATAGTCTATGGGGTCAGCGGGTGTCCATGGGTAACCGCTTTTTTATGTGGATTAGGTTTCTGATTGGGGGGTCCCCAAGCAGACCCCCCCCCAATGGAAACCTGAACGCAGGTGTGAACCTAGAGTAATTACCCAGAACAAGACTCTGGGGGAGCAGGGATGGGTAGGGACAGGTGGTGATGGGGGGCACTTACATGGAGAACTGAGAAGGGGTTGGAGGTGCACCACAAGAGGTCTCTGAGGATGGTGATTGGGGGGGGGATAACATGGGGAACTTAGCGGGGGGAGGGGTACACCAGTTGGGGGGGGGACCTACTTGAGGAGCTGAGAAAGGGGAGAGGGTGCACCAGCAGGAGGCACAGTGAGGACTGAGGAGACATAGCACTTGCAGTATAAAATGATGATGATGCAGGTAGTGAGTGCCTCACTCACTACTCACCTCACAGCAGGGCAGCTCTGAGAAGTCAGTGAGATTTGTCCCTCACACTCCTGACCCTGGGGCTGGGGGCTAGATTTACTTATTCAGATCTCAATGCCACTTTACACCATTTTGCAGCCTGTAGCAGGTACACACAGTCATATTACTGTCGAGAGTATTATTTTTGTTGTTTTTTTTCGTCTCTCTTCCCACCTTCCCTGGCCTCATATTAAAAAAGTGGTTATCCTGGATAACCCCTTTAATAAAGTATAGGTAGGGCAGGGGGGACCATTACTTAGTAATAGACCATAATTGCACTAATTATACTTTATTAAGGGAACTCTCTTCATATCCAAAACTGAGTTTATGTATGTGAAAAGCTCCCCTTCTGTGTGTATATATATATATATATATATATATATATATATATATATAAATTATGTGGCGCCACCTCATACCCTGCTTATGGTCTGCTACTGTCCTCAGCCCACCCATGACCCAAACCCTCCACTAGCTATTTTTTATTTTAAAAAAAATACCTGTCAGCTGAAAACTACTTGTATGTGTCCTGTCTGGGCCACCATCATGCTTTCCTGCTCAGGCCTGGCACAGCAGTGGCATTGTTAGTCAAAATCTTTGTGAGGGGCAGAAACAGAGCAAGAATCATTGCACTGATTGGCTGAGGCTCAGCAGCTCAGCCAATCAGTGCTCAGTTTTATTCTACCACTTATGCAGGTGAGCAGAGAAGAACTGCTTTGTATTATGGGCTGCACTAAACTGAAAGACAGGTCCAGGTAGCATACAGGCAGTGCGGCAATACACACAGCATACCAGCATCGGCCAACACCTGCTAAGTGTATAGGCAGATCACTCTCAAAAATGAGTCCTAGTACAGACACACTTACCCAAGCGGACCCCCCGAACAGAAACCCAATCAGCATAAAAAAGCTGTTACCTTAGGAAACCCCTGGATGCCATAGACTATAATGGGGTCCGTGTGGTTTCCACCCGAAAAGGGCGAAAAATGTGGAGAGGGGAACGGAATCCCCGAACGTAGTGCAAGCGCTGGTGTGAACCCAGTGTCAGCCAATCAGGGCCATGATTGTTCTTGCACAGCCGTTGCATTGACTCTGTGATCTGGCACTTTCCCTGTGGTTTATCACGGGGAAAGCACCAGATCACAGGTTAACCTAAGAGGGACTTCTGACAAAGCTAGCTGCTCCATCTGCAGGCTGCCCTTACGTCCCCAATGACTGGCCTGGCGGCTTGGTACAAAGTGGTCCACGGCCTGGTACTGGGCTGCGGCCATGTTATTGGGGACCTCTGGTCTAAGGCATTGAATAGGTTTAATGTAAGTACAGTATACCTGAAGGTCTAGGTAAGGACAGTATATCTGGTTGTTTAGTGAAGAAATGAATGCCAGCATAACGGAGTTCTAGGGAACGGCACTGGAGGTGCATGCCAAATTGGTCAAAAGGCAGTCAGTGGGCTACCCAAGACTTAGATATTGATGGTTGATCTCTAGGATAGGTTATCAATATCTAAATCTTGTAAACCCCTGTAATGTCATTTCCTTAGTGAACTACAGCATTGGCGTGAATATTAGTATACCAGAGGGTCTAGGGCAGTAAAGGGGTTAATGTGTTGTGGTTTAGTGAAGGGGTTAATGTCTGACTCTCTGGTTACAGTAGTATAGAGCAATGAAAGTATAGCATCCTTGTACCCTGTTGGTCTAGGGCAGAAAAAGGATTAATACCAGTTTATGTATTTGGTGTAGAACACTTAAGGAGCTAATGTCAGTACATCTAATGGCTGAAGGATATATATGGTGAACTAGTGAAAGTTAATGTCTGTATACCCTGGTTGGTCTAGGACAGTGTGAAAGCATTAATGTCACTATACCTTGTGGTTTATGGAAGTAAAATGGCAATTGTAGTAGAATATATAGTGGGTTTTCTAGGATATGAATGGTCCTTATGTCTTTCTCTAGGGGTCTATAGCACAGAAGGGGTATTGTATTTATCCCTGGTGGATGGTCTATTGAAGTTATTCATGTCAATATAACTGGTGCACTTAGGCAGTGAAGGGGTCAATATCAGTATGCCAGGTGGTCATGTCTGTATCCATGGTGGTTAAGGGCATTAAAGGAGCCAATGGAGATTCAGGGGTCAGGTTTTACATAGAAAAGAGCAGTGATGGACATTTTATTTTTTCATAAACATACCCGTAGAGGCAAAATAGGGGTAGGTGACGTCACACGTCACAGTCACTGTGCAGATGGTTTATCTGCATAGTGGCTCAAGTTTTTTTTTTTTTTTTTTTTTTTTAAAGTTGCATGTTGAGAAAACCCCTTTAAGGCTAAAGCCCCACGTTCCGGAAAAGTAGCTTTTTTGTTGCAAATTTTGTTGCGGTTTTTTGAGCCAAAGTCAGGAGTGGAATGAGCAGAAGGGAGAAGTATAAGAGCTTCCTATATAGTTCCCATTCCTTTTGTAGACATTCTTGGCTTTGGCTCAAAAAAATGCAACAAAAAAAGCTGCATTTCTGCAACATGGCTAAGGCCCCAAGTAGCAAATCGCTGCAGAAAAAACTGCACCGGAAATGCGTCGCATATTCTGCTCTTTCGCAGAGTTTTCCTCTGTGGACTTTCTGCCCATATTTATACCTATGGAAACGCTGGCATTTTCCATATAGGTATAAT
Source organism: Leptodactylus fallax (assembly GCA_947044405.1). Lineage (NCBI taxonomy): Eukaryota > Metazoa > Chordata > Amphibia > Anura > Leptodactylidae > Leptodactylus > Leptodactylus fallax. The sequence goes on along the minus strand of CAMRHE010000005.1, from coordinate 2,475,847 downwards.
TAACATACTGCAATTTAAAAAAAAAAAAAAAAAAAAAAAAACACATTCTGCTGCACATTTTTTTCTGCAACTTTACTCAAAAACAGTAAAACGCTGCGTTGTCTGACGTGGCCAAAATGGTGGGTTTTTGCAATTTTGGCCTCGACCTAAGGCTAAGGCCCCACATTACAGAAACACAGTGTTTTTCCAGCTGTGGAAACACAGCAGAAAAAACGATGCATTTTACAGTACTAGCAAAGTGAATGAGAAAAAAAAAACACTGCGGAAAAGCTACTTTTTTGAAAAACGCATCAGTTTTTGAAAAACGTAGCATGTCAATTTTACCAGCGGAAATACTTGCATTATAGATTTAAGGGAAGAAAAAGAGAAATATGCAGCAAAAACGTAATGAAAAATGCTGCGGAAAAAAAACGTGATGCATTTATGCTGCATTTTTTTCCACAGCAATTATTACATTATTCTGTCTGAAGGCTAAAGCCCCATGTTCCGGAGAAGCAGCATTTTTTGGCTGCATTTTATAGTACCAGCAAAGTGAGTTACAGGGGCATCTCAATAAATTAGAATATTTTTGATACAGAAAGCAGACTGGGAAATTGTCTAGGGTCCCCATAATAAATAATAGCGGCTATTATTTATAGTGTGGGAACTATTAACTATAAGGGGGCTACTATATAAAAGGGGAAATTATTATTTATAAGGGGGTTATTATATATAAAGGAGGGCTATTGTATAAAATTGTTCCCCCTTATATATTACTGTATATAACAGCACCTTATAATAGCCCCAATATATATAATAGAACCCCCCCTTTATAATAGACCCCCTTATAAGGGGAGAACTATTACGAATAAGGGGGGCTATTATAAGGTTGAATCTATTCTAAATAAGACATGAACTATTATTTATAAGGGAAGAACTCATTTATAAGGGAGAAACTATGATTTATAAGGTGGCACTGTTATATATAAGGGGAAACTTCTTTATAAGGGGACTATTATGGGGAGACTGTTATATATAGGAGGTATTATAAGAGGAACTATATTATATATGGGGTCTATTATAAGAGAGGAACTATTATATATAAGGTGGGCTGTTATAAGGGGGCTATTTATAAATTAGGAACTATGTTATACAAGGGGCGCTATTATAAGAGAGGAATTATAAGGGAGGAACTGTTATATATGAAGAGGAAATTTTATTTATAAGGGGGATTTTATAAAGGGGGAGATTGTTATATATCAGGGGGCTATTATTTATAAAGGAGGAAACTTAAATATAAGGTGGCTATTATACAGGGAAATTATATATAAGGAGGACTATTATAAGAGGGAAATTTATAAAACAGGCAATTATTTATAAGGGGGGTAAATTATATATATGATGCGGCTATTACAATGAGGGAGCTTTTATTTATAAGAGGGAAACTTTATAAGGGGGGCATTTATAAGAGGGCTAATATTGATAATGTGGACTCTTATTCATGAGAGGGATATTATTAATAATGGGGACTATTTATAAGGGAGCAGTATTATTTATAAGGGGGGCTATTACTGGTAAGGGGGAACTATTTATAAATAAGTGACTTAATGGCACTATAATAACAGATGAGGGGTGCAAAAATCTATTAGGCGGTACAAAGGTGGTCATTTGAATTGTGTGTGGGTATGGGGGGTAGTTTTTACAGTTTTTTTTTTTGGGGGGGGGGGAAGTGGGGGGTGATTAAAGGGGCTGCCACTGGATGGCATTGTTGGTATATCAGCATTTGGGGCCTCGGTTTGTCTAAAACCAGCCCAGGTCATGTAAATGCGCTTTTAGTCTAAGTAAGAAAAAGCACTAACTGATTACCAACTTTACCTTATTACACAGATCTGCAGGTTACCTTGAGGCTACTCATAATAATAATTATGGCTGTGATGTGGCCAGAACCCCATATGGCACCACCCTTATAGTACAGACACACAGAGTAGCAGCTAGGGGCCGAGATTAGTTTTACCACTATTTTTTTTTTTTTTTGTGGTATTCAGATTATCTCCTAAGAGCTACAAGATTTTGCAAAACTATGTGACCATTAACAATATACAGATGTAGGAGAGTTAACCCAAAGTTCTGCAACTGGTTAAACTGCTGCAGTGCGCCATCATTGGCTTTTGTGGTCTTCTGCAATAATATTTCACACTGCAGCAGTTTAACCAATTGCAGAACTTCGAGTTAACTCTGCTACATCTGTACATGAAAACCATGTTACAGTTTCCAGCAATGCCACAGCTGCTCTGTGTGACTGTACCCTTATGAGTAAACAGAAGGAACCAAAAAAAAAAAAAAAAAGAAAAATACTTAGGTGGATAGTACATAATGTCCCGGAGGAGTGCAAGGATAGCAAAATGATGGCATAGATATACAGACTCATAACATATAGGCCCAAATTTAGACAGTATAAATTTAGGCAGTCAGAAAATGCACCAGATTTATCACAGTGACTGATGCTGGATGATATATATGGCGTATCTTTAGACTGTCTACTTTAAGTTTATAACATCTTTTACTTGGTTTACTTTGAGCATACAAGTAACCCCCTATATTGAGAACCCACATCTAGAAAGTAAAAAAAAAAAAAAAAAAAAATTGTAGCGCAACCTAGATGTGCACAGAAGAGTCACTCTGCACCAGATATACCCCAGTGTCTAGTCACAACCACAATAGTAAATCTGAACCACATCATCTATATTTACATGCTTCAATAAGAACCAGACCAAACACAGTCATACAGTCATTAACATAAGTAATATAGCAACTTATACCCTAGCACTCATCTATATCGAACGCTAGGGCCTTCATCGACCAAATATAAACTGACACACATTGCAAAAATGCTGAGTTTTTGTTGCTACCACACATATGCAAGTATCAGAAGTGCAACGATTTACAGTCCCAGCAAAGTGAATGAAATTTTATTTAGGCTAGTGCTGCATGGAGATTTTGACCAAAGATCACTGTTTTGCCTTTATTCATGTTAGTGAATGGAATGAAAAAAAACAAAACAAAAAAAAAAAAAACAACAACAACAAGAAAACAGTGTCTGACATGAAGTCGCAACTGCAGCACTCTCAAGGTCACAGTGCAACTCCATAAACTAACATGAATAAAGGAGTCACAAGGCGAGCCACCAATCCTTGGTCGCACTAAGTCATGCGGACCTAGCCTTAATCTCATCCACATAACGCAGACAAAAACAATATGGAAAATACAACATGTTATGCGGCAAATAAAGTTAAAGGGATTGTCTGGGATAACAATCACCAGTCCCTGGTGTCTCCCAGTGCAGTCCGGTCCTGCAGCTCTGGTGTTTTATTCAAGCGGAAGTCCCCGCCACACTGTGACATCCCGTGTCCTTTCCTTAGGCCGCTGATTTGCCTCAGCGGTCACGTACGGCGGGGACTTCTGCCAGAAGAAAACACCAGAGCAGCAGAACTGGACCGCATTGGGAATTACCAGAGCATTTAAATCACCCCATATAACAAAAAAAATAAATTTCTGCAGTGAAAAATGCAAGCACTAAGGGCTTTTTTTTGTAGTTTTGACATGTTGTCTTAGCCCAAGGTGGAAATGTATTCTGAACATGGAGGTCTGCACGTTTATTTTAATGAGGAGGGAAACAAGCAACGTCCTAAGCAGAACACAAGGATCCAGCACGTTATAATCCAATGTGCCTGATCCTTTCTTCCCTCTGCTAGTAGTTTCCACAGGGCAGTGACCATACACATGTACTAACTGGAGAATATCACTGATAGTTATCTAATGTGTATGGGCACTTTGACTCTCACAGATATTACAGGTTGTACCTGCAGTCCTATGTAACACCACAGATAACCCTGTCAGCCTCTCTCATCACCACAGTTTATTACAAGCTGTCTCACCTTGTCAGCAGATTTTCTCCATCTCCACAGTGACTGGAAACCTCTCAGGTGTCTTCAATGACTGCCCACACTCCACAAGCCTGATATTAACACAAAGCTGGGTTTACACCTTCAGGTTTTCTGATGCAGTTTTTGAAGACAAAACCAGGAGTGGATTAGAGTGGAGGACTACTATCTGTCCTTTACAGATTCTCTACCTTTATGATCCACACCTGGTTTTGGCTTTATAGAGTGCATCAGAATACCTGAATATACTCTGAGGCCTCACTGACACGACTGAAAGATCTGTGAAAACACCTGCCCCGCCATCTTTATTCACAAAGAGTTGAGTCTATTCAGGTATATTAAGCCAAAGGCTCCATGTAGTGAAACACTGCATTGCGGTTTTTTTATTGCATTTTCAGAGTTTTCCGATGTGGACTTTCTACCCCTATTATACCTATATGGAAAACGCCAGCATTTCCGTAGCTTTTCCACTGTGGATTTTTTTCAGTTTTCTGACATAGGTGGGTGTTGATGTGGTTCATCTTTCTTGTGCCACATCCCGTTTTGTACTTTGCTATTCAATTTTTGCGAGAGGGAAAAGTGGGGTGGGCCAGGGACTCCTCAACTCAATATATATATATATATATATATATATATATATATATATATATATATATATATAACTCTTTAAGCTTAAAGGCAATGTGTTGCCAGAAAATGACTTATTTTTATCATTTGGGTTATTCAACTAATTTCTGCGTCTTTTTCCGGTGACACACATAGCTTTATTTTTATGTAGTTTTATTTTTGCATGTTTTTCAATTATTTTTTTTTATATCCGGCAAAATATAAACAAAAGAGGAGGGAAAATGGGTCTATTTTTCACTTTTCTTTTTTTTTTGCTACTAAAAAACTATTTAAAATAGTTTTCCACTCCGTTACAGTAATTTTTATTTTGTATGGTGTCATCGGGGGTGGGGCTAGAACCTGTAATAAGAGGGTGTTTTTGACGTATTATTTTATTTAATTTTTTTTTTTTTTACTTTGTGTCCTCATAAGGACATAGGTCATAATAGACCTTTGGGGACATCTGATCACTTTTTTTTCTGGTTGGGGATGCTGATTTTCCCTGTAACTGGTACATTTAGCCCCAGTTGTAGGAGGAATACAGCTCCTGCGCATAACTATAGAGCTAAGCTGATCTGAGTCCTCTAGGACCCAGGAGCTTTAAAACACTCTGATCCCAGCAAATCACGTGAGCACCGGGTCAGAGGGCAACCACATCATGGCGGCGCCCATAGCTGTGTATACAGTGCTCATTGAGCATACTAAACCTTCCCTGCCTTCTCTCTGGGAGACAGATAGAGGAGCAATGTCTCTGTTCCTAAGACCATCGGAAATATGTGTTTTCCGATGGTCTTAGGCAACCCCTGTGAAAGGGGAAACATGAAATCACTGTTTTTTAGGCCGGGGCTCCACGTGGCGGAAACAAAACACATTTTACTGTTCCTACAAAGTGGAAAAATACGGGAAAATACGCCCAGCGAACATGCTGTGATTTCCAAAATCTCAGTATGTTATACATACAGAAACTCAGACGGTTTCCCTGAAGTCCACAGAGGGAACCGCTTTTTTGCTGCAGCCCACTACATGGGGCCTTAGCCAGATTTTTTTAAAATATAGCTATTAAACTGGAAAATTAAAAAAATAATCACCAAAATATTTTAAAACGAGATTTAAACAATAGGTCATTTCCTGGCGGCACATCCCCTTTTCAATGTATCACTTAGATGATGTTACCTCTTATTCTGCATATTCTACGATTTGGCAATATCGAATTTAATTTTAATATTCTAATATTTTATTTTTTTTTTTCATTGCCATATTCTAAAAGCCATGTTTTTTATTTTTCCACCAATAAAGCTAGTCAATAGCTTGTTTTTTTTTTACATGATGTTCTGTGCTATTCATTAATACCATTCCGGAATACATGCGATTTTTTTTGAAGTGGAAAGTGACCCCAAAACAGCATTTTGTGCTTTTTTTTTGGGGGGGGGGGGGGGGGGCAAGTGGATGTTCTCACCATGAGGTATTAATAATCCACCACATTTAAAATACCAATCATTCCAGACATCAATACTTAATTTATATAGCTTTTTTTTCTTTTACACGATGAAAGATTAAATGTGAAAAAGCAGGATATTTGGTTTCTGGTTTATTTTTTTTTCCGTTCAGTAGGGGGCTAGACTCATCACTAGATAGCAGGTATAATATATTGCAGTACTACATTGACAGCCAAACAAGAAGGCGTTACCCAACACTGGATTAGTGATGGCAGGTCCAGGGGCCTAGAGCAGGCCCATGGCTGCCATAGAAACATATTGATACCACCCCACATCTCCGCAAAGGGGCAATTGCAGGGGATCTCAGTGCCGCAGTTGCTATAGACTATGGCATGTAAAGGGTTACTCACCCATGATCTGGATTATCTTAGATGATGGGTGTTACAACTGAGACCTACTGGAAATGGTTCGCGCTCAGCTTATGAGCAGTCACCATGTCCATGATGTTACAGTATGTCATGGTGTATGCCAAGATGTACTATTATAGGTGCAGGTAAGGAGGTTAAAGATGTTCATATACACTGGTCACCTGCCACTGGTTTCAACACTTCCTGATCCCCTTGTGGTCTTTAGTTCTTGCTGTCACCTTACATACCTAAAAATGTCAGTATAAAGCATAGGTTCTTCACAAAGTGTCCCAAAGGTTGCAACTTATCAACGATCCACTGCCATGTACTACCACTCCATTCAATGTCTATGGGACTGCTGAAGGTAGAGTACATAGACATAGAGGTCACTTTATGAAGAATTGTACTTTTTGTGCTCAACTTTTTACATATTAAAATATTTCATGCTGAGGTGTAACCGGACATGCAGAAAATGCTTATGAATGCTCGCTTCGCCAATCTTTGGCCACACCGGTGAGTGAGACTTGCCAGGCATTACCTGTATGTCCAAGAAGTAAAGACCAGAGAGGACCAGGCAATGTCAGAACTGGAATAGCAGTGGATCACTTTTTTTTTACAATTTCAATTTTATATGTCAAACTCATTATGCCTACCTAAGAGGTTATGAAAATTGTCTAAATTGTTGCAAAAATAAATGTTGGTAAATACGTATAGCAGCTACAATATGTTTAACATGGAGGGATGAGCCACACTTTTTCCACAAGGTCACCTCAAATACATTTGAAGGCATGTCTGGATCATCATATATAGAGACATGCTCAAAATATATATGTGCAGAAAAATAAAATTGTGGTTTGAGAACCAGACTACGTGTTCTAGGGCTCAGCTACTTAAGGGGAAAGATAGCACGGTGTATTTTGATGCATAACCTCAGACTATAGTATTAAGCAGAGGTACTCCTGGCAAGGCCTCATACTGTAGTGAAACGGCAGTCATACCTTCCAGCAACTCATCACACTCCATGTTGTGGGGTAAGGGCGCTGGGAGCTTCTGGTTAGGCCTCGGTGTAGTGAAATGTCAAGCATACCTTCAAAGCATTTCATCACACCATACGTTGAGGGGTGAGGGCTGGATGCTTCTCGTAAGGCCTCAATGTAGTGAAATGGCCATCATGCCTCCCAGCATGGCGCGAAAAAGACAGCCCCCTACCTTGGTCCACACATATCTAGGGGATTAAAAGATCGGGACCAGAATTATCTCTGATCCTGGCCATGTATTACACCTTGCGCTGGCTTAGCCCTATGGATAATTAAAAAGGATGGTCAAATGTGCCGTGAACCTTTCTCTACAGTCTGCGACTGCCTTCTATGTACAGCATGTCATTTAACATTTCCCCGTAGTGAGATTATGTATGGTGGTTGCAATGTTCTCCAAGGCACAGCAGCAGATGGTCTGGGCAGCTGATCACTTGGTGACCGCTGTAAGACAAGCTCCTTTAATTTCTGGAAATCTGGATTTCTAATACTCAATAACATCACTGCCACTTACTGAAGTAAAATATTGTTTATTCAATCTGAAAGAAAACCAGGTGGGAGTTCACCATTATAAACAAAAAAAACAAAAAATACACAAGCGAAATTGGCACACAGGAAAAAAGAAAAAAAAACAAAACAAAAAAAAAAGCCTATCAAGTTAATTAATAAAAAGGGTATAAAAAAAAAAAGACCTTTTTTAATAAAAGAATTAAGTGTAAAGCAACACCACAAGGTTTTAGGGTGTTATTTTTAGAAATCTACAGCCTGGTTTCTGGACATTTTACCACTCAACAAGTATCTGCCTCATTCAGCATACAAAATATTTCACCAAATAAGATCATGCATCAGATATGCATTAGCCGTGACATCTTACAGGAACAATTTTGTTCAGGAAATGAAATATTGGGGAGATGCTTACAGACCAGGAGATATATATTAAGGTGTTTTAATTTCCAAAATAAATATAAAACATCAACATAAGGAGCAGAGCACAACTCCGTTTTATAAAGAAGTCGAAGAAGGAAATTTCAAGGTTCGACAGGGGAGGCTGGTCTAGACTCTTGCTTCGGAGGAGAGGTAACTGACTGAGCTGCTTCCTCTTCTGCCTCATCTGGGACGGTAGCTTCCACAGGACGCGGAGAAGGTGGAGCAGGGTCACTAGCGTTACCATCTCCAGTTCCTTCTTCCGTGCAAACAATCTCACCTTCTTCAATTTCCTGATCAGACTCTGTAGTAAATGCTACAGTGTCCTCTTTTTTGCCTTTGTTAGTAGGCTCATTACTGCTGCTCCGATCTTCACGGCTACGTTTCACATTTTTCTCATGACTCTGACTGCGGCTTCTTCTGCCATTCTTTCTGCTTCTGTCCTTGCTACGACTCCGGTCTCTGCTGCGTTCTCGCTTTCTTTTCCTTTCTTCTCTGCTGCGACTCCTGCTCCTTTCTTTGCTGTCACTGTATCTACCATTGTGGCTGCGGCTTCTATCCCTTTCGTTGCTCCGACTCCTGCCTCTGCTATCTTTGCTGCGGCTTCTGTCCCTTTTCTTTCTATCCCTGGTCCTACTTCTCTCTCTCCTGTCCTTGCTTCGGCTCCTGTTCCTATCCTTTCTCCGCTTGCTGTCTCTCCTTTCCTTGCTGTCTCTCCTTTCCCTTTCCGCTGTCTCTCCTTTCCTTGCTGTCTCTCCTTTCCTTGCTGTCTCTCCTTTCCTTGCTGTCTCTCTTTTCCTTGCTGTCTCTCCTTTCTTTGCTGTGACTTCTCTCTCTATTTTCACTCAGGCTTCTTTCCCTTTCACCAATCTCCTTGACAGGACTTTTTTCTTGACTCCCATTCTTTTCCTTCTCTTTACTTGGACTTCTTTCATTACTTCTGTTCTCTCTCACTTTGCTATGGCTCCTGCTCTCTCTCTCCCGACTTCGACTTGCGCTCTTCTTTTGTTCTGCACTAGGGCTTCTGCTATCTCGATTTTTTCGTGATTTGCTCAGACTTCTGCTCCTATCTTTACTGTAGCTACGGCTGCCCCTCCTATTCTTACTTACACTTCTGCTTCGACTTTTGCTCCTACTCCTGTCTTTACTGCGACTCCTACTGTCCCTTCTACCCCTGCTAACACTTCTGCTATCTCTCCTGTCTCCGCTGCGACTTCGGTCACGTTGTCTGCTTCTGCTTCGAGATCTGTAAATGTTTTGGAGGAAAAACGCATGATAAGTATAGGGAGCTTTACCAACTTTTTTTTTCTAAAAAAGTATAATTTTAAGCGTGTCTTACCTTGATCTAGAGCGGCTGCTTCTCCATGATCGAGACCTGAAATGAGACATTGGAAACCAATATAAATTCCAATTTAATGTAGTATTGCAAATTTGGCTTTAGTGACGCTTTGTACTTGACAAGTAGTATAAAAGATGCGTTCCCAAGGTTGCAATTAAACAACAATCCCCATTGCAGCCCCCATTGATTACAAAGGAGAAGGTAACATATCCCCTATTCATAGAGCAGCAGTGGGGCATGTGCACTAATACTATGCTCAAAGTCTAGGGGACTGCTGAAGATAGTCTAATTCTGTACTCATCTATCTTAGGGAGTCCCACAGAGTTTAAATAGAGCGCTAGTGAGCATGACTTACCACAGTTTCTATTGAAAATGGGGACACAGAGTGCACCTATGTTCATAATCGATGGGGTCCCAGCAGTTGGCACTTACCCCCTATACTGTGGATATGTGACAAGTTCCCATCATAGGAAAACTGCTTTAACTACAGATACTTATACAGAAAGCAGAATTATTCATTTTGTGCTTGGATGACTTTCAACATGAGCAAGAGAGAGCACGTGAGAGAAGAGATATTACAGAACATCTTTCTCCTTACAGAACATCCTTATTTTAGAACATTTAGCTCTTCTCAAGACAGCAGGTACAGATAGAGAAGTGTCAGCAGCCAGCAGGAGAAATCACATGAGCCCCATCAAACACTGTAGAGGGTACACAGACCTATATAAAACTTCACACATATCTTCTCCTATTGTTTTACAGACATCTTAAAAGAATAAAACAAAGATTTTGCAATGATAAATTCTCCCTATATTTCTAGGTTTCCTGAGGTTTGTGACACAGTCCATGCACCATTTTTACTGAAACCATTTTTTGGCAAACTCTAGCACTTTCCTTCTCATTTTTTAGAAACGTCACGAGATGTATTTTAGGGGTTTAAATAGTCTAATGACTGCATATTATAGGTAGTCAGAGTCAATGGTCCCCAATAAAGTTCTCAATGTGCACTTATCAAACTGAAGTGGTGGATTAGAAGGATGAATTAAAAGGGAAATTACTGCTTTTGTACATACGCAATACACAATAGCTGCATCCAGTGGTGCCAAATGCTAGAATTTGGCACCACTGGATGACCAGCAGGATTACCTGCAATTCTCTGCACTGCTTTGGTGGCCAGAAACACTGATGAGCTCAGTATCAGATCTGCTGCACCTTAGAGGGGTTATCCAGCTTCCAAAAATTATCTACAAATACAGCCACAGCAGTGCTAAATACTCACTGCTCCCGTGGGCACCCTTTTCTTGGCTTTATTTGACTCGAGACTCTTTGTATCACTTATTTGCATGCAGTGAATCTGTGAACAAACTACATTTCCCATGATGCATCTCCCTGCTCTCACACTCCCTGTACCCCTTCCTTCTCCACTCCAATGAAATCACAGGTAATAAATTGCTCCCACATCTGAGGTAACACGTGGTTGTGAACAAACACAGAGAATGAGAGCAGGCAGATGCATCATGGCAAATGTAGTTTGTTCACAGATTCACTGCATGTAAATAACAATCATACAAGGAGTCTCAAGTAAAATAAAGCCAAGAAAAGGCTGCACAAGGAATCAGTGAGTATTTATGGATGTATTTACTGATAATTTTTGGAAGCTGGATAACCCTCTTTAAGGAGCACTCCAGTAATTTCTCTCCCCTCCTCTGTTATGGAGTTAACCGTTCTGGAAAAAACATGGATTTAATTTAATAGTTCTGGCATTTGATACTTGGAAATACCAATTATACATAGGGATTTTCATTTGTACTGTATCGCAGTATATTATCAATTTACTGGACACTCCTGGCTGCAACCAACAGACACCCCATTATGACGTTGTGGTGACGCCAATTGGAAGATGGTGGTCTCATATACTCTAGCATTTTATATGCCATGGTTGCTATTGACTACATCAGGGGTAGGCAAACTTTTTTGTTCGGCGTGCCAATTTCAATTAAAAAAAAAAAATCAACGTTGAGGTACTCAGAGTGCCGGCCAATAATTGTAAGTCTGACGACCCCTGCACACGGTATTATGCTCCATAGCGGCCCCTGCACACGGTACTATGCCCCATAGCGGCCCCTGCACACGGTACTATGCCCCATACCGGCCCCTGCACACGGTACTATGCCCCATAGCGGCCCCTGCACACGGTACTATGCCCCATAGCGGCCCCTGCACACGGTACTATGCCCCAGCGGCCCCTGCCCGGTCTTGCCCCATAGCGGCCCCTGCACACGGTACTATGCCCCATAGCGGCCCCTGCACACGGTACTATGCCCCATACCCCCCCCCGCCCCCCCCCACGGTCTATGCCCCATAGCGGCCCCTGCACACGGTACTATCCCCCCACCGCGGCCCCTCACACGGTACTAGCCCCAGCGGCCCCTGCTCACGGTACTATCCTCAATAGCGGCCCCTGCTCACGGTACTATCCTCAATAGCGGCCCCTGCTCACGGTAATATCCTCCATATCGGCCCCTGCTCACGGTATTATGCCCCATAGCGGCCCCTGCTCACGGTATTATGCCCCATAGCGGTCCCTGCACACGGTATTATGCCCCATAGCGGCCCCTGCACACGGTATTATCCTCCATAGCGGCCCCTGCACACGGTATTATCCTCCATAGCGGCCCCTGCACACAGTATTATTCCCCATAGCGGTCCCTGCACACGGTATTATGCTCTATAGTGGCCCCTGCACACGGTATTATGTCCCATAGTGGCACCAGCACATGGTATTATCCTCCATAGTGGCCCCTGCACACGGTATAATATTCTAACTTTTATAATATTCCAATTGTCACCACTCACTAGTTATTATTATACTGTTGGGTCTCTTCAGACCCCAGAGTATAAGTGGAGGGCCAAGAGAGGTGACAAACATAAAAAACAATGCTACTCACTTTTTCCTGCGCTCTGCAGCCGCTCTGTTCTCTTCGGGCGCTTCTCCCTGACGTCAGCGACCGCTGATTGAGTCTCAGGGGTCACGTCTCGTCATTAAGCGTAATGACGTCGGACGTGACCCCTGAGGGCCTGTCAGCGGTCTCTTACGTCAGGCAGAAGCGCCCGAAGAACACACAGTGGCTGCGGATCCAGGGTAGCTGAGTTAACCCTCCCCGGGGGCTCCGCTTATTATACTCAGGGGGTCTGAAGAGACCCCACAGTATAATAGCAGTTTCGTTTCAGCCATGTTTGGTCCGATCGAAACTGCTGGGTGAGGACTTGGGCTGCTGTGCCAGGGAAATATGCCTCGCGTGCCACTCTTGGCACGCGTGCCGTGGGTTGCTGACCCCTGGACTACGTCATCTAACTGGTTAAAACAGCCAAGATTTGAACTACCACTGCCGTATTTAGAAGTGAATGGCAGATATTATAGTCCTCACCAATGTAGCATTGTTTTGGTATCAAGAATCGTGATACTAAACTTGGTATCAGTATCAAAGTCCAAATTCTGGTATTGTGCCAACTCTAGTGATGAATGTAGTTTTTATTATACACCTTAATCAAGTATTACATCCTAAGACTCTACAACACCAGAACCAAACAATTTACCTTGAGCGGCTGCGAGAAGAGGATCGTCTGGAACAGGACCCAGCCCTATCCTCCACAAGACGAATCTTTCGTCCATTCACCTCCTTGCCATCCAGTCTTTCCAAAGCTCTTTTCATGTCAGAGTATGAACGGAATTCTATAACTCCTTCATTAGGCCTTCGATGATGAGCATCGGCATAAGTGACTTCCCCTGCCTGCCGCATAAAGTCCTGGAAAAAGAGTTAATGGAGAAACAAAAAATATATATAAATAATCACAAAGAGTAACAATTTATAAAACTGACCTCAAAAGTAACCATCACACCTTTACATACATGTATTTCACAGCCTATAAGTATCTGCTGCAACCCAAGTAATACTATTCACAATGGGAGAGATTTATGAAGACTGGTGTTAACGCCAGTCTTCACAACCCCTTCACAGACTAAGATGGCATCTCATATATGATTTCCAACATAATAAATCCCTGCCCAACTGAAAACTGGCACACGAGGCATAATAAATATGCCCCATTGTTTACAGTGCACATGCTCGGCATGAAGAAGAGAATACTGCAGACATATGCAACAATATGTGTCATAACTTCTGTTGTCAAAAGATTTGTTTGCCATACTCTGTAGTGTGCAAACCATAGACATATCACTTTCCAGTTCAGTCTGTGCTCACATCTACATCGGGCATTACATTTTTCTATTCCATCTGATAAAAAATGGAGGCGAAGGAGCTGAAGGCAGATCAGTGACATGACGGGCACTAACAAACCCCACTGACTACAATGGAGTCTGCCAGGTTCCAGTCAATTTACCAGCAAAAGATAGGTCATCTATATACACATCAGAATCTGAGGACAAACTGCAACTTTCTCAGCATGTTACTAAATGGGCAGGTTTGATTATTTTGTTAAAATAAGCTGTTCACAAGAATTCCCACTGATAGGACCCCAGGTGACTAGCTGTATTATCGGGGGAGTGGGGCAGCAATTGCTCCAAATGGAGCATCACATTTAATAAATGGAAACAAAAACTTATATACTGGATATAGGTTATGAATGAGGGGTCCCACTCTATTAATGCAAAATAGGGGATTTGGGATTTCTAAACCAAATACCCCAAATAAGCATCAGATGCTGAGTAGCAACCCGCAAGAGATAGGTTTAGCATCTAATATCCTGTAACAAAGAAGCCTACCTTTAAGTCTTGCCAACTGCACCTGGTCGATAGGTTCTCCACCCTCAGACGATACATTGTGCGAACCGGAGGTCCAAACTTGTCACTTCCACTTTTGCGGTAGCCATAGCCACCTGGGACACAGGGACAGAAAAGAGAGATCAGAGGTAGCAGATGTGCAGCTATGAATGAATATAAAGCTGTAAAGGCACACTCCTATCCCACACATATGCTAACACCATTTCTTCTATTACAACTATCCGACAGGTTATACACAGAACGGCTGGTCACACCAATTTACAATTCTTTCTATTCAACCTTCCCTCAGTTTTGACATTTCTCATTCAGCAAAACCAGTACCAGTACCATAGGGCACTGCCCACTTACTCTTATTATGCCTACCAAGTGTTCATACATACCACCCTCCCCTAAAGTTCTCATCAAAACGCACATGCATCCCAAATTTCACTTACCTTCAAGTAAAGGGCTCCCCTTTGACGCCCACGCTCATCAGCCTCGGCCCCCCGCCGACTGGTAAACCCAACGCGCTCCCCCACGTACGCGCCCCCCCGTGGCACCTCCTCGGATCTCACGAGAAGAAGAGAGAGGCGGGGGGAAGGAAGAGGCTGCAGAGTCAATATTACTTGGAGACAGACCCAGAGTCAGCCCCATGCTAGCCTCTGCATAATCTCCCAATGGCAGTCTTTTAAAATGGTCACTGAACCATTCTCCACACATCCAAGACCATTTTAAAATGCATTAGGCAATAGTTAAGTAGAACAGCAATGTGTCACAACGACAAAAGGAAGGTGAGTTTTGAAACATCCAAAAGTATGAGTAACATACAAAAAAAGAAAAAGGAGTATCTCAAAACCACGCTCCCATGCACAATTATTTTGGTGAAGCAAAAAACTCATGATCAATATTCTAAACAAAAATTTTTGTGCGTGTTAGTTTAAAAAAAAAAAAAATGCAAATACTCACCTATTTTTTAGCATGTAAGCCCCTAAATCTTTTATAGAAATCTAATAGCTAACAGGGGCCAAAACATCTTTAAAACCATTATTCTGGTAGAAGACTGACTGTAAACATCTTAAAGAGGATCTTTCATGTCCTCATGCATATGCGGTTTTATTTACTGCTAGAAAGCCAACAGTGCGCTGAATTCAGCGCACTGTCGGCTTTCCCCTTATGTGCCCCAGGGCAGGAGCTATCGGTGCCGTTAGTTTTCTGCCCATCATCAGAAGGACGTTCCTGACAGTCTAGCTGGGCTGTGAGGAACGCCCCCCTGACTGTACTCGTCCATAGCCCTGTAATGTCAGAGGGGGCGTTCCTTACCGCCCAGTGATGATAGTCAGGAACGCCCTTCTGACGAAGGGGAGAAAACTAACGGCACCGATATCTCTAGCCCCGGGGCACATAACGGGAAAGCCAACAGTGCGCTGAATTCAAATTAAAACCGCATGTGCCTGTGGACATGAAAGATCCTCTTTACTATCTGTCTGCTCCTCCACTGTAAATACAGTAAGAGAGGAGGTTTCTGTTGCAGCAGGCTGTTTCTTAACCTGAGACATTCAGGTCCAGACATGGTAGACAATTATTTGCTCAAATCTATAGGTCTATCTCCGTGTGGTACAAGTAAATTTCACACCAATGCCTCTACCACCACAGAATTTTCTCTTTTTTTTTATCGCCAATCATGGCAATACAAAAAAAAATTCTAAGTATCATCAAATTCTGTAATATTATTAACTTTTAGATTTCCATGTACGAAGATGTGTAAGGGGCAGGACAAGTCGTATCATTTATTGATACCTTATTGAGGAATGTATGATGTTGTGATAACTTTTTGGGTGGAGGTGAAGCAAAAAAAAAAAAAAAAAAAAACACAAAGTCATCTTTTTTTCCCCCCACTACAGCATTCATCGTATGGGATAAATATTTTATATTTTAATAGTACAGTCAATTTCAGACAATGCCCATTATCAGAGTTGCCTCCAATCACAGACACCGCTGCCAGGTCCCTGCTGTTTCTGCAAACCTGCAGTTTTGTCCACACCAGCATCACATCCACAAAGTTGGTGCTAATGAAGGGCAAACAAAAACTCCTTTACGCCTGGACCCCACGGCAAGACACACGTTTTACAGTACCTGCAATGTAGATGCGATTCTGGCTAATCCCATCCACACATTGCAGAAGAAAAATCTGCAGTGGAAACGCTGCGATTTCAAAAACTGTCGAGTTAATGTCAATTATACCTACGGAAATGCTGGCATTTTCCGTAATAGGTATAACAGAAGCAGAAAGTCTGCAGAGGAAAACTCTGCGGACTTTCTGCTTTTTGGCTGCGGCTTGCTACAATGGGCCTTAGCCTTACATACTTCAGCCTTGATGAACTGTTCATACTTGTGATTTCTACCCAATTCATCAATAGGTCTGTTAGGGTTTGCACAAAAGTGCTGCAACTTTTGTACTCCTTTCACAGCATAGGGGAATGATGAATTCCCTTATAGTGCTTTCCCACTGTGCCTGCACAGATCAGTAATCTAGCACAGGAGCAAGTCTTTGAAGGGATCAGGCAAAAAAAAAAAAAATGGCATGCTTGGTGACATGTCAATATTAAAGAGGTAGTCCAGGATAACCGCTTTTTTGATTTGAGGTCGGGAAAAAAAAAAAAATACTTGCCTGTCCCCACTGTTCCGGTTTCTCCCACCACAGTCCGATCCTGCTGCTCCAGTGTTTTGATTTGGCGGAAGTCTCCGCCGCATGTGACCACTTTGGCCAATCAGCAGCCTAAGGAAAGGACATGAGACATCCCGGTTCCTTTACTTAGACTGCTGATTGGCGTCAGCCGTCACGTGCAGCGGTGACTTCCACCAAAACAAGACACCGGAGCAGCAGGACCGGACCACGGCAGGAGACACCAGAGCACCTGGAGACATGCGACTAGTCCCCCCCCCTCCGCCTTCCCTAGCCTCAAACCGAAAACCAATTTAAATGTGTAAGATTTGCACAAAATCTTCCCATAAACATGAATGCTCAGAATAGCCAAGTGAGCATGGCTACCACCCTAAGGAGAATAAAACATCAGTGGTGCCACTTATATCTTTGAATATGAAGGGTTTGGCATGTTAAAATCCGTCATGGTAGTTCTTGTTTCATGCGACAGCAGGAACTAGATAACCATTAGATGCCCCTACGTAAAGTACACTGTCAATTGACAATTTTCAGAATCTTATTGCCATGTTTGCCAAATCCAATCTCATTTCCTATAATGCAACATCTGTGACTGTAATGAATATCAACTGTGGTGTAAAAAAATTAAAGGGGGGTTGCTGAGGAAATTAGAATACCTATTGCTACTATCATATGAAATGTAAAGCTTAGAAGATTTGTCATAGCATGTGTGCTCTTTAACCTAGGGCATCTATTACACGTCTTCCTTAAATAGGGCTCATGAAAACTACTGCACACATCAAAGAATGTCCCCTGTGGATGCAATAGTACCAACAAGTACGGCTTAAGAAGAGCTTGTCATGGATGCCACAGTTTATAGACATCCTGACAAATCCTAATGAAACACATGCATTACGAAGACTCCCAAAATGAAGGTGGCTTTACTGGTATACTTACTGCGCAAATCTCTCCTTGGTGCACGAGCATGTTCCACAATGACGCGTTCACCACATAGGTCTCTCCCATTCATTTCATACACAGCATCATCGGCATCACGAAGATCTTCAAATTCCACAAACCCGTAGCTTAAAGAGAAAAAAAAAAAAAACTAGCACAGTTTACCTTCAGTAGAATTAAAATATCACCTTCATGTAAAAACGAGCACAAAGATTTGCTGCAGCAGCTGAGGCAGAGCACTTTGCACAGACAGGTAAGGTGGTGCACTGTAGCTAAAGATGCATGAAAAGAGTTTGGCTAGCGAGTGAATTTTTACACATTACTGTTTGCACCCGTTTTTTCACATCCGTAAAAGGATCTGTTAAAATGGATGTAAAAACTCATGATGTGAATGGAGCCTTACATGTTTCAAACCCTATATAGGAGGTTCTTAGTCATAACATACTACGGAAATTGCCCTTTAAAATAATATCCAATGGGGGAAGCAATGTCCCCTATTGCTACCCCACTACTGCCCTCATGGGCAGCACACTGGCTCAGGGGTTAGAGCTGTTGCCTTGCAGCGCTGAGGTTTAGTCTGACCAAGGGCAACATCTAGATTTTTAGCGGAAACCAAGCTTTAGTCCGGGGCTAGCAAACCTTCAGCACTCCAACTATTGAGGAACTACAAGTCCCAGCATGACTGCTAGCTCTGCTCTTCTTGGAACTCCCATAGAAGTGAACTGAGGCTGCTGGGAGTTGTAGTTTCACATCTGCTGCAGTGCAGAAGGCTGCTGATCGCTGCTTCAGTCTGCCCTGGAGACGGTTCACCCCGCCGATCACTTCATGGCCGGGACTAGTCAGGCAGCAGATCTATGGATATCAGATCCGCCATCAGTCTGGCTAGGAGTGACGCAGCAGCACTGCGCCAGGATGCGCTACTCCTACATCACAGCATGGCGGCCACTACACGCCGACCACTCACCCGTTCTTCAGGTCCACCTCCACGATCTTCCCGAAGCCCTTGAAGAAGCGCTCCACATCCCTCTCCCGGGCCCGATGACTGAGCCGCCCGATGTAAATCCTTGGCATCACTGATGACCGTGACATGTCCGCGGTGCTAAGAAACCTGCGCAGCACACAACGTCAGGCCTCTCACCCAGACACAGGCACACTGTCGACAAACGCAACGGCCAAAGCGCGGGCTGGAAACAGGAAGTCAGAATGAGGGCACACGATGCGGTGCGCAACACGCGCCAGCTACGCGATGACGTACTTCCGGAGGTGGGGAGCGTGTCGGAAAATAGGTGGAGCGTAATAAAGTAGCGATTACTTCAGAGTATATGGGGTCCAGGTCACGTGACCCCGGGACAGGTTTCGGGCTGTAATGTGGAGGACTATACGTCCCAGCATGTTTTAGAGCAATTTAGCCTGGGACTTTAGCTCCACAACTGCTGAGAAAATTCATTGTATACGGGGAAGACGTGTAACGTGTCATGTTCTCCATTATTGCATGGCATCTATGCTATATTAAACATACAGTAACTGTGTAGCACATTACTGACCTTACACGTGATAATAGTGAATGGAAAATGAAGCATAACTCGAAGCTCGTGGACCCCAGTGTAATATCTGTAATGGGGCCCCTACCTACCTTGTGCCACTTAGAATAGTGTAGTTTATGTGGCAGAGCGCCCTTTGGGCCACCCTCAGGCTCTAGGGCCTAGTAGTGACTGCTATCACTTCACGTCCTATAGCTACATCCCTGCCCAGGGTGATACCAATACAACCCCCTCCTTTACCCATGCCCTAGAAAGGCCATATACCTGCATTATAGGAACAGCGTAAAGGATGTAGTGCCAGATCTGTCATATCAGAACAATAGAGGATATCCCATACAATATAGTACTGTATAATATTCTATCTTCGATTCTTCACAGAACTTACAACAGAGGCTTGTAAGAGAACCTTTGAGGCAGGTGTGAACATAGCCTTACAGACAACGCATACCAATTTGTGTGAAGTCTTAAGCTGGCCATACACATTAGATTTCGGATGGCCCTCATGCTGCGGTCCAATTCATGATGGGATCTTTTGTACAAGCAATCTCACTGTCACCATTAACAACTATTGTGCCTGATTAGGGGGGCAGTTTGTTAAAAAAAACAAAAAACAGTGGGGCAGATTTTAGAAGACTGGCATTTTCAACTGCATCAGTGGAAGGTGCGCCTCCTTTATGAGAAGGCACATCTTCCACCACGCTGTGCGCCTAAACTGAAATCTACACCAGATTATAGCTGGAGTAGATTTCAAATTAAATGGTGTAAATTAATAAATTTGCCCGATACCTGGCCGTTCGTCATTCGAAATGGATGAATTGTACATTTTGGCCTATGACAATCTATGCCTCACCATCTTAAGGTTGGGTTTACATGGGGCAAATACCCTGCTGAATTTTCATAACATAAGCTCAGTAGCATGTTTCTCTGCAAGCTGCTCCTTCCACAGAGAAACTGCTCAATTTTGGGTGTTTTTTTGTCAGAATATCGCCAAGAATCGCTGCAGGTCTCCCGCTGCAACAACCTTTGCATTGCGAACTGCTTTATTTCTTAGAGGTGAAAGAAAAGTTTACCAATGTATATCAGTCCAGCAGAAGCCAACAGAGTGTTATCATGTGAATGAGGCCTAGGGATACAACTGAGCTTTTTTGGTGCTTATAGCAATTGGATACTGTAAATGAAGTGAGAATTCAGTCTTAGCGCTCATTCACACAACAGGATTCAACAGCCCTGTGCTAGCTGTACTACCAGCCTGTGCATGGCCCATAGATAGGAAAGGGTTGTATTGTTAAGGTTGTATTGTCTGATTGATTGGTTTTTCGACCTCCAGTTACAACAGCCATTAGGAGAATTAGAGACAGAAAGTCCCCCTAAAGCCTCCTTTTTGAATGGAGTGCCAGAGATCATGCTTGAACAGTGTTTCATTCACTTCTATGGGGCTGCAGGCACTGCTGGAGATTACAGTTGCAGCAGCGATCCAAGAAAAAATAGAACATGCCATTTACGAAGCCAATTCCTCATATTTTTATGATGGATCTGTGAAAATGGGTTACCCTCAGGTGTAGACTCAGCTGTAAAAATGTAGTTTTTTACTGCTGAGTGCATGGCACATTCATCTGAATAATACTTGAAATTTTATAGGCTAAAGCACATGGGCTGTAGGCTTTCGTCATTGTGCATATTTTTTAAGAAAAGAAATAATGCAAAAATACAGTACTATTCAGTACTATATGGAACATGCAAAGTCACAGCAGCGTCTCTTTAAAATGGTTGTACATGAATAGGAAAACATGGCTGTTTTCCTGAAAACCAGTCCAACACCTGTTCTCAGATTTGGGATTTTGCGGCTTAGCCCCATTTTAAAAAACCCATCCAGATGGTTAGGGAATGGGCATTACCTGGCACATCAGGTATAGGTATAACGTGCACTGTGACTTGGTATTCAAATGTTAGTCTTTATATGGGGTTGTTTTTGTGGACTTTATTGCACACGGATTTCTACAGCTGCCATTACACTAAATAATATATCTGCTTATCTCCAGCAGTCCTGTAGAAGTAAATCAAGCTGTATCGTGCATAAACAACCTGTTGCTCCATGGGAACCCATTTCATAATCAGTGGGAGTCTGAGAAGTCTGATTCTTACAGATCAAGGTAATTATGCCGTATCCTGTGTATAGGAGATAGCTTGCGCTTACCAGAGTGCCCTTTTAGGCTAAGGCCCCAAGTAGCGAGCTGCCCCCAAAAAGGTCTGTGGGAAAAACCATGTCAGAAACGTATCACGTTTTTGCCACAACGCTTTTCACAAAAAGTCCGCTGAGTTTTCCTCTGAGGACTTTCCTCTTCCATTATACTTATACGAAAACCGCCAGCGTTTCCGTAGGTATTATTGACATGCTTTTATTTACAAAAACGCAAGCGTTTTTGAAATCGCAGCATTTCCGCTGCAGATTATTTCCTGCAATGTGTGGATGGGATTAGCCAGAATCCCAACTACTTTGCAGCTAATGTAAAATGCTGTAGTTTTTGTATTTTGCGTCGCTTGCCCTGCGTGGGGTCCCGACCTCAAGGATACATTTTCATGGAGATTTGATATGTGGTGTGTTTTGAAATTGTTACAAGCTACTGGATTGCTAAACTATTGGATGCGCATGCTTGTTTTGTTCGTTTTTTTTTTTAATTTGGCCCCTGTTCACAATTGCATGCCTAAAATGCCTTGTTTTTTTGTTTTTGTTTTTTTAATTTGCGCTCCATTTTTTGGCAGCATACCAAGAATCGCTGCAGGTCTTGTGCTGCATCAACCTTTGCATTGCATGCTGTTCTATTTCATACAGGTAAAAAAAATTTATTTGACCCCTATTCACAAGTACAAGCCTAAAATGCAGTGTTTTTTTTAATTAAAATTTCAAAGTCTAAAGCTTATGTGCCTCTATTAAAGTGACCCACAGACAGTTGTGCCAACAGAGGCTCCCAATAATGAGTTTCAGCAGAGTGCCCCTCATAAACAATGTCAGGAAATCACTGGTAATGTTTTATTTACTAATTTATTTTTATTAGGTCAAAGGACTTAATGGGTGGAAGTCAAACCGCTAAGACCACAACATCACTTTGCTTTGTATTAATGGAGTGGCATGTCACGCATGTGGGCAGCTTCCCAATTCATTTTTATGCTGAACAGAAGAGGCCTGAAGAAGGGCTGGTTACCCCAAAACACATTGCCTGTCCTGAAACTAATGACTAAAGTTCCTTTTATGGAACATTACTGTCTGTAATGCTTTGATATTTCCAATTACAAAGACAGAGCTCCTAACTAGGGCTTTCTTCTCATCCTTGTACATTACTATGGACTTCAGAATGCCATGTGATGACCCAGTACCAAGGCGGTGGCATCCTACTAGACGGTTCGACCATCCCAATGAACAGTTGTGCAGTTGCTGAGAATCTAATAATGTGCAAAACTTGTGTCCTCCCCACAACTATACAAGGTGAGGATGTTTAAGCACCCACATCTACAACATACGGTAGAGGCAGGCACAGATCAGTATGGAGGGAGGTAGAATACATACGAGCTATGAAAGCTTTATGAAGCATGATCATAAAGAAATCAGTGGAGAAACAACGTGCCAGGTTGTGGGATTTGAGAAGATTTTTTGATCCCAGAATATGCAGTATAAGAATAACATATAGACGGAAGTCCCCTTTTAATTATGGAAAGAGGATTTTTATATAACCAGTGGCTGAAGATCACAATAATAAGGTCATCCATTTTATTAAAACTGTATGTTTCTCACGTCTGCTTTTCATTACAGGATATAGAAAGGTCTGCAGAGTTTATTTTCTCTAGCTTGACATTTACTCTGATGACACTATGCCGGCGTGAATATGTATTTAGATGGTGTGTTTTTCATTTGCATGGAAATCTGTGGCATTCATTTTTTTAGCCCAAGAGAATTAGAGCAAGCATTTACTAGTTGAGAGCAGGGCCCGTGCTTGTTATGTAAAATTCTTCTGCTTTGCCTGAAATATGGAGTTACTTGTACATCTTATACTTGCTTCATTTTCTGGATTTGCAGAGCACGGTGTAAGCAAATCTGCCCACTGTCTTTGTAGCAAGTAGCCAGCCGCTTTCTACACACATTTCCTTACTTCAATAACATTGGCTGAAGGAGTGTGTCGTATTTACTGAGACTGATTTACTACTGAATCTCAATAAATTAGAATGTCATCAAAAAGTTATTTTTTTTTAGTAATTCAATTGAAAAATTGAAATACATATATTATATTGAGTCATTACAAACAGAGTGAACTTTTTCAAGTGTTTCTTTATGTTAATGTTGATGATTATGGCTTACAGCCAAGGAAAACCCAAAAGTCATTATCTCAGAAAATTAGAATAATTCACCCAAAAACCTGCAAAGGCTTCCTAAGCATTTAAAAAAGTCGCTTAGTCTGGTTCAGAAGGCGACACAATCATGGGGAAGACTGCTGACTTGACAGATGTCCAGAAGGCAGTCATTGACACAATCCACAAGGAGGGCAATTCTGATGATATTCTAATTTATTGAGATGCAGTAGTAGATCTAATGCAACAATCCAAAACAATGGGGGGGAATTACTATGGTGGAATTTCACCAATATTTTGCAGAAAAAGTTTACTGCAACTAATAGGTGGAAAACATCAACCATGGTGATAAATTTGGTGGAGACTGCCTGTGCAAGTTTTCACTACCTAATGGTATTGCCTATTGTGTTTTTGTAATGTTAAATTATAGACATAAAGTTATGGTAATATTGCATATAAGTTTCTATATAATCATAATATCATCAGTAAACAGCACATATGGCGATGATATCATCCTATGTGCCATGGTTAATAGTTTAAAAATTACATTTCCATGGTCAAACATACACAAAAAGACTTCTAAAAACAAGGTGACCGCGCACATAAGACAAAACCCTGCCTAAAGCCATCCATAGACATAAGATTTTTGTTGGCTGAGCTGCATTTTCAATCAGGTCTACCCTAGACGTTGCTCATATAAATTTATATTGTTCATCCCCTGCCTAAGAACGATTATGATCAATGGTATTGGGTGTTGTTGTCTTTTGCTGAGCCCAGCAGAAGTTCTGTTTGCCACTTTCAGCAGAATCAGGCGATCATCTAGTGTGTATGGGGCCCTCCCAACTCTCCACCAATCTCAGATCCTTTTGTTCTCTGGGAGATAAGCGGTTCCCATTTTAAAACATATGTGCCAAGCTATCTAAAGTGTACGACAAGCTTAACACATTGATTTTAGGAAAATAATGATTTGGCATGATGGTTTTTAGTATGCCCAAGCCTTTGTTTCCAAAGGAGATAATCTGCTGGCAGGTGCCCATTACCCTCTCTAGAAACCTAAAATTTATGGTTATTAATTAAAGGGGTTGGACTAAGTTAACAAGTTATCACCTATACACAAGTCCCCAGAATGGGGTTTAATTTTCCCCATGTGAATGGAGCAGCATGCTGCGCAGGAGCGTTGCTGCTACATTCCTCTCTGTCTCTATTGCCGAAGTAGCCAAGCACAGGCAGTCCCAATAAAGATGAATGAAGTGATAACATGTCTGTATGAGCTGCTACTCTGTTTATACAGGCAATCTGTGAGGGTCCCAGTTATTGGACCCCCACAGATCAGCAAATTATCACCTGTCCAGTGGATACAGGCTCATCCTGTATAACTAAAAGTGAATTTGTTGCATTATATTGAGCTCATTTCCTGTGTCTGCCATGACACAGGAAATGTATATGTTGAAACTACTAAGTCCAGCATCAGTGCCCTGTAGAAAAAGCGTATAGATGTGATAGCCTTGTCATCATGGAAACCTCTGTAGTGTACAGGGAAGTTGCTGCCAGATTTCCCCCCACCTGATGTCCTGTGATGAGTCTAATGTTGGTAGATCCTTCTAACACAAAGGGATTGTCCAAAACAGATACCACCTGTAGTTTTCTATATACTGTAATAGTCATTTACTGTATAGTACATCCCTTTGCCAGCACCAGCTGTTGAAGACATGTGGCATGTCTAGTACAATACATGCAGCCCTTTTGTGCACCTGCTGTTTTCAGAGCTAAGCAGGAGTTGCTGACAGTTAGTGTGCTTTAACTGAAGACTGCCCAGTATCCAAGAAGGCCGATCCTGATCCATATCCAGAAAATGGTCGAAGAAGTTTCACCTACCATGAGAAATAGTTTCTGGGTAAAGAAAGTC